>JAABKJ010007545.1:14022720-14742926 GCA_011634705.1 Andricus grossulariae
ATAAGAAAACTGCAGCAAGATGTTAAGTGGGCTGTTCAGTTTCGACTCTGACCTTGTATAAACCTTTATGTCGTCCACGTACAGAAGGTGAGTGAGTTGAGACTCAGCCACTTTACCTCAATATTGAACCCATAAGATGTCTTGCTGAGTGTCCAACATGATGGGTTCAATGCTAAACAAAACCATAGTGCGCTGAATGAATCTCCTTGGAAGATTCGTCATTTAATGGGCAAGGACCGGGTATCCCTTATGATCCCTCGATTAAAGCATTTAATCGTCGTACACCACGTATGCATAGCGCGATCCAGAATTTGGATGACGTGCGGATAGATCTTATATGTCACACAATCACACTGCCAATCGTGAGTTGGTCCTTGCAACCACGGGAGCCTCGACAGCAACCTTTCTGTTCTTCGGAGAGGACGTTGTTCTCCGCACAATATTTATAGACGAAGTCAGAAATTATAGCCGTGAGACACTTATAGAGGGTCGAGTGACAGGTGATTGGTCTGTAATCACTAGGACTACCAGAATCTACCTTTTGGGAATCATATACGATATGCCCTCCGTCATAAAAAAGGGCAAGATATCTGGGTTCTCCAAGACGTTTTGAAGGGCCCCAGAAAGAGCAGGGTTCAGAACCTCTAGGCATTTGTAGCAGAAGTCGTGCACCCCATCCACACCCGGCGCTTTCCAGTGCTCAGCCCTCTTTAGGATACGAGTTAAATCGGAGGCTGAGATGGATAGACAATTCATCCCAGGCAACCGTGTAACTCTGTCCTTTTCTAGACGTAGCCACGTTGAGTCCAGTTGCCTTGATCTATGAGTACCCCAGATGCTCGACCAATATCTGGCCATTTCCTTGGCCCTAGGTGGTTCACAATAATTTTGAGTCTTGTCTTTTCCATATGCAAGTCCGAGATGGAAACGTTTCTCTTCTGCCAAAAAAGTCCTATTGTCATTCCTTCTCGCGATCACTCTGTCAAATCGTCGCAGTTGCACTGATAGGACCATGAGCCTCTGCTTAAGATAGCCAATCACTTTGTCCAGGTTCGTAGATGTTCTTGAACTGATGTTGTGTGGACAAAGGATCTCCTCCACGTGGCGAGTCAGTCACTAAGACCGATTGCCCTTTCGAAATTAGTACAACCGTCCCAGTTTTGCTCTTATTTTACTAATCTCGCCTTGAAGTAAAAAACTTCCATGGACGTTCTGACATCTTTTTTGGGGTATAGTTGTTACTAGCCTGGCCTCTGAGTTTTATGCTCATCATCTTGGTACACGCGCTTGCAGCGCAATATGCAAGATTCTGCACTTGCAGCAAGCTCATATCTTGCTGCAAGGAAAGAGTCAGTATCTCGGTGTTCAAACCGCCAACTAACCGGAGAAGGTCCTTGTTGACTCTAAATTCCGGCAGACCGTTTCTAATTGATGGTTCTTGATTGGTTCTTGATGTTCGAACTCTGGGATGGCATCAGTGAAGACCATGAGAGATCATCATGATACGCAGGCTTTCCTCATCGTGCTCTTCAATGAGTTCAGCGGGGCAGGAGCCGGTTCTAGCGGCTGCAAGCCTAAGGTTGTCGACCATGAGACAGTCGCCCTGTTATATCCCCTAGATCCGCCCCCCGCTCCTCCATAGCGTCTCGTGTTACGGGTACATGAGCCTCCTCTTCCACCGCATCTGCGGGGTGTGCTACAGGTGCTGCTAGTTGTTGTTGCACCTGTTTTTCGATGTGACATATTTCGACCTCGGATATAAGGTGGCGCCGCCGCCTAATGGATCTCAATTGATCAGCAAGATGTTGTTCAGTCACTCTATGAGCCAGCTCGGGATGAAAACCCACGAAGAGACGATGTTGTTCGCCCCGTACGGGTCCTCTCCGTGTCGTTGCCCGAAAAAGACATCTGATCACGTCTCCATTCATTTCCGGCGTCCAATTCATCCTCTTTTTGGCCTGCAAGCCCTGGAGTTGCTGGCGGAGTGCAGTTTCAACCTTAGATCTTATTCGATTGATGGTTCATCTAGAAAGGAGGTTCTCGTCTATAATTTGACGCCTTCGTTGTTCAAGGTCGTCTTTGGTTACTGTTTTTATTTCCGAGAAATTCGCTACAAACTTTTGGCGAAAGACCATCCCGTCGAGAGAAGTTGTGGTCGCTTCCGTCTCGTGTTCAAATTGGCAGCGCATCAAGTACTCATCATTATAAGTTTGGAAGTTGATGCACTGCTGTGGCATACCAGTGGAAGTTGTCGGCTGGGGGCTTCCAAGCAAAACATCCTCCGCAGGCGCAGCTGATAATCTGCTGCATATCACTTCTGGTTGATGTTCTGGCTGGACAGTAGCTCTTTCGCGTATCCCAGTGAGATCTACCTGTTCATCACGTAGCTCACCACCACTACCTTTCATGCTGCCACCCCCATCAATAAATATTTAATACCTTCTCCATGATAAATGGGTTTTGGTGCTCCTTTTAGTCCCTTTCCTCTTCGTTATCTACCTGTCTGGCATGGCAAACCCTGCCAGTATCAATGCTACAGACAAAATAGCCGTGAAATTCATGATCGTCGCCCTACTGCGACGCCAACGCGAGAACTTTTTACTTTTTTGCAAACTTGTTTTCAAGTGAACCCGGTTTTCCATCTTAGCCGCAGACTAAGTCAAGTGACTGCTGAGATGAGGATGTTATTAGTTAATTTGATACGATGTTTGAAATCATTTGCGATGATGTAGGTACAAAATTAGGAGCATGGTATAGTTTGCAGTTCGTCTTTTACCGCTGTTATGCTCAAACAGCGGTTGCGAGTGTTGGAGGTGGCAACTGTCGTCTCTGGATGCTTTCTTAGAGCTACTATGAACTTATTATCATTATGTGAGAAGTTGTAGGCTTCGGAAGCTACGATCATGGTTCCTCAAAGCAACCAATCCCGACACAACTGGAACGTGTACGTGATCCACTCCTGCTCCTTCTATGCTCGAAGGTAAGCAAGAGCGGAAAATTGGCGCAAGTGATTTCGTACAACACTGTTCCTTGGAGTCCGGTCTCTAGCCGCGGATGACCTTACGCGACCGACGGCATAGTTGGAAATGAAAGTTTCACGTCTGGAAACTTCAGTAGAGCTACCAATCTTTGTAGAATGTTATAAGAAACAGTGTTGACGGACCAGATGAAATGAACCCAAAATAACAGCCCTTTAGATCCGGCTCGCGATGGACTGAGCCTGACGCTGGCAAGCTGGGATTTGGTTCAATTGGCTAAGAAATGAAGCTCTCATGTCTCTACGAAAGCCGATTATGAGGCCTACAAGATGGACTTGTAGCCTTGGTACAGTCTGCTGCGTTCGAAAGGAAGTGCTTGATATTTCGCCCGTTTTTCTTCCTCCTTTGTCGCGATATTACAATCAGCAACTGCATTAGTAAAGAATCGTTTGCTGATTTTTTGTTGTTGAAAAATTAAGGATTGAATTTTTTAGAGATGTGAGCAAATATATTTTTAATTCTTTTGCTTATTAAATTTTTATGTTAATTCAAGTAGTGAAACAAATGTCGAGTTTTTTAGTGTCATTTTTTATCACCTATAAAATGTTTTCCTTATACATGTCATCAATGAGATTCAATGCACAATTGTATATGAAAGGAAAAACAAATGTTAACTTGTGAAGTTAATTTTTATAAACAAATTGTATCATGAAATAATCGACATTCGGAATTATTCATCTTCAGAGTGTATTTCTGCTCTGACGTTGCTTGCTTTTACCGTTAGGATAATACCTGGCCAATAAAATTCAAGATCGGATGTTAATAATTAATTCTATAAACAAATTATATAAACAAATGTACATCCCAGACATTTATAGGCAGAAAGATTTTTTTTCTGCTAATGTTGTTGTAGTTATATTACCAATGATGCTTTCTGAAAAAATGTTGCCATTCAAGAATTTGTGTTCATGTTATAAACAAATTATATAAACAAGTGTACATCGCAGACATTTACAGGCAGAAAGAAATTGTTTTGCTACTAATATTGTTGTAGTTATATTGCCAATGATTTTTTTCTGAAAAAATTTTGCCAGTCAAGAATTTTTGTTCATTTTCTAAGAAAATTATATAAACAAATGTATATACCAGACATTTATAGGCAGAAAAAAATTGATTTTTCCTCTAGTATTGTTGTAGTTATATAACCAATGATGTTTTCTAACAAAATTTTGGCATTCATCGATTTTCTTTTGAAAATTATATACAAAAATGCAAACTTTAGGCGTTTACATTCCACAATAAATTAATTTGTTTATTTCGGAAACGAATTATATAAACAAATACACATTTTTGGCGTCTACAGTCCACAATAAATTGATTTTTTTCTAGTCTCATGGGAATTATATTGCCAATGATATTTTCTGAACAAATTTTACCGTTCATTAATTTTTGTTTATTTTGGAAACAAATTATATAAAGAAATACACATTTTAGGCGTTCTCAGTTTACAATTAACTGATTTTTTCCAGTCTTCTAGAAATTATATTGTCAATGATGTTTTCTGAAAAAAATTTCCATTCATCGTTTTTTTTTAATTTTATAAACAAATTATATAAACAAATATATATTTTAGGCGTTTTAAATCCAAAAGAAATAGTTTTTCTTCTATTCCTATGGGAATTATATTGGCAATGATGTTTTCTGAAAAAATTTTGCCATTCATCAATGTTTGTTTATTTTAGAAACAATTTCATACTCAAGAATAAATATATGTAATTTCAATTCCTCTGTGAAATTAACAGTAGTATTTGCACACTTGTTCATTCTAACTTGAAAATGTTTATTTGTATTATTGTGCTACTGCAATGCATGAAACTTTTATTTTTCATAAAATATGTTGTATGGCTTGTAACAAAAACTTTTTAAAGTGTTTTCATTATTATAAACAAGCACATACGACATGTAATATACTAAATATATACTAGTTTTAAATAAATAAAATAAGTTCAGTCACATTTTTTGTTAACTTTTCATTCCATAAAGAGGAATTTCATTCCATATTCCCCATATGTGGACACGCATTTACGTACGAAAATATGTACACTACACGACATATGCCTGTATATTTTATGTTTTAAGGACGGAAAAATGATAGATACACAAATTTTTTTTTAATTGTGCCTTCATGGTGCTATTCAGAAGAGGTTAAGATGGTTGCAGCTCAATATATCGAAGGCATTTTGTTTTAGAGTTGGATTTATGAATTGTCTCCATGAGTCTGTCCCATTATATATCATCAGTCACGCACGCATTTTTATAATGCAATGAAGTGATCTGATAAGAGCAGTGTGCCTAATTTGACATATTGGGCAAAGCCTGGTTTTTACCCTATCATGTACGGACTGGGTTGCAGCCAAGTGCATCATGGAGGGACCTACAGCTTGAGGTGGGATCCGAACCACCAGAACCTCGGTAAAGGTACGTAGACAAATTTCCAGAGGTACCGGCTCATGGATCGAACCCCGAACCTCTAACGTGAAGTCCGAGCACCTAATTAACTGATTATTATTATTATTATTATTACTATTATTAAGGACTGTTAGGAACCTCTTTTATTTTCAGGTGACTTAAATTTACCTTAAATGAGTTTAGGTGACGTCAAGAAAATCCTGCTGATTTTAATTGACTTCATGAGTTTGGGTGACTTGGAATGTTTTAGAATGTTTGGGAATATTCTAGAGTGTCTTAGAATGCCCCTTTATCTATTAAAAATTCGTTGAAAAATCTGGAAATTTAGAATTATATTTCTAGAAATTTCTGTGATTTCTGGGATGTTCTGACCTCTTCTATAATATTCTGGAATGCCTAAGTATTCTTCAGATCATTATGGAATTTTTTATCTTTGATATTCTAGAATTGTATACCATATTCTAGAGGGTTATGGGATTTTCTAGAATATTCTATCTTCTATATTGTTCTGGAATGTTTTGTAACTTTCTACAATATTTCAGAATGTTCTCGACTTTCCTAGCACATTCTGGAATATTTAATCTGAATAGTCGCAGCATTTTTTAAGTTGCTTTCTTTTTTTAACTTGTTTCAGGTTCCTGGCTTCATTTTGAAAGTAGAGAAGAGAGGCGATCGTGAAATCGAGGAGACCAGCCACTGATTTTGATTTTTGAAATTATGAACTAAAACGGTAATTTGAAATTATTATTTCATAGATTATAACCATCTCCTTTGCAAGAAGCTCTCAAAACTTGATTACTTTTAAATCAATCGAAAAATATCAATTCAAATTTCAGATAAAAACCAAAAATGGAAGAAGACTTGAAGCTAGATTTCAAATTTGAGATACATCTTCAGCGTCTTTGCCTGATAAAAGTCGCCGGATCACTTTGGGAAAGAGAAGACATAAGGGGAAAAATTGGTGTCTTTTTTGAAGAAATATCTTCAAAGGAAGACGACATCCTTATTAGAAATTGGAAATGTGATTTAACGACAAAAGTATTGTCTTTGATGAGTAATTTGCCTCTACCGAATTTTTTAATCAACAATCTGAAACATTTTATCAGTTCCATGGGTTTCCAAATATACCAGTGGACAAAATTTGTCGCAAAGACTTTAGGATTAAAAATAAATTGCACCGATTATATTTTCTGGACACATTATGGAACGATAGACAAAATCCAAATTTTCAAATATTGGTACGACCACCGAATATTGGAAACTCCTCAACTTTTTAACATCGCTTGTATTTTCTGCCTAGAAGATTATGTCCCTATTTTGTGGAACGAAATTCCCGATGACGTTAAAAAAAATGATTTCTACTCGAAAACGATATACACATTTTCAATTTATAATCTCATAATTTACTGGAAAAAACAATTAGGTGAAGAAATAAAAGAAAATTTTGTTTCTTCTATTCATTCCGAAGAGTGGGACAAAATACTAGCATTAAGACGTGCAGGACTGTTAAGAAGAGACGCGATTTATCATAGGAAAATGTCTTGGCTTGACTTTTGTCATGAGAGTTTTAGCATCGAGGAAAATATGTATAGGGGAGCAATAATTGAAGGTCTGGAACTAGCTGTACAGTATTTTTGGAATAACTTAGACGAAAGACGCCAAGTGAGAGATTTCGAGGATTTAATGTTGGCAATCGATCGAGAAAAAAATGAACGAGGCTATTCTGAAATCCTCATTTTTATGATGACTAAGCTGAAAATAAAAAAGGCTCTTCCGATCCTTTATTCATATTCCTTGTGGGAAACACTTTTGAGAAATTTTCCGTTTGAGGAATTTTTTATAATGGTGTTGGATCGAGCCTTAGAATTGGATAAAGATTATGGCATTTTGGAAAATAAATTTTTTTGGTCTCTGGTAGGGAGCATTTTAAATAGGATTGATGATGAAAGGTTGTTATTTGATGCTGGGGACGATAGTGTATATGAGAAAATTTTGCAGGAGATGTGGGAAATAATTCCTGAGACTGCTAGATATTGGGTAGCCCAAAATCCTTCGTTGTATATTCAACGAGGCCTCAAACGAAGAGGATTGTGTTGAGACTTATAAATGAAAAAAAATTGAATTAAAATGAAATATTTATTTTAAATTTAATTCAGTAGTTCAGTCTTCATTTACCTTATAAAGATTATATAAGTAAATCCTAGCATTCGTTTTTAAATTGCTGAACCCGTTTGGCATCCTTATTTTTAAAAATTAATTCGAAAAACAATCGAAATAACTTTTTTTTTGTACATCTTTTCATCTATAGATAATGAAGTTTATATTAGATTAAGAAGTACAGTCCTATTTTATAATGATAGTTTTTTGTATTTCTTGACAATATTTTTATATAAACGATTTACGATATTTTGCAAGTCAAAATAAAAATTGGATCAGAAGACAAGGTAATAATGACAAAACTTGTTTTTTTTTCTACTGTAGGTGATTTCATTAAACATTTTACATTCAAAAAATATCAATTTAGACGAAAAAACGTAATTTACTAATTATTTTACTAAATTTTTACTAGATGTGAAATTATCACAAATAAAAACGAGTTTTAAAATATAAAAATCTGCACACGTTTTTACCTTAGCTCACCCAAAAGGGCCAACTTATTTAATTTGGGGCAGTGACCCCAACTTTAGCACGTAGAGGTACTGCGCTTGCGCTAGCTACGCACAAGAGGAAGACGGTACGACTTATCATTTCCATGGTAATGGCTTGTCGCGTCGTGTTCCTCTTAAGCGTCCTAGCGCAAGCGCAGTGCGTCTACATGCCAAAGTTGGGATCACTGATTTGGGGGGAGTTTCATGGCGGCAGCAAATGTGCACCACTGATTTCCAAAACGAAGTGTAAAGGTCTATTGACTTTTCTTTTGAATAATACAATATTGAGTTATGTAAATATTGTAAATATAAAAAAAGGACTTAAAATTAAGTAAGAGAAGATTTAGTTAATGTTTTGATTTTATTCAGGAATATTACATATATTTTCACATATATAGTTCCTTATCCTCAATTAGATCGAAGGATTTTATTGTGGGCCTAGCGGCCTCGTATCTGTTGGCCCAGGTGGTTGGCTCTGTCCCCTGGGTGGTTGGCTTTGTCCCCTAGGTGGCACTGCCGGCTGCGCATACTTGATGAAAAAATGTCCCATGTGCATAAAATATGTGTGATGATAATCTACTGGCTGATTGGAAGATGGTGGACGAGAATTCCCATTATTTTGGGGTATACGGTTAATATTATTATTATTTCCTGCAGGATCGCTTGGTCTTGATTCTGTGAAAAAATGGAGATTTGTGATCTTATTGCATATTCATTGGAAAAATAGCTGCGTTAATAATTTTAACAATTTGAATAATTGATCAATATTTTTCAAATAAAACAATACACACACTATATTAGGGTGCTTTTTCAAATTCATTTGGCACGCTCACAAATTATTCCTTTTGTTGAGAGAATGACCGCTGATTTTTGTCAAAACTAAAAAAAATGTCGAGGTTTCTCAATGAAAATTTTGTCAAGAATTTTCTGTCATATACTGTCATATACATACTGTCATGAAAAAAATAATCCCTACTTTCCCTCCCCTCACTTCACCCTACGCTTAACTAATGTACCAAAGTTCTTCCTCCTCTACTTCCCTCTCTCCTCACTTCCCCAGAAAACACTGTATTTTCACCCTACGCTTAACCAATGTACCAAAGTTCTTCCTCCTCTACTTCCCTCTCTCCTCACTTCTCCAGAAAACACTGTATTTTCCCTACTTTCCGTCCATGATTTCCCCTCACTTTCTCTACTGACACTCCCCTCATTTCCTCTAGATCCTTCCAGCTTATTTCCCCTACTTCCTCTCCCCTACTTCACCCCGACTTATCCTACTACCCCACCCCAATTTACCTCACTTCCCCTACTCCCCTTCTCATCCCCCCTCACTTCCTCCACTTTAACTCCCCTATTTTCATCACTTTCCCTGCTTCCCCTTCTATTATTTCCCCTCATTTCCTGGCTGGGAAAAAAAGGACGATCACCCAACCGAAATTGTAAGGGTTTCTGCCCGGGGCTACGAAACCTTCAAAACTACAGAGAACATGAGGTAAAATCAACAGTTTTAAAGAGAATGGCCTCGAGCGATCTTTAATTTGTATTTTTTAAATCTGAAAAAAAATCCTTGAAGAATTTTAAATAATAATTACGAGTCGTGCGAAGAAAAACGCATATGATATTCGCACACTATTGATGGCCAATCACAAAATAGCATTCAAATCCGTGGTAGGACTCTGTCAAAAGATGTTGTCATGACAACATAATGTTTACGAAGTTCAGTGTTGACAGATCCGGAAACCTAACTTTCTTACGAATGTCGGTGGAGGGGGCCCCACCCTTCCTGCGAGTGGGCAGTTTATTTTTATCGACGACGCTCATTGGCTGCCCTGTTCTTGTATCGATGCGCCGCCGGTCGCTACTTTTTCAGCCGAAAAGCGCGGGTGATTTGAAATAAATAATAAATACTATCAATAATAATACAAATAAATACACTCGACATTCCTAGAACTGCTGGCCCACGCAGTTTCTCATGGGCCTAAGTGAAGAGCCACACATAACAATTTTGTGAGACTCTCCACGTGGGGTGATCGCTAGAGAGATTGATCAGAAGCCTGGGTCGAAGCAGTGTTGCGGAATGAACGTGTTATTTAAATAAGTAACACGAGAATTCTAGATCAATCTATAATATTTATATCTTAAGCCTATATACCTATCTACCCTATACCTATATACCCATCCACACGTCACTACTTTCCAAGCGAGCAATTCACGCCTACCCCGAAAGGGAAACGGCTTAATGATATAATAATAATATATTAATATTGAATTGATTATTTATATTAATAATATTATATAATATTTGGTTGAAAATTCAAGCATTTTGTTAAAAAGTCATCTGTTTTGGGCGAAAATTTAATTGTTTTGTTGAACATTCGTTTTTTTTATAGAAAATTCATTTTAGTCATTCAGTGTCTGGTAGGGCTTTTTTTGTTATTATCTTCGGAAATTTGATGCGACTTTTTGTCGACTTTTTCCGAAATTTCATGCGAATTTCTTTGTAATTTTATGCTACTAATGCAACTTGATTAAAGCTTTCTAGGCGATTCGAACCCTGCTTACATAATTTTTTATTCGTCGTTATTTATTTTACAGTTCATGGTGGGGTCACGTGGAAATGGGCCCACCGGACGCAATTCTAGGGGTGACCGAAGCATTTAAAAGGGATCAAAATCCTAAGAAAATTAATTTAGGAGTTGGTGCCTACCGAGACGACAATGGCAAGCCTTTCGTTTTACCTAGTGTTCTAAAAGTAAGTTGAAGACTATTTTACTGAAAAAATGATCCCACAGTCAAGAAAATATTGACACTCGAATTTAACTTCCTTTTTTCAGGCTGAACAAAAAATGAAATCAAAGAGTTTAGACAAGGAATATTCTCCGATTTCTGGAAATCCAGAATTTTGCCAGCATAGTATCAATTTAGCTCTTGGAGATGGAAATGAAACCGTGGGAAATGGCCTGGTACGACCAATTTACTATTCAAATCGTAGTCTACTTAAAATCTGGGCTAGTTACATTTTTTAAAATCTTTTTGCAGAATTCAACAGTGCAAAGTATATCTGGCACTGGAGCACTTTGGATTGGTATGAAATTCCTAGAACATTTCTTCCCCAGCAGCAGAGACGTGTACATTCCATCGCCTTCCTGGGGTAATCACGCCCAAATAATAAAGTTAGCTAAGCTCACGCCAAAGTCTTATCGGTACTATGATCCGAAAACTTGCGGATTAGATTTCCAAGGCGCCCTGGAAGATATAAATGTAAGTTCAAATTTACGTAACAGCTTTTTGCAGGGGTGGGATAAAAAATGGACAAAAAATTGCCCTTAAACTCTTTAAATAAATGATTCCTTATTGATTCTCACGAACGCGACTATTTCAGAAAATTCCGGAGAAATCGGTAATTTTGCTCCATGCTTGTGCACACAATCCTACAGGAGTTGATCCAAAACCAGAGCAGTGGGAAGAATTGTCCCAATTAATTAAGAAGAAGAATCTCTTTACCTTCTTCGATATGGCGTACCAGGGATTTGCTTCTGGTAAAGCAAAATTTCAACCAAAACAAATTCAATCGCCAGTCACTTTAAACAAAGTTTTTGAATTAATTTATGAAATTTTGTTACTTCTTCAGGGGATGTAAACAGAGATGCTCAGGCAGTGAGATTATTCGTGAAAGAAGGCCATAAAATCGCCCTTGCTCAATCGTATGCAAAAAATATGGGCCTGTACGGCGAACGTGTGGGTGCATTTTCGTTGATTAATTCCGGCAAAGAAGAAACTGCCCGAACACTCTCTCAGCTTAAAATTTTAATCAGACCAATGTACTCTAACCCACCCATTCACGGAGCCAGAATTGTTTCGGAAATTTTGGGTGATCCAGAATTGAAGAAAGAGTGGCTTGCGGACGTTAAAGTAATGGCTGACAGAATTATATCGGTGCGGACGAATCTCAGAGATAATTTGAAGAAGTGCGGAAGTAAACGTGACTGGTCTCACATTACTGATCAGATTGGAATGTTCTGCTTTACTGGCCTTAAAGCTCCAGAGGTAACCATCAGTACTTGAAATTCAATAATCGAGGGCGAAACAAATCCTAAAAATTCAGTCGAGCAGAGGTGGATTACTCAAGATTAATTCGAATTACCCTGGATAACTCTACATAACGTCAAATTATGGTGGATTACTCTGCCTAAACTAGACTAATGCGAATTTTTAACCAAAAAGGATTGCGTTTTTACCAAATTGTTGAATTTTCCACAAAATAGATTAACTTTAAACCAAATAGTTGAATTTTCCATCAAGGAGATTAATTTTCTACCTAAAAAGAAGAAGTTTCAACAAAATACATACATTTTCAACCAAACTATTGAATTTTCAAACCAAAAAGACGATTTCTCTACAAAACAGTTGAATGTTCAACAAAATAATTGAATTTTTAACAGTCATAACATTTTTAACTGAAAAATGTTAATTCTGAACTGAACAGTTGAATTTTCAACTAAAAGATAAATTAAAAAAAAACACAGATTTTGAAGCAAACAGTTAAGTTTCAAACGTAAAAGATGAATTTTCAAACTAAAATGATGAAACTTTAACTTGACTAGTTAAATTTCTAGTTAAAAATCAATTTTCAAACAAAAAACAGCGTTTTTTCAACAAAATAGTTGAATTTTTAACCAAAGAGATGAATAAATAACTAAACTGAAGAATCTTCATCCAAAACAATGACTTTTTAACCAAATTCTTTTGAATTTTCACAATTTAGAATAGTTTTTAACGAAAAGAAATGAATTCTCAACGAAAACTGTAAATAGTTGATATTTTAACCAAAACAGATTTTAATTTTTTCTTAAAAACAGTTGAAGAAGTCAACCAAAAAAGACAAATTTTTAACAAAATAATAGACTTTTCAACTAAAAAGGATAATTCTGAACAAAATTGTTTAATTTTCAACAAAGTAGATTAACTTTTGACCAAATAATTGAATTTTAAACCAAAAACATGAATTTTTAATCATGAAGAATAATTGTTACTTTGTATGAAAATGTAACTTAATTAATTTTAAACCAAAAAATACGAATTATCATTTAAAAAATATAACTTTCAATCAGGAAATGGAATAGATACATTTTCATACAAAAAAATTAATTTTTCACCGAAAAAAACAAACAAATTTTCAAAGAAATAGTTAAATTTTAAACCAAAAAGGATACTTCTTAACAAAACTGTTTAATTTTCAAAAAATCAGATTAATATTTAACACAATAGTTGAATAATCAACCAAAAACATGAATTTTTAATCAAGAAGATTAATTTTAAATTGAAAAATATCAAGTTTTCAACTAAAACAGATTAAATTTCAACAAAAAATGGAATATTTACATTTTCAATTTAAAAAATCAATTTTTAGCGAAAAAAGAATTTTCAACAAAAGAGATGAATTTTCAAGTAAAATGATGCATCTCCAGACATAAAATAAATTTCTAACAAATTAGTTCAACTTTCAAACAAGTAGTTGAATTTTCAACCAAGAAGATTAATTCTCTGCCAAAAAGACGAATTTTGAATAAAATACATAATGTTTCAACCAAATAATTGAATTTTAAACTAAAAAAGATAAATTTACAGTAATAAATGGAATGGTTATATTTTCACTTAAAAAAATTAATTTTCAACAAACAATAAAAAGAATTTTCAATTAAAATGCTGAATTTTTAACTAAAAAATATAAATTTACAATAAAAAGCAGAAGAGTTAAATTTTCAGGTTGAAAAAATTAATATCCACACAAAAAGAGACAATTTTGAACAATATAGTTAAATTTTTAACAAAAGTAGTTCAAGTTTCAACCAAAAAGGTGAATTTTCAAGCAAGAAGATTAATTTTCTTCAAAAATACATAAATTTTCAAACAGATAGTTGAATTTTCAAGCATGAAGATTAATTTTAAACAAAAAAAGACGAATTTTCAACAATATGAATGAATTTTCAACCAAATAATTTAATTTTACATCAAATAATTAAGTTTTCTACCAAAAAGATAAATTTTCAAGCAAAAATCTTAATTTTTACAAAAAAAAAAACAAAAAAAAAACGAAATTTCAACACAATACACGAATTTTCAACGAAATAGTTGAATTTTCAACTAAAAAAATTCAATTTTCAACTAAAAAAGTTCAATTTAAAAAAAAAGCAACGAATCTTCAAAAAAATAAACACATTTTCAACCAAAGAGATGAATTTTCAAGCTACAATGATGAATCTGTAACTTGAATAGTTATAATTTCCAGTAAAAAATCAATTTTCAACAAAAAAACAATGGGTTTTCTACAAAATAGTTGAATTTTCAACCAAAGAGATGAATTTTAAACTAAAAATGAATCTTCATCCAAAAAATGATTTTAACGAAATTATAGAATTTTCTACAATGTAGAATAGTTTTTAACCAAGAGATGCATTTTCAACAAAAAATATAATCGATATTTCAACTAAAACAGATTTTAATTTTAGATAAAAAACAGTTGAAGTCAACTAAAAAGATAAATTATTAACAAAATAATTGACTTTCGAACCAAAAAGGATACTTTTTAACAAAATGGTTTATATTTCAACAAAGTGAATTAATTTTTAGCCAAATAGTTGGAATTTCAACCAAAAACATAAAATTTTAATCAACAAGATTAATTTTAAACCGAAACATATGAATTGTCAATTTGAAAAATTAATTTTTTACCGAAAAAATCGAATGTTTAACAAAATATTCAAGTTTTCAACGAATGAGATGAATTTTTAACAAATTAGTTCAACTTGAAACCAAGTCGTTGAATTTTAAATCAAGAAAATTAATTTTCTACCAAAAAAGACACATTTTCAACAAAAAATGAAATAGTGACCATTCAATAAAAAAAATCAGTTTGTTACTAAAAAAAATAACGAATTTTTTACCAAAATAGTTGCATTTTCAACGAGGAAGATTAATTTTCGACCGAAAAAGCCGAATTTTCAGCAATATACATAAATGTTGAACTAAAAAGATCAATTTTAGTTATTAATTGTCGACTTCATTTTCGTTAAAAATTCATCTCTTTGGCTGAAAATTAATCAAATTTGTTGTAAAGTTGATCTTTTTTAGTTGAAAATTCATGCATTTTGTTAATAATTTGTCTTTTTGGATTGAAAATTAATCTTTTTGTTAAAAATTTAAGTATTTGGTTTAAAGTTCATGTATTTTGTTGAAAATTCAACAATTTTGTTAAGAACCAATCGTTTTTAACTGAAAATTCACGTGAGTCTAGTTTAGTTGGAGCAAACCACCATAATTTTATTTAATCCAGAGTAATCCTGTGCAATCCGTAGTAATCTGAGGTAATCCAGAGTAATCCATTTAATGCGATGTAATCCACATCTACTGGACAGCATTTTCAGAAGTTGTTTCCCCCTCGTCAATAACTTATATTAACCTGTGACTTATTTTTAATTTATTTCTTTTCAATCTCTCTAGGTGGAGAATCTGACCAAAAATTTCAGCGTATACCTGACAAAAGATGGAAGAATATCAATGGCTGGAGTTACATCTAAAAATGTCGAGTATCTTGCTCACGCAATTCACGAAGTAACGAAATAAACTCTCGATTAGTCAACGATATAAAAATTAGAGGTTCATTCGTCACTTGCGAAAAACGCTATAGGCTTTTAAACTATATTCAGATTTATCCAGCACTCTATATTTTTGTAAAGTCACTGCTGGCAGTGTAGTTGAAATGCTGTTGAAAGACGGATACCTAAAGTATTTTACAGGTCAAGCCTTACCAAAGTCTTTTGAAAGCGAGAAAATGATTATTTAATCAAAACATTTATCCGTGATAAAATCTTCCAACGTTTCGTGCCAAATACTTTCAAAGTCGTTATTAAATGAGAGACAAAATACGATTTTTTTGTTGCGAATTGCAATCGTTTGACTAATGTTCTCTCAGCAAAGGTAATGCTCATCTACATACGCTTGTTATGTTGAATTTGTTAATTTGTATGTAATTACGTACTTATAGTTCTTATAAGTGTTACCGATTGTTTATATTGTTTATTGTCCTGAACAAAGAGGTGTTGTTTTTTTCATGATAAGCCGAAAGCAATTTATTTTTAAACATTTAGCTCCACCTTTGCTGAGGTAAAAGCGTTTAATTTTTTTTTCATCTCACAAGCTTGAAAGTCTTGACGATACTTTGGAATAATGTTCACTTTGAGTTTGATTAACAAATATAACATTTTAGCGCTCACTAATTGTTCACTGTAATTATCAGTAAAAACAGTTATTTACATTCCGCAGTTTATGATAAAGTTTATGCAAAGCGCATAATCGCATAATGTATATAAAATTTCTATGCCAAATATACGCAATTAAACGTTAAATCAAAACGCATCATTTTATTTTCGTCGCATTGTTTTGAAATCTTCGCATAATAGCGCAAAATTTTATATTCTTAAGTGAAATATATATTGTAAAAACTTGCAAAAAATGTATTTTTCAATATTTACATGTCAAAATTCACTGGGAAGCATAAAATAGCATTTTTTTTAGTCAAATTATAAAAAAAAACATTTTGAACTTCGCGTAGATTTTCGATTCAGGTTTTACCTAGGTTTTTAGGGGTTTGTAGCCCCGAACAGAAACCCTTATAGTTTCGGTCGGGCGTTAATCATTTCTGTTGGATTTGGACGCATGACGCAACCTGATGAAACTAACGCACTGAGAGCGCGGTCCTCATGCTGCTTGTCACGCTTGACTGAGCACCGCCTCTTTCGGACCCGCGGCTCCCCTCATCACCAAATTGCAGCTCAGCTTGGGTCGACTCGCATTTGAAAAGCTCGCGCGAGTTGGGCTGAGAACCAAGAATTTATGAAATTTTGGAAATTCACGGTAAATTAATAAGTTACCGAAATTTTGGAAATTTATGGAAATTCAGAGTATCCACAAGTTTTTTTAAACTTTTTGGTAATTTGTGCAAATTTTCTGTAAGTTTATTGATAATTAAAGGTAACCTGCTATAAATTACCGACAAATCTGCAAAAATTGTTTCCCCAGTTTTTAAATTCAGGGTGTCGATTATCGGAAAATCTGTGCTCACAGATGTATATTGTTTTATTATTTGCATACTTTTAACTCCCAGAGAGTGAAAAGTACTTTTCACTCCCTTGGGATTGAAAAGTAACCTTAGACCTGCTTCATAGGCATGGGAAAGGGCTAAAATCATGCATGTCTTATACAACATTTTTTTTTACAAATCCTAGACAATCGAATTTTAATTTAATTCAACGGACATAATTGTATCAAATCGGGGAGAGCATTATTAGCTTCAGATAATTTGTCCATCCTGAGAAAGACTTTTTGGTGGATAGTTCTCCTGCTTCTCATGTTGACATTATCGGCTATCTGTGAAGGTGGTCTTGCTGGAACGGGTGATATGTTCGCTGGAGGATGATGCTCTTCTTCATTGCTTATTATTATTATTATTATTATTATTATTTCCTGGGCTGAGACCGTAAGATCCCCTGACGCTCGTCGTGATCCCGTTGCGTCCCCTTGTGAGCCTAAGCCAGTTACTGCATGTGAGTGTTAGATGTTTCCCTGCAATCACAGGGCAGTTAAAAAGGATATGAATAGCTGTCCCATCATCCTTTCCGCACAGACGACAGAGGGGGCTTTCTGCGAGCTCTATCTTATGTCTGTGATATACGAGGTTTCCATGTCTTATAAACATTTCTGTTAGGACTTTGACTTCGTTCCTCCTAAGCTTCAGTATTTCCTTCGCTCCGTTAGGGTTTAGCTTTAAACCCAAGAGTGTTTTGGCCAGTCTGCAGCCAGTGGCCAATCCCCACCCCTTCTGATGTTCCTCGGTCAGTCAACTGTTGATTTCTTCAGCGACTAAGCTACTGGAAATTCCCACAACTGGCTCGGGTCCAGTGAAATTTTCTCTTGCTGATAGTTTTGCTAGCCTGTCCGATATCTCATTGCCTCTGTTGCCACCGTGTACAAGGATCCAAAGTAGAGTCACTCGGTTTTCCGTCGCTTGATTGTTCAGTACCTCAAAGCATTCCCATACTAGGAGTATGGCCATAATCTCTGATTGTAGGACAGTGGCGTAGGACCCCTTTGCTTTTAAGGATTCTGCAATGTTAGTGTAATCTTTATCCATATTATGGAATTTGTCATTGCTGATATTTTGTAAGGGTAGAATTTTGAAATGGTAGGATTTCGGGGAAAGAAGTCAGTTTGTCCGTAAAACTTGAATTTACATATCTTCTTTCATTGCTATTCAGAGTGTTCTTGAGGTAAATTAATGAAGTTTACATGGATTTCAATTTCCATGTCCTTATCGTGTTGTAGTCGTTCCCGGGCCGGTGAAACCTTATCGCGAAAGGATTAAATTTCGTGTAAGGAGCAGCCATGATCAGATGGTACCAATATTATACGAAGCTAAATGTGTATTGTTCTTCTGATTAGTTTTAGGGATTCTTATTCCAGTGGAAACAGCCTTAAAGAGTCCAATTACTAGGATGATGCAGCAGGATGCTATGTCGATATCAAGTTTCGGTTCCATACATTTGTTTCTTCATGTGTAGCGAAGATTTTTATAGATATCGAAACAAAGGTGCGACCTGTGTGGTATGGGCCCCTCGTCACTTGAATAGCTGAACGAGTGATTACTTTTCGGTTTTTCTTGCGAACTTTGCAACTGATTGTAGGGATTAGGAAAATAGGAAATTTCATCAATCTTGCTTGATTTTAATATTTCTTGTAATTCGGAATTTGTTTACTACTCTTACTTTTATAAACTTTTATAAACTTCAAAATTCCTATAATTAATTTTTATTCCATACACAAAACAATGTGGACCAAGTCAATGCATTCACTTTTAGAAAATCTGCATACAAATATATATAAAGACATTTACAAAACCAATATTTTCAGTTATACAAGGTTGTACATTTTATATTGAATATAATATACAGGTCGGTATAGAAGTTGCTTTAAACTGAAAGTGCTTTTACTTCTTCAAATTATGTCAATTATTTGCAGTTGAGGTAATTGATTCAGTTGCTTTTGTAATTAAAGCGTCACTTTTTCTGAAATTGTTCGAAATTTACTGTGAGTACAGTTAATCGTAGATAAGAGCTGATATTTATTTAGCGTAATTGAACTTTTCACTTAAAAGTCAATCATCTTTTCGGTTAACTGGTAGAAGGTATCATGTTTTTAATTGTTAACACTGTTAAAATCTGATCTAAATTTAATTAATGTTTAGATGTTTTGTCAAATGGAATTATCTGAATGATTATTATAATTTATTATGAAATTTACCAAACATGTTCCTTATATCGATTTTATAAGCTTGAGGCATTAATTTTAATATGCATTGGTGTTTTGAATTTAATACCATTTTCCAACAGTGTTCCTTGAGTCCCATTGTTCAGTAGCAGGAATCTGTTTCTCTAAAGTAGTGATCCCTTATTTTAACCAGACACATGTCTTTTATTAATTCAAAGAACCTAACTCCTTAAATGTAGTATTTTAACCAAATAAATTTTGCAAACACTCAAGTAAATTAATTTCTTTTAATTCAACAATTTGAAATTGATGCATTTGTTTGATTCAATGAGTTCGATCCCCTGAATCAATGACTGCGCCTTTGAATCAATCAATTTGCCGGAAGAAATCTTTTTATTAACAATTATTTTAAAAGAATGTTTTAAATTTCAGTAGTTTTAGAAATTGGGCAAACGTTGGTGTTGTTCCGTCTATACAAAAGAAATGTGTTTTAATAGATTGGTAAGAATGTTCATGGTACTATATTTCTAGCCTTTTCATTATAAGTGTTTTGAGGTCGCGTTTCGGGTAGAATGGATAACCCTATCCTTAAATTATCCCCTTGCAACTTGTCAAAGCAGCTGCGCCTGGCACCCAACTATCTAATTCAAGTTCCTCGACGGTTTTTATATTAAATTTGTGTGTTGCTTTCGTTTCTTTACAATCAGTTATCTGATCCTGCGCAACTTTTGACTCATTATCGATAAAAGGAATAGGCTTCAAAGGGCTTGAATGAGTAACTATATGATTATGTCAAAATGAAATTTTGACCTTTTCTTGTCGGAGGAATTTTCTTCCTAGAATTCCATCTGTAATCAAAGAAAAATCTGGGGAGACAACGTGAAAAACTACCATGCATTTTTCTATGGATAGTTTTATTGTGCCTATAGTGGAAATTCTACCTTGGGTCAATTATGTTATGTCTGTAGGCTCATTTTTGTTTACTAATGATTCCTCTTCTAACGAATATAATTTCATAGTATTGATGTCGGCTCCTGTATTGAATAAAAAGGAAACTTTTGTTTTATTGCAGCTAGGGGACGAAAACTCTAGGGCTGGAGATTCTAAATTGAATTTTGCGTGGGAGATTTTTCTCGTTTCATTAAGATTCGTGCGCTTGTTCGACGCTCTTCTTTCATCTCGCCCGTCGCTGAGTCTGTTCGACGAACGGAGTATTAGTTTAAATGGTCTGTATTTGTTGGAAAGGGGTTTGAATAATGATTTCATCCTGTGAATAGTATGGATTAGGATATCGTGTAGTTTGCAACGGACCAGTTGGAAAATAAGGGTTAGGGTTGAATGTTCTTATGTGTCGGAATTTATTTTGGGGTTTTGATCATAAGCTTCATAGGGGTGTGCAGTCGTTATAAAACGAAGATGAGGACGACTTTTAAAGCAGTATCTAAACTTGAAGGGTTGCGTGCTTCCACTAAAGCTGAAATACTATCTGGTAATCCATGTTTGAAAGCTTCAAGAGCACATTCGTTTAGCGGGGCTAATGAGTTGCTCCACATTGGGATATTTATCTTCGAGTGCATCTTGAGCTCCTGATCTTAAAAGAATCACGCAATCAAAGAATTCACTGACTTTTTCTTATCGTCTCATTCTAATAGTAGAGATTTCATGCAGGTATCACGCATAGGTTTTACGAGAGGCAAAACGATGTTTTAAGTGGTTAACTAAATTACTAATTTTCGTAAAATTCTTTCCGTGAGTGCTATCTCTGGCCGCACCCTTTAACCCTGATAAAACGACTCTAAGGTATTGTTTTTCACAATTTGCTGGCACTAAAGATTCCCCATTGATTATGTCTTGAATGAAGTCTCTAACGGGCATGTTTTTTCCATCATAAGTAGGGATGTTTATAACCCTTGTTGTATGGCGAAACACTCGGCCATGGAAGTCATCATAGCTTCATTGAGTATACGATTGATATCATCGGTAAATTGAGTTCGATTTGAATTGTTAGGCATTTTGTAATATATTTTACTTTTATGCGGGTGAATTTATAGGGGAAGTTCAAGAATTATGAATATCAATGAAGCTTGAATATTTTGACTGCTTGAATCTTCTACATAATGTAGGGTTTTTCGTAAACGAATTCCACTACTTTATTTTTGAAGTAATTCATATGAATTGTAGATTTCTAGTTTTAGAATTTATTTGTCTATTAGGGTAAATAGCTGTCGGACATTCACTTTTAACAATTAATAAAAGTTGAATGGATTATAACGAATGAATCTATTATAAGAGCTCTATTTAAGGGTGATAAATCCGCGGGAAAGAACTCAGTTTGGATTCAATGTCGGCCACACAGTTTTTAAATTTTCTTCGTGAATAAGGAATCAATAACTGCCTTAGAAAATTGACTTCTGTTTCAGAAGTGAATTGAAAATTGTGTTTATAGGCACAGTGAGCTTAGTTAAAATGAAAGTTAAATTTCCGGCTGTATCTGTGCGTTTGTCACTGACAAGTAATACGACTTCGTTGTACAGTGGAAAAAGGCAGTAAAACTTAGACAATTATACTTTGTAAAGAAAGAATAAAAGAGTCCGTTTTTAATGAATATTTATGCAGCAATAGTTCAGGCTATCACTGAATGGATCAAACTATTATGATAATAATTCAATGAATCGCATGGCCTGAAGCGCTTTCAGCTAAAAACGCTAAATGACACGAAAGGGGTAACTTTTGTTAAAATTTGAAAAGATTGTGATGAGTGAATCCATTGTAAGGATTCCATCTACGGGTGATCAATCCGTAAAAGAAGAAAACTCACAATGGATTCAGACTTGTTTTCGCTAAAATGTAAAGATTTTTAATAAAAGTCAAGTATGCAATTAATAAGTGAAAATCGTGTATCTAATTAAATGTTTGACAACTTTTATGGTTATATACAGGCTCATAAATATTCCTTGATTTCGCGCAATTGCATATGTATGTATGTTGCAGATCTCATTACCTTCTCTGCTTGCTTCTTAGTGTTGTCGTAGAATCGTGCTATCGTTTGCTGTTTATCTATAGGTGACGTAATGGTGTCTATCGTTTTTATGTTCATCACAAGCGAAGGAATTCACAGTAGACTCAGATATGCACTATACACAAAACCCCGCATGGCGAATCGAGATTCGCCTGGTCGAAACTAAACAGGTGGTCACTATACTCAAGAAAATCGTTTAATTGTATGATTATTCAAAATCACAGTCAGATGCTGGTGGAATGGGAAACTCGAAGAGCTTCGCAGGGAAACCAGAGAGAGGTTCAGACTTCACAAAGATGAGGGATGAATACACGGGTGCAATACGTAAGGCAAAGCAAGAGAGCTGGACCAACTTTTGCACAGACATCGAGAAGGGAGCTGAGGCGGCTAGACTGGATAAGCAGCTTTCTTGAAATCCGGACGCTATTCTCGGTACTCTGAAATTGCCCGGCGGGTGGTACTCAGAGTCGGACGGAGATACCTTGGCTCACCTGATCAAGGTACATTTCTTGGGCTTTTTAAGGTTTGGAGAAATGGGTACGACACCTCAGAGGCAACCAAAGTCGCCTGCGGCCCAACTGGTCCCGAAACGGCGGCTAGCCAACGAGATTGTCACCCCTGCCAGGGTCAGGTGGGCCCTGAAGTCCTTCAGTCCTCACAAGCCTTCTGGCCCAGATGGCATATATTAAGTCCTCTTACGGAGGGCTGGAGAGATCATCATAGGGCTGCTAGCGAGACTCGCTAGGGCCAGTCTGACGTTGAGACATGTCCCAGCGCGGCGGCATGGAGGGGTACAAGAGTAGTCTTTATTCCAAAAGCAGGTAGGATCGGCTCTACCTTACCCAAAGATTTCTGTCCCATCAGCCTTACATCTTTCCTACTAAAAACAATGGAAAGACTTCTAGACAGATGTATCCGCGATGAAGTCTTGTCAAGGAGGCCACTCCACAAAAAGCAACACGCCTATAGGGCTGGTCGCTCGACGGAGACGGCCCTAAGCGGAGCACTAAACCTAATTGAAGGACAACTGAAGGAGAAAAGCCTCGCGATTAGAACCTTTATGGACATCGAAAAGGCCTTTAATAATACCTCTAGAGAGGTGATCAGGGCGGCCATGATCACACATGGTGTGCCTACTGCAGTCATGGAATGGACGTGCCACATATTGGCCAACAGGAATCTAACTACGACTAAGGGTGATACGACATTATGTGGAACCATTGACACAGGATGTCCACAGGGAAGAGTCTTATCACCCTTGCTGTGGTACTTAGTAGTGGATTCACTGCTTCATCTACTCTCGAGTCAGGGTCACCACGTCATGGGCTATGCGGACTATATAATGGTTATCGCGCGCGGCCAGCATCTGGATGCGCTCTTCGGAGTAATGCAGCAAGCACTGATGATAGTGGATTCATGGTGTAAGGAATCTGGACTATCGGGTAATCCGAGTAAGACAGACGCGGTTATTTTCACCAGTAGGTATAAGCGGGGAAACACGGGTACACTGAAACTTGGAGGACAAAAACTGGAAATCAAAGAACGAGCTAAATATCTAGGAGTAATTCTGGATAAGAAGCTGTTATGTAACGAGCACCTGGAAAACAAGTGTCTGTAGGAGACTGCCTGTAGGAGAGCCATAGGGGAAAGCTAGGGTTTGAAACCGGAGACACTTATGTGGATCTACACAGCGATCTTGCGACGCAGGCTAACCTATGCGTGGTTGGTCTGGTGGAGCAGGGTCGAACTGTGTACTGTGAAGTCTCGACTGGAAAGGATCAGGGGACTGATTTTGAGAGGCATTACTAGTGCCTCGAAGTCGACACCCACGATTGCACTGGGGGCACTAATAGGTTTGGAGCCCCTCCCTCTCACCATCAAGGTCATGGCTGTGAAGGCGGTCTGAAGACTAAATTTGGTAAGTGATAGAAGGATCTCGACAGTAGTTAAGATCCCAGTCGACATCGCGAGAAGGTTGACCCTGAACATGCCCAGGGACAAAATAGCCACTCGCTACCTCTTCGACAAGAAGTATCGAGTTAGGCTGTCCACGGAGGAGGAATGGGTTTATGGCGATGCACACCTGCCTATTGATGGAGACAACTGGTTTATATATGGCTCCAGGAACGAGGAGAATGCAGGAGCCGGTGTATATCGTAGAAGGAATGGAATGGGCTTCACAGTCGAGATGGGGTTCTACGCCACAGTTCTACAATGTGCGATTATAGCCATACTCCAGTGCGCCTACAAGGCAAAAGAGTATGACAACAAAAGAAACTTCCGTATCTGCTCAGACAGCAGGGCTGCTATATTGGCCTCCAACAGAACAACGACCACGTCGCATTAGTATGGGAATCCTTTGAGGCACTAAATAGGTTAACGATGGAAAACCGAGTTACTCTGCTATGGATCCCTGGACACAGCGGTATCGAGAACAATGAGATATCAGATAGGCTAGCCAAACCAGCAGCAAGAAGAAATTTTACTCGACCTGAGCCAGTTGTAGGTATTTCCAGTAGGTCAGTCACTGATTAAATTAACAGTCGGCTGACTGAGGACCATCAGAATGAGTAGGATTTAGACTCTGGTTGCAGACGGGCCAATACACTCTTGGGCTCAAAGTTTAACTATAACCGAGCCAGGGAGATACTCAAGCTCGGGAGAAACGAAATCAAAGTCCTAACAGAAATGTTTATAGGACATTGGAACCTCGGATATCACAGACATAAGATACGGCTTGAGGAAACGCTTAGGCTCACAAGGGGACACAACGGGATTACCCAAGCGTCAGGGGCTGTCACGGTCTCAACCCAAACTAATAATAATAATAATACTTTCAAATTTATTATAACTAAAAAATATTTGAATTTTAATAAAATGTTCTAGCATAAAAAAATCTAATGATTCTAGTTTTAGTAATATTATTTAGTAAATGTCTTGAAGCAAAAACAAAAGCAGCGGCTACAAATAATTGTTTCGGAAATTCAAGCTAAAAAAATCTTCCAAATATAAAATACTTGAACCTGAAATATTCTGTCTTTGAAGTTGAATGTGATCATTGCACCGATAGTCGGAGATCTAAAAGCACTTTTGTGTCCATTTTAAGTCCTGATGAAAACTTGATTGATTCTTGTGCAGAATGTTCTCCTGATAATAAGCAATTAGTCAGTATATTTACGACATTCCACCTACTTTAAAAGTGTAGTTATTAGTTAATGTATGAATGTAAATACGTTTCAGGAAGACTTTCAAGTGTACCATACTTTGTAACATACCTTCCCGGCTTGGTCTCTTTATTGATGCAAATATTTCCAAATTGGTCCCGGATAGATCGGACAGACGCCCTTTTTGACATTACAGCTGAAATCAATTTCTGTTCCCATGTCCCTGATAGGTCCCCGAAAGAACCGACAAAATATACTTTCTCGGACTTGGTCTCCTTAACGGTGCAAATATTCCCAGATTGGTCCCGGATATACCAGGGTAGACGCCCTGTTTGACATTAGAGCTGAAATAAATTTCTGGTTCCAAATCCCGGATGGGTCCCCGACAGACCTGACGAAAGATGCTTTCTCGGACTTGGTCCATTTATCGATGCAAGTACTCCCAAATTAGTCCCGGATAGAGCAAGACAGACGCCCTTTTTGACTTCACAGAAAATAAATTTCTGATTCCACATCCCGCATAGATCCCCGACAGACCCGATGACACATACTTTATCGAACTTGGCCTCTTTATCGATGCAGATATTCTCAGATTGGTCCCGGATAGACTCGGACAGACGCCCTTTTTTGACATTGGAGCTGAAATCAATTTCTGGTTCCTCGTCTCAGATAGGTCGCTCATTTTCCCGACAAGACATACTTTCTCGAACTTGGTTTCTTTATCGATGCCAATACTCCCAGAATGGTCCCAGATAGACCCGAACAGACGACCTTTTTCACTTCACAGGAAATCAAATTCTGGTTTCATGTCTCTTATAGGTTCCCGATAGACCCGATGAAATATACTTTATCGGACTTGGTCTCATTATCGATGCAAATATTCTAAGATTGGACCTGGATAGACTCGGACAGACAACCTTTTTGACTTCACAGGAAATGAAATTCTGGTTCCATATCTCGGATAGGTCCCGGATAGACCCGGATGAGCGTGCACTGCGGGACTTGGTCTCTTAATCGATGGAAATGCTACCAGGTTGTTCTACGGCATACGACCTTTTTGACTTCACAGGAAATCCAATCCTGGTTCCATGTCTTGGATAGGTCCCGCATAGACCTCGTTAAGCGTATATTGCGGGATTTGGTTAATTTTTTGGTGCAAAACTACCGGTCAGATTCCGGATACGCCCAGATGTACGCACTTTTTGACTTCACAGCAAATCAATTTCTGGTTTCACGTCCCAAATAGGTCCCCGATAGAGCCGATAAAACTTACTTTATCGGATTTGGTCTCTTTATCGATGTAAATACTCTCAGATTGGTCCCAAATAGACCTTGGCAGACAGCCTTTTTGACTTCACAGGAAATCAAATTTTGGTTCCATGTCCCAGACAGGTTCAGGATAGACCAGGTCAAGCGTACATTGAGGAACTTTATAATTTTTTTGTGCAAATACTACCGGTCAAATCTCGGATACGCTTAGATAGCCGCACTTTTTTACATTACAGGAAATAAATGTCTGGTTCCATGTCCCGGATTGATCCCTTATACCTGATTGGCTCCTAATAGATCCGGATAGTTGCTAGTTTGGACTTGGGAGTAATCAATTTATGTATCTGTGCTCCGTATGCGAGCCGGATATACCCGAATAAAAGGACAATGTCGACCTTGTCCAAATAAATTATTGGTTACGTTTTCCCGATAGAACCCGGATAGTCCTGATTGATTCCCAGATAGGAAAAAAGTAAGCAGATAGAGGCCAGATATACCCGTATAAAAGTCCTATCCGCTTCCTATCAGGGCCTTATCCGAGTTCCATCGGATCTTATCCGGCTTTCTAAGCAGGGATACCCACAGAAATCTGCGAGTAGCCTGATGCCTTTCTGGCTGTTGGTGTAATATATAATACATATACAATAATAATAATTTCTTAATAATATATAATAATATAATATCCTCCTCCCTGCTGGTAAAGAAGTTTCAATCATTTTCGTAACTTACCAACAAAATATAGTATATCATGGCTAATGCAGACTTTCAAATAGGAAGCATGGTTTACGATTCACAAGTAATACCTAAGTAATAAATTAGAAAAGTAGATATTTGACAAATATTTTTAAACGGTTTCTAAAGAATTTTAGTACGGCGATTAAAAAAAGATGTTCTTTTATAAAGACGTTAGGCAGAAGCTCTAACATCAAAATTCAATTTTTCCATTTTACTCCATAAATACTAGCAACACATATTTTTTAAATACCAAGTAGTACTCTTTTTTCTAGAAGTGTGTATAAGGAGAGAAGAAAAGTGTACTTAAATAATTTTTCCGTAATATGACATTTTCGAATGTTCAGGTTACTTAAGGTTACCATTCAAAAATTTCATTTGCAGCAAAAATTATAATTTTCAACAGTGTTTGTTTCAGCAAAAAAATTGTATTGAACGTATTCAGTACTATATTTCTTCAATTCAAGTTTTTTTTCCTCGGTGTGCGTATAATAGACTTGGGAGTACAAATGACATAAACTTTCTGAGAAAAGTCTCGAGAAATAATAGAAAATGTTGTCTGAATTGAATATTATCAATATTACAAAAGTATTGAACATAAAATTGTGTATATTATGCAGACACTGAAAATAATAAATATTCTATTGTTATGGATATCGAATAAAAATGCAAATAAAAAATACAAATACAAATATTTTATATTCCGCGTAAATGCTACTTCTGAAATTTATCGTACACCATTCTCTAGATTTTCCGCCTACTTTAAAAGAAATAAGATGAATAAAAACTCAATAAATGTGTATCCGCATTAAGTAAACCTATAATTCTAATCAAAAAGCAACGCATATACACTGCCGAATCGGTGAAGTTTAGCTGCTTATAACTAAAATTTCACGTAGATTAAGACTTTGAGATGTGGAAGAGGAGAATAATAATTGAAGGAATAACCGGAAGGTAAATTTATTAGCGTTTATTCAATCCAACGGATACAAACAGACTGATTTGGAACCGTAGCCTTCACGATAAGACAATGACTCACACAAACACGCTCAAGTACTCAAACACGTCAATCCGATCATAAACATATACGCTAGTGAAAGGTATATATACTATGTCCTACAGTTCGGCCATTTTGACAATTGACCGTCCTGGTCAAAATATATTACATATATGTGCATACAACATATATCGACGTTTTGTCTATATATAATTAAAGCTTCACGACGATTGTAATTTTAAACTAACCTCTTCAACCTATTATTACGGTAAAGTCAAATTTGTTAACAAGAAATTAAAGATATTTGTATATGTATAAACTATCTGAATCCATAAGATTCTTCTCAGCCATAAAAAATACGTGACGAAGAACTCAGGGAAATTGACATTTTATTTACTCCTTTGGGAGCCTGAAAAAAATTCCCAGAAATCATCTTCCTCACCGCACGTCCAATACTTTATTCGACCTGGTCCTATTATTCCATCGTAAGGTAGTTGGGTTACTTGAAAGCCATCTACGTCGCCTACTACGTAACGATTATTATCGAGGACCTCTTTTATTTCGTATGGCCCTTTGAATTTTGGTATTAACTTTTTACTTGCCCCAACCGTCGTATCTGCATTCTGTATTATTATTAAGTTAATATTTTCATACGACGTCACTGCTTTATGTTCAAAATTATAATTCGTTTCGTTAGGTTTCTCAGATTTTTGTATCCTTTCTGACGCTAGTTGTCGCAATTCGGATAAGTTTCACTTCGTCTCATATTTCTCGAGAGGAAAAAGGTGTAATTTATCGTTTACTTTTTCGCCTTAATCATTGAGGGCCGTGTTCCACTTTTTTGGGCAAGCGATAATTTCGCTAACATGATGGTGCAAAAATCATTGAATCTTTCCACCTGTCCGTTCGCATGGGGAGTCCCTAAGTGTTGCAAATCTGGTGGATGAATTCTTCTCTCACGAACTTACTGAATTCTTTGGAAGTGAATGACGTTCCATTGTCGGTGATTAAGCGCTTGGGCCTTCCATAAGCCCTGCAGTAATCTCCAAGATGCTTCATCGTTTCGCTTGATTTAAGCGTTTCACAAGGATATAAACGAATATATTTTGTAAACGCATCAATAATTCGACAAGACATGCTTACAGCCACTGGACGCTATTTCGAATGGACCGCAAAGATCGGCATGCACTGTGTAACATTGAACACTGCCCATAGGGATACTGTCAAAAAAACTTCTTCTCAACTCTATCTGGCGCGACCTCGATACATTTGAAAAAACTTAAAATATACTTCCTTGCTTTCTCGCGAATTTTCGGAAACCAGTACGATCGAGTGATGTTTATCACGACTTTCTCTGGGCCCACATGGCCAATGTCATCGTAACATGTTCTAATGACATGAATCTCCATTGACTTTGGCACATACAATAACAACTTAGATTTATCTACATTTTGGTAAACTAAACCGATCAAGCGCTACCACATATATCTAGACGGAATTCATTTAAAAAAATAACAGACTGTGATACTTTTCGATTGATACTAACAAGGAGAGGACGCGAGATGGGAATCGTCGATTCGACTGGGACTTTGTAGGATGAAAGTACATCAAAATCCATTAGGGACGTATTTTTTCTTTTGATCTAATGGCCCTTAGTTTTCGAGATATCGAAGTTTGAGTATTTGCGCTCGAGCGCTCGACGATTCAAGAGTGTTTAATTACAGATGACGAAAAACTCATTTTCAATTTTATTTTTCTGCTTATACAAAAAGAAAAAAAGAACTAGTATCTTAACAAAAAATCTAATTTAATTTTGATCTCTTCGCTTTTGAAGAAATAAAAGCTTTAGTCTCCAGGCCTAAAAAATTAAACAATTTGACAATTGCTAATCCAAAACTATATTTATAAATTAAACTTAGAAAAATTTCAAAGATAATAAATAAGATTAATAAGTAACATATCAAGTAGTGTCAAGAGGATTATTATGTATGATTACAAACAAAACTTATTTAGTTAATAAAAATTTGGATGTTAAAACGATTACTGTAATCGAATAATTTTGTAACAAAAACAAAAAATTGGCCTCAGCCCGGATTTGAACCGGGAACGCCACTATCGGGATAGTGGAGCATTGCGTGTGGAGAGTTAACTAATGACGCCACCGATGCCTCAGCAGATTTTTTCGTGTTTTTCATTTCTACCTTTCTGCAGGATAATAAGTACCATACTTATTTTTCCAGTACGATAAATTTACCACTCTTTAATCAACGATTACTTCACACAAATAATTTTTCAAGAACAAAAAAAAATCTGCCTTAGTCCAGATTTGAACCGCGAACGCTACTATCCATAAGAGGAGCATTAACCAACCACACTATTGTGACCTTATCAAATATTTTCTCGTTCCTAAAAACTAACTTTTTACCGGGTATATTATATGCATTGAGTTAACGCTCCACACATGGATAGTGGTGTTCCTGGTTCAAATCCGTGCTGAGCCAAATTTTTTTTCTTCGAAAATTACTTGCCCGAAGCAATCGTTTTAACATCCAAATTTATATAAATTAAAAACTTAGAAATGCGGACACTTACATCTTTAAATGATAATAACATATTCCAAATGCTGTTGAGAATAAGAATTTTAAAAAAATTTGGAAAAATGCTTGTCAGGATCGAAATTGAAAAATTAAGTTTTTATATTACCTCGGAGAAATGTCACAGCCTTGTTGCATAAAAGCCCCCAGCGAGAACCAGAGGCTATTTAGTATGCTAAAATCATTTGCCATGCTAGATTGTTGCATGTGAGGTGATCCCTGGGGTCCATGAGGATGTTGCATTGATGGATCCCCTCTCATACCTAATCTTGGATCACCACCACTGAGAGTTAAGACTCGCCACTCATAGGGTGAAAATCTAAATGATTCAGAAGAAAATCATGATTATGTTTACAATATTTATATTTTTCATTTAAATTTCAAAACTTCAATAAATAAGAGTTTTCTTGAAAAATAGAGGCCTCGGACTCGACACACTGTTCACCCTATTTGACAATTTTTTAAGCGATGTCATTATTTTGCTACTATTTAAAAAAAAATGACACTAAAGACTTTTTTTTCAATACTGTCCGCTAATATCAGTATTTCTTTCCTTTTCCTTGAGAAATATTATATTGAGTGTTTACGGAGTTAAAAAACATTTCAGGGCCGTGTAGTGAATTTTTAAAAATATTTTTTTTCAAATCTTGGATGCATATATACAAAAGAAAAGTTGTGTGAGGAAGTTTTGAATTTTGACAACTTCCAGTGAGAAAAATGTTTCTTAGGGATCAAAAAAGTTTTTCCAGAAAGTTTTAGATTTTTAGTTATCAGGGGGAAAAAAGAGGGCGATGTGAAAATGATGTACAGTGTGCTGCGCTCGACTTGAATCGCGAGAACATAGCGCGGCGGCTTGGATATTGCTGCTGACGCTCAGTGCTTATTTTAATTTTTGCAATAAGAGGTCTTATTCTTGACATGCAAAAAATATTGAAACACATTTTTTTATTGATAAACATACTTAAGTCATAGCCAGAAGTATAGGAATATAGCAAGTATAAATCTCGGTCGACACGAGTGTAGACAAATGGATTGTTTTTCTCGTACGAAAAAAAAGTCGAGCGCAGCACACCGTACACAATGTTCATATCGTACGGTGAGCTGCGCTCGACTTCTTTGTTCGTACGAGAAAAAATCCATTTGTTTATTCTCATGTCGGATGAAATTCATGCTTGCTATATCCCTATACATATGATAATGACTAAAGTATGTTGATTATTAAAAAAATGAGTTTCAATATTTTTTTCATGTCAAAAATAAATTCTCTTATTGCAAAAATTAAAATAAGCAGTGAGCGTCAGCAGCAATATGTCTAGTTAAAGACGGTTATAGGTAGGCCAAGCTGCCGCGCTATGTTTTCGCGATTCGAGTTGAGCGCAGCACACCGTACATAATTTTCACATCGCTCTTACTTTTTTCCCCTGATGACTAAAGATCTAAAACTTTTTGTAAAAACTTCTTTGATCCCTAAGGAACTTTTTTATCACTAAAGTTGTCAAAATTCGAAACTTCCTTACACAAATTTTTCGTTTGTATATATGCAACCAAGATATCGAAGAAAATATTTTAAAAAATTCACTACGCGTCCCTACAATGATTTTTAAACTTCCTAGACACTCTAACAGTCGTCGAATATGTTGAAGAATGTTACATGGAATTTTCGAAAAAAAAAATTAATTTCCGCTAAAGATCTGGCAAGTTGAACGCAAAAAGGTATTGCATTTTTTTCGGTGAAAAATTCCTTTTTCCTCAAATAACTAAAAAAAGAACGAACCTTAGAATTTGGTTGCCGTACAAAAAATATGCACAATAAAATGATCTACAAGTATGGACTGCCAAAACCTGAATTTGAATTTTTTTATGAATTAATAAATTAGTTAAACTTTTAATTTTTTTAATTTTTCTACGAGAAAGGATGAATTCCTAACGCAGAATGTAATATTTGGTATTTTAACGAAGAAAATCTTTCAATTTTAGATGTAAAGCAGTTAAATTGAACAAAAAAGGAGGAATATTCACCAAAATAGTTTAATCCTTAACTAAAAATGATTAAATGTCAACTTAACTGTGGTATTTTTAACCAATTAGATGATCTTTCTACAAAAAAGGAGATTTCTCAACTAAATAGTTAAATTTACAATAAAAAAAAGACACATTTTTACAAAATACATAATTTTCCAATTTAATCGTTAAATTTTTAACCAAAAGTTTGATTTTCCGCCAAAAATGAAATAGCTAAATTTTCATTTAAGAGCATAATTTTTAATAAAAAAAAATTGTCTACAAAAATGTTTCATTTTGTACCAAATAGCAGGATTTTGCACTACGAAGAGATAAATTGTCAATAAAAAATGGAATAGTTAAATGATCAGATGAAAAAAATTAATTTTTAATAAAAAAAAAAGAAAACAAATTTTCAACTAAAATTATGAATCTTCAACAAAAAAAAATGTTTTTTTTTCTAAGTACTTCAACCTTCAACTGAAAAAATGTTTTTTTTTTTCTAAGTGATTCAACCTTCATTCAAGTAATGGAATTTTCAACCTGAAAAGATGAATTTTTAACGAAAAATGTAATAGTTGATATTTCAACAACAAAATAATTTAAGCAATTACCTGGTGCTCAACTAAAACGGATTCGTTTTCAAACAAACAGTTGCATTTCTTACCAAAAAATTTTTTATTTGTTTTTTTTTTACCATTAAATTTTCAGTTTTTCTTCAGTTGAAAATTTTTTTTTCAATAAACAAAAGCAAATTTTCAACTGAAATTATGAATTTTTAACCCAAAAAATTAACTTTTATGAAATTAGTTCAACTTCCAACCAAGGAATGAAACTTTCAACATAAAAAGATGAATTTTCAACGAAAAATGTAATAGTTGATATTTGAACAAAATAATATTTTCATTTAATATAATAAAAGTTGCATTTAACCAAGAAAAGACAAATAAAAAAAATTAACCAAATTAATTAATTTTATGGCTGAAAATACGAATTTTCTACAAAACAGTGGAATTCGCTACAAAAAAGTTGTTTATTAACCGAAACAGATTAATTTTCATCCAGACGGTAGCATTTTTAATTGATAAGGTGCAATTTTTACATAAAGAGACGAATTTTTAAACATGAAAAATGAATTTCCGTCCCAACAAAAATTTGTCAGAAAAAAATGGAAATCAAATTGTTAAATTTTGAAGCCAAAATGATAAATTTTCTACCAAATTGTCGAATTTTTAAGTCAAAAAGACGAATATTCTACAAAACATTTTAATTTCCAACCCGAGAATATGAACATTCAAGAAAAAAATTAAGTTTTAACCAAATATTTTAGTTTCTGCTACGAAGAGATAAATTGTGAATAAAAATGGAATAGTTGAATTTTCAGTACAAAAATTAATTTTTATAAAAAAGTCGAATTTTCAACTGAAGTTATAAATCTTTAACCAAGATATGGAAATTTTGAAAAAATAGTTCAACTTTCAACCAAGTAGCAGAATTTTCAACCTAGAAAGATGAATTTTCAAAGAAAAATGTAATAGTTTATATTTGAGAAAAAAAAAACTAATTTAAAATAACAAGCAGTTGGATCTATCCAACAAAAATAAATTTTCAAGTGTAATAAAATTTGTAATTAATAGAGAATAATTTCTAACCAAAAATCTAATAGAAGACTTTTCAACCATAAAGAATTAACTTTAAACCAAAAATAGTTGCATTTTCCTACAGCGTTCTATATTAATAATGCTGCGATAAATAAATATTATTTTTGCTAGTTTATAGATAATAATTTATAAAGAATAAAATTTCAAAGAAACATTGAAGTTAATTGTTAATACTTTCAAAATATTAGGTTATAAAACCGGACATTTTGCTTGAAAAATAAAGTTAATTTTCCATTGCACACTTTTCGATTTCGGACTATACAGTTTTGAACTCGGACTTCACGTAAGTTTAAGAAACTCAACTCCCGACATAAGAACGTTTTCGGGCATGGCTTGCAGTGACCTTGATCCTAAATCGGGGGACTCCAAACGCAAACAGACAGGGCTGCATGAATCAATTCTGTTGGATTTGGACGCATGACGCAACCTGATGCAACTAATGCGATGCCAGTAAGGTCTTATGCCATTTATACTATTTACACTATTTTTTTATTTGTGAAGTGAGTCCGAGGCCTGAAGTGATCAGTTTCACCGAAAAATTAAGTAAAGTTAAAGACCTTGATACGATGAAGAGTACAATTGAAACCCCAATATAGGAGAAAATTACGCAGACCCAAATTTCCTTGCTGAGTGGATTTAGGAAACTAAAGACTCCTGGAATTGTTTTAACAGGCTTTTTTATCATGATGCTGATGCCAAGAGACATAAATGGCTTGCTGAATTCAATTACACGTTCACGCTCTGATGTTATTGTCATTGATGCAATAGCCATATCCGCTTCCTGAAATAATCACAAAGAAAATCAATTATTTATTATATTTAATACACAAACAGAATTCTTATGTCCTAGTAGTAAAAATATAAACACCTTAAAAATCCAGTGACAATCAAATTTTTAAATATTAAGTTTAAACAAGTTTTGAAATAATAATCAATGATTAATAATACAAATTTCCTTGTTTCTAAATCGGGAGTATCGAAAAATAAGCAGTCAGGACTGCCTGAAACGTTTCAAATTGGAATGCATAATATTGCGCAATATACTCGACTGAGTACTCGCGCAGTGCGTCCCTCCCGAAGCGAGAGTCGCAACCGTCTCTCACCCCTTAAGCTGAGAAACTGCTGGGGCGAGCAATTCTAGGAATTCCTAAATCGCGAGTTCCTAAACCAAGTGTTGGATATAATTCAAAATTGAATCATTAAAAATCAGAACCTCTAAAAAAAATTCAGACTTAAATTTGAAAGATTAGACAATTTAATTAGAAAGGAGTTAAAATTGTATTGTTTTTAATATCAAGTGTTCAAAATTGAACAATTTTATTTTGCATTAAAGAATCTCGAAATTGAACGATTGAAGATTAAAATAGAAGAATTTATCATTTTTAAAAATTGAATATTTTAACCTTTAAAATGGAACCGTTCTGGAACAATTTTCAAAATAAAAATTATTCAATTACTGAGGTATGAATTTAAAACAGTTTAATTTGTATCCGTTTCAATTTTGAACAATAAAATGTTCAACTTTTCAATTTCAAATCGTATAATTTGAAAAAAAAATTATTTAGAATTATTGTTCATTCTTTAAATTTTCCAAACAAAATATTTTAAACCATTTTTTCGAAATTGTTTTTCTTTGCAATTGAATTTGAAACTTTTATATTTTGGAACATTTTCAAATAAAAGTTATTTCAAAATTCAATGTTTGGTTCTGAAACCTTCCAATTTTTTTAAATTGCATTTCAGGAAATATTGCCTTAATTTTTCAATGTTTGGAATTTATTCTAGAGGAATTTAATTCTGAAATGTTCAATTACAAATCCTTTCGACTGAAAATTGTGCCACTATAAAGCCCTTCAATAACACATTTTCAAATTTTAAATAATTCAAAACAATAAACAATTTTGTACGATTAAAATTGAAAAAAAAGAAACTTAGAATATTTAAATCTGAAATCATTAAATTTAATCTGATTAAAATTGAACCCAAAAAATTAAAAGTATTTTAATCTAAAATTATTAAATTCAAAACTATCAAGGCTTTCAATATGAAATTTCAAAAGATTTAATAGTGAAATTCTTCTGAAATTTTTAGCATTGGAATTTGAAATTTTAAAATTGTGAAACTTAAAATTGGAAACCTAAAAAAATTAAGAAAATTCAAACCAAATATTTGCCAATTTGAGGTTTTGAATAAAAAAAAGCTTTAGTTTCGAGGCCTCGAAAATTAAACTCTTTTCGAATCGTGCACTGAAAAGTATATTTTCAAATTGAAATTATAGAAATTTCAAAAATGAAAAGTATGTTATTAATGAATATCATATCAAGTATCAAGTGAAATATTTTTTGTCATAAAACTATTGCTAATGTTGCTTAATTTTTTAAATACAAATGTGATTTTTTTCCTAGTAATCGCACAAATTATAAAATTTATAATTTAATTTAAAATTGAATACGATAAATTGCGTCTAATAAGCTAAAGTTGCAGGCAAGATGTTAATTTAATAAATAAATATTGCTAAAAAACTTCAAATTTCGATTTTTATCAAAAACTGGAATAATTTGGGAAATAATTAATATTTTTCGAAGTTCTCAGACTTATTTTAAGGACAAGTCTCGAAAAAACAATTTTCCGAGATTATTACCTAGGGTCGAACTTGGTTTAAATTTTGCAACTTTTTTACACCACGTGTGACTCTAAGACAGAATCTAGGGGAAACATTCTAAAAATATTTTAATAATTCAGAAAAATACTATGAAGACTTACCTTTAATATAAGCTCAAGAATTTCAAAAATTTTAATTATTTTTAGAGTTATTTCAATTTTTATTAATATTTTTGTTGTATATAAAATTGATAAAATATCTACTTTTATTTTTTGGGTATAAAATATTAAATTGTATCTCTTACAGGCATTGAACAATATTAACTTTCAGTTTCTCAGGATAAAAATATTAACTTCAAATATCTTATAATAAAAAATATATGAAATTGTACTTTTTGTAATAGTCGAATATTAATATTTTTTAATCGTTCGAAACATATAAAACTCAATTATTTTTCCTTGCTAAAGAATGCATATTTAATATGTTTTGATTCTTTAAAAAAGCAAGTTAATATTTTGCATCTTTAAAAAGTATAAGCTATTTTTTTCTTGGTTGAATAACAATATTTTTGATTTCTAGAAAGTACAAGTTAATATTTTTGTGCCACTAAAGCTACAAGTCAGTTTATTTTTCGATCATTAAAAAAAATTCAAGTCAGTATATTTTTCATCCCTAAAATGTTGAAGTCAATATTTTTCCATCCTTATAATAAATACAAGGTAATTTTTTTTTTTATATATTTAAACACTACAAGTTAATATTTCAGGACGACTAAAGAATCCCCAGAAATAAAAACCTTGAAAAAGAAAATTATCGAAAAGCAAATTCCCGAAATAATAAAATTGCCGCAATATAAAAATACGCGAAATATTATAATATTATCTAAATTTAAGATTTCCGAAAGAAAATAGCCGAAATATGAAATATTCGACATTGTTAAATTCTAAAGACTAGTAAATTCCCTAAGTTAAACAATTGAAATTTTTTTTCGATAAACATGATTTATTTATTAAGAATAAAATAATATAATGTTCAAACAATAATTTCAAAAAATTGAATATTGAAAAAAAATTTCTGTCATCAAAATATTTTATTTATGTATTTTTAATAAATATACAATGTTTATTTCAAACCAATTTTGTTAATTGTTTAATTTCTACAATTTTATAAAGACAGAAATTGTATTCATCGGCACTTTTCTAAATTCGAAATTTTTTTATTTGGGTAATTTCATAATTTTGACAATTTTCTATTTATAATATTTTCCCTTTCAAGAATTTTACACTATAGGGAATTTTATTTTTCGGCATCTTTTTGGTGGTCCCAAATATTATTGACTGAAAATAAAATATTCAAAGATTTTTATGTGAGACAAATTCTGCCTAATGTTTAGTTTTTTTAAATTATTGCTTGAATATTTCATTATTGTGTTCTTAATAACAAAATAATGTTTATTGAAAAACTAGTTGTTTTAATTCTTTAATTTTCTTTAAGTTTCTTGACTTTTACCGTATCGGATATTTTATTATTAAGAAATTTTCAAATTTACTTATATAATAAATTTTTTGGGAATTTGATTATTCGGGAATTTTCCAATTCGAGATTTTTATATTTCGACAATTTCATAATTTCCTGTAGAAAATATTTTAAAAAAATATATTGAATGTAGAAAACTTTGGTCCCAAATTGGGACGGGCTCTGAGAATCATAAATTTTGAAAATGTATAAATAAAAATTCTCAAATTTCTATGATTTAAAGATCAAAAGTCAAGTTTTTAATTTTGAATCTTTCTAATAGGAAACATTTTCCAGATCAGGCATCATAATTACAGAATTTTCAATAGTAAAACTTCAAACTTGAAAAATTGATTATAAATTGAAAAAATTTAAGGCTCCACAAATTTTGAAGATTTACAATCCAAAGTTCTGCAAATTTTCAAAGTTACAATCAAAAACTCTCAAATTTTGAAGATTTATAAGAAAAAGTTTTTAAGTGTGGATGATTTTGAAGATGAAAACTTAAGTTTTCAATTCAAAATCTTTCAAATTGAAAAAAGTTCGAATGTAAATCGTCAGAATCACATAACTTTTTATTGTAAATTCTCGAAATTAAATTAATTATCAATCAATAAATAAATTCACAATTGAAAATTCTACAATTTCGAACAGTTATGATAAAAATAAAAATGTGTACATTTTTATCATCTAAAAAATCTAATACAATTTTTCAATTTTGAAGCTTTCAAATTGATAAAATTTTGAAAGCAAATCATCGAAATTATGGATTTTTTTTTGTAAATTTCCAAAATAAAAAAATCTGCGATTCCAAAAGGCTTAAAATTCAATGATCTGCAATTTCAAGGAGTTACGATTGTAAATACTTGAATTTTTAAAGTAAAAAATAGCAATTTATTCAATTTCGAAGATTTTTATCCTAAAGGTTGTAATTTTGAACATTTTGTTTTAATGCTTCAATTTTGAGGAATTACAATTGATTCTTAAATTTTGATGATTCAAAGATCAGAAGTCAAGTTTTCAATTCTAAATATTCCAAATTAAAGAAATTTCATTATCAATTGTAAATCTTCAAAATTGTAGAACTTTAAAGGGTAAATCTTCAAAATTCTGAAGTTTTCAAAATTGAAAATTTACAGTTAAAAATATTTGTAATTTTTACAATTTACAATTAAAATATGGCCGTATCTAGGCTCACCGACAATATTTGTCCTAGGTTGACCGAATTTCTGTGAACCTAGACACAACCATATTTTAATTGTAAATTGTCAAAGTTAAAAAAATCTTCCTTCCCAAAGATTTACAATTCAAATTTCTACAATTTTGAACAGTTAGAATGGAAAAATCTTCAAGTTTTCAATTCTAAATCTTTCAGAATGAGGAGATTTTGATTGTAAATCATCAAAATTACACAATTTTTTCTTCTATGTTAATGATTTCCAATTCAGAATTCTTCAATTTTGAATATTTGCAATTAAAGACGTTTCAATATTTAATGTTTGTAATAGAAAATGGTGCAATTTTGAATGTTTTTTGTTGTTCAAATAGTTAAATTTTAAAGATTTCAAATTGAAATTTATTCAATTTTATATATTAGCAATTGCGAATTCTTCAATTGTGAACAGTAAAAATGAGAACGTTGATACATCCTTTGAGGAAAAGAAAAATTTATAATTAATTGAAGTAACTTCAAGTAGAAATAGAATTATCTATGATGACAAACTGGTGTATAATAATACAATATAGGAATTCGAAGATTATTAATTATTATTAATAATCATTCAATAAATTAATTACACGCAATCAGCATTGGCCAGAAGTCGGGGTATCCAAACGTAAATAGTCAGGGCCGTCTGAACAGTTTGCAATTGGAATGCATAATATTGCGCAATATACTCGAATAAGTATTCGCACACTGCGGCCCTTCTCAGACGAGAGTCGCAACCGTCTTTCGCCCTAAGCGCTGAGAAACTGCGTGGGCCAGCAGTCCTAGGAAGGCTGAGATCGGAGGACAGAATCCGAGATTTGGGTGTATTTAATATTATATTAATAATAATTATTATTATTAGTATTAATTTTTCGGATGAGCTTTGGTAAATGTTGAATTACACATAAAATCTAGGCTCCATTTAGTTTATTTATAATGCGTATCATGGGGCTTTCTGACCATAGGCTATATATTAGCATCTACGTAGTACGAACGTAGCGCGTACGTAGATAACGTTATTATTTAGAATACATACACGCCCAAATGAAATTACACCGCAATCTGCTGATTGATGATCACACGAGTTTGCATTTAACCCCCGCTGTGAAATTAGTTCCTGCTCTCTAAATATAATTACCAGAAAGCTAATTTCTTTATAAAAATTAACCTGCGTTATTGATTTTCTATAGCAAAAGGCTCCATTTTGTAATCTACTGCTTAATCAAATACTATTTGCCGCCTGAACCAGTTCCGATTGAAATGCATAATATTGCGCAATATACTCGAATCAGTACTCGCGCACTGCAGCCCTTCTGAGGCTGTGTGCAAATTTTACATGATTTTTCATTTTGAAAAATGAACTTTAGGAGAAATTTAAAAAGGGGTTTTTGAACATTTCAAACAATTTCCTAAGATTTCAAAAGAGTTAAGAAGATTTTAAAGCAAACTGTTTCAATTTGTTAAGGTTACATTTTTTGTTAGAATCAAGTAAATTCAAGAAATATTTAGAAGAATTGAAGAGATTTAGAAAGAATTTTAAACTTTAAAAGATTTTTAGAAATGTAGATTTTCTAAGGTTTAAAAAAAAACTTTAGAAGCTTCAAAAGAATTTCGAAAGGTTTCAATGGAAGACACCAATTTTCTTCAAATTTCTGGGAAAATTTAGAAGATTATAAGACACATTTTTTTACATTTTGAACGATTTTTCAAAATTTTAATAAAAATTCTTGAAAGGTAAAATTTTTTTTAGGAATTTAAGACGTTTTACATAAATTAGAAATATTTAAAGACTTGGAAACTTTTCCGAAAATTTATCAAATATTTCTTGATTTCTTTCAAACTTCCAAACTTCTAAACTCCTAAACATCTTTCAGAAAGACTGGAATTTTTTCTAATATTTTGTAAAATCCTATAAAAAAATGTCTTTAAAATCTTTTATAATTTGCTTAAGAATCTTATAAAAATTAAATTCATATAAATTCAAAAAACAAACTGATAATACTTATTTTCTTGTTCTCAATTCTCAGAATTTAATTTTAGTTCAACTTAAACTATAGACTCACGATAATTATTAATTAAAAAGGATTGCTTTTGAAAAAAATTGTTTAATTTTCAAAAAAATATCAGTTTTTAACCAAATAGTTTAATTTTCAACCGCAAACATTAATTATCAACCAATAAGATTAATTTTCTATGGAAAAAGACGAATTTTAAATAAAGTACAAGAATTTTCTATTTACGAGTTGAATTTTGAACAAAAAAAAAATTTTCAACCAAGTAGTTGAATTTTCAAATAAAAAAGGTAATTTTTCCACCACGAATTAAACAATTAAATTTGAGCTCAAAAAAATATAAAATTTTAACAAAAAAATGAACTAATTGTCAACAAATAGTTGAATTTGCAAACAAAATGATAAATTTTCAAGTAAAATGTTGAATATTTAACTCGAATAGTTAAGTTTTCAGTTAAAAGATAAATTTTAAATTAAAAAAAAAAAAAAGATTTATTCAGCACAATATTTGAATTATCAACCAAAGAGATGAATTTTTAATTAAAATGATGAACCTTAAACCAAAAAAATAAGTTTTTAAAAAACCTGCTGATTTTTCTAAGAAATTATTTTTTGTCCAAAAGAGACAAGTTCGCAACAAAAAATGTAATAGTTGATTTTTCAACAACAAAATATTGTAATTTTAAATAAAAAACAGTTGAATTCAACAAAACAAAAAATGATTTTTTAACAAAATAGTTCAAGTCTCATTTGAAAAGACGAATTTTTAAAAACACAGTCGATTTTTCAACCAAATCAAACACTTTTCAATAAAATAAATAAATAAAATTGTTCAATTTCAAACAAAGTGGATTAAGTTTCTACCAAACAGTTGAACTATCAAGAAGAAAATCAAATTTCAACCCAGAAGAATCATTTTTTACCAAAAAGACGAATCTTCAACAAACTACATGAATTTTCAACTAAAAACAAAAATACTTAAATTTTAATTTAAAAAAATCAATTTTAAACGAAAAAATTCAACAAGTAGTTGAATTTGCAACCAAGAAGGTTAATTTTCTACCGAAAGAGACGAATTTTCAAACAAACTGCATAAACTTGAAAATAAATAGTTGAATTTTCAACTATAGAGATGAATTTGCAACCAAGTAGTTGAATTTTCCACCAAGAAGATGATTTTGAACGAAAGTAATTTATCTTCAGCCAATAAATCAATTTTTTACAAAGATGTTCGACTTTGAACAATTATCTGAATTTTCAGCAAACAAAAAAATGAATTTTCAAACAAGGAGAATAATTTCCTACATAAAAATAATTTTAGATAAAATACAATAATTTTGACACAAATAGTTAAAATTTCAACTAAAAGAGAATCACGCAGAATTAAAAATGGAATAACTAAATTTTCAGTTAAAGAAAATGATTTTAAACCAAGAAAAAATGTGTTTTCACACAAAAAATTAATTTTCAAGCTAGAAGAATAATTTTTTACCAAAAAGGACCTATTTTTAAGAAAATATAATAATTTTTAACTAAATAGTTGATTTATCAACCCGAAAAGAATGAAATATTATGCAAATTATTGAATTTTTAATGCAGAGAAACGAAGTATCAATATTTGAATTTTCATTCAAAAAATTAATTTTCAACCAAAGAGCGAGCCAAAGAGATGAATTTGCAAATAAAATAATGAATCTTCAAGCAAACAAATTAATTTTCAACAAAATAAATTACACTTCCAGCCAAGTAGTCGATTTTTGATTAAACAAATTAGTATCAAATATGAACAATTATTATTATAAACATTTTAATAAACGAATATTACATTTTTGTATCTTTTCGAAGGTATATATCGGTTTTATCGTCAAAGCAGTTCCCAATATATATATTGACTCTTTATTGTTATTTTTAATAATAATTTATGAAATACATATTCATTTATACACTTTTTGCATAGATAAAGATTGTTATTTCTCATTAAAAATTAAAAATATGTTTCCAATTGAATTACAATCACACAAATTAATAAATATTTCTTATTGTTATTATTAAAAATTAAAAACAAATACCATAATTAGTATCGAAGACTCTTAATTGTTATTGTCATTAAAAATGATTAAATACATATTCTTTTCTGCGTTTATTAAATAGGTAAATATTTATCAGAATACCAATTAAAAACATACTTTTTTAAGTGATTCATATTCACAGAAGATTGTAACAATTAAATCCTTTTCATTGTTAATAACATAAATTATGAACAAATTACAAAAATATTCCCTTTCAGTATTTTTTTATGAATAAATACTTATCAGCAATCGTATTTCTTTTAAATTTAAATGAGCTTATTCTTGCATTTATTCCATAATGAATCTTAAATTCGTATTAAGTAAGAAAACAGCTTATTTCTACGAAAAAATAGTCACGCAGAATATTTACTTAATGATTTTTTAGTAATGGCAACAATTAGGAAATAAAGGCACTTTTTATCTGAATCGAAAATTATTATTTATGTATATAAAATATGATGTAGTAGACAAAATAATGTTTTTTCAGCAAGATGATTTATGACTAGTTTTAGAATCTGTTTATAATTTATGTTATTAACAATAAGAACGTGTAAATGTTAAACATTTGCTTTGATTATTAATCACTCAAAAATATATTCCCAATTGTTGTTATAAGAACAATAATCTTGAAATACGAAAAAAATGTGACAACAAATATTTATTTAATATTTTTTTAATAATGATAGATCTTTAATATTTATACATGTATGACTATTATTCCAGCCAAAAAATTTTCAAAACTGCTATGATAAGAAAAATAATATATGCCTACGAGAAAGATTCACAAATTTAATATTTGTTCATTAAAATGTTAATAATAATAGATATTGTTAATATTTTGTAACATTTTGTTACAAGTATTTTATCTTTCAGGTGCTTGAGTACTTTTAGTCAGAAAACAATTATTTTGTGCCGTTGAGATCCTCATCTAAGTATTTGTTAATTTAAATTGTTTATAAAAATCGGAGAAAATCCTAAAGGAATTATTTATATTTCTTAAGGGTACCTGCATTGATTCTGATACATGGAAACTTTATTTGAGACTTTTTCTCGGCAATGAGATATATTTTCAAAATGTCGCACTTTTCCAATTTATTTATACAATAAATAACACAAGGACGAAAAATAATATAGACTTTATTGTGTATTTGATCCTGAGAATTAAAAAAATATATATATTTTCATTTAAATCGAAAGCTAATTTTTTCCATTCGATGGATAAAAAAGTGGGAGCTTTTCTGTCAGATGGCGCTTGGCTGGTTTACATGAGCTTGCAAGGTCGGGAATTAGAACAAATATATTTTAATTTGAATCAAAAGTTAATTTTTTTAATTTGATGGATGCAAAATTGGAAGCTTTTCTGCCATATAGCGTTCGGCTGATTTTCGTAAGTTTGCACGCTCGAGAATTTAGGAAGAAGAATATTTTAATTTCAATCGAAAGTTGATTTTTTTAATTCGATGGATACAAATTTGATAGCTTTTCTGTCAGATGGCGCTTGGCTGGTTTTCATGAGCTTGCAAGCTCGAGAATTGAAAAATAAATTTAATTTGAACCGAAAGTTGATTGTTTGAATTCGATGAATAAAAAGTTGGTAGCTTTTCTCCCAGATGGCGTTTCGCTGGTTTTTATAAGCTTGCAAGCTCGACAATTTAAGTAAAAGAATAATTCAATTTGATTCGAAAGTTGAGTTTTTGTATTCGATGGATGAAAAGTGGGAAGCTTTTTTGTCAAATGGCGTTTGACTGTGTTTCATAAGCTTGCAAGCTCGAAAATTTAAAAAAATAATATTTTAATTCGAATCGAAAGTTGATTTTTTGAATTCGATGGATAAAAAGTTGGTAGCTTTTCTGTCAGATAGCGTTTGGCTAGTTTTCATGAGCTTGTAAGCTCGATAATTGAAAAAATATTATTTAGAATCGAAATTTGATTTTGTTAATTCGATGAATATAAAGTTGGTAGCTTTCTGTCAGATGGCGTTTGGCTGGTTTTGATAAGCTTGCAAGCTCGACAATTTAGGTAAAACAATAATTTAATTTGATTCGAAAGTTGATTTTTTGTATTCGACGGATGAAAAGTGGGAAGCTTTTTTGTCAAATGGCGTTTGACTGGGTTTCATAAGCTTGCAAGCTCGAGAATTGAAAAATAAATTTAATTTGAACCGAAAGTTGATTGTTTGAATTCGATGGATAAAAAGTTGGTAGCTTTTCTGTCAGATGGCGTTTGGCTGGTTTTTATGAGTTTGCAAGCTCGACAATTTAAGTAAAAGAATAATTTAATTTGATTCGTAAGTTGATTCTTTGTATTCGACGGATTAAAAGTTGGAAGCTTTTTTGTCATATGGCGTTCGGCTGGTTTTCATAAGCTTGAAAGCTCGAAAATTTAAAACAATAATATTTCAATTTGAATAGAAAGTTGAATTTTTGAATTCGATGGATAAAAAGTTGGTAGCTTTTCTGTCAGATGGCGTTTGGCTAGTTTTCATGAGCTTGTAAGCTCGATAATTGAAAAAAAATTATTTAGAATCGAAAGTTGATTTTTTTTATTCGATGGATAAAAACTTGGTAGCTTTTCTGTCAGATGGCGTTTGGCTGGTTTTCAGAAACTTGCAAGCTCGAAAATTTAAGTAAAAGAATAATTGAATTCGATTCGAAAGTTGATTTTTTTAATTCGATAGATAAAAAGTTGGTAGCTTTTCTGTCAGATGGCGTTTGGCTGGTTTTCATGAGCTTGCAAGCTCAAGTCCTCTTTCGTCGAGAATAAGAACTAATGACCTCTAGGTAAAGCAGGATTTTCATTATTTCCAAATTCCTTCATGGATCAATAATTGACTTCTACTGTTCCCGACCTTTCGTAATTTCTCATCCAATTCATAGCGAGCTTTTGTGGTTTCTATCAATTCTAACCAAAGCGAACTCCAACGTCCCGTTTCCTTCCTTTTGCAGTTAGTCGGAATTTGCATGGTTAAATGCGAGATTCATGAAAGCATAGGTTTCCATCCTAATCCTATCAATGGAATTAGTCTAGCCTTTCTAATATTACGGAATTGACCAATGTTGAAAAAAATTCACAATTTTAATTTTTTTATTATTTTGATATTTCTGTTAATTATTTCAGATGTTAAATTTAATTTTCAGTCGATTGTTCTATTTTTTTTGTAATAACAAATATTACAAAAATGCTCATTGGTGAAAAAAATCCTATTTTTTATTAGCTCCGACGGGAATCGAACCCTTTAAAATTTAATAATTTCTGGTAATTATTTATTTTGATACAAAATATTTAAAAATCGGTAATAATGACGATATTCGAAAAAGTAGTCAGCATATTGCCAAAAAAGCTGTCATTGATTTTTTAGGCTCGAAAAGGGGCAGGGTGTAGCAAAATTCCCCCTTGCCCGTTTCCAGCTCGAAAAATTACCATTTTTAATTTTTTTTTCATTTTATAAACATTAGTAATTTATTGATGAAGCAAAATTGATAAAGAACACATCATAATGTTAATGTTAATTGTAGCAACTTCTAATGTTTACTAGTCTAATAATTGAAATTGATCAATAATAAGTGAAATTGATTAAAATATTTCAAATCTATTAATATTCAACATTGATGAAATGTTTAATCGATTCAAATTTCTTTCAACATAATACATTTCTTTTTCTATTGTTTCGTTTTGAAATTCGATTAGAAAAAAAATTTCGATTTTTTTTTTGTTTTCTCAGAAAAATAGTAATATTTTTGTAACAAATATATGAAAGGAAGTATAAATGATGACGAGAATGTTAAAATGTTTCAAGAAAATAAAAAAATATTCTTAAGATTCCTGGAAATTTTTTTTATTATTTTTGATTTTGGAAAACTAAAATCAAAGAGATTATTTAAAGAGATACTATAGCATTTTGAAAGATTTTCAAAATTATCAAAAAAGAATGTGGAAAATTTTAAGGCAATTTTTTTAATTTTGAAAAAATTTTCAAACACTTTACGAAAAATTGGAATCATTTTAGAAGATATTTAGAATTTCGGAAATTATTTCAAAAATAATTTAAAATTTAAACATTTTAAAACAAGATGTAGATTTTTGAAGTTTTTGAAATAAAATTTCAAAACTTTTCACGGTTTTTGAGAGTTTTCAAGATAATAAAAAATTTTTTATAATATTTCAGAGAAAATCCTGGGAATTGTATCATTGGAATTAGTCTCACTTTTCTAGTATTACGGAATTCAACGATGTTAAAGAAAAAAAAAATTGAATAAATCAACTGTTAAATTTTTAAATTGATCAATAATAAGTGAAATTCATTGAAATAATTCAAATCTATTAATATCGAACGATAATAAAATCTTTGATCGATTCATATTGCTTTCAATATAATAAATTTCTTCTTATATTGTTTCGTTCTGGAATTTGATTTTAAAAAATTTGGATTATTTTTGTGTGTTTTCAGAAAAAGACAGATGTTTTTGTAAAATATTCAAAAAATATGTATAAAGTGATAAATAATCCATTAGAAAACCAAACCGTTGAAATAAAATGTTATATAAAAAACTTGCTAAAAAATTACCATTTTTAATAAACAAAATTTTCAAAAAGATTGATTATTTATCAATAAAACAAAAATTATGTAACATATTGTAATTTTTGTGGTAATTGTGAATATCAATTTTTCTTCTTCTGTTCTAATATTTCAAATTAACCAACTGTTAAATATTAAAATTATTCAACAGTTAGTGAAATTCATTAAAATAATTCACATCAATCAATATTTCACATTTATAAAAATATTTAATAGATTTATATTTCTTTTCGTACAATACGTTTCTTCTTATATTGTTTCGTTCTAAAATTGTAATGAAAAAAATTAGATTTTTTTGGTGTATTTCAGCATAATACAAATATTTTTGAAAAATATTCGTAATAGTGAGTATAAAGTAATAATCATTCCCTAAAAAAAGAAACCATTGAAAAAATCATTTATAATTTATTAGTAAAACAAAATTTATTTATCGTATTATAATTTTAGTGGTAATTATAGCAATTTTCAATTTTTCTATTCTAATCTTTCAAATTATCGATTGTTAAATATTAAAATTATTTAACAATTAGTACAATTCATTGAAATAATTTGAATGTATTTTTATTTACTATTAATGAAATCTTTGATCGATGCACATTTGTTTCCAGATAATACACTACGTCTCATATTGTATCCTTCTGAAATTTAGTAAAAAAAAGATTTTGAATATATTTTTGGGTTTGTTTTGGAACAATCCTTTTTTTTTATCAAGCTGGATTTCATAAAAATTCATAATTCATTAATAAAACAACATTTATTTAACATCTCACAATTTTAATTTTAATTATAGCAATTTTTAATGTTTACTATGCTAATATTGCAAATCAATCAACTCTTAAATAATAAAATTAATCAGCAATTAGTGAAAATCATTAAAATAATTTGAATCCAATAATACTTAACAATAATATCTTCGATCGATTCACATTTTTTTCAATATAATACATTTCTTCTTATAGTTTTTTGTTCTGAAATTTGATTTAAGAAATGTAAAAAAAGAGTTTTTTGTTCATTTTTATATTTTTTACAAAAAAACGAATGTTTCTTATCTCTCCTGAGTGATATTTTACTTTCTATATTTCTTACTATATTCTCAATATTATCCATATTATAGTAATTAAACTTACTTCTCGGATTAACTCTCCCACCATGCCATCCCAACCACCAGCGACATCTGGATTTTCGGAACCATATTTTCCATCCTTGACGATTCGCAGTTCATCTGAAAAATTTAGTCCGTTCAAGATAATAATTTCTCTCAATTTGAATGATAAATAAAAATGAAAAAGAAAATACATGTTATATTCAGCCTTTTGGCTATAAAATCCGCAAGATCTTTACAGTAGCCCTCGTAGCGATCGTTGCCGAATAAATTTTCCCCTGGTTCGGCTTTTTTGAGCATGATGTAGGGTTCCTCCTATTGAAACCATAAAGAAATATTATGGAATAATAGCTATTTTTAATTTTTATAAATTTAAAAAGATGATATTTAAATATACAATTTCACTTATACATACAATTATTGTAGTCACAATGTGAGTTCTATTTCTGTCTTTGTTTGATTTTGGTCGAGAGTAGTCTGCCGACACAGGCTGAAATCCATCTTGCTCTGTCCAATTTGCTACCTTAAATTGACACCGGAAAAGGATTAGAATTTTTTCCAGAATATTAGAAAATGAGGGGGAGAAAAAAAAGGGAGATAGAGTTAATTGTCCAAAACGAGAAGTGCCAAATTTTCTGGAACTACGATTTTCGGACAGCAGTCTCCGTTCCCCACTCGAGGCCTAACATTGTTCTCCAAGAGTTCGAGAAACGAACTATATTCGTGATCGAATTCTCGGCTCCTTCCGAATACAAAATCACTGCCAAGTAGAAAGAAAAGGAGGGAGGGTATCAAGACCTTAAAAGGGAGCTGCAAAGACTGTACACGAAATATTTGGTACAAGTAATTGTCCTTGTGATAGGTGCTCTCGGAGGTGCGAAACTATCACTGGTTCGTAACCTTACAGCTATACCCGCGTGCTAAAAATATGCCATGATACTCGCGAGATGGATGCAGAAAGCTATCATCCTTGGGTCGCTTCGTGTCCTCAAAACACACGAGAGTTTCGCTGGCCTGTCGTTGTGATTTTGTCGTGTCCTGTGACCACCCATCGCACGGTTGTGAGACGTGGCCATGAGTGGGATTTACCGCGGTCCTACTGGGACCCGGTGTCATTTTTAGATGACAGTTTCTTCCAGTGGGACCCTGCGGTGGTGGTTATTCTTATTTTTCAATTATATATATATTGTGACGGGCTAATTTGTAGCCCCCACAAATAAATTTAAAAACAACTAAATTCAGCTTCAAAATAATTTTACTGGGGATATGAGTTTGGAATCTCGGATCAAATCTACGAGCTCTCTGTGAACAGCGCCTTACGAGCCGTGAATATAAGAGTTCTACGGCTAGTATTCAAAAGAATCTTAGGCTTTATTGTGATTTTATTTATTGTATTGAATGTTAAAGACTGCTAACTTCAATAACAACTTAAACTCTGGATGAGATATTAGCCTGGAAAATGAGAGTTCGACCGCTAATATCTTAAATTATTGTAAACCGGTTTTAAAAATAGAAATACAGCATCAACTGTCACAAACTAGGGAGGTTAGGTCATCTGACCGGAACCACAAATTGTCAGACCACGGGGTTTCAATTAAATAGTTCGCAGTAATTATTCTAACTCATTGGTATTTTTGTTTGTTATTTCATATTCAACTCAAGTGGAAGGGTGGATCAACCCCCCCCCCCACATTACAATAACAACAACTGTCCGATCATGTGAGGTGGGCTGCATTGGATGTCTGCTGTCGCCAAATACGAAGAGGAGATTTTCCTGGCGCATGCGTGGTGGACGGGATTCCCACACGTGCAAGAGCGCTCGGAAAAACAGGAGCCAGCGGCAATGGATAATCTGCGTGCTGACCCAAGTCAGCCTTACCCCTGGACTATCGGCTAGCGGCAGGCGACAAAGGCTTGCGTGAAAGCTAGTCCATACTGACTGTGCGCCACCACGCTGCGGGAAACTGAACTTGGCACTTGTCCTTCTCGTTCGACCGTCCTCTCACTCAGCAGTTCTACGCCTTAGACGCGAGTGGCGCTCCGACTCTTATGAGAGGGATAACGGAGAAGTCACTCTACGAAATGTCAATCGTCATTCCAAGCTCCGTGTGATTACCTCGTGGCGACGACATGTACGCATTTTTGAAAACCAACCGAGTAAAATTTCACGAAACAGAAGGAATCAAAAATGAGAAGACGATCAAGAGGAGGTTGGCTTCTGCCAGGTAGGCCACTTTTAAATCTCTCACGTCTCGTAAAATAACTTCTTTCGTTTCAACGTCGTGTGCCGAACTGATAGGCACACGCCGTTGAAATTTGTTGGTTGCTGACCTCGGGCAAGGACATTCTATTCGACTTGGGTCTCCCTTGTAGTAATTTGAAGTAAGTTGGAATTTCTGGGTCATCATGGACCCTCGCGCGTGCGGTGTAATTCTGAGTTCCGTTCAAATTCAACGAAAAGAAAAAAAAGAGAACAATGTAATTAGTAATCTATACTGTCAAGTGGTGACTCAAATCACTCTAAATAAAGAACATTCTGTCGGTGCCAAATGGGAGTACGGTTTCGCTGGTAGTAAATGTCGGCGTTTTTCAGACACTAAATTTCGTTTAAGTGGGGCGAAGGCCCACTCGGTGTAAATATCTGTTATTTAATTATTGATCCAATTACATTCAAAGTGAATAACATAAATGTGTGATTTAAACTTATTCCAACCCTCTGCGTTAGTCCTTATCGGCCCACTTTACTGGAGCTATCCGGCAAGCTAGTCTAGTGATGAATTAAATTAAAGTGAAATTACAGTTCGAAATAAAATCCATGTCATTTACTAAAAGGTAAAAAGGTTCCCTTTTCTAATTACTTCGCTGAACCACGTGAATATCAGAGGTGAGAAAAATACTATATAGAATAAATATTATATATAATATCTAGATCATACATCGCTTCTATAGGTTATATTATCGCGGAAGAATTACAAATGCAGAACTCGGTGTCAAGAGAGGTTGGAAAAAATTCTGTGTTGTGGCACGTCAGTGAAGCCCGTTTTCCAATGCAGTTTAAATGTTAAAATAAATCAATCACATTTATTATAAATGGCAATATTTCACATTTTTTCCTGGGAGTGGACATCGCAAATGTTTTCGATGCTGCTGCATTACTCAGAGCGGTTTAAGAGTTTTATTTTTGATTTTAAATAATGAAATAAAATTGATCGATTTGTTCAGTTGAATTAAATTAATTAAATTATATTAGATAAATTTGGGTGTATTTTGAGTTGAATTAAACTTAAAATAATTTAAATTGACAATTAGAACTTAATGAATTTGAATTAAACTAATCAATTTGATAGCTTCAAAAGGCACTTCTAGGTTTCGCTACACAATGTGGGTCAGCTGTATTTTATAATGGTACTAAAGCATTTTTGGGAATAATAAAATAAAATAATCGGTCCAAACAGGGGCAAAGCTGGTTTAAGTTTTCAGCCTAGGTGTTTTAGTGATCGAAGACACACAATGATTGGTATATTTAAATGCGATTGGCAGATAGACCTCAGCACCAAGTGGGTTAGATGCATTTTATATGCAGATCACGTGAATAATAGGGGGGCCCGAGAAGAAATAGTTGATAGGTACATTAAATATTTCCAGCGCTTCATAGAAACGACACCTTGGTATGCCGAAGACGACAATACCTCAGAACAAATGCCACTCGAACTTAGTAGTCGGCGACCGATTCCGGTACCAGAGCGGCCTGTGACTAATGCCCCCTCTGATTCCCCTCAGCCCTCCATGCCACAGGAAGCTCCTAAACCATTTCCACTAAATATAGGACTTAAGAGTCGGCACCCGCGAAATGCCAACCAAACACCGTCATTTGCAGCCGAGGTCCCTGCTATTATTGCAATACCTAAGGAGCCACGGTTTAGGTATGCTCCCCCTGCAAATACGGGAGTAGCATAAAGAGGAATAAACCCCTCTTGGTCATCAAAAATTTATGGGATAGCAGGCAACACGATGGGTTATAGCGGTCTAGGCCTAGCTTTACTGGGAGGGGAAAGAGATATTTTTAACGTCCCACCCTGGACATCCAGTCAAGAACCATGGGCTTGGGAGCAACTAGAGTTCCTCTAGGAAGAGTTGTGTCACGTCACCCCCTCCACTAGCCGACGCGAAACCGGAATCTAAAATGCGTAGCGAAGCGCGAAACATTTGAAGAATTCTAGGTGTCGCACTCAGCAAAACTTTAATCAACAAGCCAAAAACAAAAAAGAAGCAAAACATTATGAAAAGGTCATGTGTCATATATTTTCATGCAGTTTTTGTTGTGAAAATACACTTTTTCTATGAAAAAACCATGGTGTCGTATTGCATTCTCTACTGGTGTAATAGTTCTTGCCAAGGTTTTCACTTAAGACAAATCCTAAACCATCCTAAGCCTAAGCAATAATAAATGGAGAGTAATGATCTAGATGATTGAATACCTCACTGGAAATAAGCTGTTTGTGATGCAAGATTTTAATTTTCAACAAATAATGTAATGAAAGTCGGAAATGTACCTTATTTTTTCACGACTGCAGGTACGTTTTGACTGTAATATGTGGAAAACTATTACTTACTATTCAATCAGTGACTGAGCATAAAATTTGACTTGAAAGTCACACAAATTCCAAAACATCCGATTCCACTTTCGTGGAACTAATCAGAAGCGGAGTAAGTGATGACACAACTCTCCCTAGAGGAGCAGTAGGAGCAACGACATCCCAGTACCAACATACATACATACCCCCCTCCACTTCGAGTCATCAAGCCACCGCGAAAACCTAACTTTACGAATTTCCCGAGTAGCTACGCCCATAATATCGGGAGCAGTCCACACGAATTAACCACCGTTTTCCCCAAATGTAGTCATTTAGATCCACCATCAGCATACGACTCACGCAACCATTCTCGTAGTAGATCTAATAGTCCAGCCCAGATACTTAGACAATGGAACATTACTTTTCCTAGGAGAGGATACAGTAGTGCAATTACATTCTTAGACCGAATGGAAGAAGGTAGGGTAGTAGATATGATAACAGACAAAGAATTGCTACTTTCAATTCCCTTCTTATTAAAAGGAATCGCGTTCTTATGCTCAAGACATAACCGACCGTATTGGCACACGTGAATACAATTGAAATATGATTTTTGCACACGGCTCGGGAATGTAAACTACCAAAGACGCCCAGAGGAACAAATTGTCGCGCGTAAACAGGGCCCCAAAGAATCAAGCGTAGACTTTCTCATGTGCATAATGGGCCCATGTAACCTATGCTCGCGCCATATCCCACTCGAGGAACAGTCAGATTGTATCTACAATAATCTTATATATTAGATCAGACGCGCAATTCGTCGTCGTGAGTTCCACTCTTGCAACGAGCTGGCGGCCCTCGCCCCGAATTATGAGTGGTCGATCGCTAGTGGTGTGGGGGAATCCCGCTGCCATATCCGGAGAAATCTTTCATTTTAGAATTCGCGTAATGCTCGAGAGCTGAATAGTCTCACCGCACTAGTTTCCGATTTGTCTGAAAAATTCAAAACCATTTAGGCCCCCAGTCAGGAGAAACCGACCGAGTCTAAAGAGTCCTTTAAATTAGAAAGCAAACCGCAAGTTAGCAGTAGTCAACGCCAGAGATCTGCTAACCGAGATAGGGGTGAATGTTGTAATTTCCAGAGAAGCGGACACACATATAGGACATGTAGGTCAAAACGCCGCATTTTTTTCGTCGGCTACGGAGCGGACGGCCTTCTGAAAGCGGATTTCCAGTGGTGTAGAGATAAGGGAAGCGACCAAGGAGGAAAACGCAGGGTTCCTGATTCCCCCCGAAACGAACACAGGGTGCTCAAAGTTGAATCAAACAGTAGCTGTAGAGACAGAGCAGAAAACACACATTAGTGCCCCTTCAGCCCTTATATCGACCCAGCCATGTAACCGTGTTAAAACTTAGATACTAGTGTCAGGAAACAATTTAAACTCGGGCCACATTGTCGCGCAGAGGGGAAAGAATATACACGGGATCCCTAGTAAAAAGGACGTGAGTGGTAAATTAGGTAACTTCAAATTAGCCGATGTAGAGTCACGGAAAACTGGTAAAGAATCCATGGAATCAAGTGTGTCGACAGTATCTCCTCCTGAGGAGTAATTGTCCTTAGTAAATTTAAAAGTGCCAATGGAGGTAAATAGCTTAGAACCAACCGTAGAAGATATAATAGATTTCAAGGCTGTACCTATGTGTGGTGAAATCGAAACACCCGATAAATCAGTTCGGCTTGTTGCAAGAATAAAAATTGGAAATAACATCGTCGATGCAATAATAAATGGTGGATCAACAGGTTTATTCATTATGGAGCCTCTTGTTAGACGATAAATGACTGATAACTATCGTAAAATGGTCAATTGGAAGGAACAAACAATGAGCATGGCCAATGGAGCCAGTTCATCGATTTTGAGTCGTATATTTTTGCAGGCGGAGTTCGACTGTATGAGCAATGAATTAACGTTCCATATTGCGAGGGAATGTCACCAGACTGTATTCTGGGATAGGATTTCTTGATAAAATTTGGCATTATCCAAAATGGTGATCAGGAGTCGTGGTACTTGGCAAAGGACCGGTGGAAGAACGGTTAGTCCACTATGGTGACGGTAACATGGATAGGCTGACCGCAGAAGAGCTAATTAACAAAGAGATGTGTTGCGGAATCGCAGAACTGGCGAAAGCCCAGAGCGAGCGGCTGAAGCAATTACTAGTAGATGTTATCCCCACTGACGCCCCGAATGTAGGCAGAACTAACCTCTTGGAGCACTACATTGAGGTTCAGGGTCACCAACCTATCAAACACCGACACTATCGAGGGTCCTCAGTAGTTCTTCAAGCGATGTATGATGAGGTGGATCACCTATTGGCAGAAGGGGTTTTCGAGCCATCGAATTCCAAATATGCGTACCCTGTCCTTACAGCATTTTCGGTACTGGGTAGGGGCCTCTTCCAGTAAAAAAGTATGTCATTTGGTTTTTTCAGGCTCCCCAGCCAAGTTCCAGAGAGTGATTGACACTATCATCAGCCCTGACATGCGTCCCTATTGTTTCGCGTATTTAAATGATATTATCGTGTCGAAAACTTTTGAGGAAAACTTTTTTTGGCTCAAAAGAAACCTCGATAAGATATACGAGGCCCGTCTCACTATCAGCGCCGAGAAAGTATCTTTTGTCGTTCTAAGGTCTGGTACCTAGGTTTTTTTGTAAATGAGAGAGGCCTTCAACCTAACTCCGAGTGAATAATCTCCGTCCTTGAATACCCTGTCCTCGAAAACTTTAAACAATTAAGACAGTTCCTCAGCATGAAAAGTTGGTACCGCCGATTTATTCAGGATTTTGCGTCTATCACCGAATTCCTTACCTGGGTTAGGAGGGATCCTCACACAAACCAAGGACGCTGAAAAAAGGGTTATAGCATATGCTAGTCGAACGCCTTCCGATGGTGAGCGGAAGTATTCGACTACCAAACAGGAATGCCTAACGGTTATATGGGCAATTAAGAAATTTTGGCACTACTTAGAAGGTTTCCACTTGAGAGCTTGTAGAGTATAGTATTGAAGTAATTCATCATAAGGGGGTCCTACATAAGGTTCCTGACACCCTGTCCCGCATGTTCGAAGACGAGGATATAACCGAAATTTGTGCCGCGGAAGTAATAAACGACCCCTGGTACAATCAGGGCGTAAAAGACGTTATAAATCAGCCTCATAAGTAATAAACGACCCCTGGTACAATCAGGGCGTAAAAGACGTTATAGATCAGCCTTATATGTATCATGGGTGGAAGGTAGTCAAAGGATTATTATATTACTTCCTAGCTAACCCGTCCAGCTCTAGCCTATTATTGGCCCGTTAAATTCCGAGATACTGTTAACTACGTGCTTAAGTGTGATAAAAGCCAAAAGACGAAAGCACCACGAGCGGCAAACTTGAAAAATGATAGCGCGGTCCTAGAAGACCTGATCATCTCGCGTTGAGGATAACCAGCGGTTATCCATACAGATAATAGAACCGAGATCGTAACAAAGTTATGGAAGGAGCTTCTACGTTTGAGGGGATTCACCACTCCACTAATTCCTCTTACTACCCGCTAGCCTACCAAACTGAGCAAATGAATCATGTTATAAAAACGTTGATCCGGTACTCAATCGACAAGAATCAGCAAGATTGGTACGTACACCTATGCGAGCTCATGTTTGCGTACAATACTTCTATGACCAATACGAACCGACTCAGTCCGGCCTTTTTAAATTATGGGCGGGAACCGCGGCCAAAGGTTAGTCTCAAGCGTGAGGAAGAGGGTCCAGTCGATATCCGAGAGCCCAAGAGGGAAAAATTAATCGAAAGAATGGAGCGGCTTCGCGAGCTGCAAGACTTAGTGACCCTTTACCTAGAAGATGCACACGTTAAGTAAACGCGGCCCATTCCGAATATCTTAGGCCTAGTATATGAACTGGCGAATGATAACGGTCGATCTCTTAGTACGGTTCACAATGAAGACCTAAAGCCCTAACTACGTCGTGAAAACCCCTCTTGATTAACCTCTAATAGGTTTACAAATGTGCCTTCGGTATCGCTCTTCTTAATTCAGAGACCTACCGGTAACTCCGAAGAAGACGAGCGGCAGTGACCGTACCTCATCCCAAGGGCTCATATGCGTCCAGCTCCGAAGGAGAACATTAGGGTAGCTGTACCCATTCTCGGTCGAGTATGGTGGCTGCCTGGTCCCCGACAGATTTCCAGACCCCGTTATAGACCCACAGGACCTTCGCCTGGCAATGGCGAAATTGGCTGCCTTCGAAGGGGTGTGCACCCGCAGACTGTCAGAGAGGATTCTGCCTCACTTTTCTCAACCCTTCTCCCCCTTTCCATTTCCAGGCGGAACTATACGACGAACAGAGTGTCTTATCCCGACTCCAGGTCCCTCAAAGACCACCCCAGAAAGTAGCACGCCAGGACCTTCGAGCGGCGCCACCCCTAAGATAAAGAGGCCTTTCCCGATATCACACATCCCGAAAATTGCCGTAGAGAGTGGCACTCCTGGACTGTCGACTAGCGTCATCCCCAAAATGAAGAGGCCTTTCCCAATCTCACACCCTGAAGATTGCCGTGGAGAGTGATTCTACTAAACTGTGGAGCGGCGCCGTCCCTGAATTGAAGATGCCCTTCCCAATTCTGGACACACCAAAGATTACCAAGGAAAGTGGTAATTCCTGTTCATTGAGCGGCACAGCTCCGCAAACCGAACGACCTACCTTGACGCCAACCTCAACACAGAGCACCATAGGAAACAAAACTGACAGAAAAGTAATTCCCAGCCTGCTGAACCGGCCTGTTACAAGTCCTCCATGCCCTACATGCGGACAGAGCGGCCACTTCTGGGAAAAGTGCCCAAGGAAACTCAGACTTTTCTGCACTTGATGTGTGTTGCGCGATATCCATCACATAGACTGCATCTGCTGGAATCCCTCCCCTTGACCATTAGGCCCACGGGGCATGAAGGGCAGCCTAAATACAAAAGGTTGTGTTCTAAAGAAATATTTAATTGATCCCACGAATCCGAGTTGTAGGCGGTAAATGTACTTTCCGAGTGGCATCATAAGCTTTTGCCCCCAAAACGTCGGTTACGAGATTTGTGAATTTTCTTTGTAGCGGCTTCCCCGCCAATACTCTGAACTCACGCCCATTTCAAAATGTTAAGCTAGACGGAGAGCAAGGGACGAGTAGTTTCGATTTGTAGGTTATATTTCTTCACAGGTTGGTGTGTAATACACCTTCTTTACTAACGAAAAGTCGAAAAAGTTCCCGCAAACTCAACAGGAATGTGGTATTACTTTCATTTCAGCTATTTTATGAAATTTTTTGACCTCATGTTAGTGTTTTATGTATTTTAAAGTAGAGGCAAAAATGTTTTATTGTTGTTGTAACGATACCTTATTCTTCTTTTCACTTTATTTTAAGAGCGGTGAATGCTAAAATGCACATTTCAATTTTTTTGTAGCATTTAGAAACGAAGAGAATCACCTATAATTTGTTTGAAAAAGTGTATGATTCTGTAAATATCGCATTAAAAAAGTTCAGAATATTTGTAAAACTAAAAGTAAGAATATTCATTTAGAATAAGAGACAAACATTCGTGTTAAGCTACTGAATTAACTGTCATAAATTCATAACCGAAAGAATTATATATATAATTTAAAAAAAAGGGTTCAATAACCAACCTCTGGTCCCACTGGGAGCAACTGCTATCTAAAAATGACACAGGCTCCCGGTAGAATGACAGGCCAGCGAGACGCTCGTGTGTCCTCAAGACACGAAGCGATCCACGGATGACAGCTTTCTGCATCCATTTCGAAAGGGCGAGGTTGATGCAGAAAGTAATATAGTTCGTTGCTCGAAATTTTGGAGAACGAGGTCAGGCCTCGAGTGCGCAACGTAGACAGCTGTCCGAAAATCGTAGTTCCAGAAAATTTGCCACATCTTCTTTTGGACAATTGGCTCTAACACCGTCGGAGAGTTTCGCAGGGCAGGGTCGCGGCGAACACCGTAAGAACGACAAAGATGGTAATAAAGCACTCTTAGGGCTTCCTTATGTCTGTAGAGATACGTCGTTCGCGCGTGAGTGGGACACCCAGATTCAGACCACTTTTAGATGTGAAGCATCTAAATGGAGAAATGCACTTTCCGCACTCCTGATGTCAAAAATCTTGCCAAGAGTTTCGGCCACCTGCTCCCCGGCTTTCTAAAGAAACGCCCCTTTGCCAATTATCTCGCAATAATCGCAAAACGGACGACTGGATATGCAAGCTCTTATACATATGCATGATCTTAAGTGTGGCGATGGCAATGGCCGTAATCTCTGTCTTCGTCTATTGAACCACCCCAAAAAAGTAGGGTAGAACCGGGACGGCAAGCATTCTAGTTGCAGATACGTCGTTCAACGGCGATAGATTTGAAGACTAAATCTGTCGAAGGAGATGCTTGTACATGCTTCAGAGAGACTGCTCCGCTGATGTTATGTCCTGAATGCGGCTTTGAGGCATGCTCAGGTTAGTATAGGTCTCTTCAGTGTCAGGATATCTAATAACACTTATAGCCACAAGCTTAGGCTCCTTGGAAATGTCAACAATCTTTCCTTTCTTCAGATGAATCTTAACACATTTGTCCAATCCAAAGTCCACACGCGATAATTCACAAATGAGGTAGTAAAAATAATTTTCCAAAGGAGCATCAATCTCTCTATGCATATCGCTATGTGTGGATGAACCTTCAAGCTTTTAAACAGACAGATACTGAATCTATGGCGACGCACCTGTCAATTAGCAGGTTCTCTCGGCAGCTTGCTACACCTTTTTTCGAGCCACGTTGTTCGAACATTTCTCTCCACACAGTCTCAATTCTTCGCAAAATTCTGTTTTTAGGACTGTTGTAAAGATCTTATACAGTGCTTTCAAACAACTTATTGGCCTGTAATTCTTTGGGTTGGACAAGTTGCCTTTTTTAGGTAGGAGTATAGTACTCTGGTCCTGCAGCGGAAAAGCCCTTCTTCGTACCCCCACGTGCTTTTTTCACCTCTTCGGCAGTGATTGATGAACATTCCTCCTCAGATTTTATAAGATTTTTACAAAACCCCTTAAAGCAAATGGTATTCTTAGTATCTTCTTTTAACTCCAGTGTTTTCGGGAGACCAAAAGGTCTTTAACTCGCTGGGCTTTGGTGGATTTTTGATAGAAACAGGGAGATCGCGGAAGAGGCGCGATGAGTTAGCAAAAAATTGTTGATTCTCTCTGATCCTTCTCTCCAACTTCTGTATTCTCCTTCTTGCGTCAGAAAACACTTGTATTTTTCAAACAATATGGTGCTTGATTGTCAGCAGCTTTGACTTGTTCAGTGTGTGATTGTAGATCCTAAGTTCTTGGGCGAACTTTCGAACCCTTTTCGTGAACGGTCTACCAGGTGTTATGTAATCAAGTAAAAACTGAACACGGGACGCATTCTGTCTTGTCCATCCAATCTACTTGTTCATTTGATGTAAGCGTCTTTTGATCTTTTGACCCATCGTCGGTTTGAGCTTTCGATTTGAATCAGTCAAAGATCTTGAAACACCACAAACTGAACAATTGATTGTCCAGTGTTGGACTCCTCCGAAATATCTTCAGGAAGGGGGGCATCCATTTTAACTAGATCTTGGGGAATAGGAGAAACCTGCATGTCAATGTTCCTCCTTCTCGTCTGCAGCTTGTTCAAGCAGCGGTTGTGAAAGCGCTCCGCGTACATATCAATTTTTCAAGAGGTGGGCACGTTGATTTCGCAATGACTGAATCGAAAGGTGCTGAAGCTGTGGGTGTTTCTGGCACCACAGAATCATCGCGTTTCCATAGAAATTATTGTCAGCACCCCGAACTCTATGGTGATCGGCACTGTTTGCCGACCCATTGTCGGCTGCTCTGTGTATTCGATCGTTTTAAACATTAATTAATTAGCATTCGGTGGTTTTGATATTGCGTGCGCACTCTATACTCTGCGCTTGATACCGGTCACGATAGTTGGTTTTGCCCAGGACGAGGTCTCGACTCCTTTCAACCAGCTCCGAATTTCTTACAGGTCGGTATATAGGTGCAAGGCAATTTGTGTATTCGTTGTTATAGGGAATGTCCAGGAGGACCTAACCATTTAAAAGATTAAGTGAATGAATTTATAGAATTTTATATGAAATTAAAAAACTCGTTTCACCAAATTCGATAACATCAATTATGTGGAGCATAAGAAACTTGATTCTTTTTTGAACCGTTTTAATTATAGGAACCCTCCCTAGGGATCGCGGGACCTTGTAGTTAGTGGAAGTGTTTATGGGTCTCATCGGACAAATGGTACCAGGGTTAACAAATCCTTAACGGGGACTTTGGAAACCAGGTCAAATCCCATAGTATGTCGATCCGCCCCTACAAGCGGGGCTTTGCAGAGGGTCTTTCTAATTTTCCTAACTTCTCGTGGTACAATTAAACAAAACACGAAAAACAAAACAAAAACTATGAGAGGGCCGTTCCGAGAACCTCTTCTAACCCACAGCTAATGGTGGAAGGCTCCTTAGGGGGCAGTCTGCCACGAACGGTGCGAACTTCTGGAGCCCTTGCGGCTTTGGATTACCGAACCTATCTAGGGGCTTCGAATTAGCCTTTTAATGGCTAAGACGGAAATTCCCATGATGCAGATTAATCTGCACCACAGTAAAGGCGCCTCGCCGGTTCTGGCCAGGCGCTTGTCAGTGGTGCTGGCAGGAATTGCCCTGATTTAAGAACCCTGGTTGTACAATGAAAGGATTATTGGTTTTTAGGATGTGGCTCCATATATAAGGGGCCACGAGAAGAAGCGCCAAGGGCAAGCGTAGCCGTCAAGGGTATGGATGCGATATTGGTGGCTAAACTCTGCTCTAAAGATCTCACCGTTATCAGGGTGAGACTCAGGGGCAGTAGCGGAGGAAGGCTAGAGGAACTCATTGCCTCGGCTGATTTCCCTGGCGATGACGAGGGACCCTCGCCTCCCAGAGAATCTGGTAGCTCGCCTCGGGCGCATAAGGCTCGATAATGGTGAGTTTGCCGAAAACGAAGAAGGAACGCTGAATCATCTGATGAAAGTTCACTTCCCGGGTTTTCAACGAATCCGAACCGACCAAGAAGAGGAAGGCTGGGGCCAAGAGGGTTACACTGCTGCAAAAGATTTCCGACCAATAAGCCTAACGTCTTCTATCCTGAAGTCGTTGGAGAAGGTGGTCGAGAGATACATTAGGGATGAGGTGCTCGTGGCCTCCCCGCTGCATAGAGGGTAGCATGCTTTTCAGGCAGGCTGCTCAGTAGAAACTGCGCTTTATGCTGTTGTGACAAAATTGGAGCAGCAGTTGGAACAAATGGGTTATGCTGTGGGCACTTTCTTGAATATAGAGGGTGCTTTCAGCAATACCCCTCCAAAAGACATCTGTCGAGAGGCTTTGAGATGTGGCTTTCCGGACTGGCTTATATGCTGGATAGGAAGCATGCTACGCCGGATAAGACTCGAAACCAGATGGGGTGAGGGCTCAGTGAGGGGAATTGCTTCACGGAGATGCCCACAGGGGGGTGTCCTCACGCTCCTCCTGTGCTAAATTATGTTAGACGGCCTCCTTCGAAGGCTAAATAGAGAGGGCTCTTATACTCAGGGATATGCGGATGACTCTGTAATCCTAGTCGGGGGGCTTATCCGGAAATGTAGATGGGTCTTATGAGGTCGGCGTTGCGCACCGTAGAGCTCTGGTGCGATGGCTCAGGGGTCTCGGTAAATTCGGAAAAGACCCACCTGGTCATTTTTACGAGAAATTATGAAGTTTCAAAAATTGACGCTCCTGTATTTCGCAATGGCGATCTGACGTTTTCAGATTCAGTTAGATATCTGGGAGTATTCCTAGATAGCAAGCAGAAATGGGCAAAGCACCCGGAGACCCAATGCAGGATGTTTGTCATGACGTTTTGAATGTGCAGGAGAGCCTTTGGATTGACGTGGGGTTTGACTGGAGCAATGAGGTCTACGCCCACAGCGGCGATAGGATTCATTCTCGGTGAGAAATCACTACATTTAGCGATAACCGCTATAGCAGCACACGCGATGGGCCTTCTGGAAAAAGTGAATAGATGGACTCAGGCGATTAGACACACTAGGCTTCTGAGTGATATCAACGCACTGCTGATTTTACAGATAAGGCACGATAAAATAACAAAAAGCTTCAACTTCGCCAAAGCTTTCCGCGTCTGCATCCCAAGTAGGGATATGTGGAAAGCAAATGGTAACACGCTCCTCCAAAGGGAAATCTTGCATACAGGTGGCTCCAGGGGAGAGGGAGGGTCAGGAGCAGGAATTTATGACAGCAAGAGAGGGAAAGGGATAGGGATCCCACTTGGTCGACATGCTACTATCTTTCAGGCGGAGGACTTGGCCATCCTTCGCTCTGCTGGAACACTAAAAGAAGAAAACGCTGCTGTCAGACAGATAACAATCTGTTCGGATAGCCAAGGGACACGAACTGCAACAGGGTAACCAGGCATAACATCAGAACTGGTTTGGAAATGCAATAAGGCAATTTACCAACTTGCGGAAAGAAACAGTGTGGCCCTCATATGGGTCCCTGGTCACACAGGGATCAAGCCCAATGAAAAGGCAGACCAGTTGGCAAAACGCAGCGCAGCAAGTGAATACATAGGACCAGAACCGGTACCAAGAATAGCGTCTTGCTGTATCGGTATTGAAATATCATGTGCACAAAATGGGGTATAACCCCACGACAGAGTGCAGGAGATGCGGCAGGGATGACAAAACATCGCTACATGTATTTTGCCAGTGCCCACCATTAGCTAGGCTCAAGCAACTGACCCTCGGGGCCTATTTTATGGGATCAGAGCAAATAACGCAATCAGTAGTCGACATACTAGGCTTCGTCAGGAGGTCTGGGGTGGTTTGCTGAGAGTGGATAGGTAAGGGTGTGGCACAATAGGCTTTATAGCTTAAGCGCCAGGGGAGCTCTCCATGGGCTCCCCGTCCGTTTTAAAAATAACTACTAATATGGGAACTCAATAATCAATTCCTTGATGCCCCAACATAATGGCGATGTTATGATTTCGATTCTAGAAAAAAAGCCGAATTAAATAAAGTGCAATTGTGATTTGGAAGAATTCAAATTCAATTGGATTTTCAAACCGTTTCAAGTATGGGAACTCATCCAATAAAGTATCTGTTTTACAAATCAAAATGATGCACATTTCAGAACACGCAAAATAAATTCAAACAAAAGAAAAAAATCCTGGACATTCATCGATTGAAAGAAAATTAAAATTGGTAAAGTTTAAGAAATAAATATTGGGAATGGAAAATAGCCAATAAAATAATCGATAATAGATCGACGAGAGAATAGATCAAAAATCTCCTTTCGCTTTTATGGGCTCACATCTCTTTTTATAAAATGAAATTATTTAGAGTTGAAAATTATATATAGTCGCTAATATAATCTTTTATTTCAGGTTTGATACCGCATCAGGATGGGTGCCGATGTATATATTCGGGACCAATCTCTTGATCAGAGAAAATTGAATCTGTCGAAAAATCAAACTGTTATAGCTATATTTCTATGACTAAGATTTAGCGATACAATTGAATTAAGAATAAATTAACCAAAGTAAATTAAAGATCAAGAATGGTTGATGTTGACAGATCTAAAGGCTAAATAATGTTACAACATTCTCCATAATACCCTAATTTTTCGTGTTTCTTCTTCGATTATTGTTTTTATCTATGGAGCCGTTCGAGCTAATGAAACAAACGACAGATTCACATTCAGCGCAAAAAAAGTACTTCGGCACTGATTTATTTTCTGATTCATTTACAGATGAATAGGTGACATTCTTAAGACCAGTGCAATAGTACCTGACACTATTAATTATAATAATGTAAAATCATTAAGCTCGTCCTGAAAAGAAGGTGTAATTATTGAAGGAATAAAAATCTTTTTACAGGGTGACGAAAAATATTTTCTTTTTTATTATCTTTTAGCACGTAAAGCTGTATTCTTAGGTCCTTTTCCACCTTCTTCCATGTTTATACTTTTTAACTATCTTCATTCGTAACTTTTTTCAAAATTAAGAATAATCTTTGCTTAAAATATTTATCACAATGGAAAATGTTTGCAATCTTAGTACCTCTAAAGCAATGTCCCCATAAAACTCAATATCATAACGGCCAAATTATTGATAATTATTGGAATAATGATTATCAAAGTAAAGTTTATAAAAAATTACAATTATCCAAAAAAACTAGGGGGCAGAACGTGCCATTAGTAGACCGCATCTAGGTTTGTAGAAGTTTAAAATTTGATTTTTCAATTTTTTCCATAATATTTTTCATAAATAAAACCAAAATACAAAGTCCTATCGATAAATAGTTTAAAATTCTTTTTTCGGTTTTTTAAAACCTATAATTGCTCTTGAAGATTTTTTTTCCGTATTTTCGATTTTTTGGTACAAAATTTGAATTTTGCATTTTTTCATACTATTTTCGCTAAATAAAACTAGAATGACAACTCATATCAAAAAATGGTTTAAAAATTTTTGTAGTATTTCTTAGGAGCTGCAATTCGACTGAAAAACTTTTCCTTGTATCTGACATCATTTGGCTCAAAATTTGCATCATTCTGTTTTTCATAGTATTTTCGATAAATAAAACAAAAATGACAGGTCCTATCAAAAAACGGATGGAAGAAATTTTGTGGGGCATTTCAAAAACTATGATTCATACTAAAAACTTTTTCTCATGTTTCGCTTCGTTTGGTTCCAAATTTGAATTTTGGATTTTTTTATAGTATTTTAAATGCTCAAAGCCAAAAACAAGAGTCCTGTCAAAATTAGTTGAAAGAAAAATTATAGATATTAGAAAATCTTAAATTGTTCTCTCAAACTTTTTTCATGTATTTGACGTCGTTTGGAGTAAAATTAGAATATACGATTTTTGGATAGCATTTTCAATGGATAAAATCATAACCGTTGATCAGGGAATGCTGGTTAATGAACTTGTTCTTTCTTCTAGGACACAACAAAAGTATGCCAAAGCTCGACTTGATCCGTTCATTTTTTCGAGATTTGTCGTCTTTACGGACGGACGGGCAGAAATGCTGACGCCAGCGCCATAACATGCTTTTAGGCTTCAGGGGGTCTCACAACGTGGAGGTCCATTAAAAAACTGAGGCGTGAAATTTCAGACGATTCGAATACTTTCTCAATCATGACCGATGAGAGTGTAAAAACCGGAGATAATTTAATCGTATAATCGTGGGGCTCTTTTTAAAAACTGACCACCTTAATTTTTATTCGTAATTTTTTATAGTGTCAAGTGTACCTTTCTTATCCGGTATTCCTTCTAATAATGACGTTATTCACCTGTATTCATTGTCAAGAATCTGTCCCAACCGAGAAGTTTCGTCAAATATTCAGCCAACTCTCCGTGGGGCTCTGTAAAGAATGCTCTTGATGTATGAGTGAGTTTTCCTGTTTGTTCACGCATAACATTCACTAATCGAGGATGACAATGTCCTTGATTCACTGTAGCAAATCCCGAAATGAAATCGATGTATCTTTTTCCTTCAATATCCCATAGAAAACATCCTTGTCCTTTCTTTAAAACGACTGGCAAAGGTTTGAAATGTTGACCTCCATATTTCTGGTCTCTATCAATTATTTTCTGCACAGTAAAATATCTTCGTAAAGGCCCTTCACTCGTATTGGTTAAAATTGTCTTTCCTGAAGAATGCAACATAGTCTCTTTTTGTAATATTATATAATTTCACAGTTTTTTAGACTGCACAATAAATCTCGTAATTTTCGTGTCAAAGAAACTTAAAAACTGTGCATGAAAAATAAAATGAAATATAAAAGGAAGAATTTTATTTAACATGTGATCATAATGATACTGTATCTCTTATTTATACCCAATGATGTATCAGATAACATATAGATTGGTACGTTGCACAAAGCTCTGAAAATAATCAACGCAAATATCCGATGTTTTCTAGATATGGCACTATAGCAAACATTGGGTTTTGTCTGAAAAATGAAATGCACGATATCAAACGGAAAATTGGCTCACAAAATATGACGCAGTAAGAAAATCCCAAAGGCTATTTTTATCCGCTAGTGGGTTGAAACGCCGTGAAAAGTTGATAACTACATTGACTACTACGTATACATTGAGAGATACAACGATATTCATGACTTTTGAGTCGACTGTGTGCATCGCTTTTATCCAATTTTGTGAAGAAAAAAAGTTTCGGGATTTTTTTATCGATGTCAAAAAAGAAAAGTAAACACAATATTTTAAACTTTGAGAAGAAATTGCATTTATTGCAAAAAAAATATTTTCTTTCAAAGTTTTACTTGTGAAGCCTTTACGACTCAAGTTTCTGTATGGGTGCCTATCTGAATACCTAGGTTCATTCCGCACCCTAACGTGAAATAGAAAGTTACTTGTAAAATTATCGTAGAGAATGCATATTGCGATGAGGAAAAATGATTTTATATCGCTGGGCATGCGCACTTTGAGCAAGAAAATTATTTCTCTTGCTGGGCATGCGCACTTCGACAAAGTTTACTAACTTGCAGCTCGACCAAAATTATATTAAGTCTAGTAGGTAAATTATATTTGTCAGTTAGTTTCTATCAGACACTTCCAACTAATATATGACGACAATTTGCCTAGCACCAGATTCGAATTTCCGAAATATCTCTGGGACATTGCATTCCTATGGGGGGGGGGGGGTAACATATTTTTTAAAGTATTTTTAATAAATTTTTAGAGGTAGCGTATAGCTGTCAGAATTCACTAATCTGAAACCCACCCTTTAATAGCTTTATGGTATAAAATCGTCAAACGATTTATGGTTATACTAGCTTTCTACCTGGGATTGGCATAAGAGCTTAGACTAGCAACCTTTTTCCGAAACCATTCCTTTCCTCGTTGTAGTAAAACTTGGTAGGTACTTATGATGGTCGTAATTCTTAAAATTTATTTCAGGAAAAGCACCTGAAGGAAAAAAACTCAAATAGCAAGACGTTCAATACGATATTAATCACTTATTATCAAGCTACTTCTTTTTATTTTTGTAGTATCTTTTCATTATAGAGTAAACTTTCGTTAAGTGGAAATTTCAAATAAAAAAATAATATAGATGAATAGATATGGGTTTCTGAAAAGTGTCAAAATGGCAATATTCAACGTCAAGTAACAGCTTCATATATCAAGTTTTGTTAGAGTACTTTTTGGAGAATCATTTTCAGCATATGAAAAAACAACAGTTTTTGAGTGGACATCAAAGACCAATAATGTTAAGGTGGTTAAGAAGAGAAATAAGAAAAGAATGTCTTTTTTCTGTGGTTAATTCGTGATTAGCCCATAGGAACTAAAAACAATTTGCGCCACCTGGAAATATTAATTAAAAATTTTATGAAAAACTATGCCATTTTTTTCTCCATAGGAATAAAATGGTGCATCAATATTTCGGAAATTCCAAACCTGATGTTTTCTGGATCACCCTAGTGAGTACGTTCTAAGTTTAAGTGAATATAACGCCTTTCCAGATCGGCTCGGCCTACATGTTCTCAATTAGAGACAGACAACAAAAGATTAGAAGAATCAGGTTTTGCAACTTTCGTGGCATTTGTTGCAAAAAATAGTGTATGACACTCGGATTCAATGGCGTTTACTAACTCGCGCAATGTTTCTAGCCTTGCATCATTGTATCATAAAATACTATTACTATTTCGCAAAGATGCAACTGAGAATAACAGGGCATTTTTTTCTTATTAAAAATAGACCAGAGATACGAGAATACGAGATTTTTTTGCAAAATTGTATTTTCGTATTTTTTCGGATACAGCGGTAGACATGAAAAAATGTTAGGAAAAAAGTTTACTAATTTTAAAAAGTTCTACGTAAACACTTTTTACTCTTTCATAATATCTTTTATCCTTTGCGAGAAAAATGTAAACAATTCATTTTTTTAACAAAAAACCTAGTGTCCACAAAAATGGTTTGTCTGGAATTAAAATTGAAGAATGTGTACCTCATATAAGCACAAATATATATATAATTAAAAACTAAATGTTAATAACCATCGCAGGGTCCCACTGGGAGCAACTGTCATCTAAAAAATGACATCGGCTCCCAGTAGGACCGCGGTAAATCCAACATGATGGCTGACTACTGTTGAAGTTTAAAACGAGATCAAGTTAATCAAGGTACCAAACGAAAGCGAAACCCACTGCGTAGGTCTTTTGATGACAAAAGGGTTCGATACGAGCGAACTAAAGAAAAATAAAAAATAAAAGAACCCTATGAGCGTGAGAGGCAAGGGGACTGACGGTAATAAAGCACCCCAAGGGAACATAATTTACTACGTCCACGTCGTTGTTTCTGGGTAACGCTAAAAGTAAATAGAACTTATTTAGAAAAAAATCGTACTAATGCCATGCAAGGGAACTAACGCAAATTAAACATCCCGAAGCGTGAGAGGTAAAGTAAATTTACAGCAAACAACAATCATATAGATATGGTGATTTAGTACACTAGACGTAAATTATTTTTTCCATCTGAAAAATAAAGGAAAAATCACCATTTTTGGTATTTTTCCGGCTAATTCAGAGTTTCAAAGACAAACAACGATCTAATTGGGTTATTTTTACAGCGAAATTGGATTGAGCGACCCAAAAAATTATAAAGGTATGGTAATTAGGTTCACCAGACATGAAAAGTTCTTTTTTTACCCAAGAAATACAGCAGAAATCGCTGTTTTTGACATTTTTACGTCCACTTTTGCGTTTTTCGAAAAAATATGAGCCAACTGAGTTATTTGGACCTCAGATTCGGATTCAGCGACCCCAAAAACATACAAATATGCTGGTTAAGTCCACCGGGCATGCAAAAACTTTGTTTTTTTTTGTAAAAATATACAAGAAAAATCGCTGTTTTCGTCGAGTTCACGTCTATTTTTGCGTTTTTTGACAAATACGAGCTAACTTGGGTATTTGGGCCCCAGATTCTGATTCAGCGATCCCAACAAGATATAGATATGCCGGTGTAGTCCGCTGGGCAGACCACTTTTTTTTTGTGTGCCGGTGATATTAATGTATAATTTTGTGGCAAATAGGAGTATATTAAGTGCACCCTCAACGGCGTTAAAGCTTTGACAGAGCATATCTCGGAAATTATTAGACATAGATAATTTTAAAAATAAGTTTCTGAATTCGTCTTGATTTCCTCTACAATCTAAGATCATTTATAAAACTCAATAATCCTAAACTATGAACAACAATATGGGAAATACACGAAATAAAAGTTTTTATATCAAATTCACCATCCCAGTTTTATTCCAGTTGTATTCAATAATAAAAACATGTGAAAAACAATATCTTTCGGATTTTTGAATGTTATATTTGCAATTGTTTTTCATAGCATACCTCTTATGAGGCTTTTTATGCTAGACATCCATACTTTCATCATCTAATTTGAATTGCTTTGCAATAGTTTTTTTTCTTGAATCTGGGAACCGTTTTCGGTGATCCGCTAAGATTTGAAAAATTTTAATGATTGTATTGTCTCTCTTGCTTCCTGAAAAGATTTAAGCGTTTCCAATTCTTCGACATCTCATTTTACAAATAAAGTGTCTAATCTTAAACTGTGAAATAAAAAATAAGATGCACGCCCAATAAAGTATTCAAGTGACTTCTTAGCAATCTTATCTTTTCCTTAGTACTTAATGCAGCGATTCCCGAACTACTTGCGACGGTCACGTCCCTGACCGCGGTCGGGAGGAACCACCCCAGGCCGGGCAGCCGTCAAAAAATAAAGCTTAACACTGTCTCCAAAAATGTAGATCAGAAATTCATTCTAAAGCAACACATTATATAACGAAATGAATCGCTAGCACAAAAATATGTGAAGGGAGTAGAAGCTGTGAGATATGGAATACACAATAATTAGGCCAAGGGAACGTTTATAGACAAATTGCTCGCAAATTCCGCAGAGAAACGTGACAAAGGTTTCAATACGAAATCAGTTCAAGCTAAGAACTACTACAATGATTTTCTACATTTAGAATGTCATGAAAATGTTGCATGTGTGGAAACTGAAGCTTCTATCTGTTAAGCTTCTTCCTTTTTTAAAGATGAAACGCAAAAAGTTCTAAATCAGTCAAAAAACATTTAAGAAAGTCGCAGTTGAAAAACCCAATTCGCAGAGATATGATGTTGGAAACGGCATTAATATTCGTATGGCTTTTAATGCAAGGTGTGGATAATTATCTTTGAAAAATATCCGAAACTCTGAACTCGTGCGAATTGAATGCTCAGATTTCATTCTCATGTTGCAACTCAAATCAAATTATTGGAACTGCAAAGATGTTTCCAGGTGAGTATTGCTGACAACAACTTGGTTAAAAAGGGCTGATAGACCACTCATTTTCATACTACTGATAAGCAGAAAAATAATCTCTAATTAAAATGTGCATGTCACGTAAATGCCTCCTAAATAACTCCAGCATTAACGCATCTGATGGATATTCTTCAGAATGAGCTTTTAGCGAAGGAAATGCATCAGATTCATGCATTTCTAATCGATTAACTAAATAATCAAATTTTATCAAAAATCCTTCTATAGCGTACTGCAGAGTTATCGTGTCGTTATTACGACCTTGCATCTCCGTGTTAATATCTTTTACTAACGCAAAAATATCTGCTGAATAGCACATTCTGCAAACCCAGACTTGATCATCAAAGTAATGCGCAAGAGGACTGTTTTCATTGCATAAAAACAGATAAACTTCATCTTTAAAAAAAACTGGTCTATTGAGGACTTCTCTACGTGAAAGCCACCTTACATGCGTATGGTAGAGCAAGTGGACAAAATCTGCACCCAATTCAATGCAAAGTTGATCAAATAAGCGAGTTTTCAAAGATGAAGTTTTTATGTGATGAACAATACTCACGCAGTCCTCTATGACAAAAGTCAGATCATCTGGTAAAGGCTTTACCGCCAGTGCGTATCGATGGATCATGTGATGTGACTATTTCGCATTTAGAGCTATATCCAGAATACGCTTTACGAAACCTACCTCTTTTCCTGTCATTGCAGCCGCACCGTCCGTACAAATTGCAGCGCACTTGTCTCAGTCTAAATTAAAATATGCCGTTTTCTCCATCGCGGCTTCAAAAAGACACTCTCTTGTGGTGTTTCCAGGTAATGCCAAGCAGAACAGCATTTTTTCTTCCACATTAGTCCCTCCTACGTATTGTACATAACATAGTAACTGAGCAGCATCAGAAACATCCACCGACTCGTCAAATTGAAGAGAAAAGTAGGGACTGCTGTTCAATAAAAATTTTAATTGAAACTGAACATCAGCCGACATTTCTTCAATTCTTCTTTTCATTGTGTTGTTGGGATGAGGAATTGCAGAAATTTTAATAGCAGCGTCTTCTCACAGAACTTATTGTACTGCATTGACTATTATCAGCATGATGGTAGTTTCCATTATAGTGTGCGCTTTTGAATTTCGCGCAATCATTAATGAAACATAATACGAGGCTCTTAATAGTTTGGAGTTGGAAGAGTCCGTAGTGTCCATTGCAGTTCTTAATGTCCCCTCGTTATTCTCCATTAGGAAAGAATCTAATTTTCCTTCAAAAAAATGAATTGGCTTGCCTGAATCTTGTGGATGTGCTGTTTCCAAGTGTCTTCTAGATTTCGAAGGTGTCTTTGAAGGTATTGCCAGGCACACGGAACATAAAATGCACTGCCGTTTGTCTTCCACCAACCGGAAGCCATATCGCAGATAATCACTCATTTTGAACAGAGTTCACACAGTTTCTCGAAGAGATATAAAAACTAGATATTCCTTTTGCCAACACAGCACACACATAGCTCACAGACTTCACAGACTTTACAGAGTTCACAGACTTCACAGAGTTCATAAAGTTTATAGAGCTTAAAAAATTCTAATTTTCACTTATTTCTCAGAGACAGACGGTAGATCTGTCTGCTTTGAAGATCTAAGGAAAATTGACTAGATTCCTGCGAAGAGAAGAAAAGACTGTCAAATTTTGCAAGTTACGAAAGGAAATATAAGCTATGGTGCAGTATTTCATTTGCAAATTTGAATGGAAATGGTAAGGTGCTCTGTGAGAAAAAATCTTCAGTAAAGACGGCGACCGCTTATTCAGATCATAAATTCTTCAAATTTCCAGAGATATATAATCTTTTACGATTCACATGAAACTTTCATATTCACAACTTGCTATTCTATGCAAGCTTTCAGATTGTCAACTATTTACAGCGTGCAAATAACGGTCAGAAGTGTGCGTTCATTTTAAAAAGTCGTATTACAGAAATGTTTGTGACCGAATTCATTTCCAATCAGACAAGGTGCTCACTAGGGTGGTCCAAAAAACGCTTGCCGAGCTACAGGGCAAGTCCCTCCCTCAAAAAATTCCATTTTTGAAAAAAAATCCCTAATTTTTTTTCGAAATTCGAATATTAACTTTGAAAATTTCCAAATCTCATTTAATTAACATGGGGAAATTTTGGATTTTCGAAAAATTGAACTCATACTTCAGGATTTGATTGAAACGTGCCAACTTTTTCAGAAATTGGAGAGGAGTACCCATAAAGTGAAACCATACTAATAACTTTTCTTTTTTACCCCCCCTTATCTCCCCCCCCCCCCCACAGCGCTCCAAATATGACCCAAAAGTAAAAAAACTGCATTTTTACGTATTATTGTTACTTTTCAGCAAATTCCTTCATCTTTTTCAAACAAATGAATACTAATGGACAATCTGAATATTTTCATAACCCTCCAAACACTTTTTAATTGTTTAAACAAATGTCACTTATTTAAACAATTATTTATTCACAAAAAACGTAAAAAATAAGCGTATTTTCTGATGAAAATGTAATAGTTCGTCAGTTTTTGAAGTAGTAATTGCTTTTGAAAACATGTAATTATTTAAACAATTATTTTTTTTGCTAATTCTCGAAATTTCCAAAACTTGACCCAGAGGAGTCCAGTTTTTTCTCAAATTGGTATCCTATGCTAGTGTTTGTTGAATAATTACATAATTTTGACACATATCTTTTAATTTTTCATAAATTTCTATTTGTTTAATCAATTTTGATTTGCTTAAGCAGTTTTTTTCGATAACTTTAAAAAACTTCTATGCAATAAAATATATATTATTATTTTTCGGACTGTATAGTGCATAGAAAGAATATATTCACTTTTTTTTAATTGTTTAAATCAATATAATTTGTATAAAGAATTGTTTTTCCAAAAATATTTTTTAAAACGTATTTTGTGAATTGAACATAGTATTGAATGCTTTCGAGGAGTAGTAAATTCCGTTAAAAACGTCGTGTCATTGTGAACCATCCATACTAAATTTGAAGGAAATTTGAAGAAAAAAACAATAATTAATTGTATAAACAATAACATAAAGCTTTCAGCAGAATTTATTACTTCTCGAAGTCATTCAATATTATATTTAATTCAGAAAATACGATTAAAAAAATAGTTTCGGAAAAGTAATTGTTCTAACAAATTATATTTCTTTAAACAATTGAAAAATGGTTGATATATTCTTTCAATGCACTATACCCTCAGAAAAATAATTCTATGTATTTAATTTTATTTAATTTTTTGTTAAGTTATAAAAAAACTGCTTAAGCAAATCAAAATTATTTAAGCAAATAGAAATTTATTGAAAATTAAAAGAAATGTATCAAAATTATATAATTATTGAACAAAAAGTAGCATAGGATACCAATTTTAGAAAAAACTGGACATCTCTCGGTCAATTTTTAGAAATTTTGAGAGTAAATAATAAGTAATTATTAAAATGATTACATAATGTTTTTTAAAAAATTTACTACTCCAAACAACGACAAACTATTACATTTCCATATAAAAATACGCTTATTTTTTAGGATTTTTGGGAATAAATAATTGTTTAAATAAGTTACATTTGTTTCAACAATAAAAAATTATTTCAAGAATCATGGGAAATATTTAAATTGTCCATTAGTGATTATTTTTATGAGAAAGATGACCGAAATTGCTGCTAAAAAGTAACAATAATACAATTTGATTTAAAAATCGGAAATTATGTCGGTCTTTATCACACGCAATCTGGGTCTCTAATTGCCCAAAATATTTCAAATAGGGCTCATTGGATGTTGCAGTTCATTAGATGTTCGATGTTTTTATTTTTATGTCAATTCTCTGATTATCAATGTCATATCTACGAAGAAAGAGCGGCATATTTTTAGTAAGACTTTCTACTGTTGACTCACAAATAGAGTTGAAGATATCAACCGATTTTTACTATCTTTTTTTTTTTACTTTCTTGCAATTTTATTACGAAATCTATCCAGCCTATTGAAAAAAGATTTGATAAGTTTTTAAAGAATATTTATTAGTCTTAACTGGATCTAATTCTCTAACAATGGAAAGGTCTCGCGATGCAAGAGTCCACCCGCAAGAAGCGAGCGACCGCCCGCAGAGCGAGGCTAATCGTCCCCCCAAGGGTTCGGGTATTATGAAAAAATGGTAGGGTGCCGGCCCTGCCCCTCCCTGAAAAGTACGAAAAAAGTTTGGGAAACGCTGACTTAATGGATTGAGTGTGTTTCTGATCTTCGGAGTGTTCTTTTAAACGAAAAACCATTGAACGCTTCTTTTCGTTGGAAACTAATTTGGAAAAGAAGCAGAGAGGAATCATTTCTTGGCTCAGATACCATCAATGTCGATGAATTGCAGTAAGAGCTGCTTCAGAAATTTTTCCTGCTGCATAAGTTTTGCTCGATACTTCAGTATAATTTTGAAGTACGCGAATAAACTTAAGATCGTTCACCGGAGCATTTCATGTATTAGAGCAAGATATTCCCAGTTTCACATACACCATAGCCCTAAATAAGCTGAATTCTGAGCAGCCTTGCTCTTCATATTTCATCAATTTAAATTAATTTTGAAATAAGCAGATCTTAAAATTATAAATTAATTATCACATTCACCGTGCATGGTGGTAAGCTCCAGGAACTCTGAATCGTACACCAAGTGGAAGAGTCTATCCGAGATACACTAACGTTAGCTCCAACAGTTCTCGGTAACCTTCTCTGGGAAGTTTTTTTTTCAGAATTCCTGTGATAAACTCAATTACTTCACTCTTCATCTTTTTGAAGCATCCATTCAATCGCTCGTCATTACAAGGTATACATTTTTTTCATCAATTTGGAGCCCAAATTCTTGAAAGCGATAGAATAAGCCGACGTTCGGACTCTTGGTCGGACCAAATGCAGATTTGAAAGAGTCTCCACATACGACTTCGTTCACGTGATGTCTGCATGCAAGCTACATTATGGCAACCCAAATTTGTCGCTGTCGTATCAAAACTTATGCCCATTACCTCGTTTAGGAGATTCCAATCAGAGGTGGTTGAAAAAATCGCTTCTGCGATTTCTTCTCCTGTTAGTGCATTGAGTTTTGAAATTGTAAGAAGTTTTTCCGTTTCTTGACCTGCCAATAAAATCGCTAGCTGCTCCTCTTTCAGTGGTCCTCCAGAAATAGATGGAAGAAGTTTTCCATCAACATGGACAATTAGTGGTTTATTGGGTGAGAACTTACTTTTTACAATGGTAAGATGTTGAAAACGATGATAATTTCTGGCTCTTTCAATACTGCTTCCGGATAAATTAATATCCTCCAAATGATGCCCATTAAGGCTCTTAACAGTAGCGGAAATAATGTGCATTGCGTTCCTACCACTCGTGTTTGTGCGATCCAAAGAGCAGTCTCTTGGGAAAGTTTAGCATTCTTCTTTTTGAGAATTTGCGAAAATTATCATCGCTTACGTTGGTATCTCCGAAATCTGCATCAGTTGCTGAATCAGTCAAGTCTCTTAAAATTCCATTTAAATCACTAACTGTTTCATTTTCAATGATTTTCCCTTCCTCTTCCCTCACTTTTATTTTACATTTTTTCTCAGCTGGTATCTTTCGGTTTTCTTCTATCTTCATTAGGTCTGGATTCAAGTCAGCAATAGTGCAGTTTCTTTTAGTTTGTTGATCAAATAAACATAAAATATGGTTGTTGAATTACATTAAAGTCATTAAATATACTACAAACTTAGAATGAATGGTTTCCTTTGACAACACGAGCGGGTTTTAAACTTTGCCCGTGCAAATTGGCTTAAGTTCATCATAAGAACGCGTATATCGAAAGAACCTTTCTTTTTTTGAAACAGCATATTAGGAAATTTCAAACCATTCATAACTTCCAAAATGTTCATTTCAGAGCAAATTAGTATAAGATCAAAATTGTGCACATTTACAAGAGGAATACAACTGTGATGGTGAATTTAATATGATAACTTTTATGTGGTGTATTTTCCATATTGTTGTTCATAGTTTAAAATTATTAGGTTTTACCAATTATCTTAGATTATAGAGGAAATCAAGACGAATTCAGTGACCTATATTTGAAACCATTTACCTCCGATAATTTATGAGATATGCTCTATTAAAGCTTTAACACCGTTAAGAGAGCAGTAAATATACTTCGATTTGGCTCAAACCTATACGGTTATATTTTTTCATGATTTGGAACCGAAATATCCAAGAGCACCTGAACTTTTTAAAAGTTGGTGTATTTTGAACCACCGTGATCCTGGATCACTGACTGATCTACCCTTAGTTCATGGTTGGATCACTGACAGAATTTGTCTCAGTTGGCAGGATAATCCTCATAAAAAAATGATATTCCTGGGATATCCTGAGAATATCTCAGCGGGCTGGTGATTTATCCCAAAATGGTCCTTATTTTATCGAGGATATCCTAGGGACATCCCAGGTATATCCAAACTTCCGCCTCGTCGGTTATTTTTTTATTTATAAAATAGGATTTTCTCTAAATCCCGAACACGATATCCTCAGGATATCACAATATCCTGTGGAAAATTCCTAGAAACCTGGAAAGATGATACTTAACATATTTATTAATAAAATCAACCAAATTTGTTTACATATTTCTCACATTGTTACCGCAATATATTGCTGTAAAGCTGATCTCGAATATTTGCTTTAATTCCGTGGAAACAAATTTTTCTAAGAAGCTAAAGGACTCTGCAACAAATATACATGAAGCAAGAAATTATTTCTGGTGAACGGGTATATGGTTCTCACATGTTTTGGAGTTTATGATTTACTATTTCCCAACAAAATATCTCAATTAAAAACTCAGGTTTCTAGGCAATTTTCATTATTTTCTTTTATTATTTTTCATTAAGGTTGTTATTTTAAGTTTAATCATTTACAAAAATTGGGATCTCATCAAGTTTCCCGACTAAACATTTTTAATTTACGAAAAAATATTTTGCAGAATTAAAACCCGTTTATAAATCTTTTAAAACATGCCAAAAATTTTATTTTGAAATATTTTATCCTGTGCGAGACATTTCTGGGAAATCCCATATAAAAATTTTAGGATATCCCATGAATGGAAATAGGAATATCCTATATATTTCCAGGGATATCCCAATTTCCGTCCTGTATGATATCCCATGGGGTATCACTGGGATATCCCAGGGTTAGCCTGGGACATAAATAGGATATCCTGCAGATATCCCATGCTGTGAGGGAACTGACTTATCTTGCCTTATTTGGTTAGATCACTGACTGTTCTTGCCTCATTTGACCGGATCGTCAGTCTACTTTTCTCAGTTGTCTAACTCGCGGCTTGTTCTAACATTTTCTCTTCCAAACTAAATCTGCCAATCTGCCAATCTGCTAATCAAAAAATCCTTCCATATAGAGTTTCAAGGAATTTGGTCTTGAAAAATGTCCAATCGTCACTATTTAGAGACTATGAAATTCGGTCATTTATTTTAATGCTGCATTATGAATATTTGATCATCCTGAAAACTGTACATATGCATTTTTGTACATATTTTTATAAGAAATCGGAATCTATTAGCCAAATCGATAAATATTCTCACGTTTTAATGTTATTTTAATCCGAAAATGTCAAAAAGCGGCAATTCCTGCATATTTGCGTTACAATATATCGAACGCTTGACGTTTTAGGTAAATTGTACTGCCAGATTCGGATTTAAAGCTAAAAAGACATCTGGAAATACTGCTACATCTCACTGAACAAAATCTTGCAAGCCTGTGAGTATTGAATTTTCTTGAAATCTTCAGAATATAGCTTGATTTATTTTGCATTTGTTCGCGTCAAGTCCTTCAAAGTTTCTGATTTCTTCTGAAAATATGGAATTCTTTTAAACTATTTCCAAATTAATCAACTTTGTCGAAGGTTTAACTACTAGTGAATGAAGATGTACACATTTTTTCATTCTGTATAATTCTTTGAACTCAGCTGAATTCCTTAAAATTATTTTAAAGTTTATTTTTGAATTTTTATTTTGGATTTTTGCAAGTCTTTTTTATTCTCTGAATTCTTTTGGATTCTCTAAATTATTTAAATTTCATGAATTCTTCTGAATTTTATATCCTGTTCAGAAATTTAAATCCTCTTCAGAAGTATTTGAATTTTTCTGAACTCTTTAAACTCTTCTGATTTATTTTTTATTTTTCTGGAAACTATTGAATTCTTTGAATAATTTTGAATTCTTCAAACTACACCTTGAATTAGTTTTAATTTCTTCAAATCTTTTGAATTCTTTGCAATTCCTTTGAGACCACTGAATTATCTTCAACTCCTCATATTTCTCAATTTCGGTATATATAAAAATTGCTAGTGATCATCCTAATGAGGGACCCAACCCTATTAAGATGATTAGTTATTGAAATTAGTAATTTAATTTTACATCACGGGTACACGTATGCACAAAAAATTACAATAGCTTTATTCGTGATGCAAGTGCCCAAAATAGTCGATTGGCGAAGAGTGTGAAACTTGCAGTATGAGCCGCAGGCTCGAAGCACGAGGCGGAGGTAAACGAGTGCGAAGAGCTGAAGGTAAATGCTGCAATCACATGAGTAGTAATCCACTATGCGTACGTGTATCACAGCTATTTTTTGCAAAAACCACCCAGAAAATTATTTAGCACTTTTTTACACTTTTTTCAAGTAATTCACGGAATTCAAGGAATCCATAGAATTTCACGATTTGAATAAATTCAATTAATTCCTTGAATTCCTTGAGTTTTGTGAATTCCATGAATTCCGTATATTTTGTGAATCCCATGCATTCTGTATATTTCGTGAATTCCATGAATTCCATTAATTCTGCGAATTCCATTGATTCCGGGAATTTCGTGAATTACGTAAATTCCATGTATTCATAGAATTCCATCTTTTTCTTGAATTCGGCGAATTCCATGAATTCCCTGAACTCCACGAATTTCGTAAATTTATCGAATTCCTTCAATTCTGTGAATTTCTTCAATTTTTAGAAGTCCGTGAATGCTTTTAATTCCATGAATTCATGCCACTTAAATATTCTTTCGAAGTTTCACTTCTATCGTGCGTCCCGAGACACACACATTTTTTAAATAATATTTTTCTTTTGCCGGTGTGCAAAGTTACGCATCTCTAAAGTGCGCATGCGCGCGCATCGCGTCGATTCACAAAATAGACATGTTTCAAAGTGCGCCTGCGCCATTATTATTCCCGCACAGTCTGTTGGATTGAAGTACTTTGCATATCATCTAGCGCCATTATTATTCCCGCACAGCCTGTTGGATTAAAGTATTTTGCGTATTATTTAGTGGCATGGAAGTTCTCACTTGCGAGGTGGGTGTAACGAAAAATAATTTTTCGGTGCATTTTTAACTGGTAAATAGCTTGTAAATATTGGATACATGCGTGCCCTCATTCGAGTTAATTAACAAGGGTGTCAGCTAACCTCGCCATCAAGACTTACTAAAAAAAAAGAATTTATCTGTGAGTATTACAACTACCGTAAAAAATAATAGATACTTTTCGAATCATTCTAACAAAAACTGAACTTGATTAAATATTTCCAAATGCGTGACTGATTATTCTAGCTAATTAATCAAGACCTATCGACCTCGTTTTCAAAACTAAACTAAGGAGAGTGTGTCTGTGAGTAGTTTAACTACAGTAAAAAAATAATTAATAGCTTTTGAAGTATGCTAATAAAGACTGAACTTGACTAACTGTCACAAAGTCCGTAAGTAGTTATTCGGTTTAATTATTTAGGGCTTATCAGCCTCGTCGCCAAGACTAAAGTAAGGGGAGTGGGCCTGTCAATAGTTCAACTACCGTGAAAAAATTAATTGGTTGTATTCAAATCGTGCTGACAAATTCTGAACGATAAGCCCAGATTGAAGTTCAGTGCACAAAAATATATCGAAAATTCCGAGTCACATTTAACGGTTAAAATCACGCAGGTCTGTGTTATTAATAGGGAGCGGACTAGATAAGGTATGAACTTGGCTACGAATCGTCTGCGAAAGGAAAATCACTGCAAGCAGAAATATTTTATTTGACAGAACGAACTTCACACTGTCCACAGTGTGTATGTCTAGACAGTGTGAAGTTGGTTTTGTTATTCAAATATTTATGCTTGCAGTGGTTATCCTTTCGTAGAAGATTCATAGTCTTGTACTTATTACTTGTACTTATTGAGGAACGGATGTAGTGTTAAATCCATCGGGTTTTTAATGTCTGGGAATATGATGTAGATGAGTGTCGACCAGTGTCTACGCCAGCTCCCAGGCAAATGTTTTTTATTGTATCATTATAACGAGTTTAACTAAGGTGACAATTGGACATATTATGACGTTTCGAATCATGTACAGGTTTTCTCATCAGATCAGATAGTAATCTAAAAAATATTTAATCTTAGCATAAGCAGTATATGAATAAAACTAAAAATGATAAAACATTATATTAGCTGATTACTCCCCATATTGATGTTTAAGTAAAGTATGTTGACGAAGTTACACAAGCGACAAAAAACATGATAGTATGAGGTCTTGTATAATAATAGAAAAATCTACAAACAAATTTTAAAAAGTGAAATGCCGAAAGAATCCATATGCGTGTGTTTTTTTGAGTAGCCTGTTAATATACAGAAATGGTTAAAATCAGTTGCTTATATTGATAGGTTATGAATATTTCAAAATTAATTTGATAAGTAACAAAAAGATAAGATAGTTTACCTGAAATCGAATTAAAATTGTGAAGTGAATCCAATGTAAAATCTCCATCATATTGGGATTTTAATTTTATAAAATATATAAAAATTAAAACTTTTTTTGATATGAGGTTGGAGCTAACCACTCCGCCTTTATTTTAGTTACACGAGCACTGATAAAACTGCATCAGATGATAATATGATATAAAAAGTTGCCGTTAGTGTGAAGGAAAAAAAAACAAATCTACAGTATTTTTTAGCTTATCTGCTATTATCTTATTTCTATATTCATTTATTCTTATTCTAAGTGAACGACTAATTTGACCAACGTAAGTCATAGTACAAGAACAATTAATCATATATATCGCATTACAACGGTCTAAAGCCAAGTTTATCCTTTTTTAATTTAATGCATTTATCTAATTTATGGTTGGTTGTAAAAATAGTTTTAATGTTATAATGTTTGAGAAGTCTAATTGTATTACTTAATATTGTGCCTAAAAATAGGATAGATATGATTTCTTTTTTCACGTTTATAACTTCACCATTATTTATAAATTTAGGTAAGAGAACCTAATAAATACGAGAGTTTCCAGACTAATAGTTCAAATTTATTTAAAAAGAATTGAATCCGATCGGTATGCCCCGTCTTTACAAACAAAAAAAATGGTTTCACAAAAATATTGCCTTTTGTCACAGTGCAGTATAACAATAGTTTCATTACATGAATATAAACATACAAATCTTTCTACAGCTCTACCTAAAAAGTTTTTCTCTTTTAATGAAATAAAACTCACACATTAAGAAATATCACGGGATCTTTTTAAACTATTCAAGATCTGATGAGGGAAACCAGCTGTGTTTCCGAAAGGTAATAGAGTTGATTCTTTATTAATTAATTTGAACTATTAGTCTGGAAAATGTTTTAGTTATCCGGTTTTCTGACCTAAATTTATAAGTTATACATTTTTCCAGAAGTAAAAAAATAAAATTTTATTCTTCTCATAAACTGTATGTAAGTTTTTAGTGCCAAAAGTCTAATAGGAGTTTAGCCATATCAACTAAGTTCTTAGCAACAGCAGTCTTGTGTTGGACAAGGATAATAATCTAACATGAAATTTAGAAATCTTCGTAAACATTTTTTTTTACTGGACCAATTTGTGATAATATGTTTTGCATATCACACAACTTTAAAGTTTGCAAAAAATGTTAAATTTAAAAAATAGGGATTCATTATTTTGGTCAAATATGTAAATTTAGAGGGTTTAACTATATTTAAAAAAAAATATTTTTTTTAGTAGGCCACTCCACTGAAATGCGGAAGCATTGCGCTTGTAGAAGACCATCATCTTTTTACATTCATTTAATATTTTCTGTCGCTCTTTTTTTATTCACATTTTTAATTTGAGTATTTGGGGATGTGAAAATATAATTTTTACTCAAATTATAACTTTCGGAATATGATTCAAACTAGACGTGTGCAAAAAAATTTGACTCGACTCATTGACCGACATCTGGACGTGAGTCATGAGTCGAATTTTCGAAACCGAGTCAGCTGAGAATTGAGTCGAAAAATTTGACTCATATCTCATGCCACATAATGTATAATTCATATTATTGTGCTGGTTGCATTGATCTTATTATCGTGATTCAATATCTAGAAGTCGTGACGAGACGACTTTGTTTCACCAAGCAAAACAGAACTGTCACTTGGATCCAATTTCTAACGTGGCCATACGTAATTCACCCTACCAACCTTTTGTATGTTGTTCACTTTAAAATTATGTACAATTGGGTTATGTTGTATTATGTTTATATAATTGATGTGCATTCATAATGAATTAACTGGAAAAGTTTTCAGTTAATTATTCATTAAATGAAAATTATACAGTTTCAGGAAATTTTAACAATTTTCGGGGAAAATGTGTTCCGATTGAACTTTTTTGACAGTTTTTAAACTAATTGGTAATAATTCTAATTAATTGATGGTTTGATGGTAATTTAGAAAATTCGAAGAATATTAGGGAAATTTTTTCAGTCATTTGGTATTGTAAGGCATCATTAATTGAGTAATTTCATTTGGAAAGAATTTTATTCCTTTTAAAATGGAAAATTCTAAGTTTTAATTATCACAAGTTTGAGCCGAAACAATGGATAAGGTTATAATTCGGGCCTATTAATTAAGTGAAGCTTAATCAAAGGCCATTCTAAGATAGTTCGGTTCAAGTACTGTTGTGAATGCGAATGAATGTGCGTGGCGCATCGTTAAATGTAACCTAAAATCGAAGGAGCAAGATGTCTCGCGTGATGAAACAGATTTGTCACTCGCGCTTATAGGTCCCCAGTTAGACAATTTTTGCGGGGTGTCATGGCCCACAGTTGATATTCCAGTTATACATCATAATAACGATAGTACTGTTTGGTCTCATATCGGCTTGGTCTCTGATAATGAAGGTGTGTTTCCTTACCAAGGAAAGAAATCCGCAGGGGCACAACGTTTGAGACAAATTTGCCCACAGCTTTAACTAATCCATCAGTTAATTTTGCTGATCCTTTGGTAAAAATTAATTTACTCAACTTGACCAGCCCAATGGGATTCTTACAGACCCCAGTGAGTAGGTCTACCACGCAGCCTTCGGCTTTCAGTATTTTGAATACCGTGTCTGGTAATAAACCCTGCCCCTCAGTTGATTATTCTTCAAGTCAACCTTTCGGTAATTTTATTGAAGTCGACCCTCCTAATTCGGTGAATAGAGCCCCATTATTCCAGTCAGACCGTTCAGGATTCTCCCAACAGCCCTAGCAGATAGGTAACTCTACATTGTATGGTGATCGATTTCACTATCCGATATCACCCGGTCAAATGTATCAAACTAATCCTTTGGGCTGTTCAGGAGTAAATCATACAACGTGTAGCCATCGTGTTGGCCAGCATGGGCCGAAAATTTTGCAGATCGTTTATAAGTGGAATTTGCCTTTTGATTATACCAGAGATCTGGCTGATGATCTAATATTAGCAGCGATGCCTAGTCTATTGACTCACGGTGCTCTCATTTGGTTTAAATTGGGTGTGAAGGACAAAAAATGAGTTGATTGGAGTAGCTTTGTTGTAAATTTCCGTAGACTATATGGTGACATTAATTTTCAGCTAAAATGAAAAGATGAGGTTAAAAAACGGGCACAGGGTTCAGAAGAGCCTATTGCTGATTCACTTCAAAACATGAGATCTTTATTCAAATTCTTTGAGCCAACACTCAGCATACTGGAACAACTTGAACAAGCTTATTCGAATTTGCATCGTCGTTACAGACAAGCGATACCTCGTAGTGATTTTCAGGATTTCGAACAGTTGGAAGTGAGCGGTGAGCTACTTGATTCGGCTAATGTGATGGATGGTTCATGTGTACCTCCCCCATTTACAAACTGTACCTTGTTGCCAGAGTTTGCATATGCTTTTCTTAAAGCAACTGTTAAACTAGTAGCTGCGGAAACAAGGAAATCTATTGTTATCTCCTCAGGTTCTCCCACCCAGTCTCAGAAAAGTTCATCTGAACCCAAACCAAAGAATAATAAAAACAATGAACGTAACCGCAAGCGTAATAATAATAACAGGGGCGAATAGGGTTTTGAATAAAATTCAATGGGCAATACTAGCGCTTTATGTAATTGCGCTTCTGGATTACCATATTCGGATGTATGCCTTCAAAATTTCCAATGGGATTCACATATTGACATACAACCGATTGAAGATCAAGAACAAGAAGTAAGAAACGATTATGGTGAAGTACCTAGTTGTTTATATTAAGAGTAGAGAGTCAATTTCAACTATAAGAAGGAAGTTGTTCACTATTGGAAATATTGGAAAGAAAAAGCGTTTATCTTTTACATCTGTTCATTAAAGGTTCAAGAAGCTTCGCTCAGAGTGAAAATTGGGAAGGTGGGAAGAAAAAGTCAAGAGTGGTGGTGACCGGGAAGATAAGCTATACAACGTTGAAAAATACACTTTTGACAATTTGAAGGAGGCTATTGATTCGAGAAACTGCATCATCATCTTTACATGAAACTAGAGATATAGTACAAGAATGCGATGTTTTTAAAAACAATATAAAATGAGAAATTCTGAAATATGGGGAAAGCAACATTTTAAATTCCGATCAAAGTGGCTTTAATTTGGAATTACATAGTCGAAGAACTTTGAGCTTTCAAGGAAAAGAACCTGTCGAAATTGTTGTTCAATCGGTTTCCTCCACCACACACAGCTATACAATTCAGCCAACCATCTCTGCCGATGGCAGATTACTTTCACCTCATTTTTTCGTTTTAAAAGAAACATGCGGACAATTTAGACCAAGAGTAAAAGAAGGACTTTTTAAGACAAACAATATTTATTCGCAAGCCTCTAAATCCGGTAAAATTACTTCAGAATAGCTTCAAATGTGGCTTCAAGATGTATTTTTCCCTAACGTAGGAGAAAATTCGGTGTTATTATTAGATTCATGGAGTGGCCAGTGTGAAAGAACCGTGCAAACAGCAATACCATATTGTAAAATCCTTTTACTCAACACCATTTCAAAAGGCACAACTGGGAGAATTCAACTCTTGGATATGTTTGGCTTTAGGATTTGGAAGAATTTCGCACGAACTTTTGTTTCGACCAAGATATGTAACCTTCTTGTAATATTTGCGGTGATGTTGCAGTGATAGCAAGTGCATATTGCAAAAAGAGGTTGTGCCTAAAACACTTTTCCGACGAATATCACTACTGTGAAAACTTCGTGCCTTAAAAATCGAAATGATATTGTTGCTTTTCAACTAATCTTTCATTATTTAAAAAAATTTTAGATTAGAATTAGAATTAAAATTAGATTAGAATTTTATGCGCAGTCTTACAAATGGTGAAATTAAAACACACTTATGCATCACACATTTATTTTTTATTTCGAAAAAGATATATTGTACGTCCAAGACCTTGAGCAATAAGGGCTGAAGGGACGATATCTGTAAGGGCAAGTATATGTGTGTGCAATTTTTCAACGGAAATATGTATATGCTTGAACCGAAATAAAAATCCTTTAAACAGTTCTGTTATGTAGTATGTATCATCATTAAAATGGCCTGCTAAACATAACATAAAAAGTTTTGTAGGGGTAGTTTTATATAACATGAGTTTACTTATATAAGAACAAGTGCCATCGTTAACCAAAAATGAGTTAATTATTATTGATTGTCCAAGCCAAATATTTTATTCCATCACTTACAGAAATGTTATATTGATAAATATATTTCTTATTCATTGACAACATTGAAGGGGTGGATCACACCTAATTATGGGGTTATTTAGAATAACACTGATGATTCTTAATAGAATTTAATATCAAAGCAAGATGTTTGCAGTAACAAAGTCCAAAATCTTAAACAACATATGAAGCATAATTTCGGAAGTGTAACCACCTCCAAAATGAAAGTTGTTTGATCGGGCTAAAAATTGGCCTAATTGTAGTTCTATCAGAAAGTACTTCTCACACCAAAAATTAATTCATTTTGATAATTGTTTATCAAAGTAGAGGGGGTACAATTTTTGGGTTTTAGAATCAAAGCCTTACTTTCAAACATTTGTAACTTTGTTCCTATTGCCTTAAACAAAATTCCACTGGAAATGCTTTTGATATATTTTTTCACAAAGTTTCTGGTGATCATAACGATTTTCAAAGAATGTCTAAATTTTACCCTAATTTTTGAAAATTAAAAATAAATTACACTTTTTTTCAAATTTCGACACTTTTTTTTTCTTCAAAATGTTTTTAAAAGAAAGCTGAGATTCTTTTCTATAAGACCCCCAATTTTCAGAGTGGCAAATAAATATGTCTTTGAATAATAGAACGATACGCAAACAAGATGCCATGATAGGGCGGGTGGCGCACGATCTCCCCTGGTGCGCTCACGCCGAGGATCTTTATGCAACGCTTTAGTGCCAGTTTTTTAAGTTAAGTAATATTATATGCTGCGAGAATAAGTGCGCTCTGCATTTTCAAGGCGAATTAACAAGTCCTGCATTACGGTCAGTGTAAAATTAATTGGGAATATGCTTTGAAAATTAGAAGTAGGAATATGCCACTTTTGAATTTACCCGTGCATTTTTCACTTCCTAGTTTTGCCACTTGATGGATGTCTGCCACTAGATGGCTGTGATTCTCGCAAAACAAGATAATTTTTAACAGCATAAGAAACTGGAATATAATATTCGTAGTTTACTCACAGATTTTATCTGAAATCGAATGTATCGAAGCAGGTTTGCACGTGAATTTATTTAATTATTTATTTTCTCATTCTTATTATCTTTTATCTATTATTCTTATTATTGTATTTCTGGAAATATCGTGACTTTGGTCATCCTCATCCAAAAATATCTTTTTCAATTTAAAAAAAGTACTTTTTGGATGATGTCGTCTAAAAAAAGTGATTAAAATTTGGAAGGATAGATGTACCAATCCTTTTCAAAAAGTAAAGCATAAATCAATTAATCTTAAAATCCGTGGTGTATCACAGGACTTGCGTTTAAAATTCCCAACACTACCAGCAGGAGTTCAAATTTGCAGTTCATGTAGATATCAATTCTGCGGGAATATCGTCATTGAACTCTGGTGATGTTGCAGAACCTTCTGGCAGAGATAAGGTTGATACTGAGGATCATGAAATGATTTCTGACGGTGATGAAGATCAGCTATATGACAGCGAAAAAGATTTCGATGTCTTAGACACCAAGCTGCAGTGTGAAAAAAATATCATAAAGCTGGTGTTGAAGTACTTCATCAAATCATCGAAAAAATCAATGCCTCTAAAGATCTTCAAGAACAATTTCAACTTCTCTCGCTTGCGCAAAAATCTTGGGGACGAAGGAAACTGATGCAGGTGTTCAATACATCAGAGCGAAAAGCAAGAAATGTAAACAAAATTAGTTTCAGAGCATGGAATTGTTACTCTTCCGAAACCAAAAAGTGGAAGAGCATTGACTCCTGAAACTGAAACACTAGTCAAAAACTTTTATGAATGCTATGACATAAGTCGAGTGATGCCAGGGATGAAAGCCTTTGTGTCGATCAAGAATGATGATGGAACTCGTTCACATGTTCAGAAATGGTTACTGCTGTGTAATCTCAACGAGTTATAAGCTCAATTTACATCAGAACACGTAGGCCTGAAGATCAGTATTTCGAAATTCACAAAACTCAGACCTCATCATTGTGTACGAAGCCTGATATTGTCCTCCAAGATCTGAAGACCAAGATCATTTACGTGATTGAATTCTCGGCACCAGCCGATGGCAGTATCACGACAAAGGAGCAAGAAAAACGGGCGAAATATCAAGATCTTCTTTTCGAGCTGACCAGGCTGTACCAAGGCCACAAAGTCCATCTTTTAGTTCTCATAATTGGCTGTATTGGAGGTATGAAAGCTTCATTTCTTAGCCAACTCAACAAGATTCCGGCTTGTCAGCTTCAGGCTCATTCCATCGCGAACCGGATGCAAAAGGCTGTTCTTCTGGGATCACTTCATCTGGTTCGTCAACACTGTTCCTCATAACATTCTAGAAAGATTGGTAGCTCTGAAAAAGTATCCAGAGGTGAAACCTTCATCTCCAACTCTCCCGTCTGCCGCGTAATGTCATCCGCGGCTAGAGACCTGACTCCAAGGAACAGTGTTGCACGATGTCGTCTCGCGTAAATTTCCCGCTCTTGCTTACCTGCTAGGACAGAAGGAGCAGAAGTGGATGACGTACACGTTCCAGTTACAGTAAGTACCTAGTACTTATCCTACCTACTGCACTTAATATAAAAATTAAATTACAAATTTATTTCGTTAAATCGACGCAAATTGCTGTTTCATTGTATTTCAATATAATATCCTCCTTCGTGCTGGTAAGGAAATTTTCATTGAAAAGTCATTAATAACGCAGAGTTTAGAATAATAAATTAAAAAATGATTATAAGTTGGGAAATTATCATATGAAAATCCATGTTAATCAGCGAGAAAGACTTGTAAGCAGCTAAACTTCGCCGATTCGGCAGCGCATATGCGTTCATTGCTGGTTAGAATTAGCGGTTAACTTACCGCTGATAAACATTTATTGAGTTTTTATTCTGCTTATTATACTTCTAGAGTAGGTAGGAAATCTAGAGAATGGTGCAGGATTTCAGAAATAGCATTTACGTAATATATGAAATATTTGCATTTTTTTATTTGTATTTCTATGCGAATAAAAATGTAATATTTCTTGTTTTTTGTGTCTACATAATAAACATAATTTTATGTTTACTACGATTCTAATATTACCAATATTCGATTACAACAACATTTTCTATTATTTCCGGAGACTTTTTCAGGAATAGAATTGACGCAATATATAAAACATTTGTATTTGAATTGTTTTATTTGAATTTTTATGCGACATACATTATAATGCAATATTTATTATTTTCAGTGTCTACATGATATACTCAATTTTATGTTTACTACTTTTCTAATATTAACAGTATTCAATTACGACAACATTTTCTATTATTTCCAGAGACCTATTTTTTGGAACTAGTATTTACGCAATATATAAAATATTTTTATTTGGTGCGTGAATGGAGGAGGGAAAACTGTTCAATATTATAATTTTTGTGTTGAATACATTTTTCGAATAGTAACCTCAAGTAACGCTAGCATTAGATAATTTGATATTACGCGAAAATTAGGTAAAGAAACTGTTTTTCCCTCCTCATACAACCTTCTAGTAAAGAAAGAGTACCTCTTGGTATTTAAAAAATATGTATTGCTAGTATTTATGGAATAAAATGATAAAGTTTTCAGAAATATTGTAGTACTGGAAAAATCCGGCTATTTGTACCGAAATTTAGGTGCACGTAGCTGCTGTCCTAATGATAACATACAACTTGACCTTTTAGACATTAAATTTGTATATTGTTTTTCACCTTTAAAACTAAGTTAATTGTTGTTTGCGGCATTGTAGTGTGGCATTGTTGCGTTGGTGTTTCCGAAAATCGATGCTACAATATCTGCGGATAAAACTAAGACATTCGAAATGAACTTTTTGAAACCTTTGCAATAGCTATCTCCTAATTAGTTTAAACATGCCCCTTTTTGAGACTAGGACTCCTACTTTCAAGCATAATCTGTAAAATATTATACCTAGTACTTAACTAGTACTTACTTGCCATGAATATTAGCACGTAATCGTTGAAGAAAGAAATTTCAAATTGACGCGCCTGCGCATGCCCACTATTGAAAGTAGTCACGAAAATACTATTTGGCGTGACAAGCAGTTTCTTTTCATAAAGGGCGGTTTATATTTTGTGGCAAGAACACGTTGCTGTGCTTGGAATACAAATTCAGAACATTTTTTATGGATGGGCATGCGGTCTCCACCACAGTTGGCACTGTTTTGGGGGCTACTCACGTTAGGGCATGGCTCGATCTCCAGTTTTTGCTCATATGACCAAATCTGAGGCATTTGATGCACATTTTAGGTTCCGAGTTGTAGAGGTCGACCAGAAATAATACCATGTGGATAAAGGTCATTTTTGGTAGGTTATTTTGATTGGCTGGGTGTCAGAATCGGTAGTTTTTCTGTTGAGCCGCAGAGCTCTATTGACCTTAGTCTTACCTCTCAATCAGACAAGGACCTCGAGATTCCCTATGACTTCCGATTCGGAGATTTCGTGTGAAACGTCACGAATAACACCCTGGAACGTCACGAAGCTAGAGGGTAATATAGTAATTAAACCATCATTTTTTTTAGGTATTTCTTGTAAAATAATATTAGCCGCTTTGGGTGATTTTTCTATAATTCTCAACTTTCGGAAGTCTGGCACTTCAAATGGTGAACTCTTTAGCAATCACCCATCATATACTATAATAGTCTAATGTGTTTAAACATCTCAAGCGCATAAAATTGCATAAAAAAAAGTTCTATTATTATTAGTCTAACTTTTCTGCAAAAACATACAAAAATTCCGAGTTTTATAGCCAATATTATAAATGAGTTGTCTTTAAATTGGCGTGAATATTAAAATATGAATATAATAATCGTTGTTGGGTTAAATATTTATAAATTAACAATAAATGCAATAATTAATTCAGGGGGCGCTGATGTACCTTTTTCACTTTCTCTTCCACTTAACTTTGTTCAAAATTTACATCAGTTGTCCTTTTTTTATTTGTCACAAAATTTAAAAAAAAGCAACGTGAATTTCGGAAAAGTGGAAGTGGAAATGACAGTGAAAATTTACACAATTGTCACCCTGCAAAATTTTAAATTAGAATATACTCTTCTCTGAGTATATTTGCAAAATTGTTTAGAATAAATTAAAGAAGAAAGTAATTTCCTAATTCATCAGCTAATGTTTACGTTAGAGGGTCGAGAATTTGTGCAGCGATGGCAGACGCGAAAGCAAGTAGTAAGTAGAGATCGGATGTAGGATAGGATAAGTAAGTGATTCCTATCTGCGAGTAGTGGCATACTGTCCCTCGTTCAGCGAACATTCCGCCAGTCGACGAGCCGAATTCTACAGGGTGAGACGAAAAAGCTCGTTTTGAAGAACTCCTACATTTTCAGCTTGACGTAAACATTTTGCACAAAAGGTTTGTAGCGTTTTATAAAAACTGATACTTAATTACTCAATCTAAAGGTGGTATCGTCATTTGCCATATCCCAAAAGTAACTGGAAGTAAATATATTTTGTGTTTCAAGAAAATAACACGTGCGATTATGGCACTCGCAAAATTTCAATTCGATTTTCTTGAAAAGTATCTTCAGAGTTCAAACATCTTTTGTGGTGGTGCATTTTTTTAATCTAACGGATTGGACGAAAAAAAATATGGAGACCTTTTTTTAATAAAAGGGCCCAATTGCTAAAATAGTGCCACGCCGGCCTAGTGAGATCCCGTTTCGATGTCCCATCCGCCTAATTCGGGAATTCAGTTTCCGAAATATACAAGTTTTTGTGAGTGACGGTCAACATTTTTGGTTTTAGGTTTTGATAATTTTTTAAACATTCGGAAATGGATATATTTTTTCGTTTGGTAAAAGTGGTGAAACGTGTACTTATGATACTCGTGAATATTAAATGCGAGCTGTTCGCAGTTTCTAAGTTTGCAGATAATTCCGTGGTGTATTGTTCAATCTAGAATATTCGATTTTTTTATAAATGTATAGAATATTACTTTTTATATCGGAAGTCGACTATGTACAATTATACATTCCTAAACATTTTAATTACAAAATTTCTTTTCTGTACCTTTAAACCCGGGGTGCTATAAGGTTCCCTTAATCATTTTAATCTTTAAAAAGGCATTTCATAGTTATTAGTTATTTGTGATACAAGTGCGCAAAATATGTGATTGTGTGCGAGTGTGAATTTTACAGCATAAGACGCAGGCGAATGATGCAATCATACGAGTTAGCAATCTCCTATGCGCACGTGTATCATACGCTGTTTTTGGCAACGCCCGTCCGAAAAAGTTGTATTAGTAGGAGTTAACGAAAAATACTAATTTTATATTGCATAGAGTGGCGTTACTCCCCCCCCCCCCACTATCTGATGCCCAAAACGAAAAAATTAGTCAAAGTAGGCGTCGAACGCATACAAGGAAGTATTTCGTAGCCTATTAAGACGTTAATTTAAGTCTTAACAGAATGTGAAAAGAAAAGATTGTTAACTTTTGTAAACAAATTTAAAAAAAATGTTTGAAAAAAAATGTTTGAAAAAAATGTTTGTAAAAAATGTTTGAAAAAAAATTTTATGGAAAAGAATTTTTCAAACAAATTTTGGTGAAAAAAAATTTTCGAAAGAAAAATTTTGAAAAAAAAATGGTTAAAAACAAAGTTATGTCAAACAATTTGTTGTGCTTCTGTCCTTTTGCTGTGCCAAATGTTGGTGCTTATTCTCTTTTGTACGGTGACGGACGAAAACGACTACGTAACACTAAAAACAGAACTTCAATCATTAAAAGATGTGTTACAGTTAAATCTCAATTTATTTCAAGAAGATACCAACACAAGTGTTTAGAGTTACCTATGCCAGTGTCTAAAGTACCTCATCTTGAAAGTGCGCAGGCGCAGCTTTTTCACCAGTGCCTAAAGTAAGCCATCTTCAAACTGCGCATGCGCGAAAATGTTTTCGCACACAGTCTGCTCAAATAAGGTCCTTTAGGCACCATTTAGAAGCATGAAAACGTCAACTTTTTAGGTGGGTGTTGCAAAAAAAGTAATTATAAATGTTAAAAGCAAGATTTTAAAATTCATAATACGTAATCTTTCTAAAGCTTAATTATTTGATAATAAAACTCTTGTAGCGTAATTTCCTATCAATTATTTCATTCCCCGAAAGCCAGAACTGATTCCCAGTTTCGAATGGATTCAATCTAGCTGTGACTAGAACTCATAAAGCAGATGAAAGACAGAACCGTGTTTTATATAGAAAGAGAAGCAGCAATTGTTGAAACAAGATATTAGCTTCAAATCAAATTAATTATTTTGTGTGTATAGAAAAGAGCATTTATTTTATATGTTGTCAGAGTGTGTAAAGTATTTCAATTTTTATTTCATATGATTTCCAATAGGATTAATTATTAATAGAATTAATTCTGGGCATGATTTCTATATTTGGGCACGTTACGTGTACTTACTTAATCAAATTAATAAAATAAAATTATAAATGAAATATATATCAAAATAAAAAGTATCCAACAAATTTAATGTTGGCCGGTATCAGGGCACAGCCAAGCCGTAGTAATGATTATTGTTCTTCCATTCATTATCGATATTTCTTGAAATTATTATCGTTTATTGAAAAAATAATAATTTTTTTCTTTTTATAGACCTGTCAGAAAATATCGTCAGTCCCAGTGTGATTCCGTCATACTGAATTTTTATTATCTCGGAACAGAATAATTTTTACAAGGTATCAGATTTGTGTAAAATTTGACCCCCCCCCCCATTTTTGTCAAATGTCCACGTTTTGAGACCTTCTGAACCCAAAAAACAGGTTTTCGCGAATGTATCTGCGCGATAACTTTCGAAAGAATTGACAGATTGGATTGGCCTTTGTTATACTCTTCAATTGTCTTAAACTAAAAGTCAAGTTCGTTAGCTAGCCATTTTGGATAAAAATTCAAAAAGACAAAGTATTTTCAAAATTTTTGATACCACTTTTTTCAAGATTTAAAGATTCCATGTACGGCTATTCATATTGCACAAAAATACGAATAATTGATTCTCTTTGCTTTTTTGATAAAAAACAAATTAGGTATCTGAGTCATAGAATTTTCAAAATAAAAAAAAAATACAAAATTCCATTTTGCGGTCAAACTATGCAAGATAGGGAAAAAGATAAAGAGACAAATATTATGCACCCAAAAAAGATCTACAAATTTTCTGATAGTCACTTTCTGATAGGACGCGTAGTTTTTCTTTTGATCGTAAAAAAATAACCTACAAAATAAAATATTGGATTTTTTTCAAAGACGTCACAAGGTACGAAAACAAATTATCAGACAAAAGTTGTTCACACAAAAAGGATCTACAAATTCGTTATTTATAATTTTCAGAAAGGACGAGTAGATTTTCTTTCAATCGTAAAGAATAAGGTTAAGAATAAAAAAGTTAAATTTTGGGAAAAACGACACAAGAGACGAAAACAAATGAAAAGAGAAAAGTTGTTTAACCAACAAAGATCTACACATTTTTATAAGCTCTTGGTATAAAAATACATAAAAAATAACAAAATTAACTATTTGGAAAAATGGCACAAGCTACAATAACATTTTATTTAACAAAATTTGTCGCCTAAATTATATCTGCAAATTTGCTTAGAACTAATTTACGCTAGGATGCGTATTTTAGTTTAATTCGTAAAAAATAACATTGAAGATAAACAAATAAATTTATGGAAGAATGACGCAAATGATAGATTTTTCAGGTTGGCTGAGAATAAAAACTAGTGCAAAATAAGGAGCAAATATTAAAGTAATCATGAAAAATAAAATGTGTACATTATTTTGCAATATCTGAATAAGCAGTACCAGCCCGAGGAACAGCGGGGGGGGGGGGTCCTAGAGATTAAGTATTAGTTGTAAATAATTATAAATAGTGTGCAAAAAAGTAAAAAAAAATGGGTAAATTATGTTAGGGAAGAAAGTAAAATAAAACAGAACGTTCGGAAATCCAAATTACGCACATATAAGTTTATATTTGTCAACAGGCCGGTTTACGAATATTACTGATGATATTAAATAATATGAATAACAAACAGTGTGCTGAAAAATAGCAATCATATATATTATGCATTCTCTTGTATATTGTGCAGTATATATTTTACGAATAAAACAAAAGCTACGCATGCTATCAAAAAATGATTTAAAAAAAATTTGTAGCTCCTTTTTGGGTGAAAAGTTTTTGTTTTTTTATTTTTTTCCGTAACTTGCATAGTTTGACAACGACGATAGACAGACACCGACGTAAACACTATTTTTTCTGACTTAGGGGGCCTCAAAGCGTCGACATTTGATGGAATCCGCGAAAGTAATTATTCACATAAAACCAATACCTTCTCGTTGAGATGAGAATGTAATAATTCACTATTTTTGTGCGATCAAAATTTGAATTTCCGATTTTTAGAGAAAACTCAAAAAGTTTTTATGATATTCTTATTACGCTTTCAAAAAGTCACATTTTTCTTTTCATGACCTATTTTCATATCGTGCGTTTTTTGCCTTAAAATGTTAATTTTTGTTTGTTTTCTCGGATTTTGAAAATTCAATAACTCTGACAATTTTCTTTTTATCAAAAAAAAAGTCGTGAAAATAAATTGTTAGAATTTTTCAGTACTGCGGATAATTTTCTATAGAATTTCTGAATTTCGAAAAAAATGGGCAAAAACTATTGAAGATGTTCTAACTTTTTGAATTTTCATCCAAAATAGCTGGTTAACGAACTCGATCTTTCTTTTTGGTCCCTGAAAATATGTGCCGAATTGCAAGTTAATCCAATTCGACGGTCCCCAGCCATTTTGACGTATCTCCAGCGAATGCGTTAAAAGTGTCGTATCTCGTTGCCATGTTGGAAAAGTACCGTAACTCGCAGCACCAATTCCATAGTGTCGTATCTCTTGATAGTCTTGTAAAAGCGTCGTAACTCGCTTTTTAAGGAAATATTGATATTCATATCGTGTATTGAACTGAAATTTTGTCAATTTAATGGTACTATTACTCATTTTCTGTAAAATTAATAGAAAAAATGCGACGTTATTGAAAGTTTGGTAAATTATGATTTTTCGAGTTTGTTCCGTTCCATGCTGTCGTAACTGTCGCCTAAAAAATGTTCGAATTAACTGAAGTAACGTCTGAAGCAGAGAAAACAGTTGAAAGAGTGTCATTTCATTCGATGTTTCATGTTTAAATCTGTCAGAAATTTCGTTGCGTTTCTAGAGCTTTTAGGAGTCTTTTCGTTGATTTGTTATAAGAATAAAAACATTAAATGGTTCATGAATTATTGATATAATATAAATATAATATATTATAAATGAAATAAATTTAATTATCGAAAAAAATCGTTTTCATGGAAAAAATACTTTTTTTTTTTCTGATTATAATAAACATTTAAACAAATTTTGCAACATTTTGGAGTTTGTATAATACTTAAAGTATATCTACTGACACGTTTTAATTTTGCATACTTGAAAATCAAGGTATAAATTGATTTATTATTTTTAAATCCATTTTGAATTTTGGATTGCTCCGTTTTCAAAAAACAAATAAAAAGAGTTACGACACTTTTAAAACACCATCAAGAGATACGACACTATGGAATTGGTGCTGCGAGTTGAGATACATTTCCAACATGACAACGAGATACGACAGTTTTAACGCATTCGCTGGAAATACGTCAAAATGGCTCGGGACCGTCGAATTAGTCTTTCAAAAGTTAGCCGGTATACAAAAGACGACAACGACAACGACGATGACAGATAGATAGAAACCATCGTAAAACCGGGTTTTCGGATTCACGGGGTCTCGAAACGTGGAGATTTGAAGGAATCCGCGATATTCAGTTTTCACATAAAACTAATACCTTCTCATTACGATGCGACTGTAAAAATGATACCACAGAATGAGTGTAATTAGGCATTTTTCTCTGGAAATAAAAAAAATGTATTTAAACTTGTTTCAGACTTTAATTAGGCAAACCATTTAGGTTCATATGTTTACATATTTTTAGATTCTTATAAAAATTTCGATTCACTTCAACATTTTTGTTATTTCAATTTCTCCACTCCTCACGATATCATGGAATTTGTTGTGAATAATAGATGAAATCGATTTTCACATTCTTTAAAAACATTAGAAGTTTTGAAACAATTTGGGAAACGAAAATGATTCCATTCTATATTATTTAATTTCAATCGGACTGTAGTAATATTTTTGAAATTGCATAATTAAAATCATAAGACGCTTCCTTTCGTAAGATAGTCTAGATCGCACCTGCACGATACATCTATCCCCTAATTTTTCTAAATATCCGCTAAACTAGAATGTACTAAATTAATCTTTGCATTAAAATAGAAGAAATCACTTTAGTGTGTTCTGTTAATCGCTCTGTTTGGGGACTTTTTTATATTAATCCAAATCTTCAAATTTGGAAGATTTCAACGGAAAAGTGTCTAAACTTGGATTGAATTGCCAAATGTTTAACCGTACGCCTGGAAAATGTCCAAATGTGACACTTTCAATTGGAAAATGTCCAAATTTGACACTTTCAATTGAAAAATGTCCAAATGTCATCCTTTCAAGTACAAAATGCAAAATGTCCTTCTTTCCACCGTTTTTTTGCTCATCAAAAATTTCGATTAAGTCCCGAAAAAGTTTCACCCGACCTGTCTGAAAAAGGATGAGCGCCGCTGAACATAATATAGAAAAGATCAAATTTTGGATAAAATCGAGTGCGAAGCACGAGATACGTGATGAGAATGTGTTCGTTTAAGCCAAAGGAGTTTTAACAAAAGATAATTCACAATCACCGAAGCCCAAGCGCGTAGCGCGAGTTAAAGAAATTATCGAGCGCTCAAATTTACATTCTTGGAAAAATTGACTTGGAAGATACTAAATGTTGTCTGTAAAAACTTTTTTACCCTCGTACATTGAAGTGGTGCTGGACTAGCCTTCAGCTTCTTTCCGGGACAGTTCTTCCAGTTGTTGAGTATTGGATTCCAAGCATTTTTTTAAAGAAACTAATATTGCTTCGAGGTACCGCCTTACGGGGCTTCCCGAAATATAAGGCGCCCCAGGCAATCACTTCCCGGATTGAAAAATATATTCCCGAAACCACATTTCTCACTTTCCAACCCTTTCCATTTCCAATCCTCCTTTTCTAAGGATGAAAGTGATTTCGTGTGAACCCTTGTTCCAGGAGGACCCGTCCAATGGTGCCTCGAAGCATTACACGTTTTTTTACATTGTCATAATTTATGATTGAGAAAGTATTAGAATCGCCGAAAATCAAGTTTTCGCGATGGCGCCTGTCCGTCTGTTGGTCCGTCTGTCTTGTCTGCCCGTCAGTGAACACGATAACTCTCGAAAAAGTAACGGATCAAATCGAGCGTTGGCACGCTTTTTTTTGGGTCCTAAAAAAAAGAACGAGTTCGTTAACCAGCATTCCTTGGCCAAAGGTTATGGTTTTATGCATAAAACATCGAATATTTCAATTTTACGCCAAACGACGACAGATACGTAAAAAAAGTTCAAGAGAAGATATTGTTCTTTTTAAAAAACCTATAATTTGTCCTTCAACAATTTTTTTATAAGACTTCATATTTTGATTTTGTTGATCAAAGATACTCCGAAAAAAATCCAAAATTCAAATCTTGAGCCAAAAGACGCGAAATATGGGTGAAAGTTTTTCGAAGAATTTTAGCTTTCAAAAATTCTCATCAAATTTCTTTGAAACATTTTTCGACAGAACTCGTAATTTTTAATTTATTTGTCGAAATTGATATGAAAAATCTAAAATTCCAATATTACGCCAAAAGACGCGAAATACGTAAAAAGTATGATAGAAGACTTGCAGGAGTTTTCATTTTATGTATCAAAAATGCCATAAGAATTCATTTTTTTAGCATAACGCGAGATAGGGAAGAAAGTCTGAAGAAACGATTGTAGTTTTTCATTACAACAGAGCTCAGAAAATAAATATACATTTTAAAATGTGTGTCGAATATCGAACACAAAGCGCGAGCTTCACGATGAGAATATGTGCCTCAAAGCCTACAGAGCTCTGAGCAATTTAATATTTAACTATACTTCATTACGTAGAAAATTCAGAGTATAGAGATGCATAAATAACTGGGATCTGAAAGACATGTTTTTGCTAATGTTTCATTCAAGCATTCCGAATGCAAAGAATGAATATCCGAGCGCGAAGCGCAAGATCCGACAGACGCCGCGCGCGTAGCCTGGAAAGACTTGTCCAATAACTCCCATACAACCAAATCGCGAGGGTCTGATTATTTAAATTGGAAAGTGATTTCCGGTAGTTAGACGATGCTTTTAGATGTTGATTAGGTAATTGAATTTAGTACCTTCTTATTTGATTTCCAGTAGTGCCTTAACCCGAATTTTTGCTTGTAAATTATGTCTGGACAAGCTGTGTCTAGGGCCGGCGGAACAAGTATTTCGCCAAGAGGGCGAGGGGGGGGGATATTTTTTTGGTCAATGTTTGTACCTGATATTTTAATAATAGCTATTACATGATTTACATTTGCTTCGAATTTGTGGTCAAAGGAGAGAAAAACTGAAGAAAACCTTTCCCGAAGGCAGCTGGTTGCCAAAACCCAAGTTTAGGTGTAGACATTATGCATTATCAAGTGTGTCCACCACACCCATTATTGATTATTGGCATCAAACCTTGGCGTTGAACGTAGTGAAAAAACTCGACTAAGCAAGAATCACGAACGTTCGTTCACCCCTCCGAGCGCTATCCGTTCCCATCCGTACTTTTCTTCTGAGAATCGACGACTCGAGAATCAATGCGCGGCTTCTGCCGTCGGTTTGTAATATATTCATGTGTAATCTATTGTAACCTTAAGATTCTTCGAAAATTTACTCGGAAGTTGCTAAATTTAGTATGTGTAAACTTCTTTACCCGCGTACTTATATCTGATGCATTGAAGTGGCGCTGGACGGGTCGTATTTGATACACATAAAACCAAACATAAATTAAACTGTTTTCGTTTCTATATTATTTATATTATGTTCATCAAATATTTCATAAACAAATTTGCAGTGTTTCATTTTAGTATTCGCAGTCAGTTTTTTCAACAAAAAAGTAATTTGAGCGTAACATAAATGTCCAAAAAAGCTAAAAGTGCAATCAAAATTCTGAGTGTGGAATCCCACGCGGGTTGGCAGCCAGTGTGTGGAGTGCTTTACATAATCCACACAGTTCACTTCGACCCTGGACATTATCACAGACTCTGACATTGAAGATTCAGGAAATTAGTTGATCTCCATAAATAACGCATGGGAAAAACTTTTTATTATCACTGTACAAAATTTCGGGCATTTTTCCTATCCGTCGACATGGAATATTGCCAAATTATGTAAGAGAGAATACTTTTTCCGAAAAAATAGGTAATTTTCCTTAATTTTCGGAAAAAGTTTTGAATGAATCGGATCTATTCCCGAAAAAATCGAGAATAATTCGGAAATTTTAGGGAATAAACAAAACCATATTAAAATGGGAAATTTTTGTTTACTCTTAAAGTTACTATATTTGTGATAATGTTCATACTTTAATTGGAAACATTTTTCCTTAAAAAATTAGGTATGTTTTTCTTCTATTCAGATATTTCTTGTATTCAGATTTATTTTCATACTAATTGAAAGTAAACTTATTTTTGACAATTTCACACGCTCCGAAAGAGCATCTTACAGTTTCTTTATAATAAACAAAATTTAAAGGATGGCAGTACAGAACTAGATAACGAACAAAATAAAAATTTTGCAGGAAAGCGAAAAAAACATTCTGTAAAATCGAAATCACCACATAAAGATAAGATAAACAACTACTTCCGAGATGAGTTCAGTGCTAATGACACAATTTGCGGATTCAAGCCCGCACAAGTTTGATTAGAAAAAGTTATGCAGTTTCGAGGAAACAGATGTATCCGTTGACAATCTCAGAGTGACACTTGGCCACACTTAGAACATGCTCGCTGCGGTTTACGATACAAAAAATCGTCAGTTTCAATAGAAATTAAAATCTACTCCCGAATTATTGAGATTCTGAATGCGGGTAAAGAAGATTTGATCTAAAAATTTTAGCCAATTGCGAGTAAATTGTCCAAGAATTTTCATGTTACAATTTCACAGGTTTTAAAAACAGGCTTTTGGTGGAAATTAAAAGTCGAATTTTCCATTTTTCGCAAAAGTAAAAACTCACACCTGAGGTACTATGGGGACACCAAATAAAAATGATAAATATCTGATACCAAAAATTGTTCTATTCCGAGAAAATGAAAATTTAGTTTCACGGTATTGTACTACGATAGTTAAAACTTTTTTTATTCACTATATTAAAACTAAGAAATTGAACAAATCTATTTAACACAACGTGAATTTGATTTTTTAAGAATTTTTTATGCAATAAACCCATTTTTGGAAAAATGTTGGTTATCTATTTTCGGACTGCCACCAATCATTTAATATTGCACTAATTATAAATAAAATTATTGTTAACAATTATACTTAGGCTCCGAAAAATATTTGTTTGAATCGACAAAGTTATTCTGTTTACTGAATATTCAACCATAGAGTATGGTTATTATGAAGCTACAAAATATTTAGTACACCCAGATAACTTTTTATTCAAAACATTCAATTTATTTAACATAATTTTATTAAGTTTTAAAATACTATATAATTCTCTATTCTGTGAGTCTTTTCTATTTATATTCCTGTATCTATATCTATATTTATATAGCAACAGTAGTCTGGTACACCCGAAGGTTTTGAAAATTTGTCCAATTTTTTCCTAAAAATTTTGGAAGCAAATTAATGCGGACAAGTTACCGCTAGGTGGCTGACAGTCAAAGTAGGAAACAAGTGAAATCAATCGCCGGGCATATAAGTAGAGGCCTGGGAACCCGTTATGCCAAGTTCGACACAGTTGTCGACTGAGGTATTGAAATAAATTTTAAGTTCGTAGGTATATTAGTATGGACGTCACGTTCTCTTTTTTATACGTGGTCGACGTAAAATTAATTTTTTTAATAAATTCCCAAAATTTTCTATGGATTCCCGAAATTGTGCGCAATTTTCTATACCGTATTTTAGGAAAAATTCTGCAACTTTAAGGGGAAATTGCGAACTTTTTTCAAATTTCCCCTTCTGTGTGGTTCGAAAAATTCCCTAACTTTTAGGTAAATCCTGACCTTTTTCTGAATTTCACATACATTTTGTTAGGAAGAAATACCTAACTATATTTAAATTTTCGAACTTTTTCCGAATGTTCCCTACAGTTTATTAAGAAAACTTCCGAAATGTTAAGGTTATTAGCTTCCTGGACATTTTTGGGAAAATCCCCGAAAAATGTCGCACAGACCCTTCGAGGCAATGTCAGATCGCCGTCCCTTGGATGGTGGTTTCTGTTGGATGTTAAAGCATCATGCACTGATGCACTAAGTTGATTATTATATCAATGCAACCAGGTTAATAATTTAGGAAATTTGACGATTCTTAATACCCTTTAGACAATTGTTTATTATATCAGCGACAACAAATTATCAAGATAGGATCAACTAAGGAACCTTGAAAAGCTCTGCTAAATAGAATTTTTTTAAATTCCGTTAAGATTTATGTAACAATTTGTTTTTCAATCATTTATTGCTATTGTGGTAACGTGGACGCAACTCAACTCAAACAAAATGTATTAAGTGATTGCTAAAGACCTCTATCACCGAGAAAACAAATTCCATATACTATCGGCGAGAAAATTGTAGGCATCTGGCTTTGAAGCTTAACAACTCAGCCAAAAAAATGCTTGCGTAATAAGTAAATAATCATTTGAAAGCCTAAAGTGTTCTATTTAAATGAGCCTAAAGACGTTAATACAAAAATGGTTGTGCCCCGCAGACTGAAAAATGTAAAAGAAAGTAAGGAATTTCGGGCATATTTAAGAAGAGTCAAGTTTAGAGCTCTATTTTTTATACAAGAGGCAATGGGGAAAATTTGAAAAAATTTATCAATATGAAGAAAACATTTAGGAACAAATTGCAGTTAAAAAATTTGAGAAATAATAAAAATTGTTGCTGAAAATTACAAAAATGTACAACTATACTATCTTCAGTTCTGGAAGAAAATATTGAGGCGATTCAAACTCCAAACTGTAACGGATAAGCTCTGTAATTATTTACAATCTCCCAGAAGGATGTGATTGTTTTTTTTTTCGTGAAAGTCGTGATATTTTTCCACATTTTTTTTTGTTGAAAACCAAGTGTTAGAAAGCAGCATGCGTGTTCCTCTTCTGGCCGGCAGCAAAGAAAGGCGCCCCGCTGGTTTCTAGCACTTACTTTCCAATAAAAAAAATGTCCGAAAATATCGCGGTATTCACGAAAAAAAACTATCACATCTTTCCTGCAGATTGTACATAATTACAGAGACTGTGCGTTATAGTTTGGCGTTTGTATCGCTTTAATATCTTCATTAGAACTGAAGATAGTACAGTTGTACATTTTTGTAATTTGAAGCAACATTTTCATTATTTCTCAACATTTTTCACTGGAATTTGTTCGTCAATGTCTTCTTCATATTCATAAATTTTTTCAAATTTTTCAAATTGCCCTACTTTTTTTTTACATTTTTCAGTTTGTAAAGCACAAAAATGTTTTTAAATCAACCTCTTCAGGCTCATTTGCGTAGAACACATTGAGCTTTCAAGTAGACTATCTACTTATTACGCTAGCATGTTTTTTGTTGAGTTGTTAAGCTCTAAAGCCAGATGCCTACAATTTTCTCCCCGATAGTAGGCCGATTTCGTCAAGATTGGCAGATTTTTACAAGCAACTGTCATTGCTACAGTTGTGATATTCTAGTTGTTTTGTGGGATAGTGTGAATAATGTTACACTATTTTTTAGTTGAATGGTCCAGCTTCAAATTTAAATTTAGAACCAACTAACGTAAGCAACAATGAAAAGTTTGGACCAGCTGCCGGTCCTTGAACACGCCCGGTAAGAAGGTATGTATGTATTGAAATAGATTAAAATGATTTCAAATGTGGCAATAAACGAAATTCGTATGATTTCAAAGTGTCGTGAATTTGGCCGTAGGACGAATTGTTTGGAACTGCCTTGAGTGCACTTCGATTCAAAAAGAATTGTTCTTAATTAAAATATTGGCAATTATACTTAACGGAAGGAATGAAATGGACTTCAACATTCGTCCTCATCTTACGGCATTTAACATTATTAACTTGCCTTCAGTTTGTACCCTCTTCAACAAAATTAAAACGTATTCATTAATTGACAGAAATCAGCATAGGATTAAAGAGGATTGACGTGAGACGCAAATATTTGATGTTTATATGAATTAAAACGTTAACGGGAGAAAACAACATTCATTTGGATTTAAAGCGTTGTATATCTCTCCATATTTGAAATCAGTTTAATCTATTTTGATGCATTACTTCTTACCGGGCGCCTAGTGAATAGAGTTGTTGATTTTATTTTAACATACGGCTACCATTAATGCCGAAACCTGTTTTTTAATCATTTTTTGCTATTGTTTGTTTGAATAGGCAATCAATAATTATACAATTAGGAAAACTTAATGCCAGTTGAAAACCCGCAGTATAAAATTTTAATTAATTTGAGTGCACGAAACTCGAAACTGGAAGATCAATCGAGTCCAGTCGAGTTTGTTGGGTTTCAAGTAGATTTTAGTTGAGCACGTTTGGTTCCTAGTTTCGAGTTTTTTTGTACAGCCCTAGTTTTATGTCTTCAATGAATAAAAGATTGTAAATATATAATTGACCAAAGCTTAATTAAAAAATTTATTGATTTTTGGAACGGTACAATCTGTACACGTGCTTGGTTGAGAGGGTATCATCTGATATTATAAGAACTAACACTTTCAATAATTATAATTTTTTTAATTTAAATCATTTTTGGCTAACCAATTTTTCCGAGTAGATTGACCTACAATTCTTGACATCAGGGTTCTAAAATAAAATAAAATGTTGTTCAATAATTTATTTATTATTTGCTTTTTGTATGTTATTTACTATTTTTGGATTATATACTTTGTATTTTTACCGTACAAAAGTATTACAGTTTTGGCCAGCCTCAGACTGAACCGCCGGGTTTGCGCCAGATTAGTCATAAAATTTTTTCACTAGGGTCGTCGAAAACAGGTGGTCTCAATAATACTCCTGTTGGGTAATGTATTTTGAATTTGATTGACAATACGAGTACATTTATGTAACTAAAGCAACGATAAATCACGTGAAAATTATGTAAAATAAATCTTGAACATATTAAAGGTTTTAATAACAAAACCACGAGATTCTGTTATCGTAATTTCATTGCGAGCAATTTTTATCCGTTGCTTGATAATTTTTATCTCTCGGTGGACAAACATATGTAGCTGTCAACTTTTTCACACAGCTATCAAAGTTTTTTATCTGTGGGCAAATAAGTTTTATTTTCGCGCCGATTAAAACGCTGCAACGAAACTTTGTCATCACACTACATTCTCCTCTGGTTAACCCTCCCCCCTCACCCTGGGGTATCAAGATTTGAATAATTAATTTGATTGTTCCACTAAATGTTGTCTTATTAGAAAAATTCAATTCAAGAAACGTTTGATGTCCTAAATTAATTATTTTAATCGCTTACTATGGCTTCAAAGTAGTGTTGTGTGCTTCATCAAGTTAATCGTTTAACAAATGACAAAGGAATGAAAAGGGATAAATCAGCCAATGAATAAAAGGAACCCGCACAAAGTATATGGGAAAGGCCTTTCGGTCCAAATTGGATAAAGTTCGGGTTTCTGATGTTTCAGGTGATGCTTATCAAAAGTCGTAATGAAAAAATTATTTTCCTGAAAGGCTTTCTCCATAAAATTTGTGCGGAGTCCTTTAGCCAAAACAGCTAAGATGAATAAAAAGTCAAAACAAATAATCAGTAGAAAAATTTCGTGGCAGTCTTGAATCATGCTAAAGCTAGTACAGTTTTTCTCAAGCCTGTCTATTCAGGCAATACTAGTCTGGCGCTATACTGGCGCTGTCTAGTTTTGCTATGTGTTTGATTCAAACGTTTCTGCTGTCTAGTCCCAGTCTTGGGGCTATCTCGGAGTTCTTTAAGAATTTTATTATATGAAGACTGTCCAGATTTTAGCTATTTTCTAGGCAGAATCACGGTTTGGACTTCATCAAAAATTACAGAAGTGAATTCAGAAAATAATAATTTTTGAATAAAATATTTAGGAAACTACAATACATAATTGCATAAATTCTTGAGTAATAATTAAATGTACACTATTAAATATTTAAGATAAATTATTGTAGGTGATTGAAATCTTAATATACGAATTGTATTCTTCTCAACGATTTTTTTAAAAGAATGTTTGACAACATTTTCTTCCAATTGAATTAAATAGTAAAGTTATAATAAATTTATATTAAATTTATATTAATTATAATATGTATAATGCTATGTATTATATTTATAATATTCCATAAAATCAAATTTTAACATAAATTATTTATTTTAATTATTCATTGATTGCGTAAATGATAATTAAGCCTAACGTATTAATTATTTCGTAGCCTATTCGCAAGTGTAATCATTCAAACTTTATTATTTTCAATGATTTATCCACACATCAAGCACTTTTAATGTTTAAAATGGTTAATGTTTTATTGAAATAAATATTACGATGTAAGGAATTCAAATTCACATCCGACAAAAATGAACAAAAATTTGACTTTTAGATGGCCGAGTGTGTTAAGGCGACGGGATAAAATTAAAGCAACATAATATGACGTTACATCAAAAGTTCGACACCCGGCGTATGCAAATAAATATGGAAATCTGATTTTACTGAAATTGTGCGCTCGATTGTAAGAAAATTATTTGTGATTTGCACACACACTGGTAGGGTAAGTTGACGCACGCGGACTTTTTTTAACGTCTTAATAATTAAGTAATTTAATTGATGGAGATACAATTTTTTATATAAATGAAGCAAAGCTCAGACATTGATCTATGTGCTACATATTTTTCCATTACATTATCGAATATACTTTTCTATCTACTGACTGATATAATATGTTATGCGCGCCGCATTACCCGCTTCTCCCCTATTGATCAATTAAAATTAACTTCGTAATTCTTGTCCCCCGCTAACTTCAAAGTATTGATGCTTGAAATATTTTCGTTTGAGTAAACGGTGTGATAAATTACAAGAATCACCAAAAAAATCTAGACTAAACGTGATTTTTAATAAGAATTATTTTATTTGAAAGTATCGTCCACAAATGAAGTGCTCCGTCCCTAGGTTCGCTTCGCTTAGTTTTCCTAGACATTTCATAGTTATATTAAAATGTTTTCTTGACTTAATGACTTAAAAAACTATTCAGGACTTCCAAAACATTATTTTCAATAATTTAATTCTTCAAATCATTTTGTACAGATAAATTTATCCTTGTCCCGAAATTCGCAACAACGATTTAAGAAATTATCAAACGATTTTAAAAGGAATTATGACAAGAAAATTCTGCTAAAAGTACATAAACGTATTTTTTACTTTTAAACTTTAACTTTGATCAAAATTAGATAGTGTTTCTTGTGAGCTAATTTATCATCTAGTACTTAAAAACGTAAAATGTAAATGCTGTAATAAAATTTTAGTGCGATCATTTTATGAATGTTATTCTCTTATTTAGGACTAGCGTATCAAATTTATACGTTCCACATATCTGTTTAATATATCTTAAATGAATATTATATACAACATTTTGAAAAGAAATCATCAAAATTAATTTATTTGATACACGCGAAATACCTCAAGTCACCTACGTCCACCTCAAAACGAAGTTCGGTATTTAAAAAACCACCGCTGTATATTATTTGCTGCCACTACCCTATAATTATACTTTAAAAAGCTTTTATAAGCATCCTGTCACGGCAATATATTATAACTAAGAACTTTGAAATGCAAGGTTTACCTGTGTCGAATTTCTAAGTTAATTTGAAATGACCCATACACGTGAAAATCATTAATCATTGATGTTCAATTCTCAATATCCTTTGGCGACGGGGGTGCCAAGAGTATCTATATATATATATCATTAAGCCGTTTCCCTTTCGGGGTAGGCGTGAATTGCTCGGTTGGATAGTAGTAATGTGTGGATGGGTATAACCAGGGGTAGCCCGGCCGGGATCCGACCAGAAACCTTGTTGTAGTAGGGCCAACCGGGGCAATTTCTGCACGGGTAGCAATGACAACTTCACATTGTCAAAGAAACATCATCCTATTTTCAATTAATAATACAGATGATTAAAAGCATATTCTCGTCTCTTTAACCTTTACCTCCCAGTTTACTTCACGGTTTCTCAAAGCCAAATAAGAAAACAAAATTTGTTAAATTAACATAAAAATTGAAAGAAATGTATGTACATATTTTCATGCATAATCATGTCCATCTCTTTTTTTATCAAACGCATGTCTGGCAAAATATTCTTGCAGACATTAATTGAATCACAATTTATTATCAGGACTAAAGTTTTATCTCTACACGGAAAAAAGTCTTAGAAGATTGCGTAGATTAGTGCTGGACTTTTGGACGGGACATCATTTTCATTATTATTATTATTATATCATTAAGCCGTTTCCCTTTTGGGGTATAAAGTCTCGTATACTCTATATGAAGGGGTCATAAATTTTTATGGAGAAATTATAAAAAGTCATAGAAGTTTTCAAGCACAGTCAAGGAACAGCAGTCTTAGAATTTTTATCAGACAGTTTACAAAAAGATGGTATACAGTCATGAAATGGTTATGAAAAAAAACTCTTCATATTTTCAAATACTTGAATAAGTGCATGATTCAGAAATGAAGAACTAGAATACGAGTCAGTGCAACACTCCTTGACTGCCTGGGAGAATTTGCAGAGTAGCGCACAGTGACAAATTCGCATTGTTATGAGTGCAGTAGATACTGCATGAAGAGTCAGCTCTCCAAAGCTTGGATCTTTTCGCACTGCGCATGCGTCACGTCGGCAACCATATTGGTTACCATTGGCTTGCTTATTTAAAATGATTAAATGTGCAAATAAATTGTTTACAATAAAAAGTAATTGTAGAACGCATAAAGATATTAAGAATGATTTAAAATTATTATTTGTGATAAAAAAGGTATGCCTTCCTTTGATTTAAATCTGTAAGATTTAGATGACGTAAAAAACTTTATTCACTTGCCACTTTGTTCTCCTAGAGATCAAATTCCTTCAACAAAGTTATTTGATTGTTTCTTAAACGAATATTTTCAGGCTTCACAATTTTTAGAGGTGAACTATTCCTACGACGTTCTCAATCTTCGCGATATTACTCATAATAGACTCATTTCTGTTCGAAATAAATTATCAGATGGTTATTATTACATTGAAAGAAACTGGATGTGGGCAGATTTTATTTTCAAGTTCGTATTTCTGTACATAAAATATTAATGAAAACATTGAAATAAAATATAAGAATGTGTCTCATAATATAATAAAATATGATTCTTTACATTACAAAAACATTTACATGAAAGCCATCTTCGCATTTATAATTTTAATAAATAAATAAAAAGTTGCTTAAAAGTTAATTAAGTCACGACTAATAAAAAAATACTTTTCTCAGATTGTTGTTGAAATTGCTATTTCCAGTCAGAAATTCCATTTAGAATAACCATTATTTTAATAAAAATGTATGAAAAGTATTTACGAATTTATCTCAATAATTCTTTCATCTTTTAAGAGTGTAAACACAAGTAAGTTTTTGCCAAAGTTTACAATTTTTTACCAATAATTCATTGCTATAATTTGGCAAATACATCAGTTTATCAAAAAAATTTGTCTATTACGTTGCAACTTAAAAACAATGCATCATACGAAAAGATTACAAAGGACAAAAAGTTTAATTTCTTGTTGATTTGTTATTAATTTCAGCAATCTAGAATCAAATTCTTTAATTACAAAAATGAAAATAACACAATTTAATTTTTGAACAGAAATCTTATCATGTATCGTAGTAATGTAATTATTAATTTATGTGAGTCCGGTGCATAAACGCGTTTTTATGCGACAGCGTAGAGCAGACCTGCCCAGATTGGGGAAGAAGACTCATTCACCACATGTTCGAGTTCCACCACCACTTCCCTCTTGTCGGGTCCAGATGCTTGGGGGGTGGTCGCTCTCGTGAAGTTGAATGAGTAGAGGTCGGTGGTGGTGGAATTCGAACATGTAGTGAATGAGTCTTTTTTCCCCAATCTGGGCAGGCCTGGCGCAGAGTATCGTAATGCTGTACATTACGATACAGCGGACGATCACCCTTCACATTACACTCCGCTGTATCGTAATGTACAACATTACGATACTCTACGCTGTCGCAGCAAAATTTGTAAATGCACCATCGTCACATAATAGTATATTATGCGCTAAGGTGCATAATTAGGGCCTTTACGCGACGAGCGGAAACGCTCGCAGGACGATCGAAGCCGAGGCGAGATAAGTCCTGCGAGCATTGTCACCGAGTCGCGCGAAGATACGAATTGTGCACCTTGGCACATAATATACTACTATGCTACATAATGAATAATATATCAATTTTTACCCAATGCTAGATAAGCCACAAATGTATGTGCAACCATTCAAAATATTTTCAGTCAAAAATAAAAAATTGGAAATGAAATTGGATTTTTTAATAATAAATCAACAAGCTAATTCATCGATTATGATTTTTTTCAAAATTAGGTACCTTCATTTAAAAAATTAGGTTTACTAAATCGCGAGTAGTCATTTTTAAATAATGAAATATATTTTTTAAGTTGTAACGTTTTACTTTGAATAATTGTAATTTCTAATTTGCAAACTTTTATTTCTAAATCTACAAAATCAGGCACACACTCTAAATTATTTGATTTCATGCAAGATAAACTTCGAGTTGATTAATTTCTTATCGAGATTCCAAATATATAATATATACTTTGAAAGTTCCAGTTTTAAGAGCGTCAATTAGTAACAATGAATCTCTCGTGTGGAATGTACTCGATTTTGCTATTAATAATACTTAACTGTATGGGCTCTTGCTCAACAGAAAAATCTCAAGATGACTTCGATATTTCAAAATTGGAGAATATCTTTAGAAGTTCCTCACTATCGACTTTCAGTGATGGAGGGAATTTTCACAACTTTTCCAAACCATGTTATAGAGATTATTATTATTTTGTGATTGATCTCCTAAAACTGAAACCATGGACTCTAAAAAGTTTGTCAATTTTTTTATTATTTACCTTATCTTTAAATTAATTTTCATTTTGAATTAATTCATTGTCAATTGTAGTTTTCAATTGATATTGCTTTTGTCACAAGTTTCTCTAACAATCCTTTTATAATTATAATGAGAACAATTATCTATAACTATAATAATCTTTTTAGTGATAGATGCCTCTTCGAAAATTCCAAATGGTATCTTGACTGGACATATATTCGACTTAGGAATTTTCGATGAATGTTTATCAGTCCAGGTGAAAAAATATGATATAGAAATTCGAGGAAGGCATTGCATTTACTCCTTAATATTACAAAGTAATGACCTTTCTTCCGTGGATGCGGGTCTTGTTCCAAAATTATCAATTTGTGTGCCAGCCTCTTGTAATAATGACGACGTGACTCATATTTTAAAATGGGCCTTTTTTAATTTCACAAGCTTAGACAATCTTAGAATATCTAACGTGACTGCTACGTGCTCTAACATCGAACCCCCAAAATGGACAACACCAGATATTGTAGTGTTGTAAGTTTGATAATTAATTTCAATAAATAACGATCTTCCTTATAATAAATCGAATTAAATTAATGTTATGAATTTCTTTAATTTCAGATCATTGCTTGGAGTATATTTACTATTTTTAGTATATTGTACAACTCTTGATATATTACAAAACAGAATGAATCTTCAAAACAGAGCTGTACATTTTTTGTCGAAATTTTCGATGAAAAGGAGCGCTTTACGAATATTTAATATGAAAATTGATTCAAAGTCATTTCCTGCATTAAATGGAATTAGAGTGTTGAGCATTATTTGGATAGTGTGGGGCCACGAATATTTATTTAGAGCTAGTACGTTTCTACATATTAATAATCTGGAAATTAGAGATGTGAGTTTTAGTTTCAATATTTATAAAATTAAGTTAAATTATTTTCAATACTACAAACGTGAAGAGACAATTTTATGCTAGAATAGAATTTGTACTTCTATTTCATACAATGTTTAACAATTTTCTTGTTTTGATATTAATAATATATTTTACTTTATATAATTTTCAAAGTTTTTTGCGAATGTCTTGAGAACCGCTTGAGTTATCGGTAATGAGAAAGCAAGGTTATGTACCTCTTTTGATTAAGCAAATTTTCTATTTTCACTAATAGCGTCCGTCTTTTAGAATTTTAGCATGAATTATAATTTCATAATATTTTAGTTGTATCTTGTGAAAGAATTTTTAGATATTTTTCATAATATAGATTAATTCAATTAATTTCATTGTTTTCTACCACTTTTACAATGTTAACCATTTTTCCCCTCAGTGGCTTACAACTTGGAAATCTTTGCATATATTTATTGCGCCTTTTGCTGTGGATACTTTCTTCACATTAAGTGGATTTCTAATGGCTTATTATTTTATAAAAGAGATGGCGATAGACAAAAAGTTCAACATTTTTGGATATTATCTGCACCGTTATATTAGGTATTTTTTATACATTTTTCGTTTAACTCTATTTAATAATTTTAGATATTTTTACATTTAATAATATAATAACAATACATTTTTATATACTACTTTTTAAATAATTAAGCTCATTTTTTAAGATTGACACCAGCATTCATGGCACTTCTTATTGTATCAATATTTATTACTCCACATTTGGGATTTGGTCCAGTATGGGAAGAAAGTGTCGATAGATTTTTGTGTAAGGAATGCAAAGAAATGTGGTGGCCATACCTCTTATATGTTCACAATTACGTTAAGAGAGACAACCCAGTAAGTTAAATTTATAATAATTATATTCATTTAAATTATTTTATACTCTGGATTTGTGTGTCGATGTCATATTTTCTTGGGAACACGATAACTTGAAGATGGCTGCAAATAAATTGATCAAAATGAGAGTAATTTACTGTGCCGGTACCAATGGTGATTTTTCTTTGTACTTCTACCCGGGCATTGGTGGTTCGGAACACACCTTAAACTGTAGGTTCCCTCAAAAGAGGCTAGTTACTTCCCAAGGAAACACCTTGGATACAATTCTTACAGCTTGTTTTCTTGCTATTTTAGGATTTTTCGAAAATTAATCACAATTTTCAGTTGTTAAAATGAAATTAATACAATTTTGTAGTGCTTGAAACACATGTGGTACCTCGCAGTGGACATGCAGCTTTTTTGGATATCACCGATAATTTTGTATCCTCTCTCCAAGAGACCAAAGATCGGTCTTTTAATTTTTGTACTCCTTTCTGCAATTGCCTTAATAATGCCTACGGTCGTTATAGCAACACATGAGTATCCTATTGCTTTTTTGGAAGGAGGTACTCCACGGTAAGGAAAACAAAAAGAATATTTAACATTTTTAAAATCTGTTGGAAAACTAGAAATAGTTTGGCATTGTTTTTAAAATAAAAGTTAATAAAACGTTGACTATGATTTACAGAAAGTCTGTAGGCAAAAAATAATAAATTACCGTCATTATTAAATAATTTGGGGACGATTTTGTTGAAAAAAAACTGTTCACGTTAAAATTGGCTTACAAACAAGCATCATTAAAAAATAGCGAATATTGTTATTCAGCAGATTTTTATGATTCGCCGATTCAATCGATAAGAGTTTAAATAAACTCAAAAATTTCAGTCTTAACCCTTGTGTGCACAGTGCATACCTAACTTTATCCACGTGCTTACACATCCAGGGACTCTAGGGTACCCAGGTGGTGCTCACCTCCCTTTTTTCCTTTTACTTGATAAGGAATTAAGAATCCACTCAAAGTTGAATTTTTTATTGTGGGTACCCGGGAACCTTGCGGGTGTGTCCGCGACGTATGTTTACTTTGAAGTCGCTTATTCGTGCAAAGAAAAATCCTAAATAAATTCTAAATGCACCATTTTTTTAGCATTGTGCTATATAACGAAGGTTTGGATGCCCATAGCTAAATTTTAGTTTTTACTCCACTTACATGCAAAAATGTACCGTGGTGGGCACTCAGGTAACCGCGTGTGCACACAAGGGTTAAAGAACAACTTTTTTTGTTTCGTTAATTGAATAACTAAAAAATATAGACAGTTTGTCCTACTCGTAGGACAATGGTACAATCATTGGCCACTCAAGGCATTTTTTCAGTTTAACAACTTGTGAAAAACACTATATGCGTCGAACGAAATTGTAAAATACACAGATGGATAATCAATTTTATAAAGATTTGAATTACCATAGTGAGTTAGGCATTAAGAGTAGTAGATAATTTATATTTAAAGAAATTAATAAAAATGTCAAGAAACACAACCATTGGCCATGACGTAATAGTGATTAGCATAGGCCAATCATTCTATAATTGGCCAATAATTCTATAATCGGCCACTGAAGTTTGGTGAAATAGTCATATTCGCCACCTCCTTGGCGAAATCAGTTCGTCGATTACTAATTTTAAAAGTACAGTGATTAGCAGCTAAATCATATAATCATTCGCAGGAGCCAAAAACTGTTTTTGACATGATTTCCCCTCATTATTCGTAAGACAAAGTGACAACAAATTATATACATAGTCTATAAAAAGTTTAAACCATTTTGAATGCATTTCTGCAAAGACATTAGTCATTTTCTCTGTAGATATTGTGGCCAATCACTATATGCTTCCGCATAATTTATGTGGATATTGGTTGGCCACCTATTTATCAATATACAGACATTATTTTAAGGTTGTAATACTACTATCGTGTAGATACGAGGGCTGTTTGATAAGTCAGTGACTTTTTTAATTTTTTTGCACATCAACTTTAAATGCACCACTGGTCCCGTCAGCGCCATCTATGAATAGGCTACTGTTAAATTTTGAGCAAACTAGATCATTTATTTTGTGTTTGATAGCCATTGAGAGCAGATAACCTCGTGAATGTTACGAAAATAAAAAAAAGTGAATTTCGAGTGCTGATTAAGCATTATTTTTTGCGTAAAAAACCATCACTGAAACCAAGGAAAGGCTTGATAAATACTATGGGAACTCTGCACCATCAATTTCAATGGTTAAGAAGTGTTCTACTAAGTTCCGTTGTGGTCGTACCAGCACAAGTGACGCCGAACGTTCGGGTCGCCCAAAAGAGGTCATCACGCCAGAAATCATCGATAAAATCCATGGAATGATAGTGGACGATAGGATAGTGAAAGTGCGTGAGTTTGCTGAGGCTGTAGGCATCTTAACTTAGCGGATACATCACATTTTACATGAATATTTGGACATGAAAAACCTATCCGCGAGATGGGTGCCGTGATGGCTCACATTCGACCATAAGCGTAATCGTTTGACCACTTCAAAGGAATATTTGGCGATGTTCAGCCACAATCCGAACGAGTTTTTGCATCGTTTACTAACCGTGGACGAAACATGGATCCACCACAACACACCAGTTACCAAGGAACAATAAAAAAGTGGGTTTCTCTGGGTGAATGTGCACCAAAGAAGGCCAAGGTGGGTCTACCGGCCAACAAGGTCATGGCCACAGTTTTTTGGGATGCACGCGGTATCATTCACATCGATTACCTTTAGAAGCGTAAAACGATCAACGGCCAATATTATTTAGAACATTTGGGCAGATTCGATAATGATTTGAAGCAAAAACGACCGCATTTGTCGAAGAGAAAAGTGCTGTTCCATCAGAACAATTCAAGGGTGCATACGTGTGTAGTCACGATGGAAAAAATTCATGAATTGAACTACGAACTGCTACCTCATCCAGCATATTCTCCAGATTTAGCTCCCTGCGACTATTTCCTGTTTCCAAACCTGAAGAAATGGGCGGGTGGTAAGAGATTTGGGTCGAACGAAGAGGTCATCACCGAAACAAACGCCTATTTTGAGGGTCTTGAGAAAACTTTATTATTTGAAAGGAATAAAAAAATTGGAAAAACGCTGGGCTAAATGTATCGAGCTAAAAGAAGATTATGTTGAGAAGTAAAACGCTCATTTGCCGAAAAAAAATCTTTCTGTCGAAAAGTCACTGACTTATCAAATAGCCCTCGTAATACTCACCAAAATATAAGTATTCATTCAAATTAAGAAAATGAGAATTTTATGTAAAAAGAAATTTGTAAGGAAAGTGTTGAAAAAAAAATTCTTTCGTATAAAAAAATGGTTAAAGTTAATATTTTGGCTCGATTTAAATCAATTTAATAGTCAATTGCAATAAACAAAAACAGGGTTACTACAGGTCAAGGAATTCCAAAAAGTCAGGGAAAGTCAGGGAAGTTAAAACTGGTAAGAGAATTTCAGGTAATTAAAAAGTGGTCAGGAATGTCAGGAAAAACCTGATCGTCAAGGGAATTTTCGATAAACTGAGGTTGAAGTTATTTATTATCATTATTATTATTATTTTTTTGTTTGAAAACTCAACAATTTCGTTAAGAAGTCATTCTTTTTGGTTGAAAATTCATCTATTTTGGTAGACATTGCATGTTTTTGGGTTAAAAATAACAACTCTTTGATTAAAAATTAATCTGTTTTGGTTCAGGATTCAACTGTTTCGTAGAAAATCTACTTTTTTCATTGAATTCACCTGTTTTTGGTTTAAACTAAAATCTTTTGATTGAAATATCAACTACTGCATTTTTCGTTGAGAATTCATATTTTTTAGTGGAAAATTCAACTATGTACTTAGTTGAAAATTCCTGTATTTAGAAATGCAAATGGTTCTTTTTCAGAAGAATTGGAGATGTTCTAAAGAGGAAAAGGCAGAACAAGAAAGGTCGTTTCTCGAGATTGGGAAGTGGAACCCCACAGCAACCCCAGCAGCCTGAATCCCTCTTCACTGGATTTACTCCGAAGAATAGTCGTTTCTTGGGAAATTTGAATCCAGCAAGATGGGGCAAGAAATCGGCTTCGTCGAGTTCTAGCAGTGATAAACGGGATTCAAGTTCGTCCACTAGTTTAGCAAAGCCTCCAAGCAATCCAAGTTTGACGGGAGGAAACCGGGATAAAGCGAAAGCCTGGGTTAGGGAACAAGCTTCGCAATTTTTAGCCAGATATCAAGATGACGCTCCCTGTACGCATCCAGCTTTAACTGTTCTTGCCAGACTCACTTCTGCGATTCAACGTCTTCAATCCAATGTGAGTTTCCAAATGGCGATATTTTTTTTTTTAATATGCATATACTCTTTTCCCGATTCCCTCTATTCCCTTTTTTTCTAAGGAATTCCTCTTTTTCCCCTTGTTTTCAAGAAATTTCACCTTTTTCTCGTTTTTTTTTTTGCACTCAAGTGCAAAATTGAGTTAATAAAAATCCATAAGAAAAGCCAACTATTTTTCGATGACAGTTCATTCTTTTCAATTTTAAAGTCTACTGTTATATTTTTGGTCTAGAATTTTCACCTCTTTGAGTTGAAAATCATCTTTTTTGGTTGAAAATTGTTCTTCTTGGTTTAAACTTGAACTATTTCAATTATTTTGTCAACTATACATTTTTTGTTGAGAATTCATCTTTATCTGTTGAAAATTCAACTATTTAGTTGGAACTTGAACTACCTGCCCTGCAATTTGAACTGATTGTTCAAAAAATTTTTTTTTTTTTTTGTACATTCATCTCTGGTTAAATATTGAACTATTTTGTTTAAAATTAGTTTTTTTTGTTTGAAAATTAATTGTTTTAACTGAAAATTTACCTATACAATCCTTGTTTGAGAATTGATCGTTCTTAGTTGAAAATTCAACCATTTGGTTAAAAATTCGTGTTTCTTTTTATGAAAGTTGGCCTTTTTTGGCAGAAATTTCAACTTTTTGTTTGAAAATTCAAGTATTTGGCTTAAAATTTCAATAGTTTGGTAGAAAATTTAACTATTTAGTTAAAAATGTACAGTTTGATTTACTTTGTAGGTTTAAAATCCAAGTGCTTGGTTGAAAGTTCAACTACTTTGTGAAAAGTTAATTTCTGCGGTTGAAAATTGAACTATTTTGTTGAAAATTCATATTTCCGGGTTGAAAATTTGTTTTTTGGTTTGAAAATTTATTTCCTTTAGATAAAAATGCAACTGCTTGGTTGAAAATTCACGTTTAAAAAAAATGATAATTCGTCAAATATTTGGTTAAAAATGATGTTTTATGCTGAATGTTCATATTTTTGCGTTAAAAATTCAACTTTTTGTAGAAAATTCGTCTTTTTGGCTTGAAATTTCAGCAGCTTTGTAGAAAACTCAACTGTTTGATTAAAAATATACTTTTATATTGAATATTTTTTGGTTTGAAAATTTATTTATTTTCGTTAAAAATGCAACTGGTTATGGTTGAGGATTCAATTGTTTTGTTAAGAATTCGTCTTTTTGATTTAATTCAAATGTTTTTTATTTAAAATTGAAATCTTTTTTGGTTAAAGTATCAACTATTACATTTTTCTTCGAGAATTTATCTTTCTTCGTTGAAAATTCAAGTATCTGGTTGAAAGTTAAAATAATTTATTAACCAAATAATTTCTTTAGTTGAAGATTCATCTCTTTGGTTGAACTTTTTACTGTTTTTTTTTAATTCAATAATTCAACTATATTCGGTAAAAAATTTAAATTCCTTGTTAAAAATTCGTCTCTTTTGCTTCAAAGGTCTACTTATTTGGTTGTAAATGTAACTATTTGGTTAAATAAAATTTTGTTTTGAAAATTCAACTATTTGGTTGAAAATTCATCTTTTTTGGTTGAAACTTCAACTATTTGGTTTGTAATGCAAACTGTTTTTGGTTGAATTTGAATCCTTTTTTGTTGAATATCACAAATCACCCTGTTTTCCCTGCTTTGAAAAAAATCTGGGCTTTGAAGTTTGTACAAATAATAGAACATTATTTCTTTTTATAGGATTTGGATGAGAGTTTCTCAGCGTTGACGGAACTACGTGATATTGTCTTGGAAAGTGATATATCCCCTTTCGAAATGAACTTCAGTGGGCTGATAAAGGCTTTGTTAAACTACCTCACAACCACCGATGCACCTGGAAATAGATACGATCGACTTCGTATGTTCTGGAAATTATTTTCCGAGTCTACTGTAAGTATTTTTCATTTCTAAATTAAATACCTGTTTGTGAATTGATTTTTAAGGGATAAACACTGTCTGATTGTAGATGCAACAAGATAGCAATCTGATGGATGTAAACGCTGGAGCGTTTGGTGCTTTGGTTTTGAAATTAAATAGCTGTGTTGCCCAATTGGAACAGTTTCCAGTTAAGGTCCACGATTTACCGGCTGGTTCTGGAGCTGGAAGGGGCAGTGTAAGCGCTCTCAAATTCTTCAATACACATCAACTAAAGGTATTTATTCAAAAATTGTGTACACATTTTTATAAAATCATGGTCTATAATCCATAACAAGAAGAGTAAGAAAGTATTCTAATTTGAGAAAATTTGTCTTTATTTTTCAGTGCAATCTTGTTCGTCATCCTGACTGTAATAGTATGAAACAGTGTAAAGGTGGACCCGTGAAAGTAGATCCACTCGCTCTCGTGCAGACTATAGAACATTATCTGATGTTGCCAAAGTGTGAGAAGATAAGAGATGCTGAGTCCATGGCCAGTGAGGAAGAAAATAGCGAAGAAGATGCAGATGATCGTTTGGTAAGTTATCTTTTATTCCAGAGTGGCCACTGACCGGGAATGACAAGAAATAGCCTGGAATTTTGAGCACCGGGAAATAGCCGGTAATTGTTTTGCAAACCGGAAATTTTTTTAGATTCGTTTTTTACTTTTGTAATAAATATCGTATCAATTCGTTCTTGGCTTTTTGCAACCTCATAATTTACGGACCCTAAAACCAAAAACTAGTATCGTCCCAATCTTCGGAAAGAATGTGTTTGGAATTATGCTCAGTGTCATCAGATAATTTTATATTTAAAGTTTTAAAATTAATTTTACAATCAAAAGTGAATGTTCATTTTATAATATGGAACACTAAAGTTCCGTTTATATTTGAGAACGACAACTTCCTCTTTAGATATTTAACATAGCAATTACATAGGTAACCTAAACTTATATAATTAATTACTAATAATTAAAATGTGCTCAAATATAAAATTTACCCCCTTCCGGTCATTTCGGGAACATAAAAATATAATTTTACCAAATAGAGCACAGATTTAAGTATTCACAATCGAGAATCTATATCTTAGATCATGGGTCACAAAAACAAGAATATGGCCTAAACACTTTTTCGTCTGTTCCCAAGTTTTCAAGAAAACTCCCCTTTTTTCGCCTTAATGAGAACAGAATTGAGAGAACCCAATAAGAAAATCCAACTAGTTTTGATTGGAAGTTAATTCTTGTTAATTGAAAAGTCTACTATTATATTTTTGGGTAAAAATTAATGTCTTTTGGTGGAAAATTCAACTGTTTTGTTGAAAATTCATCTTTTTGGATAGAAAACTCGTCCTTTTGTATTCAAAAATAATTATTTTTAAGTGAAAAGTCTACTATTATATTTTGGCTTCAGAATTCATATCTTTTGGTTAAAAAATCTACTATTTTATTGAAAAATAAATTATTTCGCCGAAAATTCAACTATTTAAAAAAAATATAATCTTTTTTTATCGAAAACTCATCTTTCTGGATAGAAAATTCATCATTTTGGATTGGAAATTTTGTGATAAGAAAGTCCTCCTTTTTGGTTAAAGATTCAACTTTATAGGTTGAATATTCAACTAATTGGGCAAAAACTCAACTTTTTTGGTTTAAAATCCGTCTTTTTGTATAGAAAATCCATATTTTAATAGAAAATTCATCTTTTTTGCTTGAAACTTAATTATTTTTAATTGAAAAGTTTATTATTATATTTTTGTTTCAGAGTTCATCTCCTGTGCTTAAAAATTATACTATTTTATTTAAAATTTCATTGAATTGTTGAAAATTCAACTCTTTTTCAAAAAAGTAATCTTTTTTTATCGAAAATTCAACTGTTTTGTTGAAAATTCGTATCTTTGGATAGAAAACTCGTCCTTTTGGATTCAAAATTTATCTTTTGGTAGAAAAGTAATCTTTTTTGGATGACAGTTGAAGCTTCTTGATTGAAAAAACCATTATCACATTTTTCGTTCAGAATTCCTGTCTTTTGGTCTAGAATTTAATTATTTGTTTGAAAATTTAATTATTTTGTCGAAAATTGAAAAATTTTATTATTTTTTGCAAATTGACAAATTCAACTATTTTCTTGAAAAGTCATCCTTTTGGTCGAAAATTCAACTATTTTCTTGAAAATTAATTTTTTTTTTTTTGACAAGTCATCTATTGTATTAAAAAGTCATCTTCATTGGTTAAAAGTTCATTTTTTTTATTTAAAAATTCTAGAATTATAATTTGGGTTCAGAATTCATCTCTTTTGGTTAAAATTCAACTGTTCTGTGGGAAACTTTATTATTTTATTGAAAATTCAACTATTTTTTTAAAAAGTCATCTTTATTTTGGTCGAAAATTCTACTGCTTTAATGAAAATTCGACTTTTTGGATAGAAGATACGTCCTTTTGGATAGAAAATTCATTTTTTTAAGCCATCTTTTTTGGGTTGAAGGTGTAACTGTTTTTTGTTTAAGTTTGAACTTGGTTGTTTAAAAATGCAATAATGTGGTTGTAGATTCATCGTCGTAGGTTGGTGATTCAAATATTTGGTTAAAAATGCAAATTTTTGGTTGAAAATTCGTCTTTTTTGGTAAAAAATTAATGAATTTGGTGGAAAATTCATCTATTGATCTTTTTGGTTGAAAATTATTCTTTATTTGTTGAAAGTTAACTTGTTTGGTTAAAATTAATCTTTTTCGGTTTAAAAGATAAATGCTTTCTAAAACATTCGACACTCTAGCTGGAAAACTAAACTATTTTGTTGAAAATGCAATTGTGCAATTATTTTCTTAAAACATCAATCTATTTCCCCTGTTTGGAGAGCATTTTGGGCTGTGAAATCTGAAATAAACCGGAGAAAATGTAATTTTTGACCGGTAAAACCAGGAAATAAACTGTAATTTTTGGGCAGCTTGAGTCATCGACCTTTATTCGCAATGACAATTGAAATTCCGTTTTAATCCTTAAAGCTTTCTCCGAACTAATTTTTATCTACTGTCTTTTACAGCCGGGCGTGAATCAGAATTCAGGAAAGCACAAAATTGAATTGCTAATCGGCAATGAGGTTCTGCCTTTCGACATGACTGTTTATCAAGCAGTGAGACAATTTGGCTGTGCTGGAAACGATCATTCCGAGGCTGATGCTGACAGCGAACCCCCTCTTGGCCAAGACGTTGTTTGGGTGCAAACGCACACTATTTACTATAGGTAATGAAATTACTTATTCAATCTCTTCAAAGTTTCCAGTCTTTATCATACTTCTAAAACCTAATCGTGAATACTTCTTTTAGACGCATAACCAAGGATGATAATTCCACCTCGCCGAAACCCGGATCCAGTTCTCAGTTGAGTAGTCGGAAAGGAAAAGGAAAGAGCACAAAAATTAGCTCGAAGAGAAAAGAAGACAGTCTTTGGCAGGACGGAAATATACCCCCACAAAAATGTCCTCTTGCTCCTTATCTTTCCCCGACTTTACCATCTCTAGTGAATATTTCGGACGCATCCTTGGATGGACTTTGCCTTCTGAGACTTCTGCATGCTTTAAATAGACACTGGGCAGTGCTTTTCCCACATTTGAAAAGCATTAGTCCTCTATCATCGCAGGAGTTTATCAACAACAAGATCGCAGCAAAGGCGAGTCGACAACTTCAAGATCCTCTTGTGATTGTTACTGGAAGCTTGCCTTCTTGGCTACAACAGATCGCTACCGTCTGGTAAGTTGCGAGTTTCACTAACGTACAGGGTTGCTACAAGACCTGGAAGACCTGGAAAAGTCATGGAATTTAAAAAATATTACTTGATTTTTTATATTCGCACCTACTTCAAAGTTTTGATCTTTATTTTAGTACATTGCGGCGATGGGAATTGTTCAGAATTCAATAATTATTGAAACGCTTTCTACATTCCCTGGTGTAAATATATTCTTTGTATTAGTACGAAAACTTTTATGAATTTCTAAGGCACTAAAAAATCTTATAATTTTCTGTAGAATGGCGTACACTTTAAGTGATTAATTGTTTGTAGTATGCCCTAATTTTATTAAATTCACACAATGATTCAAAAGTGTTTGAAACCCCGAAATGATCCGTTTTTAAAGTTGCATCGTCTACAATTTTTTGGTATTGATATTGTGTCCAGGGTAGCCGCTGGACCGTGAAATGACCGGGAAATTTTGGTTACCGGGAAATGAAAGTGAACTTACTTTCTGGCAGGGAGTTTTTCAAATTCTATTTTTTTTAGTGTTAAATTCAATTGTTATCTTTTTCAATTGTAATATCATTTAGTCTACAATGTGTAATTTTACAATCTTTTATTTTTTTAAATTTCAATTAGAAGCCTACGTTTTTAATGAAAATTTTTGATAAAAAACGTGTTTAGTTGATCAACTGTTAATGTAAATTAATTAATGGTATTTAAAATTAAACTGTACTTTAAATGTTAAAAATTGAACAATAATTGATTTTAGAATACGATTCTGAATTCGTTTAAAGTTAAAGAACTTACATATTTTAAAGTTAACAATTTAAATGAATTTTAAAATAAGTTCAAATTAATAGACTCATAATTAAACGTTTTATTAAATTTCAAATTCTATTCAAATATTGTGTCAGTCTAAAATATTCGATTTTGAACTTGTTCAGTTTAAAGTTGTTTAATTAAGAAAATGAGCAATTACAAATCAAATTGTTAAAAGTGAACAATTTAAAATTTAATCGTTTGCAATAGAAACCTTTGAATCGTTAAAATTTCAAGGAGCTAAATTTAGACTTTGAAAATTACAATTTTACTTGTTCTATTAAAAAAAAATTTATTTGTAATTGAAATTGTTGAACTTTGGCGTATGAATAACAATGGAAGACTTTATTAATTTGGAAAAACTTATAGTAAGTTGAAGCGATATTTAGAAGTTTTGTAGAGATTCAAAATCAATTTAGATTTTTGCAGATTTCTTACTATAAATTGAGAAGTTTTTTTTAAGAATTTTGAAAGGTTTCATATAAATAAAATAAAATTTTAAGATTACTAGGAAAATTTAAATTGATTTTTTTGTGTTGATAAATTAATTTTAGCCGAATATTGAAAAAGATTTCCAAAGTTTTCAAAGAAGAATCTGAAAGATTTAAGGGTTATTTTTTAATTTTACAGGATTTAAAAAAATAAGGAAAAACTCGAATTATTTTTAAAAATATTTCGAAACGAAATTAAATTTTGAGGTCTACATAACAATTGATCTATTATTGATTTGAGATTACTTAAATTTTAAATAATTTAACTTATAATCTAAAAAGAGCTCTTAAATTGCTTAAAATGATATAATTTTGAAAATTTACAAATTTATTGATTTATTCTTCAATTTAGAGTATTGAAAATCATAGCGTGTATTTATATTTTTTGGACTGAATCTGAATCTTTAAATTGTCCCATTTATAAAAGTTTAAGATGGAAGACTTTCACTTTGAGTACTTCAATTTGGAGTTTAGTTTTTATTGCTTCAAATGAAAACATTTTTAGCTTTAAGAGTTCAAATTTTTTAATTTCATTAGCCGTGACAAATTTTTGGGCACTGGTAAATGACCGGGAATTTTTTTCTTTGATTCAAACGGCCACCCTGTGTGTCAGTTCGGGATGAACGAGGATCATTCCCCTTTAGTAAACTCTTAAAATGTTGCCAGTTTACACCAATCTCACCGTTTTCGAGAAATTTCAAAATTTAGGAAAACTAAGTGTTCTGGATAAATTTCTTACAAAAAACTGCGTCGTACTACAGGAACGTTTTCAAATAAAATTGTAGAAAAGTATCGATTTTGGGTTTTATTTTTTCCTAATTTTTCATAGAAATATGTAACTACATATTCATTCAACTTTGTATAAATTCGTAATTTCTTACAAAAACCTATTCGATATTATGAAAAACGAAACGATTATTATGGGGTTGTAGATTTCCCTTTTTTTTCTGTAGAAAATTGTAGCTGTTCATAATATTGTGTGGAGAAAAAAATAAAATTTGAAGAATGACATCAAGTTTTTCCAGATGTATATTTTCGTAAAATTTCATATACAAAGGTATAATTATTCATAAATCTTCATATAAATACGTAATTTTCTACCAAAAACTATAAAAAATTAAGATTGCGTTTAATTATTGTAGATTTCATGATTTTTGGTAGAAACTTTGGATTTTTTATACAAAATCAAACCTCGTCGTTATTCATTGAAGATCTTGATTTTTCATACAAAATTGTATTTTTCTATGCCGAAATATTAAAAAAAAATAATAATTTTTTTACTTTTATCTGTGAAAACGTTTTCATAGAGCGTTGTAGTTTGCCGTACAACAATTTTTGACCAGGGTTTGCATTTATTGCACAAGAAATTGTTGGTGAATTAGTTTGCGACCAGTAGAACGTGTTGAAATTTAATAGAATTGACTGGTATTTTTAAAAAGTTGACCTGGAATGTTTTCAAAAGTAGATTTGGAAAACCTGGAAAAGTCATGGAATTTCGAAACCGGAATTCTGTAGCAACCCTGTTAACCAATGATTAATCGATCATTATGTTGAGTATTTTAATAAAATATCTTTCTTTGAATCTTACAGTCCATTCCTCTTCCCCTTCGACACGAGGCAACTCTTACTTTACGTAACATCTTTCGATCGAGACCGTGCTCTTCAGCGCCTCCTGGATTCGGCTCCCGAAATCACTGGACCCGATAGTCAAGAAAGAGTCACGCCACGTTTGCAGAGGAACAAAAAGAGGATATCAAGAACAGAAATTCTCAAGGAAGCTGAAAGAATTGTTCAGGAAGTCGCTTCAAGTAAAGCTCTTCTGGAGGTGGAATATGAAAACGAGGTCGGATCTGGTTTGGGACCAACTCTGGAATTTTACGCTCTCGTTTCCAGAGATTTGCAGCGCGCTGATCTCGAATTGTGGCACGGAAGCTCCAGTCCAACTCATGATGGCTATATCAACAATCCTCATGGTCTTTCCGCTGCCCCGATTCCGTGGAACACGAGGGTTTCGCAACTTGCTAAGTTAAAAACGAAGTTCAAGTTCCTTGGAAAGTTTACAGCCAAGGCTATTTACGACTCCAGAATGTTGGATTTGCCATTCAGTTTAACGTTCTACCGTTGGCTGTTGGGAGAAGAATACTCCTTGAGTTTGTCAGATCTCGCCTACGTTGATCCAGATGTTCATCGTTCGTTGAACAAACTGCAGGAAGTTGTCAGACGGAAAGAAGCGATCGAGCGAGATCAAACCTTGAGACCAAACGAGAAAGCTCAGATGATGGAACTTCTCGATATGGATGGATGTCGGATTTCTGATTTAGGCCTTGTCTTTGAATTGCCTGGGTATGAAAACGTCGAGCTGAGAAAAGGCGGAAGCGAAATCCCAGTTACTATTCACACCTTGGAACAGTATGTCAAGGTAATTGAACTATCATCACCTGGCAGTAATAGAGGGTCGTCCATAAACTACGTTACCAATTTTTGGATATTTTTTACCCTCTCGTTGACGACCGTAGTTATGCCCCCCCCCCCCTCCCGTTTCTAGTGAGTTCTAGTGAGTGGAATTTTCGACCAAAAGAGATTTTAACCAAATAATTAAACTGTTAGCTAAATAGTTTCATTTTTAACCATATTGTAGTTGAGTTCTCAAACGAAAAAGATAAATTCTTAACGAAAAATGTAATAGTTGATGTTTTAACCAAACAAGATTTTAATTTTATATCAAAAAGAAAGAAAAGTGAATTTCCAACCAAGAAAGATGACTATTCTACTATAAATCATGAATTTTCAATTCAAAAGGACGAATTTTCAAGAAATTTACGTTTTTAAGCTGAAAAGTCTATTGTTTTAAAACAAGTTGACTTTTTTACCCGAAAAGATGAATGTTCGACAAAAAATTTAATTTTTATTCAAGAAAGATGAATTTTCAACAAAATACTCGATTTGTCAGCTGAAAAAGATAAGTTTTCAACCAAAAGTGGAATAGTTACATTTTCAGTTTAAAGAATTAATTTTCAACAACAACAAAAAACGAATTTTCGACCAGTTAAATTTAACCAAAAAAAAAAGGTTAATTTTTTACCTAAAAAGACGAATTTTCAACAAAATATGTACATTTTCTACTAAGTAGTTAAATTTTCAAAAAGTTTAATTTTTCACGAAATAGATGAATTTTTAACCAAGAATATTAACTTTCCAACTACCAAATTGTTGAATTTTCAAGCCAAAAAGACAATTCTCTACAAAAAAGTTGAATTTTCAAACCGAAAAGATGAATTCTCAACGAAACATGTAATAGTTGATATTTCAACCAAAATGATTTTAATTTTGAATAAAAAGGAAATTAATTGAACCAAAAAATACGAGTTTTCAGCAAAATAGTTGATTCCGCAACCAAAACAGATTAATTTTCATATTATTCAATAGTTTTTGGTTCCAGTTAAATTTTGTTCAAAATTTCGACCATTCGATTGAAAATTCAACTATTTAGTTTAAAATTCAACTTTTTTGGTTGAAAATTCGTCTCTGTTACTTGAAAGTGCCAACTATTTGGTTTTAAATGCAACTATTTCGTTGAAAATTATTACTTTATTCCTTAAAAATTCAGCTACTTGGTCAATAATTCATCTTTTTTAGTTGAAAATTAATTTTTTTATTGAAATTTGATCTTTTTGGGATTAAAAGACAAATTTTTGTTGATATTCTATGTTTTAGCTTGAAAAATCAACTTTTTATTCAAAATTCATCTTTGTTGTAGAAAATTTAGCAGTCTTCGCTAAAAATTACCCTTTGGGTGGAAAATTCATCCTTTTTGTTTGAAAATTCAACTCTTTAGTTGAAAATTCAGCTTACTTCTTCGAATATTAATTTTTTTGTTGAAAATTGATTTCTTTTCTGGTACAAATTTCATCGTTTTCTGCAATGCCGTAGCCAGGGAGGGGCGATGGGGGTTTGACCCCCCCCCCCCAATTATTGAAACATGTACATAATATACATATACTCTCGTGTGTGCCGCTGCATGACCCCCCCCCCCCAATTTTTTATAACGTGCAACTGCACAAAGTTCCGTTCAAAGGAGAAACCTTTTTCGAACAGGATTGGAAGATGTAATCTTCGTCGTCTCCCAAAGATTCTCTTTCTTTCTAGAGGTACTCTGCTAGAGAACTCCGTCGCCACACCAACTGCCCGTTTCGGGCCGCACGAACCTTTTTATGGATCGCGCCCTACTTCTTCCTCCCACGCACTACCAGAGATGCAATAGTGGGAGGCGGTGGAGTCTGCGCTCTCTCCTTGCTCCTATGTGATGCAACGGTTTCGTGTTCCATCATACGAGCTAGGAGTTTTGCCTATATTGAGGCTCTATGCTGTAACTTACAGGTTACAATTTTTTTTCTTTCAATTTCTATGGATTGCAGTGATATGTTAAATTGATAAGGCTTTGACAAATTATTTTAAAAGAGATTCCTCAATATATTAGCAGCATCGATTAATTGAATAATACTCAAAAGATAATAATTTATTTAATTTGTCTCTAAAGTGCATGAATTTAAATGGTAATTCAAATAAATTTTTATTTCATTTTCTTATACTTAAAATTCAGTGCATGTTTAGATCAAATTAATGTGGGTACTATATTACATTCAATTAAAACTGCTTCCAATTTCTAACCTTTCACGTAAAAATATTGTATTTTCAACAAGATAGATGAATTTCTAACAATATAGTTGAATTTTCAAGCAAAAAGGTTAATTTTCTAAGAAAAAGGCGACTTTTTAAACAAAATACATTAAATCTCAACGAAATAGATGAGTTTGAAACTAAAAAGATCATTTTTTAACCCAATAGTTGAATTTTGAACCAAAAAAGATCAGTTTTCAACCAAAATTGGAATAGTAAAATTTTAAGTTAAAAAAATTAATTTTCCTCAAAGAAAAAAAAAACTTTCAACCAAAGTGATGAATTTTCAATTAAAATTATGAAACTTCAACTACAATAGATGAATTTTAAACCTAAAAGATGAATTTTTAACAAAAATATTTCAACTCGAATACTTTAATTTCCAACTAAAAAAATTAATTTTCCACTAAAAAACAAAGAAAGTTTCAACCAAATTGATGAATTTTCAACTGAAATTATGAATCTTCAACTGGAATAGATGAATTTTAAGCCAAAAAGATGAATTTTTATCAAAAGAGTTTAACTTTCAACGAAGTAGTTTTATTTTCAACCCTGAATAAGATTTTTCATAAAAATACATGAAATTTCAATGAAATAGTTACGTTTCCCACTAAAAAACACAATTTTTCAAACAAATAGTTGAATTTTGAACTAAAAAAGATGAATTTTCATCCAAAAGTGGAATAGTTGAATTTTCAGTTAAAAAAATGTATTTTCAACCAAACTGATGAATTTTCAACTAAAAATGATGAATATTAAACTAAAAAAAGCTGAATTTTAAATAAAAAAGATGAATTTTCAACCAAAAAGATGAATTTTCATCCAAGAAGGTTAATTTCCACCAAAGAAGGCGAATTTTCAAGTAAAAATCGAATAGTTCAATTTTTAGTTAAAAAATTAATGTTTCACCAAACTCATAATTTTTCAACTAAAATAATGAATCTTTAACTGGAATAGTTATATTTTAAACCAAAAAGATGAACTTTTCACAAAGAAGATTAATTTCAACCAAAAAAGACGAATTTGCAAGAAAATACATGAACTTTCAACTAAAAAAAGATAAATTGTCACGGAAAAATTCAAGTTAAATTTTCAGTTCAAAAAATTAATGTTCAACCAAAGAGATGAATTTTATACTAAAATGATGAATTTAATTGAGATAGTTACAATTTCAATTTAAAAAAAACATTTTCAACAAAAATAAACTAATTTTTAAAACAATAGTTACATTATCAAACCAAGTGATTAATTTTTATCTAAAATGATCAATCTTCAATTGGAATAGTTGAATTTCAAAAAAATGTAAATTTTCAACCAAAATTATAGATGTCCAACAGGAATGGATGAACTTTAAACCAAAAAGATGAATTTTTGACAGAAGGAGTTTAATTTTCAAGCAAGTAGTTTCATTTAACAAAAAAATAATTAATTTTAAAATAAAAGGATGAATTTTTAACTAGAATACTTGCATTTTCCACCAAAAAGATGAATTTTCAAATAAGAAGATTAATTTTCTATAAAAAAAAAACATAATAACAAAAAAAACGATTTTTCAACAAAATACATGAATTTTCAACTAAAAAGACAAATTCTCAACCAAAAATAGAAAAGATAAATTTAAGAAAAAATTAATGTTCAACCAAAAATATGAATTTTCAACTAAAATGATAGAATATTAATTGATAAATTAAAACTATTTTTCAAACAAAAAAGAAAACAATTTTCAAAACAATAGTTACACTTTCAAACGAAATGATGAATTTTTAATTGGAATATTTCAATTTTCAATCAAAAAGATAACTTCACAACCAAGATGATTAATTTCTACCAAAAACTACGATTTTTCAAGTAAAAATTGAATAGTTAAATTTTAAGTTGAAACAATTAGTTTTTAACTAAAAAAAATAATTTTAAACTAAAATAATGATTCCATTATTTCAACAGCAATAATTACATTTTCAGTTTAAAAAAATTAATTGTCAACCAAAGAAAAAACGAGTTTTTAACAAAATAGCTCATTTTTGAACTAGAGATGAATTTTAAATTAAAATGATAAATCTTCAACCAAAAAATTTAATTTGTAATAAAGAGTTTAATTTTTAACGAAGAAATTAAATTTTCATTTAAAAAAATATAAATTATGAACGAAAAATCTGGTAGTTGATATTCCAACCAAAATAAATTTAATTTTGAATTAAAAACAGTTGAATTTAGCAAAAAAAAAACGACTTTTCAATATGAATTAGATTTTCAACTAAGAAAGATTTTTCAGTGAAGAGAGAGAAAAAATTGCAAAGCAACTGTTGAATTTTCAAGCGAAAAAGACGAATTATCAACAAAATAAATGAATTTTTAACCAAAACTAGAATAGCTAAATTTTCAGTTAAAAAAAATTAATTTAAAACCAAAAGAAAAGTGAATTTTCAACAAATATTTTAATACAGTTATATAAAGCTACTTTTACAAATGAAGAATCATTGTTATTCAACTTTATATTGCAATTAAAAAAAAGTTAAGTACATTCTCGAAAAAATTCCCTGACTTTACAAAAAATTTCCTGACATTTCCATGTTTTTCCAGATTTATAAAAATTCCCTGGCAATTTCAGGTTTTCCAGGAAGGGAACACATCCTGATTGATTTTTTTTTATTAGCTTTTGGCATTAGCGGTCAATTACGAAAAAATAATAGGATTAGTGGCATATTTGTCAAAATAATGGCAAATAATTACAGTAGTGGCGTGAGTCCGAGCCCTCCATATATATTATAAATTATATATTTGTTTTTAATTAGTTCAGTGCCCAATCTCATAATTCAAAAGAAATGTTTAAATTCAACCTTATCCCTACCTTTTGGAATTTTTTGTGACCAAAGGTCCGTTCAAGCAGAGAATCCGTTAATTCCTCGCGAATTAAACCAGTAACGAAACGAACATATTGCTGAAAAATAACAATAAAAATAATGTTAATCAAAACCACAAACCTGCCAACGCAGCGCAACCACAAAAAGTAGAACAGTAATTTGAAACTCGATTTGTTTAATTTCAAACTGTCCAATTTGGAATATTTGTAATTTTCATACAAATTTATTCAATTTTGAACACTTCAAATTTAAAAATCAATAAATCTTTATCTTGAAAACTTACATTCTCGTTATCAACTGTTATGCCTGAGGATTCCGATGGAAGTTGATTATAAGAATTAATCTTTTTCTGCTGTTTCTTCTGCATCACAATTTCACCACTATCTGAATCACCATCTCCATTTCCTCTTTTTCTTTTATCACTCCTTTCTGTAGGAATTCTGTAATCATTCAAATTGGATTTCGCCTCAATTCTTTTCTTTTTCGGTGCAGGCTCTCCAAAAATATTCGGTTCATCCAAAGAAGGTTCCTTTCTCTTTCCTTCTGAATTTAATTCTATCCCCGTTTCCGGTTTAGAATCGTCCAAAAGTGACGCATCTGATCGAATCCATATTTTACTCGCAACCCTTTCTTCCTTTTGTGATTTTTTCTTCTCTTCTATTGGCATTTTAAATACACTTCTCGCCTCTGATTCCCTCGATTCTGTATTCACTTCTTCCTCATTTTCGTCTGAGTCGTCCATCAAATCAGTAGATGTATTTTGCGTAGGCTTCGACTTTTTTCCTTCTCTTGAAATCGATGGTTCCGAAGCATTATTCTGGGAAACTCTCTGGATTGGTGAAAAAAATTCACGAGTCGATCTGCTTGATGATTGAGAACTTTGAAGGTTTTGGGATTCTACTATACTTTGTGAGCCTTCTAAATTTTGCGAACCTTGTAATCTTTGCGAAAGAGAAAATTTATCTTGACTCCTGCTTTTCGGCAAGACAGGGAAAAGCGAGCTCCCGGAGTCTAGTCTTAGTTTTTTCGTTGGAGCGAAACTGAAAGTCTCGAGAGTTCTTTTTTCAGTACGCTTTTGATCCATCGCCATGTTCGCAAAATTATCTTCAATATCACCAGTACTTTCCTGACTATCGAGGTGAATGGAACGAATGCACGAAGGTCCAGGAGAAGAAGGATTTTCCACGACAGAATTGGCGAGACTCGAGTATGTTTCTGGTGCCGATTTTCCATTTTCCTGAAACATTGACTGGTTCGTATCTGCTATTATGTTTTGACTGATGGCGTTGGAAGACACCTTCGAACGCACATCCTGCGTATCTAATGCATAGACAGTCGATTTTTTGTTATTATTAGAGACAACTTTTTTGGTTTCAACGAGCAAGTCTTTGAAATTGTGCTTCGGATTACAGTGTTGTTTCACCGAACAATGTAGTACTGCCAACGATATTTCGCTGTCTGAAATCATCCTGCGCTTTCTTTTTCGCAATAATTCACCTGAAAATATGAGAAAATTAAATATTATGACAATGTGGAGCGTGTAAAATAAGCAAAAAATTTTTTTCTAATTTTTGAAAGAATTATAGGGTTGCTACAAAATCCCAATTTAGAAATTCTCTGACTTTCCCTGACTTTTCTCTAATTTTTCATTTTCCTTCTCTCGGATATTATATACACTTAGGAGAACCATAATGTTAATGCAAACAAAATTTGGTTTCCAAATTTATCTTACAATAGTCAAGCAGAATTTTACAATTGGTCACCAAAACGATAAATTTTCAACAAAACGCATGAATTTTCAACTAAAATGATGAACCTTCAACCAAAAAATGAATTTTTAACCACAAAGTTGAATTTTCAATCAAAAATATTAACTTTCTACCAAAATATACGAATTCCCAAACAAATAGTTGACTTTTTAACTCAAAAAGATATCTAGATTTTAAACAAAAAAAGAAATACTTAAATTTTCAGTTGAAACCATTAATTTTCAACCAAAAACAAAAAAAAAGTTGAATTTTCAATCCATAGGACGAATTTTCTACAAAAAAAGTAGAATTTTCAACCCAAAAATATGAGTTTTCAAACACAAAAAATTAATTTTTAACTAAAAAAGATAATTTTTTGAGCAAAAATGGAATAGTTACATTTTCAATGAGAAAATTATATTTTTCCAAACAAAAAAAAAGAAACGAATTTTCATCTAATGAGATTACTTTTTTACAAAAAAAAGACGAATTTCCAAAAAAAGAGTTAAATTTTGAAGCCAAAACGATCAATTTCCTACAAAACAGTTGTATTTTCAACCTGAAAATATTAATTTTCAACAAAAAAGTTGAATTTTAAACAACAAAATAATTTCAAACAAAAAATGGAATTGTTAAATTTTCTTATGAAAAACTAATTTTAATTTTTAAAATTTACTTTCACAAAAAAAATAGTTTAATTTTCTACGGAAGAAATGAATTTTCAACCAAACAGATGAAGGTTTAACCAAAAAGATAAATTTTCAACCAATAAGATTAATTTTCTACCAAAAAAGTTAATTTTTAACAAAATACATGAATTTTATAGTAAAAACGATAAATTTTGAACCAAAAAGGAAATAGTTATATTTTCCAGTTAAAAAATTAATTTTTATTAAAAAAAATGAATTTTCAACAAAATAGTTAAATTTTCAAGCATGAAAATGAATTTACAACCAAAAAGATGAAATAGCCACCAAGAAGATTAACATTCTACCTCAGTTAAAAAAAAATTATTTTCAATAAAAAACCGAACTTTCAACAAAACAGTTCATTTCTTCACCAAAGAAATTAATTTTCAATCAAAACATGGAATAGTTAAATTTTCAGTTGAAACATTAATTTTTCAATTAAAAAGAACGAACATTCAACAAAATAGTTCAATTTTCTACTGAAGAAATTAAGTTTCAACAAAATACCTGAATTTTAAACTAAAAAAGATAAATTTTCTACCAAGTTAAAGTTTCAGTTGAAAAAATTAAATTTTAAATAAAAAGAAAACAAATGTTTAACTAAATAGTTCAATTTTCAATCATAAAAAGCAATTTTCAAGCAAAAAGGCAAACAAGCCACCAAGAAAATAAATTTTCTACCACCAATGACGAATTTTCAACAAAATACATGAATTTTCAAGCAAATATTGAATTTTTCAGTTAAAAAAATTAATTTTCAAGAAAAAAACGAACTTTCAACAAAATAGTTCAATTTTCCACCAAAGAAATGAATTTTCAACCAAATAGATAAATTTTAAATAAAAAAAAAGAACTTTCAACCAAGAAGATTGATTTTCTACCACAAATTATTAATTTTTGATAAAATACATCAATTATCGACAAAATAGTTAAAATTTTAAGCAAAGAAATTAATTTTCAACTACAGTAATATATCTTCAATCAAAAAAATTAATTTTTAATCAAATAGTTGAATTTTTAAATTAAAAATTAATTGTCAACCAAAAATATGAATTAGCCACCAAGTTGAATATTCCACAAAAAGTTTAATTGTTCAATTTTCAGTTTAAAAAAATTAATTTTCAATCTAAAAAAAAATGATCAGCAAATTAGATAAATTTTTAAGTAAAGAAAAAGAGTTTTAAACTAAAATTATGAATCATTAACAACAAAAACGAACTTTTAAAAAATTGGTTTTACTTTCAACTAAGTAGTTGAATTTAAAAAAAAATGAATTCTCAACAAAAAATATAATTGTTAATATTTCAACAAAAAATTAATTTTAAACCAAAAACAATTAATTTTCAATTAAAATGTTGCATTTTTCATCAATAAAGATGCAATTTTTACGATCACAAATGAATTTTTAAACTAAAAATACTAGTTTTCAACAAAACAGCTGAATTTTCAACCAAGAAAGATTTTTCAGTCAATAAAAAAGAAAATTCTATCAAAAATTTTGAATTTTCAAACCGAAAATATGAAATTTTCAGCAAGTAGTTGAAGTTTTTACCAAAACATTTGAATTTTCAACAAAACAGTTCAATTTAAAACCAAAAAGAATTACTTTTTAAGAAAATTGTTGAATTTTTAACCAAATCATCAAATTAACTTCAACTTCAGTTCACCAAAAATTCCCTAACTCTTTCAGGGTTTTCCTGACATTTCCAGACCAGTTTTAAATTTCCTCATTTTTCTTGACTTTCCAGAATTCCCTGACCTGGAGCAACCATAAATAAATATTTTACCAATTTCTTCGTATCCAGTTTTCAATCTTTGTGAATCAAGAATGCTTTCCTCAGTCTGGTTAGACCCGATCATGTAATAAACAGCAACGAACTCATCAGAGCAAAATTTTGTTAAATCGGTGTGAAGTGAAGGTTTGAACATTAAAACTTTTCCTCCTGCAAAGTTTGTAAATTTTTAATCTAATATTTGCATCATTTCAATTCAGAGTTTGCTCAAGTTAATCTTGAGATTGTTCAATTTATTAATAATTTTATAAGCATCTATACCTGCTCCTATCACTATATCCTTGTAAATTTTCTTTTGCGATAACGAGAAAAACAAGAATGTCAAGTTGTTGAACAACGTTTTACGATCAAGGCTTGGCTTCAAAGATACTTTTCCTTTATCTACTATGTTTTCTTTAATCGGAAGTATGTACTCAGTTGCTTTTGGCAAATCTCGATGGTTTTCGACCGCAGCCTGAAATGCTTCCCAGTATTCAATGCCTACTATTGGGATGCATTTCACCAAAGCCAAAGCGACCTAAAAATTAAGAATATATCATTTAAATCTATAATGAAAATAAGCAGGGTGTCTACTCAAATCCTGGACAAGAATATCCTGATAATTCCAGTTTTTTTCCAGGTATTTCAAGTTTTTCCCAGATATAATTTTTCATAGTACGGAGCCATTCAAATATTTCACATTTTTTTAAACAATCGACTCGGAATATGTATACAGTTTTGCAAGTTTATAATCATTTTTTTCCAGTTTCTGGGAATTCAATTAGTATGTTTAATTTAGAAAGGTTTGACAAATTATTTTACAAGATATTCTTAAATATATTGGCACCATCGACTAATGAAATAATACTCAAAACATAATTGATCATTTCATGTATTTGAATCAAAATTCAAACAAATTTTTATTTTATCTTCTTGTACTTAAAATCCAGTACATATTTAGATAAAATTAATGCTAGTATTATATTAAATTACATTTAAACCACTTCAAGTAAAAATATTGCATTTTCAACAAGATAGATCAATTTTTATCCAAATAGTTGAATTTTCAAACAAAAAGATTCATTTTCTACCTGTAAAGACGATTTTTCAACAAAATACATGAATTTTCAACATGAAAAGACCAATTTTCAACGAAATACTCGAATCTTGAACTAAAAAATATCAATTTTCAAACAATCTGATGATTTTTCAACTGAAATGATGAATCTTAAATAAGAATTTTATACAAAAAAGATGAATTTTAAACCAAGAAGATTCATTTATACAAAAAATAAGAATTTTTAACAGAATAAATGAATTTTTAATTAAAAAAGATAGATTGTCAATCAAAACATAAATAGTTCAATTTTCAGTTATAAAAATTAATGTTCAACCAAAAAGACGAATTTTATACTAAGGTGATGGAATACTCAATCGGAATAATTACATTTTCACTCGAAAATTAAAATTATCAACCACAAAAAAAAAAAAAAAATTTTCAACAAAATTGTTACATTTTCAAACAAAATGATGAAGCTTTAAGTGGAAAAGTTGAATTTTAAACCAAAAAGATGAATTTTCTACTAAAATGATGAATCTTTAACTAGAATAACTGAATTAAAAAAAGAAAAATTTAAAACCGAGAAGAATAATTTTCAATGAAAAAGATTTATTTCTACCGAAGAAAATAAATTTTCCACTAAGAAAGATCATTTTTCAACCAAAAATTGAATATTTAAATTTTTAGTTAAAAAAATTAATGCTCAACCAAAGAGATGAATTTTTAAGTAAAATGATGGAACATTCAGCTGGAATAATTACATTTTCAATTAGAAAAAAAAAATTAATTAAAAAAAAAAAATTCAACAAAATAGTTAACGTTTTTTTTTAGTTATGAATTTTCAACTAAAATTATGAATTTTCAACCAAGAAGAGTAATTTCTACCAAAGAAGACAAATTTTCAACTAAAAAAAGAGAATTTTTCAACAAAAAATTCAATAGTTACATTTTGAGTTCAAGAAAATTAATGTTCAATCAAAGATATGAATTTTAAACTGAAAATGATGGAATATTTAACTGGCATAATAACATTTTCAGTTTTAAAAACATTAATTTTTAACAAAATAAAAAACAAATTTTCAACAAAACAGTTGAAGTTTCAACTGGAGTAGTTAAATTTTCCATAACAAAATTAATTTTTAGCCTAAGAAAAAACGAATTTTCAAAAAAATAGATGGGTTTTCAATCAACGAATTTAATTTTCAATGAAAATGATGAATCTTCAACTAAAAAAAAATTAATTTTGAACAAAAGAGTTTAACTTTCAACCAAGTAATTAAATTTTCATTTCAAAAAAGAATAATTCTGAACGAAAAAAGACGACTTTTCAACATAAGTTGAATTTTCAACTAAGAAGGATTTTTCAGTCAAGAGAGAGAAAAAATCGCGCACGAACTGTTGAATTTTCAAGCAAAAATGTCAATTTTCAACTAGGAAAATTAATTTTCTACCAAAAAGAACGAACTTTCAACAAAACACATGATTTTTCAAGTAAAAAAATCTTTACAACCTTTAAACTTAACAATCTTTATATGAAAAAGGTTAATTTTCAAACAAAAATAGAAAACTTAAATTTTCAGTTAAAAAAATTAATTTCAAACCAAAAACAAATGAATTTTCACAAAAACAGTTAAATACAATAATATAAAGCTACTTTTACAAATGAAGAATTATTTTTATTCAATTTTAGATTGCAATTAAAAAAAAAATAGCAGGCTCTAGGACATTTCCAGGTTTTTCCAGGTATATAAAAATTCTCCGACAATTCTAGGTTTTTCAGGAAGGGTAGACACCCTGATATAACAATAATTTTGTATACATTATATAGAATAATTATGATCAATATATACATAGTTTTTTAACCTTTTGTCCTAATTTGGCTTGATGAGTTGTGAGATGAGTGATGACTTGATCACTTCGTTCCTTCCAATCCTGAACAACGCAACCATCGAGACTGTTTACAATCGATTGCAAATGTTGAATGTCACTTTCATTTAGAGAAGAAATGAGGACGACTATAGGCATGTACATGACGCTGGAAATTTAATAATTTATAATTACAAAAAGTGTGGAATGAATAAAAGCTATTACTCCACATCAAAACAGATTAAAATTAAGGAGCCGTTCACAAATTACGTCACGGTATTTTGAACACTTTTTCCACCCCTGCCATTCTTCGGCACAAGTCATCACAGAAAATGTGATGTCACAAATACAATCACCCCCCCCCCCACCCATTGAAGTCAAATTTTTTCTTTGATTTTATTTAATAAACGCCTAAAATAAAACACAAAACATACAAAAATAATATTTGAAGAGACTTCAAAGCCAAAATACTGTAAAAACAGGGGAAATAGTTTGTTTTTTCACGAAAATAGGGAAAATAATAGAGGAATAAATTATTTTAAAGTCAATTAAGTATAGGTAGCATTAAATTTAATATGAAACGCTTAAGATTTCAAGTCGAAATATATTGCATTTTTAAAAGAATAGCTGAATTTTCAGCCAAACAAGATTAATTTTATACCAAAAGAGATGTATTTTCAACGAAAAAATTGAAAGTTTTCAAGCTAAAAAGTATAATATTTTATAAAACAGTTAATTTTTAAACCCGAAGATTAATTTTCAATCAAGAAAAATGATTTCTGAATCAAGACAGATGATTTTTCAATCAAGGAAGATGATTTTTCAATCAAGAAAGATGATTTTTCAATAAAATAGTTGAATTTTCTACAATAAAAAAATTAATTTTAGACCAAACAGTTGCATTTACAACCAAATAGTTTTACTTTTAAGCAAAAGAAACACATTTTCAACCAAATAGTTGAACTTTTAAATAAAAAAATAATTTATCAATCATAAATGGAATAGTTGATATTTCAACCAAAAAGTATTTTTATTTTAAATAACAAACAGTCCATTTTAACAAAAAATATAAATTCTCAACTAAAAATGTAATGGTTTATATTTCAGCAAGAAAGATTTTAATTTGAAATAAAAAACAGTTTAATTCAACCAAAAAAGACGAATTATCAGAAAAAAATTAATTTGCAGCAAAAAAAAAACGAATTTTCAACCAAAAAAGATTAATTTTCTACAAAAAGAAAAAATTGTCAACGAAAAAAAGTTCTCAAGTTAAAAAGATCAAAGTTTTAAAACAGTTGATTTTTAAACCCGAAAAGATGAATTTTTAACAAAATAGTTAAATCCTCAACAAACAAATTAATTTTTAACGAAATTTCTGCTTTTCAAGCAAAAAATGCGAATTCTCTTTCTTTTTTTAATTAAATTTTGACCCGATAATATAAAATTTTCAACCAAACAGCTGAATTTTCTACCAAAATTATGGAATTTTAAAGAAAAAAGAAATTTTAAAGAAAATAGTTATTTTTAACTAAAGAAATGAATCTTGACCTGAAAACGATCAATTTTTAACCAAACATGGAATAGGTAAATTTTCAGTTGAAAAAATTAATTTGCAGCAAAAAAAAACGAATTTTCAACAAAATAGTTGAATTTTCAACCAAAAAAGATTAATTTTCTACAAAAGAAAAATTTGTTAACGAAAAAAGGTTCTCAAGCTAAAAAGATCAAAGTTTTAAAACAGTTGATTTTTAAACCCGAAAGGATGAATTTTCAACCAAAAAAAGATTACTTTTCAACCAAATAGTTGAATTTTCAAATAAAATAGTTAGATTTTCAACTAAAATGATGAATCTTCAACAAAATAGTTGAATTTCCAACTAAAATGATGAATCTTCACCAAAAAAATTCAACGAAGAAGTTCAACTTTCAACGAAGTAGTTGAATTTTCAATAAAAACAGATTACTTCTCAACGAAAAATACAATAGTTGATATTTCCATCAAGAAAGTATTTTAATTTTGAATCAAAAACCGTCGAACAAAAAGATGAATTATCAACCAAATAGTTTAATCCTCTACCACAACAGATTAATTTTTAACCAAAAAAGATCATATTTCTATCAAAAGAGATGAATTCTCAACCCAGAAAAAGATTTTTCAGCCAAGAAAGAAAAAAAATTCAACCAATTTGTATAATTTTCAAACTAAAAAGGCGAATTCTCTAGAAAACAGTTAAATTTTCAACCAAATAGTTGCATTTTTTACGAAAATAATAGCATTTTCTACCAAAAAATATGAATTTACAACACAATACATAAATTAAAGAAATTTCTGGATTTTTAACTAAAAACAATCATCTTTCAGTTAATAATGGTATAGTTAAATTTTCATTGAAGAAAAATTAATTTTCCACCTGAAAAGCGAATTTTTGAACAAAATAGTTAAATTTTAAACCAAAGAAATGGATATTCAACTAATAACATGAATTTTTAGCAAAACAGTAAAACTTTTCACCGGGCAGTTAAATTTGCAATCAAGAAGATTAATTTTTTATAAAAAAAGATGAATTTACAACAACAACAAAAACACATGAACTTTCAACCAAATTGTTGAATTTTCAACTAAAAACGATCCATTTTCAGCAAACAATAGAATAGTTGTATTTTCAGTGTAAAAAAATTAATTTTCAACCAAAAAAGAACGAATTTTTAAGAAAATCGTTCAATCTTTAACCAATAAAATGAATTTTTAGCAAAGTAAGTCAAATTTCAACCGAAAATAGAATAGGGAATTAAACTCTCAGTTAAAATAGTTGCATATTAAAAAAAAAAAAAATGGAATTCTCAACAAAATTTAAAAATCTTCAACCAACTAGTAGAATTTTTAACCAAAGGAAGAATAGTTATATTTTCTTATTGGGTTCTATTAATTCAGTTTGCATTTTAGCGAAAAAAAAGAGAAAAAGCGGAAGTTTCTTGGAAACAGTGGGAAAAAGAAATTCTTTAAAAAGGAGTTAGAGGGGTTGAAAGATTACTTGTTAACAATAATTACTAATCAAAATAATAATCAGAAGTAGTCGATTTTAACAAAAAAATATTAATTCACAACGAAAAACGTAATAGTTTACGTTTCACCAACAAATATTTTTATTTTAAACGAAAAAACAGTTGAATTCAACCAAAAAATACGAATCATCAACAAAAGACTTAAATCCTCAACCAAAATAGATCAATTTCTAACAAAGTAGATGAATTTTTATACAAAAAAGATGAATTCTCATTGCAAAATTTTATAGTTGAATTTTCAATTAAAAACGATCAATTTTCAACAAAAAATAGAATAAAATAGGTATTGAACTATGAGTTCAAAAAATTACTTTTCAATAAAAAAAAAGGAATTTTTAAGAAAATAGTCCAATCTTTAACCAAATGGTAGAATTTTTAATCAAAAGAGATGAGTTCTGAACCAAAAATATAATAAAAGAATGAACTATTAAATAAAAATACTTGAATTTTCTTATTAGATCCTATTAATTCAGTTCGCATTTAAGCGAAAAATCGAGAAAAAGCGGAAGTTTCTTGAAAACAGGGGTGAGGGGTTAAAGAGGGAAATAGGGGAAAGAGTGTGAAGTCTATATTTAGATGTTTTACTTGTAAAAAATCACTAATATTCATTTTTTCATGTATTTAAAAAAATAGTTATTCACATTTATATTTTCCATGTGTGAAGACACATTCTGTGCCCCCGCCCCCAATTGACGTAGTTTTTGAACGGCCCCAAAGTTAAATAAAATATGGGGAAATGAACTTACGTATAATCGTTCTCCTGCATCCCAAATTTAATTATGTCCAAATTTTCTACATTTGTGCCTTCGGCAGTTACCTTTATCCTTTCATCATGAGACTTGATAATCGTGCTTCCATATTTTGATCCCAGATCTTTTATAATACATAAGGATTTTGAATTTTTGTATTCGACAGAAACTGAGGCATGATTTCTACTGACTGACTTGTCCTCTCTTAAAACAATATCTCCTTGAGTTCTGCCCACAATTATTGTCGCGTTGCGTTTTAGGTATATCAGTTCACCTGAAAATTATTTTAAATAATTGAAAAAGTAGAGGATTCATAATTAAATATAATATATATCATTGTAAATTCTCGTACATCATACATTATATATTTAAATATTATATATATATTACAAAATATAAATTAAAAACAAAATTGTATCATTGTTTCGAACTGTTTCAACACTTGGAAATTTTGTTCATTTTGATTCCAAAATAAAATCACCCCGAATCTAAATGCTCATTTTGGCTTGTTTTAGTTAATTCGATGAGCTGGAGTATTTAGTATTCATTAACTGCAACTAAAAATAAAAAAACGAAAAAAACTTCCACTTTACTATTTCTAAAATCTTTTGATATCTTAAAAGAAAAAATAAATTTCCATAACATTGAGATTTAAAGCATAGAAAAGCTATTTTTTTATTTAATTAATAAAAAAACATTTGTTGAAGATGTGCATTGAAATAACATTGTAAGAAGCTTAAAATGCTAAAAAAACAAAAAATCAATTCTATTTTATAATTTAACGTATCCATGTTTAACACAAATAGCATTTTCACTCGGGAGCGACGCGCGTGTGTATTTTTTTTTAAATTGAGTTGAAAAATAATTTTTGATTCAAAATAAAAATTTCGAATAACTATCTGTTTAAAGTTTTTGAACACTTCAATTCTTTGAATAAGCCTTTAAATAAGATTTTAGGAAAGTATTATTAATTTTCTCTCAAAGTTATATAAATATAATTTTCCTAAAATTCATGAGAAAATTCAAACAGATTTTTAAAGAATTCAAATATGTTGAAAAGACCTTGAAAATTTAAAAGAAATTTTTTTTAATTTTACATGATTTTGCCAAAATTTAGAAAAATTCGAGTCATTTTAAAATATATTTAGGATATTTGGAGGTTTGGAAGAAATTTAAAAATATTTTTTAAATTTTCGGAAAACAATAGAAGCTTCAAAGTATTATCAATCTCTTCAAAACTTCTAGAATTCCAAAATATCTTTTAAACTGGCTGAAATATTTTCTCACAATTTTTAAATATCTTACAGAATTTTATTCGACATTTTTAACATTGTTTTCAAATTCTCATTGAAAATTATTGAAGTTAAATTTAATTTTTTTAAATCTGTTCAAGTCATTTTTTAATCTTTTCAAAATTTCTAAACCTTCTAAATATCCGGACGACTGAAAAATCACGAAAAATAAAATTCCCGAAAAACAAAATAATCCTCGTAGAAAATTTCCGAAATTATAAAGTTTCTGATCATTTAAAATTCCGGACAATTCGTAATATTATTGAATTTTAAAAATTCCTATCATATATAATTTTCGAAATGAAATTGCCGAAATTATAAAATAGCCTAAAAAATACAACACAATTATATACATTTAAAACCTTAATCCAAAAGTCCAAGAATTACTTATAAAGGCTATCAAACTGTATTTTATTTTTATATTTTATGAATAAAAATTGTGAAACCTGGCGTGCGAAAAAAAAAATCAGAAAAGTTCTTTTACGTTATTATTTTTTTAAAGCCACATTTTGATCTTTAGACTCTTCAATTAATTCTTAAAAAATATTTTGTTCCTTTTACTTAAAAAAAAATCTCAAATCGAAATGCCCATTTTTATTTGTGTTAGCTAATAATTCGATAAGCCTGAATATACAATATTCATTAATTGTATTACATGCAACTAAAAATAGAAGAAAAATCTTTGATTTTACTATTCTTAAAACTTTTTGGTATCTTCAGAGAGAAATAATTCCCCATCCAGTTGGGATTTCATGTATCGATTTGTTTTTAATTTACTAAAAATAAAAAAAAAATAAAACTAAAACTAATTTCTTAGAAATCCTAGAAAAAAATTTTAATTTAATTAATGAGTAAACATTTTTGAAGACAATTTTAATTGAAATAACATTGTAAAAAGCTTAAAATTATTAAAACAAAAAATCATTTACATTTTATAACTGATTGTATTCATCTTTAGTATAAGATGAATCATATTTTCAATAAAAAAAAAAAAATTGTCAAAATCACTAATTTGGGGTTAGAATCGAAACATTTATTATCAAGTTAAAAGAACTTTAGACTTTTGAAGTCCAATAGAAATTAATTATAAAGGCTATCAACCTGTGGTTTATTTTTTTTTAATGCACAATTTTTTTAAAGCTAATTCGATAAGCCTGAGAATTCAATATTCATTAATTGCATTAATTGCAACTAAAAATAGAAAAACAATCCATTTTACTATTTTGAAAATCTTTTGATATCGTTAAGAAAAATAAAATTTCCATACAGTTAAAATCTAGAGTACAGAAAAGCTATTTTAATTTTTTTAATTTACTAAAAGTATTTGCAATTCAAGAATCTTAAAATTTTTGCTTCCTCATAGAGGAACCTTTGTAATGGTAACATTTTCAAAAAAATTTAAATTCATTCAATTAAACATTCCTCAATTTAAAAATGTCTAATACAATGTTTTAAGAAATTGTTCGGATGTATGTGGACATGGTAAAAAGCTTAAAATTATTAAAACAAATAATCAAGTGAATTGAAATAACATTGTAGGGAGCTTAAAATTATCATAAAAAAAATCAGTTCTATTTTATAAGAGGAAGTTTCTATTTACATTAGTTAGAATCGAAACATTTATTTTCAAATTCAAAGAACATTAAACTTTTGAAACCCAATTGTACACCTTTATAAATGAATTATAAAGGCTGTCAATTTGTGATTTATTTTTATATTTTATAAATAAAAATAATTGAAAAATCTGACGTGCGGCAAAAAATAGAAAAGGTCCTTTATGTTATAAATTTGGTCCTTTTAAAACCCACATTTTGAATTTTAGATACTTGAATTAATCCTTAAAAAATATTTTGTTCCTTTTACTTCCAAAAAAATCTCAAATCGGGGTATTCATTAATTGCATTAAATGCAACTAAAAATGGAAAAAATTCCTTCAGTTTACTATTTCTAAAATCTTTTGATGGGACGACTAAAAAATCCCGAAAAATAAAATTCCCGAATAATGAAATTCCCGATAGTTTCTAATATCGGGACGACTGAAAAATCCCGAATATGTAATAAAATTCTCGACAGTTTATAATATTACTGAAGTTGAAAATTACCGAATAATAAAATTATTAAGAGTTTATAATATTACCGATCTAGAAAATTCCCTTATTATAAAATTCTCGAATATTAACAATTAAACATTTTTTTATGAATAAAAATTTTTTAATTGTAATATAATTTAAGTCGACTGAAAAATCCCAAATAATGAAATTCCCGACAGTTTACAATATTACTGAATTGGAAAATTCCCGACAAAAATTGCCAAATTATAAAATTCCCGAATTTAAACAATTAATTTTTTTATTTATGAAATTATTACAATTAAAATTAGATTGCAATTAATTTTTTTTGTATAAAAATTTTATATTCGGGAATTTTCTAGTTCGGATATTTTATAATTCTGCAATTTTCTGTAGGTAATTTTATTATTCAGGAATTGCATTATTCGGGAATTTTATTTTTCGGGATTTTCCAGTCGTCCCCTTTTGATTTCTTTAAAGAAAAACAATTTTCCCCAAACAAAGCAAAGTATACGAAACAAAGACAAAAGCTATATTTTAATTTCACTAAAACTATTTGCAATTCGATCTGATATTTTGTTTTGTTTAATTAATGAGTAAACATAAATAGAATCCATTTTTAGTACAAAATATATCATATTTTCAATAAAAAAAAACATTGCCAAAATCACGATTTTGGGGCTAGAATCGCAACATTTATTATCAAATTCGTACTTTAAACTTTCGAAATTCAATTATACATATTTAAAACCTTAATTCAAATTTAATGAAATTAATTATAAAGGCTATCAACCCGTGATTTATTTTTATATTTTATAAATAAAATTAATTGGAAAATCTGACGTGCAGCAAAAAATAGAAAAGGTTTTTTATATTATACATTTGGTCCTTTCAAAAATCACATTTTGAATTTTAGATACTTTAATTAATTCTTAAAAAATATTTTGTTCCTTTTACTTCCAAAAAAATCTCCTCAAATCGGAGTATTCATTAATTGCTATAAAAAATGAAAAAAATTCTTTCAGTTTACTATTTTTAAAACCTTTTGATGGGACGACTAAGAAATCCCGGAAAATCAAATTCCCGAATAACATTCTTGAAAAGTTTATAATGTTACCGAATTGGAAAATTCCCGAATAATGAAATTTCCGACAGTTTATAATATTGGGATGACTGAAAAATCCCAAATATGTAATAAAATTCCCGAAAGTTTATAATATTACCGAATTTTGAAAATTACCGAATAATAAAACTCAAGAATTGAAAATTCCCAAATAATAAAATTTATTAAGAGTTTATAATATTACCGATCTCGAAAATTCCCTTATTATAAAATTCCTGAATATTAACAATTAAACATTTTGTTATGAATAAAAAAATTGTAATTGTATTATAATTTGAGACGACTGAAAAATCCCGAATAAGGAAATTCCCGAATTTAAACAATTATTTTTTTTATTTATGAAATTATTACAATTAAAATTATATTGCAATTCATCTTTTTTTTGTATACAGATTAAAAAAAAAATTTATATTCGGGGATTTTCTAGTTCGGATATTTTATAATTCGGCAATTTTCGGTCGTTAATTTTATTATTCAGGAATTGCATTATTCGAGAATTTTATTTTTCGAGATTTTTCAGTCGTCCCCTTTTGATTACTTTAAAGAAAAACAATTTTCCCCAAACAAAGCGAAGTATACGAAACAAAGACAAAAGCTATATTTTAATTTCACTAAAACTATTTGCAATCCTATCAAATAATATTTTTACTTAATTAATAAGTAAACATAAATAAAATCCATTTTTAGTACAAAATATATAATATTTTCAATAAAAAAACATTGCCAAAATCACGATTTTGGGGTTAGAATCGCAACATTTATTATAAAATTCAAAGAACTTTAAACTTTCGAAATTCAATTATACACATTTAAATTCTTAATTCAAATTTAATGAAATTAATTATAAAGGCTGTGTTTTATTATTTTTTTTATAAATAAAAATACGTGGAAAAACTGACGTACGGCAAGGAAAAACAAAAAAGGTTCTTTACGATAATTAAATATTTAGAGAATTATTAAGTACAAAAAATTACCTTTTGGTCCTTTCAAAAGCCACATTTTGATCTTCAAACACTTAAATTAATACTTAAACAATATTATTCGTTATTTCTTTATCAAATTTCACCACTAAACTAAACAAAATAAATGAACCGCGTATATTCGCCGGCCACCATTTTTATTTACTGCGATACACTGCGATATATTTCGATTATTTTGAGAATCGAAGTTTCGATTCTGTGGGTGGAGATCAGGGGGATGGCTCTCCTATAAAGGCCTGCAGAATAAATGTGTCATGAGATTTGAAGACGGCCGAGTGGCGGCGCTGGCTGTACTTTTAGGCCGACAATTATTCAAAGCGGCCATTTTGTTCAGTCTGACAAATGACACTAAAAGCAGATCAAAATGATCCGAATAGACAGATCATTATGATCTAGAAAGTCAAATGATCATTGGAGCAAAATGATCTGCAACAAAAATGATCCTTTTTTGTACTGTCTGGTAAACTCACTATCGCGTTGAAGTTTAATTTAAAAGAGTGATTCTGAGTAGCGATTGGACCAACACGAAGTGATAATGTACCATAAATCACTGATAAATTATTATAATCACCGATAAATTGACATAAATCACCAAAAATGTATGCAAATTTCTTGAAATTACAAAATTTTTTAGATACCCTAAATAGCCAGAAATTTTTGAAAGTATTAAATTTCAGGAAATTCTCAAAATCACCTCCTGCTAAAAACATGCACCTCGCTTAAAACCCTAGTTTTACGAGCCTATCACATAAAATATTAATTTAATTTAAGGTAGTTTTCGTGCCAAAATTAGGTATCTGGGAAAAAAGTTCTCTATGCCTTTAAGAATTGAAATTATATTATCAGAAATGTCTTATAACAGAAAAAACGTCGTTCTGTATTAAAAAAGTTTAAAACTTACGAAATTTAATTATTTTAACAACAATTTTCATATCTACACTTTTTCTTGTTGTAGCTTCTTACCAATGTTTTAAAAATGGTTGAATTTTAATCAATCATGGCTTATTTTAATTTTTTTAGAGAAATATACCCTGCAACAATTCAACATTAGAAATAAAATAGTAATTCTGCTGTATATAAAAACCTTTCTGCTTGATAATTATTTAACTGATGTAAACTAACTTTTTCTACAAAATCAGATATTTATATATTTTCAATATTATATATTATATTTCAATTAAAGTACTCACGGTATAATATTTATAGGATAGACTACGATCCTTAAAGTCCACCAGACAAATTTTCTCTGTCGCAGGAATGATTGTGTTTTGATGATAAGAGATACTGTTGATCTTGCATGAATACTGGTAGAAAACGGAAAGATTACCCCAGAAATGTAAGAAAAGATTTAATATAGAAGAATTTATCAGATTTAAACAATTTTATTATCCAATTGCATTAATTCTTAATACCAATATTGAATAAGGTTAAAAAAATAGTAAGCTTAAATTTAAAACGTACGTTATTACTCATTAAAATATGATTTATTTATTTAATATAGATATAAGTAAACAATTGTAAATACTAATTGATTTAAGCTTGTAGACACATTCGTTGTTTCTAAATCTTTTTTTATTTTAATTGATCAGTCGAATTCTTTCAGATTGTATTCAAAGTTTATAAAATCCGAGATACATTTCTTTACATTTTTGTTCTCCTGAAACCTTTTTTAATCATTCAAAATCTATTGGAATTTTTAGAATTTTGTTGACATATCTAATTTTTCAGTTTTACATATTTTACTCAGGACAAGAAGTAAACTTCCAAAAGTTTCTATCAAGATTATTCGGTTTGCAGGGAGACTAAAAAGTTTCAATTGAAAAAATCAATTTAAAAAAAAACTTCTGTGCGACTTTAAATTTGTTTTCCAAATCCTTTGGCATAAAATCCCATCGTACCTATAAGTAGTAAAAAAATGTGAAGCGGGGTGGGGGGGGGAGTATAATATCCGGGGCGTCATATTTTTAATACAGACTCCAAAATTATTTTTTACAAGAAAAATGCATACGAAACTTCGAATTCGATACCTTGAATAATTTTCGAGATACCGAATTTTTATCTTACAGTGATTTCTTTTGAATTTACACAATCTCCTAATGCGAAAATCCCCCTTTCAACTATCGATTAGTGATAAGTTTATCACAACCCCTCCGATTCCCAAGTATTTCTCCAGGGATTTCTGTTTTTCTCACACCAATCCCATTTTCAATTACTCCCAATCAGCGACTGTTAATAATTTTGAAACATCCCCGTCCCCTCTTTCAGTTGCCTTAAATTCCCAAGATCAAAAAATCAATTTTGTATCAAGATTTCAAAAAAATTCAATAATTCAGATTCCTTTTTTTCATTATTTCGTAAACCTATATTAATTTTTGAAATTACTAAGCAAAAAAATATTGTACGTTGTGACACAAATGAAATCATTCTTGTTTCCATTCAGCTTTTTATCATTACAGATTATGAGAAATCGATTTAATATTCGCAATTAAATCAAAGGAAAATTCTGATGTAAGATTAAATTACTAATTGTAAGTGATCGCTGAAAAATCGCATCATATCTGTACAAAAAAACAAATGTTGGAACACTTTTTCAAAATTAATGAAGTTGTAATACTTTGCAAGATCAAATCCATTAAATTCCGAACGGAAGAAGGATCAAATTATAATTCATATATAAATGATAAAAGATCAGAATTACTGAATCACAAAATGTATTAAAGTTATTTTAAGTTTATGATCTCTTTGCGTTATTATCCGCAAATTTTAAGACAATGTCCCTAAAGCCGGATACATTGTTACGCTCAGCTATTTCCAGGACATGGAAAGCTTCCCCAATATTTTTGACAGATTTGCAGATTTCTTGCATGCAGATTAGTTGAAGATTTTCTAAAGCAAACTCATTAGCTACCGCAAGTAGATTTTCTGATTGCTCTTCTTTTAAATTTTCCACAGTATCGGTATGAATAAACGTTAACAAATGCTCAAATATTTCTGGCTCAGTATCGGTGATTATGAATCGCTGTTCCTGAGATTCTTTCATTTCAGAATGTTCAAACATAGCTTTAAATACTATGATCTAGCCGCGAGTAACACTTTATGCGTTAAGAATTCCTTATCTTGACAGATAATTTTAACGTCGCTAAATATGTGATTTTTGTATAAAAAAGATAAGTCCTTTATTATTTGGCTTTTTTGGAGTTTCGATTTGAATGGGAGTGAAATAATTCCCTTTTCGTGAAATTTGATAAAATAGATAGCAATATTTATAACAATAAACGTCTTTAATCGGGAGCGAAAAATAAAAAATGGAATCTTCATTAATATTTTCCAAGCTTAAATCTTCTAAAAAAGTAAATGAGTTTGAGTTCAAAACGGACCTGTTAATATGAAGCGATACTTTGTACTTCTGGGTTTCATACGACATACAGTTCCTTTGATTGAAATATAACGCTTGCACGAACTGTACTATTACCTACTTTAGAATATTTTAGTTCAAAGAAACACTTTATTTGATGTTTTTTTTGCAAAAAATTTCTGCGTGACTTTTTTTTTTGTACAGTAGCGCGATCTACATACATGCGTGTACAAACGGTCGGGTTGTTTTCAAAAGAATGAAGACCAACAATCCCTGCCATCAGTTCTAAAACATCCATTTCTCCAGACACATTGGCATATTTTGTTGCCATATTTTAACCCAAGAACAACGTGAACTTTCAAAACACTACTAACAACGCGGGGTGGGATCCAACCCAACTCAATATTTCCTGTTATTTATGATGAATTTGAAATTCTGAAGGGAAGAGATGGTTGGTTCTCTATTTCAGAGTAATAAAATATTGCTTTTCAATGAAAATTTGTATTACAAATAATGCTTGGTAACAAATAATACTAGCCCAAGAACAATAACGTAAACTTTTAGAACACTACTAACAACGTGGGGTGGGATTTACCCCAACTCAATATTTCCTGTTATTTGTGATGAATTTGAAATTCTGAAGGGGAGAGATGATTGGTAATCCATTTCAGAGTAATAAAATATTGCTTTTCAATAAAAATTTGTATTACAAATAATATTTGGTAACAAATAATACTAGAAACAAATCTTTTCATGAATGAACAAAATTATTGATTGTCTGAACTTCAGGGAATCTAGACAAAAATAATGGATTTTCGAGATTAAGAAAGTACATAGGGGTGGTTCAAAAACTACGTCACGCTATTTTCAAAACTTTTTCCACTCCTCTACTACTACATACAACGCTTGAACCCCCAGAGTGACGTCACGTATACGAACACCCACCCACACCTTCTAATCGACATATTTTCTTCGATTTCATTTGATAAACACCTCAATTAAAACAAAAAAAACATAAACATAATATTTTAACAGACTTCACAGCCTAAGTTGGTCTCAAACGGGGAAAATATGGTGATTTCGATCAATTTTCAACCGAGAAAGACGATTTTTCAACCACATAGTTGAATTTCCAATGGAACAAAAATTAATTGGAGACTAACCAGTTGCATTTTGAACCAAATAGTTCAATTTTTAAGCCAAAGATACGATTAAAAAAAAAAGAGTTGAATTTTTAACCTTCACAGACGAATTTTAAACCAAAATAGTCGAATTTTCAAATGAAAAATAATTAACTTAACCCAAAATTAGTTGCATTTCAACCACATAGTGGAACTTTCTACCAAAATGCAAAAAAAAAAGATGAATTTTCTACCAAGAAGTTTCCTACCAAAAAGATGATTTTTCAATAAAGCAGTTGAATTTTCGAACAGGAAAGATAATTTTTTAACAAAATAAATGAAATTTCGACCTACAAAGATAAACTTTTAATCAAATAGTTGAATTTACAACAAAGATTAATTATTAACCAAACAGTTGTATTTGCAACCAAAAAGTTGATATTTCAAGCAAAAGGGACGAATTTTCAACTAAAAAATTATTTTAAACCAAAAAAAGAATTTTCGACCAAATAGTTTAATTTTCTACGAAAATATTAGGATTTTCAACCCAAAAAGACAAATTTTCTACAAAACAGTTGAAATTTTAATAAAAAAATATGAACTTTCAACAAAAGAGTTAATGTTTAACAAAAGAGTTAATGCACAAGAAAATAGTTGAATTTTATACGGAAATAATAAAATTATCAACATAATAAGGTGAATTTGCAAGAAAACAGTTGAATTTTCAACACGAGAACATGAACTTTCAACCAATAAATTAATCAAAACCAAATAGTTAATATTTAACCAAATAATTGAATTTTCTACGAAAATAATAGAATTTTCAACAGAGTGTCTACTGTTTCAGCGAAAAAGGTAAATTTTCTATAAAACAGTTGAAATTTTAATCCGAAAATATGAATTTTCAACAAAAAAATTAATCCTGAACCGAATAGTTGAATTTTATACGAAAATAATAGAATTATCAACCTAATAAGATGAATTTTCAACAAAAGAGTTGAATTTTCAACCAATAAATAAATTAAAACCAAAAAGTTAATTTTCAACCAGATAATTGAATTTTCTACGAAAATAATAGAATGTTCGATCCAAAAGGACGAATTTTCAACAAAATAGTTTAAAAATTGAGTGATAAAGACGAATTTTCTATAAAACAGATAAATTTTCAACCAAAAAAATGAATTTTCAACTGAAAGGATGAATCTTCAACAAACAAACAAAATGAATTTTGAACCAAGTAATTCAACTTTCAACCCCAAGGAGTTCACAACTCGACTGACGGAGTGTACACTGCCTTCAAGTGATTTCAGTGACTTCACGCCAGTGACTTCAGCGAAGGTCTCCACGAGATTATTAGCTGAAATTTCAACTAAAAATATCAATTTTTAAACCACAATAAAATACTCAAATTTACCAGTTTAAAAAACCAATTTTCATCTTAAAGGAAACGAATTTTCAGTAAAAAAAATGCAATCTTCAACCAAATAGTAAAATTATTAACCAAAAGAGATTAATTTTTAACCAAAAATATATTAGTAGACTTTTCAATTAAAAAGAATTAATTTTCAACGAAAAATAGTTGGATTTTCGTATTACTTTCTATTAATTCAGTTGGCATTTAAGCGAAGAAACGAGAAAATGGGCATTTATATTTTCCATGTGGGATATCACCCTAAGGTACAAATCATCAAAAAACCTGTTAACCCCCACACCCTGGAAGTGTGACGCAGTTTTTTATTGGCTGCAAAGTGAGTTTTATAAATGGTAAAAAAAAGATAAACTGAATCAAATTTCGTATGCTTATAGAGTTAGGAAATTTGTTTCTCTATTGTATCTAAAAAACTCGCTTCGAATTAAATGATGAGTAACTCACTCATTGTTTAGGTACACAAAAAAAAGAGATCCAAAAGAAAAGAGAACTCTTAGGATTTGCCAGTTAAAGAAAATATTTTCAATTCAAAATGAAATCTCACAAATTTGAGAACAATGCATTTGATGTTAAGAAGACCACTGTTTTTACATCTCTGTTTACACAATTGTATCATTTTGTTTTCAGAGTTTTATAAATTATACTTTGTTCTATTTCAAGTACTTACTGTTTATAATCTTCTTATAAATAATTCGTAAAGCCTTGTTCCTTATTCCTTTTCTGGCGTAATTCTCACGGACTCAAGCGATAAAATCTCTCAAAAAGAATAATAAACGTGGTACAATTGCAGAATATGGGCGTCACGTCTGTTTTGAAATGAACAATTTTTTTTCGGCAAACAAATTATTAGAATCTTTAATTGAACGATAAATGAAGCGATTTGACGAGGCAAAAGTTAAAAATTATTGTTACTTTTCTGATTACGATGTCTCAAATATGGGTCTGTCATGATATCGGAATGATAATATTTATCTCACCGTTTAGGTATTTTCAAACATCCGTGCGGCCAGAAACACTATAAATAATTAATTAAAACCCCTTTGACCAGTTACAAAAATATTGTTGGTCAAATCCTTACCCCTTTCCAACGTCTCGTGGGGGCGGGAGGGCACTCTTTTGACTGGTCACAAAAACAATGTTAATAATCTCGACGATAATATGATCATTCCGATATCGTGACAGACCCACATTTGAGACATCGCAGTAACGAAAGTAACAATAATTTTAAAGTATAAAATCGCTTCATTTATCGTTTAATTAAAGATTCTAATAGTTTGATGCCGAAAATTTTTGTTTTCATTCAAAATAGGGGTGACGCCCCTATTCTGCAATCTAACAATAAACGTCTTTTGAAAAGAGACTAACGTATAATTGCGTCGCATGACATATTAGATACTGCGTAGTGCGTAAACGAGAATCGAAATATAAGATAGAAACTGAAAGTGAACATGAGGCCAGAGGAAGCACAATTAGTTCAGTGGCGCCTCTTGACATCTACCCGAATTGGGCCGCAGAGGCGCCACTATACTAATAGTTGTGTTTCCTCTTGGCATACTTACTATCAGTTTATGTCTGCTGCAATTTTTCTTCAAAAAAATTATTTTAACGATTTCACCCATAGAACAATTTACTTTCAAAATTGGAAGCAGAAAAGTAGTAGATAATGTTTTCCCCACAAAAAGAAGCCATCATTTATCAAAATCAACCATTTTTCAAAAAATGATAAGAAGCGATAGTGCGAAAAAATTAAATTCCAAGAGACATTGTTAAAATAAATGTTTTTCGTGAGTTATAAAATATTTAAATTAAAAATTATATTTTTCATTCAAAATTCCATCATCGGTATTATTATTTTGCTTGAGTCTTGAGTGAAAACTAATCCAAGCCAATTTCAAGTTATTCTGTATGTCTAGCTCGTGAAACAACCACACTATTTTTGATGTCTTCAGACCCTCTGAGGGTCATCACTAATCCGCTGTAAACTTGATAGAATGTTTATATTATTTATTTCCATGGAATTTATTTTTTATGTATTAATAGGTTTATTTATCTGCAATAATGTTCTTTGGATTGCGAATCTAAAAATGTTGTCCATTTTTTCCTATCTCCATCAGTTTACTAGATACTTCTAGAAAATGACAGTTTAAATCTTTTTATGTAAAATTTTATACGCATGCAGTTGTTGAGACAGACAGGTTCCGAATTTCTTATTTAAAAATTAGTTATTACAAAATTACAAGTTTTAGCGGTTGTACAATTTTAATAACTTTTTTACCTTAATTTCTCGAAAGAAATCTTTTTGATTTAAATTTTGTACAAATATTGTTATAAATATTAGCAATTTTAAAAATGTATGATTTTTTATATTGTTTTTATTTCCTATTTGGAATATGTAAGAATTTGAATAGATTAGTTCAGAATCAACTTGTAATGAAATATGTACCCTGTACGTTCTAGTGCGCAGAGATGATTTTTGAATTTTTAGCGATTCGCAGCTTTTAAGTCGAATTTCCTCTGTTTAGGAAGTCGATATACATATGAAGAAAAATGCAGCTAGTTTTTGTGAGAATCACGAAAATATGAATGTCTACAACGTATTTTACCGGTTGAAAACTAGGAATGTATCAGGAATTTTTTTCACTTTATTTGAAAACGTGTGTTTTCGTGCAATTCTCAATTTGGGAATCACTGGACATCAATGAAGATCAATATATACCATTTGACATTAATTTTTGAAAAAAAAACAAAAGATTTAGTTCCACCTAGCCGGCACATTTGTCCCATTCTGAAATGCTTCTCAGCGCTATAGAGTAGGCATAATAATGCTAGTAACAAAATACATTTTCATATATCCCTTAAAGTATCTCTTCTTTTTTAATAAAAGGCGCAAGAGTTTCAAGTCATTTGCCAGAATCAGAAATCAATTCCCCCTGCTCATAAATAAACTTTTATGCGGATCTCTGATATAGGCTTCCCTGGATGAAGGACTTGTGGGCGCGAGGTATAAAAGTAAAAAACACCGATATCGACTATACAGTTTCGTTATTGCTGAAGCAAATTCAATATCAAGGAAATCGAGGCGGTGGTATCGGTCATGAAAGTTCGAGCGGCGTCACGACGCCCCGAAAGTATCGTCTTGGATTCACAAAAGTTTTCCGAAGCTCGACCTGCCGTAAACAAGGGGCGCTCGTACGTAACCACCCTGCTTCCTCCCAGGCTCCAAAACGCATCCACTTATCAGTAGAGAACGGAGAATGGTGGGACTGCACCAAAACGCACAGACAAATGCGGATGGCATGGCGGTGTTCGTAAGTACTACGTTTTCAGGAAGAATAAACGATCCCTAGAACCACAGACGAGATTCCAAAGACTCCGAACACTTTGACCGCTTGCCAAGCCCGCAATTCTTAAACACTCTTCTGGATTTTCCAGCAAGAGATAATCTACTTCAAAAAAGGGATAAAAAAGCTGGGCAAGTAATTCAAGGAGATTATTTTTACCTAACGAAGATGAAAACAAGAAATTTTCAACACCTGATCTTAAGAAATACAAGAAGTATTCACAAGATATATTGTCCTTGACTACCGATTATATTTATTTAATACATTTTAACACCAATATATTTATATGAGATATATTTTACTCTGAAATGGGATCATTTTGCATCAAGAAATAACACCTTACTTTTAAATAATATCAAAAATTATCTTTTATAATATTGCTAATTTTTAAAATATAAAAGATAAGGATAATCAATAAGAAGTGAGTACCGGTATGAACTGAATAATGGGAAAAAGTGACTGGGGTTTTCCGTAGTATTTTTTATGAGTAGCAATATTAAAAACGAGCTTTATAACTAGCGTTTTTACCACTTACTTGCTATTTTTAAAATAAAAAATATCTTTTTGACATGGCGATGAAAATTTTGTTCGTTGACAGATTATCATTTTCTAAGTCATTCGGTACGAGGTGAATAAACTGTTAACAGGTTAGGCTTGGGTATCAAAGAAATTTTTCGGCTTTGAGGTTGCGAGCACAAACAAGTAAGTGCTACCAACCAAATATCTTTTTAATAAATAAGCAACTTCAATCCTTTTACCAACATGACGACATAAACTTATGCGTAGTTTTTTTGTCTATGAAAGTTGGAATCAATGACTGCCATGATTGCACTTTAAATACGACACCGTTTGGAGCTTGTATAATTTTTATAATCAATTGAAAAATAATTACTTTACAAATAAAAAAATAATTTTGAATTACAGTCTCGGGTTGTTGTTTCGTGAATTTATGCATAATGTCCTTCGAAAACCGATCGGAACAGCTTACAATGTGAATATTCAGTTCAAACGAGAAGAGTACCATGTGAATAAAATTACGTATCAGAGAAGTATAAAATATAGGATGAATTGTTAATATAATTCATGTGATGGCATTGCTTTCTTTAACATGAATTTTACAGCTTGAACATGGTATGTAATACTTGCCCCATTTGGTCATCACTTATTACTATTATGAGTTTAGATGTTTCTCTATCCAACGCGTCAGACTTCAGACACCCAGACTTCCATGCAGGAGGTCTGGGGTTCGATCCCTGAACCGGGTACCACTGGAAATTTTTCTATGTACTTCTACCAGGGCTTCAGTGGTTCAGAACCCACCTTAAACTGTAGCTCCCCTCAGAAAAAGCTGGTGCCTTACCAAGGATAAATGGGCTCTTTCAAGGACCTAACCTTGGGGATCGAAGCCGATTTTGAGAAGACTCGAAAATGTGGCAGCAATCTCTTTGCGCTTGAGGCTCGTACGGGGGACTCTTGCACTCGAGGCTCCTACGAGGGACTCCTGTGCTTGAGGCACCTACGGGGGATTCTTGCTCGGCGGTCGCTGGCCAATTTCGTGTAATGAACACACACACATACACTTATATAACACGCCAGGACAGTGCTTCGAATCTGTGCATCTAACTGATGACCTTAGAGGGATCGCTCCGTCCACCCTAGTCTGGCCGTATCCTCCCTCCTGTGGCCTGCTAGGAAGGCTGCCAAATGGCAGAGTGGGTGAGGATCACTTTGCATGATCAACAAAGGAGGACGTCATTCAGTGTGCGATACGTACGCCTGGCACCTGATAGGTATAATTTCAGAATTTTGGTAACAACGAAACCCGCCGAGATCCAAAAACACTCAGCGAAGATGACCGGATTCGGAGTACTGCCTTGAGAATAAACACGGCTGTGACACAATAGGCTTCATAGCTTCTCGGGACCCCCGCCCACATTACAACTAACTAACTAGCTACTTTTATTTAGACATACGTGTATATTCATGTTCCATATAATGAGTTTTGACTTTGTTATTGTTTATGTTTCAGATTATTAGGAATATGCATACGTCTGTATGTTATTAAATATACTTAATTATTATCTTATAACGGCAGAGTCTGCAAATACAATCTCTCATTAACCGAACATATGCTAACTTATCGGTATTCTCTGAGTCATTATCCTTCCATGGTAATATACTTTATGTATCTTATGATTTTTATCTTACCGCTCGTAGTACAGTTACCATAATTAGGTTATCCTATATCACGTGGGATAAGAAAGATTATGTTTAGTTATCGATGTTAAATGAAATTTGTAAAATTTCGGGATGTAACAATTACTTCAGGAACATAGGAGTAAGGTCATTTCGCCGTGCCTCGGCGCTCATCTCTTCTGTCAGCTTGGACTTCTTCTGGCCTTCTGTTGCGCGGCTGCCTCTCCGAATGTCAAGCATCTCATGGTCCCCGGAAGATGGTCTGTCCGGGGTCCGTCCTCTTTTCCAGCACAGAGGTAACACTGTGGCCTACCCTTGCAGTCCATGTCTCTGTGCACCTCTTCACCGCATCTCCAGCAACATTTTGTCCGATCTGGACCTTCGCATTTCGCTGCCAGGTGGCCGTAGCCAAAACTTTGAAGGCCTTCAGAGTTCCTCGGTAGGGATTTTTTGTCAGGCACACTCTGACATCTCCCAGCTTGTTCTCTTCAAATTGTGCCCTCAAAGCCTCCTTTATCTCCACTTCCTCCGTCGTTTCGTCGAGATCTAAGATCTCGACTTCCGTGCGGGGCACGAGCTGGCTAGCGTTCCCCCTTTCTCCTACTGCTTCTATAATTGCAGAAGACAGTTTGCTTCTGCCCTCTGCCTCGCTTCGCACCTCAATGAGGACGTCGCCGCTCCTTGTCTGCCTAACACCCTTGATTTTAACACCAAGGGTGTCATGCTGTGTCTTGTTTTTCAGGTTTTTGAGGACCTGTGTGTAACTTTTCTCCAGAGCAGGCTTCACCAGAATTGCTTCCGGTCGAGCACGTCTCGGTGCCTCCTTTTTCTGCCGTGGTTCAGAGGGGAAAAGTCGCCCTCTGTTCTTTCTGCTGCACGGCTGGTGTCCCTGCTCCAACGATGCGGGTCTTCAGCTTTTTCGCCGATGGTCTTCGGGTTGTCGTCTCCTGGGGACTCAGAGTAGACTCTCTCGCTCTCTTGCCGAGAGCGGGGTCCTAGGCAGCCGTATCCTTTCCGCCTGCTGACTTCTTGGCTTTTCGGACCTTCTTGGCGAAAAACTCGCCAATCTGGTACTCCAAGCTGTTGAACCAACTGTCGGTCCAACTTGCATGCCTCTTCATTTTGTCGATGACCTCGAATGCGTCATCTAGCCCCGTTGTGATTGGCTTGTGGATGCTTTGTTTCGATGAGCAAAAATCCTCCATTTTCTTCAGGATGTTCTCCATCTTTACCATCAAGCTGACTCCTTGCTCCATCGCTTCCTTGAAGCCCATCTTATGACCTCTCACCTCACTTCGCAGGCTAGTGTCCAGCTCCTCCATCACGTCTAGGTCTCCACCAAACGCCTCTTCACACAAGCTCTAATCCAAAATATAGGACAGCTCTCAGTCCTCCATAGAACTACTTCCGTCACTCTCCAACTCTTTGGTACGACAACTTTCTAGGTTAGGTTTTTGATTCTGCTTCATGTTGTTCCCACGAGTAGCTAGGGAAAGATCGGTCAGCCCCCTGCAGAGCCCCGCATGCGGGGGTAAAGTCTCAATAATCTAGGAGGCGACCTGGTATCCTAGAAACATCGTTTGGAACAACACACTCTGGTGCCATTCAGCCTTCAGCACGGTTGTTAACGCCTCAGCTTGGAAGTTATTTCTTCGGGACCACCCCTAGACCATTGTCCGTGACAGCTTATTGAGTTGTGTGACCGTATTCAGCAGAAACGTTCGTCCTCTCTTCTATCCATCTATCGCAGGTGAAGAACGTGTGGGACGCATCATCCCTACACGGGCCGCAGTACCTGCAATCAGTTTTGCCGTCCTATGGTGTTATTCTATCGCAGCAGGAATCTGGATTACCAATCCCCGTGTTTTACTGACTTCCGCTAACTTAGCACGGCACAGAACCCTCCCTTGGTCGGTGGCGCCATTTTTTGGTGTCGATAACTTGCGATGGTGGCGCGATCTTTCGGAATTTGGTCTCGTAGCCCTCTCGCTATAATACTGATGTAAGAATAAAAAAGACTCCTTGCTTGATCTGGGGAGCTTCCATAAAGGATATCACAGTGTTTTGGCGAATTTTCGACCCCCTCCCCCCTAATGTCACATTGTGACAATGGGGTCTCAATGTCCTCTGTCACAGACTGTCATAATTTGGCTACTCCCCCACCCAAAACTGTGACATGCTTTATGGAAGCTCCCCTACCTGTATTTTTGTATTTCTACTTATTTTGTTGGAAAATGATTGGACAGTGCACGTATAATTCTACTTATTCCCACCATATTGTGTTTTTGGCTCAGCTACAAACATACGGAATGGTTATTTGGGCGTACCATTATGGTTACGTATGATAGCTAGAGCAAGAATATTTTATCTGTAAAGTATCAAAAACGTTTTCCTAAGTTATGAACTTGTGTGGCTGAATCTTTCATACCACAGTTTGCATGATCCAGCTATACTGGAATGGCTGTCATAATACAATGTAGAACCCTGTGGCATCAAATAATTCGTTATCAATAAAAGTACTTCTTGTGAAATCTCTTTAAAAATCAAGATTTAGTAGTTTGTTTTTAGGTGACTTTTTTATTCCTCTTGCAGAACAAAAAAATTATCCTTGTTTCCATTAAAACACATTTTATGAATGGGATATTTTACCCTAATCTGATAATGATCATAATTCGTTAATTGTAATTAACGAATGGAGCATGGAACGCGTGATCAAGAGCACAAGTGTCGCTTCAGATTGTGTCAGGTGGCGCTGGATCGTGGGCAACAGGCGAACGAAGCTTTAGTTCATCCAAAAGTTTGGATGATCCAGCCATACTCTAGATGGCTGTTTCTTGGAAAAATAGAATACCCAAATCATCAACCATGCTAGTATTCGTGTACCTTTTATCTATATCGTTCGAAATAGTACGCCTGGTTGAAGGAGAAATATCTTTGGATTAACTCAGATAGAAAACTCGCAACCATAATCGTACGATTGTAATCCTCAAGCATTTCTTTCATTGGCTAAGAGGAAGCAAATCTATTTGCTGATTAATCATACATGACTAATGAGAGCACGGTGAGTCTCAATCAAGTTCAACCCAAGAGTCTATTCACTCAATGATACTTCACGGAATACAAGTCTGTGATAGTATGTAGAAAATTTTAGCAAAAAATAAAAATAATCGTCGCGAAGACTTTTTAAAAAAGTTCATTTCTTTAAATAAAGAAGGAGTCTTCAGAAATATTCCTGTGAAATGCAGATGAAAGAAAAATGATAATTTCAATTCCTTTCTGTGCAATGATTTCCTAGAGTTCTGCTACAGCTTCATCACTCGGTATTTATTTATTTACTTCATCATCAGAGACTTGTATTCAGCAAAGTACCTTTGAGTGACTAGACTTTCAAATCAAGCTTTGTTAAGATTCACCGTGAGAGAGCGAAGTGCTCTTCAAATGAGCACCATACCGTGATACAAACAAAGTGGAAACACGCGAGATCGAATTCACGGCTAGTATTTTTCATTTTCGCATTTGTTTTTAAGAATTAGGTACAAAATAATATTTTATAAAATATGTAGAAAGGGTTGATAGAAGGGGAAAGTGAATACTGTCGTACTTTTAAAGAAAGGCTTCAGGCGGTCCGTTCTACCATAGGATTTCTTACTCGAGGCTCTACGAATAAGGAATCTCTTGGTCTCTCCTCGATCCACCCTGTCATTGATGACAGATTAATGAATTGGAGTCGCTTTGAAGGAACGCAACTAGCGAGGATTCTCCTTCATTATTGTTAACTTCACTTCGAGGATACTATCCTAATTCTTAGTGTATTAGAATAGTAGCGATTGTAACGACTTTGCACTCCATAATTTCGTGGAGACCTTGTTGTGCATGTTTGCATTTAGTGTGGAGAATTAAATGAATGAAAAAGAAGTGCGTGCAACATTTATTGTAACGACTTTGCACTTTATCTAACGATAAAGACCTCGTTGTGCATAGTTGTACCAGCTATTGAAATTCGAATGGGTTTTTTTTGTTTCAATTTTTCAAAAAGAATAGAGCCAGAATGGAGTTTGTAACAACCTTGCACTTTATCTAACAATAAAGACCTCGTTGTGCGAACATAGTTTTGGTATCTGAGTATCTAAAAGAAAGAAAGGAAGGAGAATCCAAAATCCACAATCGGTCACGTTTATCACTATCTAACGATTTAAATTTTATTGTGAATTTTTATTGTAAGAATTAATCTTACGAAATTGTTCTTAATTTAATTTTCAAATTTGGTTATCAAATGTTTAGGGCTAGTTTTAATATCCTATCAGTATTGGAATCAATTTATATCGTTGGTTGCAAGTTACTGGACAGGAAAAAGTAAACGCAAATTTAACAAATGTCTCGATGAAAATAAATATCATTGAGATAAGTTTAAAATGCAACATTACCATTACTAAAAATTAGAATAATTTTTAGCAAATTTAAGACCATAACTAGAAACTAGAATCAGCCACTGCAGTTATAATTAAACTGAAACTATTAGTTAACACAAAATCTATTCCCGGTTAGTGAATTTGATAATGTTACATAATGATGCGAACGATGAACATAGCATTTATATATTTTTCCGACTTATAATATTTTTATTTCAATGTATTGCTTTCGATTCTAGTTTACTGCCATTAAGACTGAATTGTACGCACTAGAACGTGTAAAATTTGACAGCATTCAAAAAACAAATGGTTATTATGACACACCTTTTTAATATCAAATGTGTAATTTTTCGAGATATATGACTAATAATTGGAACTTTTCTCATAAGGATAATTTATTTTTAAGTGATATTCTAATATCGGTATTTTTATCGAATTCTCGATAATACAGGAACAGCAAGGTCGAAGACTGTTTTGGTCAATTTGAATTCAAGGCCAATTTTGTCTGTAATGTGTTATGAAAGCTTTGTATACTAAAGTATAATTTTTTGATAAAAAACGTTAAAAGTACTATCAGCGTAGCCGGAAATGTTGCATGCGCTGTTGCATGGTTACGAGTGCAGCCTTAAAACATGAAAGACAAAGGCGCCCTGAGGATCCCTTGGAGGGTTTCAGTTCTACATTTGTCTGCTTCACCCATATAGAGGTATCACTGTTTATTATTGCTTAGTGGTCGAGACGTCAAGTATTACGTGAAGGCTTATTGAGAGTGGTGTATTGAGGGTAATTAGGGTTTAGTCCACGGGTTAATGTCTGCCATTCTCTTGCAGAAGAAGGGGATTTAGATATGTAAAAACTTACAAAGGTATAGCGTAACAACAATGGTGGACCCCCCTACAATGGTAAGCCACACGCTTTCATTTTCGCATGGAAATAGTAAATGCAAAAAGAAATAATGGAAGTTACCTGTTGCCTGAATTTCTTGTATATGCAAAGTAAAGTTTGTCACCAAGCAATAGTGAATAATGGTTCTATATAGTCCAATATTTAAATCAGAAGGTGAGCAGAGCGTCTTACTTTAGCGGTCAGGACATTTATCAAAAAAATTATCTAACCGTCAGACCCAATGGAAAATAACCACTATTTGTGTGTGTCAAAAAATGCTATATCATTGACAAGACGCAATACAAAAAGGATTACTAGATGGCGCTAGGTTCGAACACTATTTTTCTTTATCGATTTACCCGGCTCACTATTGGCACTACGCGTGGCTCAGTAATGATTTTGAGTTGCTCACTGATAAGGTTAACATATCTTTATTTTACTAACATGTTTAATACTTCTGGTGGCACTTATAAGAAAAAATGTTAGCTGAGTCAAAAATTTAAAATACTTGGTGGTGCAAATACTGACTTGAAAAGTTAATTTCTCCATCGTCTGAGAAGCTAGCATTAATACTAGCTGAACTCATGATGTTTTTTGCGATTTCCACTACAGCTGAAGCATGCGAATCGCCGGTAGTACCAGTCAAAAGTCGTAAGCCTTGTTCAATGAGATATTCTCTGTACGCACGGGCAGCATACTTTATTGGTTCAGATGTACTACTTTGCGAAGTAAATTCACTATCCTCTATCTGACCGTAATTCCAAGTCTGAGTTGCTAAAAATCGGAAACCTTCATCTGTTGTGATCCATTTCAGCTTTTCATGAATAGGACAAGATGAAAGTAAACTGCATGCCTTTCCTAAATAGTATTTATGAACAAATGGAAAAATTGACTGTTTGAAGCATAATGCAGCATTGATGTACACTTCTGCTAGTATTGTCTTGGAAATAACTTGTCCTGCATTTTCAGCATAATTGACCGCAGAAAGCGCAAGGAATAAAGTATTCTTAGTTGAACCTTCAGAACATCGTAAGCGAAGTATATGTTGATAAATAACAGCTAATTCCATGGCCGAAATTTCAATTAATTTACGTTCCGATTTTGCAGTAAACCATTTCCCAGCAATTAACATCCATTTCAAAGGCCAAACTTGATTCAATATCTGTCTTATTCCATGCCATAATGTTGCGAGATAAATTTCTATGCGAGAGGAAGGTAAAGAACGCCCAAAACATTGCAAACACTTGTATAGATCACGACAGGCATGTTCGTAATACTGCTTTGATATGCTAAATTCAGCTTGTCGTCTTCGTCTTCTAAGTTCAAAAATAAATTTGTTATCAGCAGGCAATATCGGATCTCCAAACAACAGCAATCGACTTAATCCACCAGCTAATAAGGCTATATTTGCAAGCCACAGCAGTGCATGTCTCCATATTCTGTTATCCGCGCTCGCATTCTCTGCAAAAAAAATTGATATACATATAGTTATCTAGCATACATACTGTGAGATAGAAAATGTAATGCAATAATGGTAAAAAATATTTGCTTTCAGGTTATATGGAGATACTGAATTTAGCCTCAGATTGATAATGCAGGGTACTATGATACCCCCGCGGAGATTCAAGCTACGTTTCGAGTCTTTTATGAGGTTCCTATTGGCTCCAGGCCCTAGCCATAATTCGCTTCGACTCTCTAGCAGTTGACTTCAGTCGTTAGTGACAAAGATCGAAATGTATGCGTATATATAATTTTAATTTTTCTGTTAAAGTTACTTTAATTAGCATGTAATTATGTAATATCTATGTTAAAAGTCATATCAATATTTTTAAAGCTCAATGAGTCAAGCATGCCGGTATCATGCAAGTGCAACAGAGTAGCCTGCAATGAGCACAGGAAAATCCTCTGCCCTCATGCTCACTCATAGATTAGAGAAAATGAAAAACATATGCAATTAATGTAAAAAATGTATTTCACTGATTCACTTGTCCATCATTTTTCGATTTTCATGTAGCCAAATAATTATATTTCATCAAAGAATCGAGTAATGTTTATTGTACCTATTTTCAACGTGAAAGCAGATACCAAAAACATTAGTAAAATATTAATCAGTGAAAAAAGGTGACACAGTTAGTATTATCAGTAATGATTAGTAGGAAAAAAAAATTAAGTAACGAAACACATTAGGAGAGATTACGTTCGTACATACGAAGTGACTCAGACCGTGTATTGAGTAGTACTGACTGCCCCCCCCCCCCCCCGCCACATTGTGGAAAAGGGAAACCTATTTTGTTTGGAAAAAGTAATTTTTGCTTTTTTTTTAAGATTATTTTTTTATCTGAAGAACTTTTTGATATTTCATCTTTAAATAAGCATTGTAATGTGCACTCCAATTGCTCTGATTTGCTGAAACGTCAAGGAAAATTAAATACCTTATCCCACGCGGAAATACAATGGTGTGTTTTGGCGGATCCATTAAGAGGGCTGGGGACACCCGCGGGCATTATGAGTTGAGTGTGCGAGAGAGACAGGAATATGATAAGCACGCCTAAAAGGGTGGAGCTTGTTAGTAAAAAAAAAATCTCGACAGCCAATCAGCGTAGCAATATTTTCAAGAAAAAAAGGTACATCGGAAAAAAAGTGTGAAAAAAATTGCCTGCAATAAAGTCATTATCAGGGGACATTCGGCCTGGGTCAACCATTGTCTAGAAACCGGTAACCTTACGGCAGGGGGTAGATTGTCGAGGGGACGATTTTGTGCCTCGCGTGACATTCCCATTGTTTGAGATTAGACACAGCGGAGGAAAATCCAAAATTTGTACTATAATACTTAATTAAATTTTAATATACTGCATTAAACTCGTTATATTATTATGAGCAAATAAAAAAAAGTTTAAATCGGTTAATATTTTCAATCCCCCGGTAATACCTATCCCCACCATAAAAAAAAACTATAAGGCTAAAGGAACCTCTGTGCTGAATCGCGTTTCCCCAGCGACAGCCTCGCAATGAGCAGATCAAGTTCGCGTTGGGTCTGAAACGACCCATGATAAGTTTAACTTCGGTGCAAACTCGTTTTGAGCGTCAAGGTAAGTTTTGGAATTTTTATGAAGTTTATAACTATTTTCGAATTATTTTTCTTTTTTTGAGTCATATATTGATTTTTCATCTCTTATAGCATGCTGCAGCGTACTTCCACTTAAGTCTCGAGAATTCTTAGTCCAGGTACGGAACGAGTCAACGAGTAATTATTATAAGATGATAGAATTTAAGGCGTGAACATATTGTTTTTTTTTCTTCATGAATATGTATAATTTTCTACAAAAATAAAATTTGTATGCATCAAAATATGTGGGCGTCCGCATGAAAAGAGCCCTTATAGCCGGTTATAGTTTAGGAGATATTCGCGTTTTTTCAAGTTGAGGTCAAAATTATGATTTTTAAATTGAGTTGGGGATGAAGCTGGAACCTATAGCGAATTAATTGGTACTATACTCGTATCCACATAGTAACTGGAAGTAGGCATATTTCATGTTCTAAGATAAAATAGAACATATGTGATTATGACATTCGCCAAGTTTCGATGAGTTTTTCTCGAAAAACGGTTATTTGAAGTTGCAACTTCAAAAATGCCCCGGTGACTCATTTTTCAATTTACGGGGTTCATTTTGGGCCTTAAATGCGGGGAATTTATCCGACTATTTGCTTCTATACGTAACTTCATGCCAACCATAAGGGCCCTTTTCATGCGGACGCCCACATATAACGAGTTATTTCTTGAAACTTCAAATTTCCTCTTTCGAAAGTTCATCTAAAGAAATGCTTCATTGGTCTAAATGCATGAACTCTTTGTAACAAATAAATATATTTTTAATTTAATTATTATCATTATGAATTGAATCATTATTTTTTCGGTCCAAATAAACCTAATGACTTGATTCAAGTATGCTCATTTAATTGATTCAAATGCGTCCGAATCAATTCAAATAATTGCACTTATCGAATCAAATAAATATTTCTTTGAGCGACTAATCAGACTTTAATGAATCTAGACCTTTTGAATCAAGGAAATCACTTCTTGAATGTAAGAAATATTTATTTGAATCAAGAAAATCTAGAAAAAGAATTCATTTCTTTAGATCAACAAAAGATATTTGTCTGGTTTAAAATTAAAATTACTACTGTTAAAGAATGTTTTCTTGATGCTAAGAAATAGGATTCAAGTAAATGTATTTTCTTGGTTCGAAAAATTATTTTTTTCAGTTTATTTATTAAAATAGAACAATTGATAATCTTGTAAACAAATTAAATAAATGCGAAGCTTTGGCACTTTGGCCTGGAAAAGAATGTTTTTTCTCTAAAACTGCTTTAAGCTTCTGTGAGACTGTGACTGCAAATATGCTTTGTAAATTCTTGGAATTTGTGGTTTTTCAATTTTGGATCTTCCTTCATCTTCTGAATTGATGCAGATAATTTTGAAAAGAACATAGGTTCAAGTATATTTGTTAAAATACAACAATTGTTGATTTTTTAAACAAATGATATAAGCAAATATCAAGCGTTGGCTTTTTGGCCTGCAGAATACTTTTTTTGCATTAAAATTGCTTTAAATTTTTGTTATAGATATTTTCAGTCACTATTTCTATATTAAATTAAAAATAAATAATTGTCACTATCTATCTATTTCTATCTATTTCTTATAAATTGAACAAATATAATTACAGAAGTATCATTTCCCAGAATATATCGCTAATAAATCGCAGAATAAATCGCTAATTTGAATATGTCGCTAGAAGAATTTCCTATAACAAATATATATTGTTCATTTTTTATAAAAATAGTAATTGCAAATATTTCTCACAAAAACTTGAAGCAGTTTCAGTGAAAAAAAAATCTTTCCAGGCCAAAGTGCCAAAGTGTCAAACAGTTTGAAAACTTAAAAAGTTTCAAATTATTTTGAAGATTTCAAAGAACTTGACAGATTTTAGGAAATTTTTAAAGATTCGACAAAAATTTCTATTCATTTCAATAACATGAAGAAATTTCAAAGTATCATAAATGTTATAAGGTGTTTACGAAAAATGTAAGTCATTTTCAAGAGATTCAAATAATGTCAATAAATTTCAAAAGATTTTGAAATATTTGAAAAGTTTTTGGGGTATTTTAACAAATTCTGAGGAATTTTCAAATAATTTCAGTAATTTAATTGGCTTTTAGAAGATTAAAAAAATATCAAGTGATTTTAAAAGATTTCAACTGATTATATAATTTAGGACAATATTTTAGACAATTTCACAAGATTCCAAGAAATTTTAAAGAGATCAATAATTTCAAGGAATTTTAAAATATATTAAAGAGCTTAAAATATTTAAGGGAATTTTGAAGGAGTTCAAGGAATTTTGTATTTATTTCAACAATTTGAAGGAATTTTCAAAGATTACGAATATTTTAGGGTATTTCAAATGAATACAAGCTATTTTCAAGATATTTCAACAATCAGAAAGAAATTTGAAAACTTTTAGAGTTTTCTTTAAGATTCGAAGGATTTTTCATGTGATTTCAGTAATTTAATTGATTTTAGAGGATTTGAAATATTCTAGAGTAATTTAAAAGATTCGTAGGTATTTTTGAAAACATTAAAATGTTTCAAGTGATTTTTAATGTTTTGAAAGGTCTTGAAATATTTTGGGGAATTTCTAATGACTCCAATGAATTTTTTTCATTTGAATAATATTAGGGACTTTTCGAAATTTTGAAATATTTGAGGCTATTTTTAAAATTTTAATTTGATTTTAAAGAGATTAACAAATTTCGAGAATCAAAGGAATTTGCAATTGATTTCTGATGATTGAAAATATTTTAAAGTACTTTAAATAATTTCGAGGCATTTAAAAAAAAATCCAGTTTCAAGAAATTTGAAAAAAGTTTTAAGAATATGAAAAGTTTAGATTATTCTAATAGATTCCAAAGAGTTTTCAGTTGATTTCAGTAATTCAAATGATTTCAGAGAATTTGAAATATTTTTGAGTATTTTAGAAGATTCCAAGGCATTTTCGAAAGCTTTAACAAGTTACAACTTTCAAGTAATTTTAAAATATTGAAGGAATTTGAAAGGACTTTAAAGCATTTCCAAAAGATTCCAACAGTTTAAAGGAATTTCAAAAATTGTAAAGTATTTGGGAACTTTCAGAGTATTTTAAAAGATGCCAAGACATTTTCGATCGCTTAAAGAAGTTTCAACTGATTTTTAAAGAATCAAAAGTTTTTTTTTTATTTCAATATTCTGAAAGAGCTTTAAAGGATTGGTAATATTTTAGGGTCTTTTCAAAAATTGCAAGGGATTTTGAAGAGCTTACGAACATTCAAGTAATTCTAAAATATTTTCAAGGATTTTAAATATCTTAGGGTATTGTTATAGATCCTAAGAATTTTTAAATTGATTTCAGTAATTTAATCTCACTCATAGGCTTTGAATTATTTTATGGCATTTTAGAAGATTTTAAGGCATTTTGGAGAGCTTTATAATGTTTCAATTGATTTCAAAAGATTTGAAAGGATTGGAAAACTTTAAGAGTATTTCAAAAGAGTATAAGGAATGTTTAATTGGTTTCAGAGTATATTAAAAGATTCCAAGGAATTTTGAATTAATTTGGTAACCTGATAGTATTTGAAATGATTAAAAATATTTCAGGGTACTTCAGAAGATTCCGAAGCCATTTGAAGAGATTTAGAAATTGTAAGGCATTCCAAAAGATTTTGAAGTTGTCGAAATATCTTAGGGTATTTTTAAAAGACTTCAGTAATTTGAAGTGATTCAGTTCTTCCTCTTTTTCCCTTTATGATTTATCTGTCTCTAATGAGCCGAAAAGGAGGTTTACCCATAGTTGAAATAACTATAACTATAACTATAACTATAGTTTGGAAATCAAATTTTGATTTGTGAATGTATTTCATGCTCTTGTTGCATGGAATCATTCAGTAGAAAGTAGATTTGATTTCGATTCCAAATTAAAAAAAAACGATTCTAATTATTTGAGGGTTTTCTAAAAGAGCACTTCCAAAAGATTGAAAAATTTTCAAAGGAATTTCAAATGATCTTACTGATTTGAAGGTATTTGAAAAGTTTGCTTGGGGTAGTAAAAAGTTTCCTAGAATTTTGGAAAATATGGCACGATTTTGTAGGGCCTAGTATGATGTCTCGAAAAATTCCAAGTGATTTTATAAGAATTCTAAGAATATCAATGATTTTAAGGGATTTCGAAAGCTCACAAGGTATTTTGATAATTTTTCCAGGATTTCAGGTAATATCGTCAAATTATATGTAATTTCAAGCGATATTATAATATTTCAATAGATTTCTAAGAATCCATTTATAAGAATTCATGGATTTCGTATGATTTCAGAAAGATTTTTAAATATTTCAAGGTATTATTAAAGATTTTAAATAATTCGAAAGATTTTAGGATATCTTAAGAAATTCCAAGGAATTTTCCATTAGTTCAAAGAAATTTAAATATTTGAGGTATTTTCAAAAACGAAATGAATTTCTAAGAGCTTCGATAAATTTCAAGGCATTTCAAAAGACTTTGAAGGATTCGAACTAAAATTTTGAATTAATATGAATTTTTTTTATCAATATACCATTTTATGATATTTTAAAAGATTAGAAGGGATTTCATACCATTTTCGAGGATTTCTATATTTTCCAAGGATATTAAAAGCTCTCAAGATTTGTGAATAAATGCCAAGGATTTTATGAAGTATCGGCAGATTTTATAGAATTTAACAAGATTTCATTTCGAATTCACCCTAAATTCGTATAGATTCTTTTGAATTATGTAGAATTTTCTGGACTTTTTTTTTAATTCACGTGAATTCTTTAAAACTCACTTAATTCTACTCAATTCAATTTTTTTTAAATTTCTTTTAAGCTTTTGTTCAATTCGTTTCTCCAGATAATAACGATCGCAGAATTTACCCACAAATAAGATATGAGCAATCCATTATGTATTTCTTTAACAGAGAAAAAAATGAAAAGGAGCTTCTTATTGGAGGCTACATACATCATCCTGTGGCGTCTTCTAATTATTTTATACAGATATTTGGTAACGTTAATTAAATATAAATAATATAGAAAACATAAGTATTTGGTTCATTCTGTTTCATAAAAAAATTAATAGGCGCGCGCCTTGGCGCACTCAAGACTACTAGTTTGTCTACTACATTTCTAATCCACTATACAAATTCTAATTTGAAGAAAAAATATAAAGCTAAAAATTAAATTGAATGTTTCAATGAAAATTATAGATCCTTCTAAATTAAATTTATTCAGAAAAAAGATCTTCTATCGCTCGGCTGGGATTCGACAGCCAGGTCGCAAAAAGGATTCTTCTTCTGATCTCTCTAGTAGCTTAGTGGTTAGAGCACCTGACCGGAAATCAGTTGACCTGGCACCCGAATCCCAGTGGAGCGATAGGAGAAGATCTTTTTTCTGAATAAATTTAATTTGAACAAATTTTAATTCACAGCTTCATCTAGTCTGAAATGACGTTAAAGATTTTCTGTATTAGAGGATATAACTTTGATCGATAATGTAGATTTCCATTTTCACAGTGTGTGTGAAAAGATTTCTCTTCTGATTGATCGTTACCATCTTCGATGATAATACAGATTCCTAGTAAAGATTCCTATTTATGGATCCATGCTTCTTATTTTGTGAACTGATTGATTAATTTTTTTAAAGTGTTTTTGACGTTGTGAAATGACCATATATAAATTAAATTTTCAAAGTGATACGTACATATATATATATTTTTAATTAGTTTTAGATTATGCAATTTAACATTGACTATAATTTTTATACTAAAAGTTTACTTACATTTAAAATACTTCTATTCCTATTATGTAATTTCTGTCAATGTTTGTTTTGTTGTTAAATGATTATCTAAATTCAATTTTCAAAATTATATGTAAATATGTTTTAATTTTTTTTTAATTTTTATGAAAGGTTACTGATAAATCAATTTTTCACAAATGAAAGTGAAAATTAAAAAAAAATGTAAAGTACAAATTTTGTTAATGCCTGAATGAAAATTGATTGTAAATCTTTGTGATGTTGTGAAATAAGTATGTGAAGTTTGCTTTCAATCTTATACGTGCATGTATTTAATTTTTCTATGGAATTACTTTAAAATGTCATAATTAATTCAAATTTTCTGAAAAATATAAAGTATACATGATTCGATTGTTCTAACGAAAATAACTGTTCATTGATTTTTATGTCGTGAAATCATTAAATAATATGTAAGTATATTTTAATTTTCTTGGAATTATTTTTAGAGGTCATTAACAAATAAAATGTATAAAAATGGAATTTGATGTTATGAAAATAATTGTTTAAGTATTATTAGTTTAAATTAAATCAATTAAATTATTAAATTGGTCAAAAAGGTTATTGATAAATCAAGTTTTCAGAAATGAAAGTATAAAGTAAAGAAAATTAAATAAAGGAAAAATTATTTGAATGTCTTAATGAAAATTTTAGTTTAAAGCTTCTTATTTTGTGAAATGATTAATTAATTGTTGGGTAATTAATTTTTTTCACGATATTAAATTAGATAAGGAGTAAAATGTAGTTCTTTTAAAATCTAGTAACATAAATTGATAATTTACTTGAAGGTTATATAATTGAATATTGGATATAAATTGTATAATAAAAGTTTATTTCTATTTAAAATACCTCTATTCCATTTATGTAATTTCTGTCAATGTTTGTTTTGTTGTGAAACGATCATCTTAGTTTAATTTTCAAAATTATATGTAAATATGTTCAATTTTTTTGTCAAATTACTGTACAATTTTACTATTAAATCATTTTTTTTTGTATCTGAATTCAATTTTCAAAATTATATCTGAATATTATGTTTTAATTTGTTTGAAAATTAGTGTACAAATTCAATTATAATTAAAATTCTCAGAAACGAAATGTCAGGCATAGAATCATGTCACTGCTAACACTGGCTGCCAATTGTTCAAACAAATTGTTTATGACATGAAAAAATAATACAAAATGACAAACTGTTGGTACTATATTCTTATAGATCTCCCTAACAACTCAATTGAAGGGCAATGTTAAGAAATTAAATTATTTTTTGTTGAGTCCGAATGTTCGTAATGTAAATTTTTTTAAACAATTTGTTACCGGAATTGACAAATAATATCGGGAGACATCTTTTTTTTATCAGGGATCACTTTATCAATCAGAGTAATTAATATTAATGCCGAACTATCCTTGACAAATGAGGAATCTATAATATTCAATGTTTGTTAATAGAACTTTTTTATGAGAATTATCATTACAAGTCAACAATTTTTTTTTATTTCAAGCAACCCATAAGTATTAAGCCCAAGACACGCTGAGCATGGAAAAAATGTTTTCAAGAAGATTACAAAAATTTTGCAGCTTCTATCGTTTGTGAGTGATCAACTGGCAGGACAGCGCAGCGAATGATCTCAATAAAATGACGATATCGCTGGAACCAGAAGAATCTCCATCCATTTTTTTAAATGAAAGCTGATTTCATAAGGAATCTTCATATCATAAATCAACTAAAATTTTCCAAAATCATTTGCTTCCAAAATAATAAAATATTTCCCATGTATCACTAAGCTTTCACCAAGTTGCATGAAAATTGAACTACAACTTACAGATTCTGATATTCCTGATATGTACTGCCCTAATTATTGAAATAAATTTTCAGGACTTAAAGTTGAGAAAAATATGTGTATAAAGTAAAAATTATTTAAATGTTTCAATGGAAATTATAGTTTCATGTTTTTTATGTTGAGAAATGATTAATTAATTATTAGCTGGTAAATTTTTCTCACAATATTAAATTACACAAAGATTTAATTTCATTTTCTCAAAATTGAGTACATAAATTCATTATTCACTTAAATATTATATAATTAAATATTGGCTATAATTTGTATAATAAAAGTTCATTTATATTTGAAATTCTTAGATTCCAATTATGTATTTTTTGTCAAAGTTCATGATGTTGTGAAATAAGTATCTAAATTCAGATTTCAACATTATATGTAAATATGTTTTAAATTTTTCTGAAATGAGTTGCAAATGTAATTATGATTACAATTTTCATTGAAATGTAAAGCAAAAGTTATTTAATTGTTTGAATGAAAATAATTTTTTATTGATTTTCATGTCGTAAAATAATGAATCGATTACTGATTCATTTTTTTCGCAACATTAAACTACATAAACATTTTAATTTTGTACTTAAGTACCATGAATTGTTTATTTATATATAGGTTATGTAATTTAATATTGTCTATAATCTGTATAATCAAAGCTTATTTAGATTAAACACATGTCTCTCCATTGCAATTATAGAATTATTTTAAACTCTTGTGACTAATTCTCGATGATCAAATTCAACTTTATAAATGCTTCAGAGAAGGAAATAGAAAAAATTGAAGATTCTGTAAATTGAAGTTTAAAATGTGGATAAAAATCGGACGGTCAAATGGTGACTGCATTATTTAAACAGTTGGAAAGCTTATGAAATTCCACATCTAGTGGTACCCAACAAATATTTTTTTACCTTCTGAAAATAATACAGCAAGTGAGAAGTTTAAAAAGAATATTCAAGATTTTCTCAAATTTTCTACCTCAACTTCAACTTTTAGGACGACCTAGGGAAATTTTTTCAAAAACTTCAAAATTATACGACATCGAGCCTAAAATCTTGTCTTTAATTTAGGCCAAGAAGTCTGAAAAATCTCGATGCGTACCCGAGATATGATTAAAAATGTTGCATCGTATCTGAGCTCAATTGTAAGTAATTGTGTCAATTGTGAGTAATTGAGCTCAGATATGATTGGACATTTTTAATCATATCTTGAGTACCCATGAAGAATATTTTTTAAGATTTCTTGGCTTCAATTAAAGATAAAGTTTCAGGCTCGATATCGCAAAATTTTCAAGTTTTTGAAAAAATGTCCTCAGGTCGTGCTTAAAGGTGAAGTTGAGGTAGAAACTGTGAGAAAACCTTGAATTTTCTTTTTAAACCTGTCACGTGCTGTATTATTTTCAGAAAGTCAAAAAAATATTTGTTGGGTAGCACTAGACTTGCAATTTCATAAGCTTTCCAACTGTTTAAAAAAAATGCTTTACCTATGTTTTTCACCGAAATATCGTGGTTCGTAGTTAGCAGTGATTTTTAATAGATTTCACAAGAGTCGTGCGCACAATTTCCGACGGTAGTGTATATGAATTCAATTTCAAAATTATATGTAGATTATGTTTTAATTATTTAGTGATGTATTTCGTACGCCAGACTAGGTGAAAGGTTCCGAAATAAATCAAGTTGGAATAGCAGAAGTAACATTTATTTGAAGGCCTTATTTTTACAAGCTCCCGCATTTGCCTGCACTTCTATGCGATTGTGCTTCAGTGCATCCCGACCGGAAAAAGCCACTTGTGGAAAAAACCCTCAGGAGGAGCCAAATCTCTTTCAAACTATTTGAATTATCAGAGCCTTAATGATGCCGATTATATCTTGCTTCCCGCTCCTGATCGAGTCTCTCAGCCACCGCCCGTTCTGTAAGAAAAAATATAAAAGTTCATTATTTTGAGCATCAACAGGTATGTAACTAAAAAGTGGTGAGTAAATAATTCTACAGTAATAGTGCAAAATATACTTTCTATGTATAAACAATTTAATAGTGGTCCAAAAAAATTATATCCTTATGTTTGAAAAAAAGTTAAATATTACCGATGTGGAAATCGGCCCATCTTAACCCAACTTATAGTTGAGCACCAATTGGGCCCCAACTGGGCATCCCAGATGCAGGAAGTGAAATTAATTAATAGATTATTTTAATTATATGAATAAGTGGATGTAATCCTACCCGAATCCTGAAACTTTTCCAATTATTCCGAATTCTTAATTATCAAAACTTATGTCAATAAAGCCAATCAGTGTTCGATTTATTGTTTGGGCTTACATCGGGCATACTTGAAGAATGTCCATAGTTTTGGATCTGAATTTATTAATAGATTATTTTAAGTTTATAAGTAAATGGATGCAATCCTATCTAAATCCTGAAACTTTTGCAATTACTTAAAAGTTGTAATTATCAAAATTTATGCCGATGAAGCCGATCAGTGTTTGATTTTGTACTTAATTGGGCTTAAATTGGACTCACCCGTAGTAAGCACTATCGGAGCAAACAAGTCTGGCCCTAAAATTTAACCCCAATTATGTGGTCTGCTGCTATTTACATCGGTAAAGTTATCGTCAACTGCATCCGTTTAGAAATAAATATGTATCGGGATAATTCTGATAAAAAACGCCGTGCGAATAATAAATTACGCGTACGGATTGGAAAATATTGAGCGATTCAAGAAGAATCTAGCACTTATATTTCATTTATATAAATGAATATAATTCTTATACTTTCACCTTACATAGTAAATGAATCATTTACTAACATAACTTGTTTATTATAATTTGTTGGAAAATGTTAAAGTGCAATCATTTGATGAAAAAAACGTTTTCTCTCATTCTTGAAAAGAACTTCTGACCAATAAATTTTCCTCATACACTAGATTTTTTTTAACATTACACGGTAAGTTTATTATATATTTTGCGTATTATATTTTACATATATTTTTCATTTACTTAGTATAGTGAAACTGGTTTCGAATTAGATATAAGCTCTAAATTAAAATCAAAACTCCCTAAACGCGACAAAGAGATGAACAGAGTACAGTAACATTTTCGAGTAAAAAAACAATAAATAAACATTTTATTTGAACTTAGCATTTTGTAATTTTTAAAAAGCCGCCTATATTGGTTAACGTGCGCGGCTTTGCGAGCCGCAACGCCGCAGAAAGGAGGTCAGTTACACCAGCCCCTCCCCCCCACTTTTAATCTTCGCGTTTTCCATAGCCCACTGAATTACGCCGCAAATGCACTCACATGCGCCACCAATAAAAAATTTGGCGCCACGAATTTTAAATTGCATGACCTTGAAGATCTCTAAATGCGCTAATATTTGCCATCAAGAAAAAAATTTGCGCCACATTAATAACCGAATTATCAGCGATCAAAATGAGGGAGGGGGGCTGGCGCGAATTTTCTAAAAAAATTCAAAATTTTCAAATTCATCATAGATATCCACCATAACTTCAAATGCGCTCAAATTCGCCACCAGTGAAAAATTGTGGGCTAGCTAATTAACAAAGATAGAATTCTGAAGGGAGGGGCAGTGTGACACAGGTTGTGAATTTTTGACAGTTATATGAAATGAAATATTACGTATATGGAGCCATTCGTCTTTAAATGCTCTCATGTGCGCCACAAAAATATTCTGCATTTCTTGAAAATTGTCCAAGATATTAAATTGGCTCATATGCACTATACAAATTTTCTGCATATCTTAAAAATTCCACAAGATATGGAGATCTTAACATTTTGCAAGGTGTTTACCACCAAGATAAAAACTTTTTAATCCGCAGTGATGAAAGCAGTTCCGTGTGGAGTTTCAAATGAGGTACGTTCCGCTAGCACCTCCACAACGGAATTTTTATATATTCTTTATGCCGAAATTTTGGGTTTTTTTGACACCAATCCTGATTTTCGAGATCTTTCATGTTTCTCAATCAACCTGACTTTTGGGTGGAGGTTCTGGTAGCCAGGACCTCTCATATTTGATGAATCACGTAACAGCTGCCTTCAACTAAAGCCGCCAAAAGAATTTCAAAATAAAAATAGTCATCACAAGCAGCTTTGAAAAACTCTAGTTAATATATATATCTCTACTGTAATATTCCACGCACCCTAGGAACTACCCCTATCACATTGAACGAACGAAGTCTTAGCTGCCTTCAACTAAAACCGCCAAAAGAATTCCAAATTAAAAACAGTCATCACAGATAACTTTGAAAAACACTAGTTAATATACCTATATTGCCAGAAACATTCCACGACCCTTAGGAACTAACCTTATTACATTTAACGAACCAAGTCTCAACTGCCTTTAACGAAAATGCCTTCAAAACATTCGAATGGAAAATAATTATCTTAGGCAACTTTCCAAGACTCTAGTTAATATAGCTATCTTCACAGTAACATTTCGCAACCCTTAGAAGCTGAGACGGGGTTCATTAAATGTGACAGAGGTTGTACTGAGGGGTTGTTTGACTGTGGAGATATCTATATCAACAGGTGTCCTGAAAAGTTGTCTGTGGTAATTATTTTTAATGTGCATTTTTTTCTGCGGTTTCAGATGAAGGCAGCTGAGACGTGTTTCGTTCAATGTGATGGGGGCAGTTTCTAGTGGTTGTGTAATATTACTGAGGAGATAGGTATATTAACTAGAGTTTCGGAAAATTGTCTCAGGTAAGTATTTTTCATTTGAAAATTTGTTAGGGGTTTTAGTTCAAGGCAGCTGATATTAGGTTCGCTCAATGTGATAGGGGAAGTTCCTAGGGGTCGTAGAATATCACTATGGTGTTAGTCATATTAACTAGAGTTTTGGAAATTTGTCTGGCATTATTATTCTTAATTTGAGATTTTTTAGCGGTTTTTGTTGAAGACAGCTATGAGTTGATTCCTTAAATGTGATACGGGTTGTTTTCTGGGGTCTCAGAATATTAATTTGAGGGTAGATATATCAACTAGAGCCCCCCTCGAAGCTGTAGCACCTTGTAGTTGGTGGGAAGGCTTAAGTGTATGAGACATGGGGGTCAAAAGGACCTCGGTCTGCATGCGTATGGATATGAATGAAAGGATCCCTATAAATGGGCTCTCCTGGTATGCTGATTACGGTATGGTAGAAGGGTGAAAGAGCCTAGCTAACATGGGCCTTCTGGATTTCAGGGTCGAGGTCCCTCCCGGACTGATTTACAGATTTGAAATCGGGACAGGAATGACCTGCGGCCCGCATAGATACTGAGAAACAGCCCTCCGTTTGTTATGGTGGTCTGTAAGCGGATATTTGAACATTAAGTGTCGCACTCAATGTGACCACCCCCCTAAGCCATGGATGTTGATTGATCGTGCTGGTGGAAATTTGACGCTTGGGGGTTACGAAGGTGTCCTAACGGCCTCACGGGGACACCGAACGACCTCCTCGAGTAATTAGTCTTACCCCTGCATGCGGGACTCTGCAGGGGCGGACCTTTTATTTCTGTAGCTTCTCGTGGGATCAAAATGGAACACGCAAAACACAACAAAAATCGACCGAAGGAGGAAGTGAGGTGTTGTAGGGGGGAGAGGGCTTGAGCCTTAAAGGGTCCAAAATAACCCTTTCATCCCCATCTGTCTCTCTGGCAAGCCAAATTCAGGTGACGGCTGTGCACCTAGCTCCCTCGGGAGCTGAGGGATCGACGGTCCTTCTGAATGAGGCTAATTTAACGGCAGAGGCTAATCAGTCCCCTACAAAGAAGAAACGCATCAACGGTTCCCTAAAAAGGAGAATGAAAAGGCAAGCGCAGCAGGCTAGCAAAGCAGCTGCGGAAGCTGGATCGTCGGCAGCTACAGGACACCCCACCGGGGGTGGCTAAGCCTTTGAAGGGGCACAAGGTGGCCCAGCAGCCGACGAACAGAGAGTCGTCGAGAGCTGGACTGACGACTGCTCAGAGGACTAACCCTTTGACAGAAAACAAATTAAAAAAAATAAATAAATAATAGCAACTGGAGACTTGAAAAGTTGTGTGTGTTGACTATTTGTTATTAGATTTTTTTTCAAGTTTCAGTTGAAAGCAGCTCATACTTGAGTCGTTGAATTGATAGGTGCAGTTCCTAGGGGTTTTAAAATATTTCTGTGAGGGTAGATATATCAACTAGAGACTTGGAAGGTTGCGTGTGATGATTATTTGCAATTAAAATTTTGTTGCGCCTTTAGTTGAAGGCAGCTGAGACTTGGTTCGTTAAATATGATCGGGGTAGTTTCTAGGAGTTGATTAATTTTACTGTAGGATATATACATTAGCTAAAGTCTTGAAAAGTTGTCCCATGTAATTATTTTTCATTTCAAATTTTTTTGGCGGTTTTAGTTAAAGGCAGCTATGACTTGGTTCGTTGCATGTGATAAGAGTATTTCATAGGGGATGTGGAATATTACTGTGGAGATAGATATATTGACTAGAGTCTTGGAAAATTGTCTGGGGTGATTCCTTTTAATATTTAATTTTTTGGCGGTTTTAGTTGAAAGCATCTGAGATTTAGTTTGTTAAATGTGATAGGGGTAGTTCCTAAGGGTCACTGAATGTTACTGTGGTGATGAGGAGATGAAAAAGAGTTTTTGTTTGTTCAATTATTGCTGTGGGGTAGTGGGTATAGTTTAAAGTTTTGCGAAGGTGACTAGTATGATTTTTTTCATTTGGAGATTTTTCGGCAGTGTTTTGTGAACCCCGCAAAATCATTGACTTTTGATTCATATTTTTTGGGTTGGTTCTGTTCAATATCTATATTTGTAATTAGTGACAAGTGTCGGTTTTATGGGTTGTATTCGGACACTTTTAATTTGTTATTTTTAGTGAACTCAAAACTAGCTCAGGCTTACGGTGTTTTCTCCTGCTTTTCCATATATATATATTAATTCTTTCCAATGCTCAGGGCTTGTTTTTTATGATAATTTTTTTAGAGTTTTTGGGGAGGCCAAAAATAGAACGAAATTCCGATATGCTTACATATAGGCTGCGTGCGTAAGTTATTTTCAAGTTGTTTAATTTTTCAAATTCTATTTAGTGAAGTTGCTGGCTACCTGGTTGTTTAAGAAAACTAAGAGAGCCTGAAATCGGTATTGGTGCCAAAAACACCCCCAAAAAAACCCAAAATTCTCTAATGCTTACATTTATTTTAAGTGCATATTTTACTTTGAGGGTAGTTTTCAGGAGATAGGGGTTGTCTTTTGACACATTTTGCACACCCTTTGCAAAATGTTATGACCTCCATATCTTGAACAATTTTGAAGACATTGAACACATTTTTATGGCGCGTATAAGCGCATTTTAGACCACATACGACAGTCCCTTCAAAACTGCGGATTAAAATTTTTTTATTTCGTGGTTATCACTTTGCAAAATATTATGACCTACATATCTTGGGCAACTTTCAAGATACTCAGAAAATTTGCATGGCGCATATGAGCGCATTTAAAACCCCATGCGAAAGTCCCTTCTACCCTGCAGATTAAAAACTTTTCATTTTGATGGTCATCATTTTGGCAAATGTTATGACCTCTAAATCTTGGGCAATTTTCAAGATATGCAGGAAATTTTCATGGCGCATATGAGCGCATTGGAAGCCCCATACGACAGTCCCTTCATCAGCGTGGATTAAAAAACACCACTAAATGAATCTCTATTTAAAAAATCTGGAAATTTTAGGCACAGTTCTGTAATATTTTTTTAATTAGATTGTATTTTAGTTTTTACATTACCTTCGTCATTTTGAGGGAGGAGTTCCTGCACGACCCACATATCTCTCCAACGTTTTGCATAAGGCACATGTGTCAACTCTGAAATAGTCTGGTGATCATGTTGCGTGGGTACCCAATCGAGACGCTCCAATACATTACCATCTACAAGCATCAAGTCGAAGTGTGCCCCTGTTTGTGTTTGTAAATTATAGTCATTAATTGAGTTGAAGAATGTAAACAATTATTAGTTCAAAACCACTAGGCACTTTAATCCATACTTCGAAAAAAAAACTAGTCTTTCTGGGCAGAATTCTCTAATAGTCTTTTGAAATTATATTTTAATTTTTAAATTACCCATCTGGAGTGTGGTCATTTCCCACATATGCCCGCCGCCTTCTTTTCCAACCTGTCGCTGGCCATCCATCACTCTATCCCCACGTCTATATCTGACATGTGGTATATTATAAGCAGCTGTAAAAAATATAGTTACTGGTCATTCTGACGATTGAAAATTTGTTTCCTCAGCACTTAATTCTACTAAGTTGTGATTCTACTAATAATAATTGACCAAGAGATGAGATTTTTATATTTATCCTAAGCCCCCCAAAATTATTGCTTAGCTCAAAGAAATTATCTACAGCAAGAATTATATCGCCCCAGATAGCACAAGAGTTTGCGGCAATCTTGCCTCAACCTTGCGATATAAGGTTCGGAAGCTTGCATCGCAAGGTACAGGCAAGCTTCCAGCAAATAAGAAAATGTCCGCCATGGGGCAATATTACGAAGCAAGCTTGAGGGAAGATTACCTGGGAAAGTGGCTGAAAGCTTCATAAACAATATTGAGGGAACATTTTGTGGGAATGTGCCTCGAAGGTTGTGCATCATTATTGAGGGAATATTTTCTAAAACTCTTCTAGTTTGCGAATGATCAATTAACATTTTTTTAACAGTTTTTAGTTCGGAATGATTATTTCTGACATTTGAAAGGTAGCATGACCTAACGGTCTAGTCTACGTTTTCACGATTTTTAAGAAGAAAATAAAAACGTTTTCAAAAATTGAAATTTTAATTTGAAAAATTCCTTTTGGGAACAGTGCCGATGTGAACCTTGGTAAGCTTTATTGCAAAATATTATTAGGTTCACAGAAAATTGAGTGCAATTTTTTTTTCATTAAAGAAGAGGGTCACGCAAATTTATAGCTGGGCCCTTATATATTACTAGCAAAGCAAAATAATATTGTTAAAAAATCCCTTCGTCAAGTTACGTATCAGAATTTTTCTGATTCTTTGAGCCAAGAATCCAATTTTCGAAAATTTGCTACCTTTAATTTTTCAGGCTGAAAATTCAAATTAGAGTTTCTTTCTATAACGCCAATAATAATTTTTGATTTTTTTCAGATCTTATGAATTGTACTGAAATCTCTCAAAGTGTTTAAAGTTTTAAAAATATAACTTTTTTCTTTAAAGATTGTCTAACTCTTTAAACTTTTGAATAAAATTTATTTAGTGTTGAAAACTGTTCCTGCCTATCCCAACATAAAAAAAAACATTCATTTCATTTACAAATAATCATTCCAGGCCTTTTTCGAATCACGAAGAAATAGCTGGCCTTGTATTTCAGGCTTCGAATTCTTATTAATTCATTCAAAGAATAGTTTTGATTCTTTTTTGGTGTGATTTTTTTTACCAAGTGACGAAAAAAAGCATAATTCAATAGTTACTTTTTTATAAAAGAATAATGTATTCTTTACTTAAATTATTGTATTCCTTATATAGTTTATTTTATATCAATAAGTCTGTAATTGAATGTTAGATTGTGTTTCTTTTCAACTTATTTCAAAGCCTTGCTATATATGGATTTTTAAGATTGTCTATACAATTTGTTTATAATAATTCAAATGGTCCACTTATAGACTTTTCATTCTAGATACACTACTGACGGATAGTATCGAAACAATCGCTGAATGACCTTTTAAAAATAAGTCTTGACTTTGAAAGGTGATATTTTTTTAAACAGTTGGAAATATTATTAAATTTGATGTTGATGAGTCTCAATTGACGTAATTTCTTTCTTTTGACTATTTAATTGTCACGTCAGAAAGATAAAATAAAGTCACAAGTTTCAAGCAATTTTGTACGTGAAGTTTAACTTTTGGCAGGAGCTAGAAGAATAAACCCTTTTGAAATTCTACAAAAGTGATTCTTATGATGCAAACTTTTCTTTGAGCCATTAAACATTGAAAAATCTGTATGGTTTTATGAAATAATAATTTTTTGTGCGACCATGCAAAACTCCTAAACATTGCATTCGCAAAATATTAAATTGATAAATTAGTTTTTCTATCTCCCGCCAAGAGTTGAACATGATCTACAAAATTCCTAAATAATCGGAATCGTATTTTTGGTTTTCTCACGTCATAATTTAATACCCCCAAGACCAAATTACTTTGAATAAAGCTCATTTAACGCAGAATTCAATCAACTTTAGGTTATTTGGAAATATTTTCAGCTCGCTGTATTTTGGACGGCGCTATCACCTTTCAAAGTCTAGGCTCAGTTTCAATCTGTAATCGGGTTAAGTGGCCCGATACTATTCGCCAGTAGTTAAACTGTCAAGTTTTGGATCGCAACAATTATAGTCAACAAATTTGTGTCCTTTTTATACTAATCTCAGGTTAGGTTCAAGTGCTTTTAGTGTTTAGATTTATTGCTAGAACTTGGACCTGGGGAGGTGGGGCGTCGATCCCAAATCCTGTCGAAAATCACATCCTCATTTTCATTCAGTATTCCAAACCATCTAACTCGTTCCTCTGTTTCACGGAGTATGTGAAGAGTGTTCTGGTACAGAACTATGTCACCCACATTATGACGCTCTACACGTCTTAGTGATCCTACTGTTAGGGGTCTAGCCCTTGATTCTGTAAAAAATAAGATATCGATTTTTAATATAGGACTAGAAAACAAGCAGGGGCGCCACGAGCGCAAATTTTTTTGTAACCTTTTGCATTTATTAGATTAATCATGAAATTAATAATAATACAAAATGTTCTTTTTTCATAGTACTTACTATCTAAAATAAAGTACAAACGAAAACTATTTCTTGAATAATGGATGAAAATTGAAATGTTAACTTCAGAACTAATGCATAATATATACAATTATCATATCCATTATACTGATAGTATGTCGTAGAAAATTTATCCCCTTATTGTAAAACACAGATCTAAGAAAATTCACGGAATGTCATGAATAGGGCGGCGCACAGTGGGCGAACGTGAAAAATTCCGTGATAAAATCGTAGAACTTTTGATGGGAATGATCTAAAAAGTTAAATGTTTTTCGGCGTAATCTATTAATTATTCAAAATAATAAACAATAATTATTTCGCAGCCTAATCTCGAGTATAATCATACAAACTTTATTACTTGCAATGCTGCATTCACGTATCAAGCAGTTTTAATGTTTAAAAAGTGTTCATGTTTCATTGATATAAATATTATGATCTAATGAACTGAAAATAATTTCCGAGAAAAATATAAAAAATTAACTTTAGGATGGCTGAGTGTGTGAAGGCGACGGGACAAAGTTCTCAATATAAAAATCGTTAAACATGTGTTTCCACTTGTAGCACTGTTGAGCTTTTAAGTCATTGATCTTTAACAAGTATTCGTTTTCAATTTACTTTAGCTGTATTGATTCTAAACTCAACTGTATCGCTAAATCTTAGTTATGGAAACATGTCTATAGCCTTTGATTTTTCGACAGATTTAATTTTCTCTGTTCAGGAAATTGGTCCAGAATATATACATCGGCACCAATCCTAAAAGAGTATTGACCCTAAATAAAAGCTTTCATTAGCAACCACGATTAAGATTCCAACTTGATATATCCTTTTTGATCTTTTTTAGATTTCTATCGGCTATTCCGGATTCCAAACATTGATCATCACGAACCTCATTAATTTAAATTTTCTCCTGATTTGTGAATATCCAGGATAGTTTTTGTATTATTTAATTTTATTTCGTGATGTACAGAATGTGAACTATTGAAATTTGTTATGCTAGATAATAATTCATTGGATAATTTCCGATATTTAATATCGGTTAAAAATCCATTCTAATCTCAATTCCTTCAAATCTTAATTACACTTCATTTATTCTTTTTCATGGGTTGAAAACGGTAACGATCACCAGACAGCATTATTCAAGTATCACATGCAAAAGATTTTTGAGTTCCCATTTTTAAAACGGGTTAAAGAAAAATCATTGAAATCTCAAAAATTATCTGGCCTTCATTTTATTAGTTCTCACTGAAGCAAAATGATAAGCGCTTATATTATGTAGCGTTCCAAGGAGTTGATTGTAGAGTTGCCACACATAAGATGGGTTAAAAAAGAATCAACTTCCCTACGCCCTACATAATTTATGTTATCAAATTTTTGTGATATTATTTTTTTTACATAAATTTCTCAGCATTAATTTACCTCATCTTTTTGAATACTTCGGTCCTCCTAGATATTTGCTACAACATCATATTTAGAATTAGCTTCGCACCTAAGACCCGGCGGATAAAGTCCCGAAAAGTGCTTACCTCCGATTAATTTGAAACTCCGTATATCTATGTATTTTGACGCGCCGATCACGAATATGATAATGAAAATAGCCGCAAATTTGATTTTCAAGGTCAAAAGCCCAAAAAACTATACAAATTTCATGGTTTTCCGTTTATTTCAGTGAATGATAAAAATTAACAAAAAAGCTTTAGAAAAAGTTATAGATCTTTTAAAAATACATATTTTATGTTCAATATATTTTTACCCTACGACTGACCGTTTTAAAGAAAAGAAGGGAAATGTCGGTACAAAGTGGAGAATTGCTTAGGTTACACATGACTCCCTTTCCAACGCCTCATGCAGGGGGGCGAGAAGGCACCCCCATGAATGGCTACTGAAATAATTTAGGGCACACACCACCTACACGACCTCCTTTCCAACGTGTCAATTGGGGGGGGGGCACCCCCATGACTGGCCACAGAAATAACTTAGGTCACACACGACCCTCTTTCCAACGTCTAATGGGGGGAGAGGCACCCCTATGACTGGCCACAGAAATAATTTAGGTCACAGACGACCTCCTTTCCAACGTGTCATGTGGGTGGTGGGGGGGGGGCGAGAAGGCACCCCTATGACTTTCCACTGAAATAACATAAAATTATAAAAAAATTTATTGACTGAAATAAACGGAAAACCATTCAATTTTTATAGTTTTTTGGTGTTTCGACCTTGAAAATCAAATTTTCGAGTATTTTCAATGTATAAAGAGATAAACAAAAGTAAGAGTACAGAGTTTGTCAGCCTAACAAACAGCAAAGGTGAAATGCTATATGATACAGACGGGATAGTAGATGCTTTAACAGACTCTTTTAAAAAATTATTAGGAGGTGAAGATATAGGGCAAGAGAACTGCGACATAGAACATAATGAATTAGAAAACCCAGTTCAGAAAGTCTGTGTCAATGAAGTTAGAGATATAATTAAGAACTTAAAAAATGGTAAGGCTGCTGGTGTAGACAGTATTTGAAATTTTTTGAAATCTTTGAAATATTTGTGAAATCTTTCTTTCATCTTTGTTTATGAAATCTTTTGTGTTCGTTTCAAATTACTGAAATCTTTTGGAATCTTGTCAAATTTGTTGAAACCTATTGAAATTGTTTAAAATGTTTGAAATCTGGTGTAATTTACCCTTTTTTAAATCTTTAAAATCTTTGAAATTCCGGCATTCTTTGAAATCTTTATGAAATCTTTGAAATACTTGTGAAATCTTTATTATTCAATTAAAATCATTAAAATATTTGAAATCTTTGTGAAATCTTTTAAAATTTTGGTAAAATCTTTGAAATCCTTGAAATCTTTGTGAAATGTTTTGACATTTTTATAAAATATTTGAAATATTTGTGAAATCTTTCTTTCATCTTTTTTTTTGTGAAATCTTTTGTGTTCGTTTCAAATTACTGAAATCTTTTGGAATCTTGTCAAGTTTGTTGAAACTTTTTGAAATTGTTTAAAATGTTTGAAATCTGGTGTAATTTACCCTTTTTTAAATCTTTGAAATCTTCGAAATTCTCGTATTGTTTTGAAATCTTTCTGAAATCTTTGAAATACTTGTGAAATCTTTAGTATTAATTTAAAATCATTAAAAGATTTTAAATCTTTGTGAAATCTTTTAAAATTTTGGTAAAATCTTTGAAATCCTTGAAATCTTTGTGAAATTTTTTGAAATCTTTGAAATATTTGTGAAATCTTTCTTTCATCTTTGTTTATGAAATCTTTTGTGTTCGTTTGAAATCACTGAAATCTTTTGAAATCTTCTCAAATTTGTTGAAACCTTTTTAAATTGTTTAAAATCTTTGAAATTTGGTGTAATTTACCCTTTTTGAAATATTTGAAATCTTTGAAATTCTTGTATTCTTTTGAAATCTTTATGAAATCTTTGAAATACTTGTGAAATCTTTAGTGTTCAATTGAAATCATTAAAATATTTGAAATCTTGGTGAAATTTTTTAAAATTTTGGTCAAATCTTTGAAATCCTTGAAATCTTTGTGAAATGTTTTGAAATTTTTATGAAATATTTGTGAAATCTTTCTTTCATCTTTGTTTGTGAAATCTTTTGTGTTCGTTTGAAATCACTGATTTTTTTTTAAATCTTCTCAAATTTGTTGTAACCTTTTGAAATTGTTTAAAATCTTTGAAATATGGTGTAACGTACCCTTTTTGAAATATTTGAAATTCTTGAAATCTTCTGAAATCCTTATGAATTCTTCGCAATATTTGTGAAATCTTTCTGAAATCTTTAGTATTCATTTATAATCATTAAAATATTTGAAATCTGTGAAATATTTTGAAATCTTCTAAAACATTTTGAAATCCTTTAAAATCTTTGCAATGTTTTGAAATCTTTGACATCTGGTGTACCCTTTTTAAAATATTCAAAATCCTTGAAATCTTTTGAAAGTTTTCAAATATTTATGAAATATTCGAAATCTTTGTGAAATCTTTGAAGAAATCTTGTCAATAAAATAATTGTTTTAAAAACAAACAAAAAAATCAAATTCAAGGTTCTCGTGAAAAATCCAAGGAGATTTCCAGGTTTTCAATGTTTAAAAAAAAATTCAAGGAGAATTCCAGGTTTTCAAAGTCGCTTAACACCCTGTATTTACACTATTTTTTATCAGTTGGTCCCCCTGGTACTTGTTCCAAAAACACTTTTTCATTCAGGACAAAGAAAGAAAAATTGGAACCCATATTTTTGTACAGCATCTGTACTTGAAATTTGCCCCAAAGACATGACCTACAGGGTCGCTTTACCCATATTTTCTGAAAAAAAATTTCTTTACACGTTTTTTCTGAAAGCTGTCATTCTGAAAAGGCAGAATTAAAGCATGACATTGATGCGATCAAGTGTGGACGTTGGTGAGTTTGTCCAACAGCCTCTTCTATTGTTGAATGGAAACTTACGAGTATTGCAGAGGCCGAACATGACGGGGTCCTTTTTCCCCTTTCCCCTTTTTCCCCTTCTGAAACTGGAGCAAATTCAGAAAAGGTGAACTCTGTAAGGTTATAAACGGCTGTTGCAGTTGTCATGATCCGTTCGCACGGTTCCCTAAGCCTGATATAGCAACACAAAAGGTGTCCTTAATTCGACCCAAATGACCGAGCCGGATCCTTTTTCTTTTATATCAACCGCGGTGAGAGTTGCGACTGTCGCCGCTGAAGGGCGGCAGTGCGCAATATACTCAGTGGTGAATATTGCGCAATATACTCATTCGAGTATATTGCGCAATATTGTGCACTCTAGCGGGAAACGGTTCAGGCGGCCCGGACTGTTTACGTTTCGAGTTTCCCGATTTTGCATCGCTGAATCTGAATCCAAAGTCGGAATTTCAAAGGTAGTTCTTGTTTTCTTCCTAACCTCAAAATTTCCTAACCTCAAGAAAAATAGATTTTTTTTATCTTCTTATACCTTGAAATTCAGTGCAAATTTAGGTAAAATTAATGTGGGTGCACTATATTGAATTCAATTTAAGCCGCTTCAATGTCCTAACTTATCAAGTAAAAATATTGAATTTTCAGCAAGGTAGATGAATTTTCAACCAAAAAAATTTATTTTTTGTCAAAAAAGACGATTTTCCAATTTACATGAATTTTCAACTGAAAAAGACAAATCTTCAACCAAATAGTTGAATTTTTAACTAAACTAGATCAAGTTTCAACTAGAAATGTAATAGGTAAATTTTTAGTTGAAAAAATTAACCAAAAAGATTAATTTTTAATCAAGAACATTAATTTCTATTAAAAAATACAAATTTCCAAGAAAATACATAAATTGACTAAAAAAGATAAATTGTGAACCAAAAATTAATTAATTTAATTTTCAGTTAAAAAAATTAATTTTTAACAAAAGAGATGGATTTTCAACTGAAATGATGGATATTAAATTGGAATTGTTACGTTTTTATTTTAAAGTAATAATAATTTTCAAAAAAAAAATATATATATATTTTCAAAGAAATAGTTACATTTTCAAACAAAGTGATGAATTTTCAACTGGAATAGTTGAATTTTATACAAAAAAAGAAATAAATTTTCGACTAAAATGATGAATCTTCAACTAGAATAATTGAATTTTCGACCAAAAAGTTGAATTTCCAACCAAAAATTAAATAGTTAAAATTTTTAATTAAAAAAAGTAATTTTCAGCCAAAGAGATGAATTTTTAACTAAAATGATGGAATATTCAACTAAAATGGTTACATTTTCAGTTAAACAAAATTGTTTAACAAAAAAAATTTTTTCAACGTAGTTCAACTTTTAACTGGATTTCTGAAATAAATTAATTTTCAGGCAAAGAAAAAACGAATTTTCAACAAAATAAATGAAATTTAAACAGATCTTAGAATTTTTAACTAAAAACTATTAATTTTTAACCAAAATAGAATAGTTGAATTTTCAGTTCACAAATCAAGAATCATTTTTATTAAAATTTATATTGTAATTAAAAAAAAATAATAAGGCTCTCAAAAAAATGCCCTGACTTAAAAAAAAATTCCCTGACATTCCCAAATGTTGAAATTTTTGTTTACTGAGAATTAATTTTGTTAACTATTACATATTTCGTTGAAAATGAACTTTTTTGGTAAAAATTAATTTTAAAAAACAACAATAATTTTTAACAAAATAGTTCAATTTTGAACAAAAAAATGCTTTTTAACTAAAGTGATGAATCATCAACAAAAAAATGAATGTTTAACAAATTAGTTGCACTTTCAACTAAGTGGTTGAATTTTCAACCAAAAAATATGAATCCTCACAGAAAAATGTAACTGTTGATATTCCAATCACAAAAGATTTTTATTTCAAACCAAAAACAGCTGAACGCGCAACCAAAACAGATAATTAAACAATTTGACGTTAATTTTGTTTGTCTACTGGTCTAAAATCCATATTTTTTTAATATTCATTTTTAACTTATAAAAAAATTGCTCTCCTCCGCTGGGATCCGAACCCAGGTCCTTCAGATTGCCGGTCAATATTCAAAAAATTTAGATTTTAGACCAGTAGACAAACAAAATTAACATCAAATTCTTTAATACTCTTATCCTGATTTTCCCGGATTTTCTAGAATTTTCTGACCTGTAGCAACCCTGATTAAGGCTTTCGAATTGAAACTGTAGAATTTTGAACAGATTATGTTTGAAACCATCGATGTAAAAATCGAAAGTAATAAATTTTCTTGACTTGGAATTTTAAGTGCTCTAGTGATTATTGTCTATTTTTGCATCTGTGTCATCAACATTATCTGATGAAGGTTGACGTCTTCAATATTATTTTCCATCGATAGTTCGTCCTTGTTAAATATCAATCTTATCAGGACAGATTAAAGATAAACTATAAGACCTGACCTACGTCTCGTTCAATAGAGTGAAGTCTGTCAATCCTCTAGGATCAACTCTTCCTCACGCCTAGTTGTTTAATCTATTATCGAAGAATTCAAACATTTAGAACTTTATTCAATAAATTTACAACTACTATCATACAAAAGTTATCAGCGTGTCTTTTTAATAATCTTTTACGCCAATGGCCGAAGCGACCCAAATATCAAAATCATGGTGCGGGAGCGACCCAAAATATCAAAAGCATGATGCGGGAGCGACCCAAATATCAAAAGCATGATGCGGGAGCGACAAAAAAATATCAAAAGCATGCTGCGGGAGCGACCCAAATATCAAAATCATGGTGCGGGGGCGACCCAAATGTCAAAAGCATGCTGGAATATTATATTTTGGACATTTTTGAGATTTTTCTCGATAAATTATACCTTCGATTTTAATTCTTCTTCAATGGATATTGGATAGTAATAAAAATGGAATATCCCAGAGAATTAGGAATTTCCTTCCTCTATTTTGCATCAAATCAGAAGCATGCGTGTATTTTCCAGTCGTCGATATTGGCTCTAGTAGACAGACTTCGATTCACTTTGGTTGGCTTTTCTCCTGAGTGGAATACCTTGTTGCTAAAGAATTCGAAGACTGAAACTCACATTTTGCAGGGAAAACCGATATGACTTTTTCTTGTAAAATTTCCCGACATGTAGGTGCTATGCTTGTCTTCCTGCCTTCTTATCTATTCTCTCAAAGCGCGATTTACGGATTTTCGAGAGTCTATTTTTAAATTTTCGAATAACTAAATTATTTAAATCCTTTAAAAATCCTATAGGTAAAAATCCACTGCGTGAAATTTTGCCCTGATAAAAAAATTTGTCTGAGGAGTTCGGCCAAAATTGCCCGGAAAACCTGAAAAACATGTTTTTCGAGATCTGAAAAAATTACTGATTGCCTTAAAAAATTGATGATTCGACCCTTTTCGAGAGAAATCCGAAAAAAATGATGAAGAAAGTTTAAGATTTTTTTTGGTATTTTTCAAAATCTGTGAGTATTGTTTTGTATTACTCACCAGTGGACCTCCATGAAAAATATCAATAATAATCCCTGGCGGAAAATTTTTGACAATACGAAAAACTAGAACCATTTTTAGAGGAAATATAATGCAAAAGGAATTAATTTTCAACATAACAGTTTAATTTTTTACCCAATTTTGTAATTTTCAAGCCAAAAGGAAGAATTTGCTATGGAAAAATTGATTTTTCTATTTTCATGTCATATTTTTTCATATCTATTTACAAGTAACAGTTAATATTTCAACCAAAACAGATTTTGATTTGAAAAAACAAACGAATTTTCAACCAGAAAAGATCAGTTTCCAACCAAAAATGGAATAGTTACATTTTCAGCGACAAAAATTAATTCTCAACAAAAAAAAAAGAAAGAATTTTCTGCAAAAAAAAATTAATCTTTCAACCAAAGAGATGAATTTTCATCTTAAATTTTGCATCTTCAACCAAAAAATGAATTTTAAAGAAAAGAGTTCTAAAATCAACCAAATAGTTGCATTTTCAACTAAAAAGTTGAATTTCTTACCAACAAGAATAATTTTCTACAAAAGAGATCAATTATCAACAAAATACATACATTTTAAACAAAGTACTTGAATTTTTAACAAAAAAAAAGATGAATATTTGACGAAATAGTTGCACTTTTAACGAAAAAGGATCCATTTTCAACCGAAAATGGAATACTTGAATTTTCAGTAAAAAAAAATTAATATTCAGCAAAAATGAAACAAATTTTCAACGAAATAGTTAACTTGTCAAACAAAGAGATTCAACAAAAAAAAAATTAATTTTTAACTCGTTCAAATAAGAAGTGCATTTTTTTTAACTATTTCAAAGCTTATGAAATTTCGCGTCAAATGGCACCTAATAGAGATATTTTTCATATTTTAAATAGAATATTCAACACAAGAAGTTTAAGAAAAAAATTCAAGAATTTTCTACCTTGACTTCAACTCATAATATGAACTAGGACAGTCGCAGCAAAAATCTGAAAAATCAACTTTTGTTTGTCATAATTTTTTACGCCAGTGGCGGGAGAGACCCAAATACCAAAAGCATGGTGTGGGAGCGACTAAAATATGAAAAGCATGGTGCGGGAGCGACCCAAAATATCAAAATCATGGTGCATGAGCGACCCAAATATCAAAATCCTGGTGCGGGAGTGACCCAAATATCAAAATCCTGGTGCGGGAGTGACCCAAATATCAAAATCGTGGTGCGGGATCGACCCAAATATCAAACGCATGGTGCGGGAGCGACCCAAAAAAATAATTTAATATATTTTTTAATTTTTTGTTTAGCTTAAATTAATTATAAGACTTCAAAGATTCCGTCCTATAAATTTCAGATTTTTGCTGCAACTTTCTTAGGTCATAAGCTGACTGAAACCCTACGCAGACACGCTTGGACATTTTTAATCATATCTAGGGAACCCGTTAAGATTTTTGAAGTTTTATTGGCTTCAATTAAAGACATGATTTCAAGGATTACATTCTGTCAATTTCAATTTTTTTCGACAAGTTTCCAAAATCACAGCACGAGTTACAGTCAAGGTACAAAATCAGAACAATTCTCGACAATCACCGCTCTCGCGACCAACAGCGGTGATCGCCGACTGAAACCCCACGCAGAAACGCTTGGACATTTGTAGTCATAACTCGGGAACCCATAAAGATTTTTTCAGTTTTATTGGCTTGAATTAAAGATAAGACTTCAAAGCCGGTGTGGTATAAATTTCCGATTTTTTCGACAATTTTCCTGGGGCACACCAAGAGTTGAAGTCGAGGTACAAAATTCGAGAAATTCTTAATTTTTTTTTTCAACTTCCCACGTGATATATTCTCTTCAAAAGATCAGAATTGGATCTACCAGGTGTCATTCAACGTAGAATTTCATAGTCTTTCTAATCATTTTTTAATAAAATATCTAGACTTATTTCCGACAGAGTTATCGTGATTCAAAATCATCAGTGATTTTTAGCACTTCTCAGGCTAATCGCGTAGACAATTTCAGACCGTTGTGTACTTCTCGTTTATCTCATCAGCTTTTGAATGCTTTTAGAGTTGGGAAATTTTAGGTCCTACGTGACAAAAACCACGTCTCGAATTTAGTCTTCTGCTACTCACTCATACACGCACAGTTCGCGCATGACATTCAGATGATAAAAATAGGCGCAAGCACTGATTGTAATAACTGGATAAAATCAGAGAAGAAAGAAAGTCTTGGTTTACGGTCTAAAATTTGATGTCTGTTTGCATAAGTCTAATTCAACTAAGAAGGAAAATTTTCAACAAAATAAGCAAAATTTAATTATTATATATAATTATATTCAACAAAATTAAGCAAAATTTGCAGGTTCTAACCTAATACTTTTAAAGTATTAAAAATGAACTTAATTGTTTATTTAAAATGTTATTCTTTAGACTTTCTTTGTTGAAAGTTCATTCTTTTCAGTTGAAAGTTCTACTATTCAATTTTTGGTCAAAACTGAATCTTTTTTGGTTCAAAATTTTATTATTTGGCTCAAGTTGAATTATTTTGTTCAAAATAAAAAAATGTTAAACGTCATACTTCTTGGTTGAAAATTCGTCTTTTCGGTTAAAAAATTATCTTTCTGTAGAAATGTCACCTGTTTTGGCTAAAAATCCAACAGTCTGGACAAAAATTAGTCTCTTTCGGTTGAATATTAACTTTCATTTTGTTTAAATATTAATCAATATTTTTAACTCGAAAATTTAACAATTTGATAGAAAACTTAACTAATTGGTTGAAAATGTATCTATTTTGTTGAAAATTCCTTAAGAATCACAATTTTAGTTGAAACTTTGCATTTTTTGCTAAAACTTATTTTTTTTCAACTCAAAATTTAACTCTTGTTGAAAATTCAACTGGTTGTTTGAAAATGAACTTGTTTGTTGAAAATTCAATTATTTTGTAGAAAAATTATTTTTTTGGCTCGAAAATTCAACAATTTGGTAGAAAGTTCGTTTTTTGTTGATTAAATCCGACTGTCTTTTTTATCTTAAATTAAAATCTTTTTAGGTTGGAAATTAAACTCCTTGGTTAAAAGTTGAACTAATTTCTTAAAAGTCAATTTTTTTAGATTCATAATTTTAGTTGAGACAATGTATTTTTTTGTTTTATTATTTTTTTGTTAAAATATAATTTTTTTCAACTCAAAATTTAACTCTTTTGTTGAAAATTCAACTGATTGGTTGAAAATTCAACTGATTGGTTGAAAATGTACTTTTTTGTTGAAAATTCGACTGTTTTGCAGAAAATTTGTATTTTTGTCTTGAAAATTCAATAATTTGGTACAAAATTTAACTAATTGGTTAAAAATGTATGTATTTTGTTGAAAATTCGTTTTTTGTTGAATAAATCCGACTGTTTTTTTGTTTTGTTTTAAATTCAAATCTTTTTAGATTGAAAATTTAACCCCTTGGTTAAAAGTTCAGCTACTTTCTTAAAAGTTATTTTTTTCTAAGATTCATAATTTTAATTGAAACTTTGTTTTTTTGTCAAAAATTAATTTTTTCAACTCAAAATTTAACTATTTTATTGAAAATTCAACTGATTAGTTGAAAATGAACTTTTTTGTTAAAAATTCATATTCTCGGGTTGAGAATTCAACTGTTTTGTAGAAAAATCTTCTTTGTAGCTTCAAAATTATATTTGAGAATTTTTATTTTATAAATTATATTTAAAGAAAAATACAATTATTTTAATAATTTAAATTTGTTTAAACATTTAAAAGTATTCGTAGAAAACAAATTAGTATTTAAAATTATTAAAATCTGTTGAAAATTTGGTGAAATAAAATGTTTCTCCTTTTTTTAGGTCAACTATATACTTGAACAAACACGTATTATTTAAATGATTGAAAATTTATTTAAACAAATTATTTTATTGTTATCATTGATTAAACTACTCATAATGTGTTTTTTGGTTAAAAGTTGAACTTTGAAATTTGTTTTCTTAGTTGAGATTTTTTTTTCCTAGTATTTATTTTAAAAATTCAACTACTTTGTTAAAAATTTTATTATTTTGTTGGATATTCCAGAATTTTGTTAAAAAACCATCTTTTTTTGTTGAAAATTAAATTGCCTTTTAAACAATTCAATTATTTAGTTGAAAATCTAACTGTTTTTGTAAAAAATTCAACTTTTTCATTGATAATTTATCTGTTATGTTGGAAAAGTAATCTTTTTTGCTTTAAATAGACAAATAAATTTGAGATTGTTTTAGTCCGTTTATAAATAACTAAATGTTAAAAATATTAAAAGATTAAAAGTCCGGCCTTTAAATATTAATTTAGTTTGTCGGTGGAATGACGGTTTTTGATCTACTAGTCGTTATTAAAATGTTTATTAAAAAATCAATTAAAAACCAGGGATTTTGAAAATAAATTTGAAACCCCTTAATTTTGAACCCAATAATTTTAAAATCAATCTTGAAGTATTTTGCATCTGAGGTAGTTTTTAATATACCCTTTTAATTTGAAAATTGTCGAGTGAGTAAACATCCTGTCCTTCTTGCCTCAACCTACATAAATCCTCCTTTATAATTTACACTGCCAACCCTGAATTAACGACTGCGATTGCCTTCTGCAAGAAAATTCTCATATCCCTCTTCATCACCCGTGTATTATTATAATCACCGTCTGGCGCATATACGATTCGATTAGCATTACATCGGATCAAGGCTGCATTGAGACCTTTTGCTCCATTGAGAGATCATCAATTCCTCAATAATATCACCAGAACCGTTTCCAATTGGAATGCATAATATTGCGCAACAGTCTCAAATTTGGATGCATAATATTGCGCAATATACTCGAACGAGTATTCGCGCGCTGCGACCCTTCCCAGGCGAAAATCGCAACCGTTTTGTCCCTTGAGCTGAGAAACTGCGTGGGTCATCAATTCTAGGAATTACTAAACCGGGGGTGACTAAATCGGGGTCCGAGTGTGTAGGTACCTCCCATATGGCCTTCCTCGATGCTACCGTTATCAGAGTGACGATTCGGCGGACGATTTCAAATTCCCGGTCCATTTCCGGTTTTTTTCCGATCAAATTTTTCAATTTTCCCGGTAAACTAAAAGTAATATATTCATATTTGACACAAAACGCAAAAATTGATTTTAATTCGTGACGTTCATTCTAAAATAATTTAACGCAACACAGCAAAAAATTGCAAAATAAATTAATTTTTTAATAAAAGTATGAAATTTTTAACTGGAACAGCTGAATTTTATACCAAAAAGATGAATTTTTAATTAAAATGATGAATATTTAACTAGACTCGTTGAATTTTCAACAAAGATGATGAATTTTTAAACAATAAAATTAATTTTCAAACAGAAAAATTATTTTATAGCAAAAACTACAATTTTTTAACAAAAGACATGAATTTTCAACAAAATAGTTGAATTTTCAATTGAATAAGACAAATATTCAACCAAATATTTGAATTTTGCACTAATTAAAAAAATAATAATTTTCAATCTAACTGAAGATTATTCAACAAAAATTATGAATCTTCAATTGGAATAGTTGAATTTTCAAACAAACAAAAATTAATTTTTACTTTAAAAAAAAAAAAAAATTGTCAACCAAAACGGAAATAATTAGGTTTTAAGTTAAAAAAGTCAATGTTCAACGAAAAAAGATGAATTTTCAACTAAAAAGATCATTTTTCAACCAAAAATTAAATAATTAAATTTTTAATAAAAAAAATAAATGTTCAACCAAAGGGCTGAAGTTTTAACTAAAATTATAAGATATTTAACTGGAATAATAGTTACATTTGCAGTTAAAATAAATAATAATTTTCAAGCAAAAAAGAAACAAATTTTCAACAAAATAGTTAAATTTTCGGCAAAAAAATTCCTTTTCATGCAAAAAGAGGAGTTTTCAATAAAATAGCTCATAATTTCAACCAAAGAAATGAATTTTCAATTGAAAATGAAAAAAGACAAATTTTCATCCAAATTATTGAATTTTGAACAAGAAAAGATCAATTATCAAACAAAAATGGACATTCAAATTTTCAGTTGAAGGAATTAATTTTCAACCAAACTGCTGAATTTTCCACTAAAATGATGAAAATTTAACTGGAATAGTTGAATTTGAAAACAAAAAGATGGAATTGTTTAATTTGCAACCAAAAATATGAATTTTTAACTAAAATCATAAATCTTTAACTAGAATAATTAAATTTACAACAAAAATAGAAGGGTTAAATTTTCTGTGAAAAATCTAATTCTTAACAACAACAAAAACAAAAAAACAACAAAAACTGGATTTTCAGCAAAATAGTTGAATTTTCTACTGGAATAGTTAAATTTTTAGTTAAAAAAATTGATCTTTAACAAAGTAGTTACATTTTCAACTTACAAGATGAATTTTCAACTAAAATTATAAATATTTAACTGGAATACTGGAATTTTTAACAGAAAAGAAGAATTTTTAAACAATAAGATTAACTTTGAAAGAAAAAGATGCTTTGATACAAAAAAGTTGATTTAACAAAATACGTGGATTTTCAACGAAATAGTTGAATTTTCAATTAACAAAGACAAATTTAAATTATTGAATTTTGAACTAAGAGAAATCAATTCAATTGGAATAGTTTCACTTTTTAGGAAAAAGACGAATTTTCAACCATAAATAGAATAGTTAAATTTTGTGTTAAAAATCTAATTCTTATAAAACAAAAAAAAAATAAAAAACAGATTTTCAGCAGAATAGTTGAATTTCTACTGGAAAAGTTAAATTTTCAGTTAAAAAAAAAAATTATTTTCAACAAAGTAGTTACATTTTCAACCAGAGATGAATTTTCAATGAAAATGATGAATCTTCAACCAAAAAATAATTTTTAATAAAAAAGCTCAACTTTTAACCAAGTAGTTGAGTTTTTAACTAAAGAAAGATGAATCTCACAGAGCAAAAAATTGCAAAAGATTTTTTTTATAATGGAAAATAATAAATTATGATTCAATTACAGTAAACTGAGATAATCTGAAAAATCTGTGAAAGTAGAAGTCACATTTCTAAATTGAACAAAATTATTAAAATAATGAAAACTTGAATTTTTCTGTGATCAGAAGTAAATTTCCGTTTTTTTAAATTAAATTCCCGGTCATTTCCCGATTTTCATCGGTAATAGCAGTGAAAAATTCCTTTATGGCATTACGAACAAATGCAGAACAAAAATTATTTTTAATTTTTTGATGCTCTGCTTAACAATTACCGTTACAATTAGTGAGTAATATCAATTGAAAGCGATCATACGCGGTCGGCGAGACCGCACGTCCACGATAGCGCTGCAATTTTATTTTTCTATTTCAATTTGTTTCAAGCTACTTAAAAGGCAAGATGTCACATACAAACAACCTTGAACTTGATGCAGGTACCCCAGAATTGAGAATACGTAACGCATTGACGTCTGGTCGCTCAGACCACGCCGGCGGTCTGTGAGACCACGGTCGCTCAGACCACCCCGGTGGTCTGTGAGACCACTTGTGTAAAAAGTAATTGTTTCTTCATTCAAAAGCTCAATTACTAATTGAATCATTAAACTGCTCACTAATTCAGATTTGGAAGTAAAAAATCTCCTGAACTGTCATTTCAATAGAAACCTGATTCTATAGGGAAAACTTGGTTTCGCTAACGGGACGCGTAACAGAAGGACTCGCCAAACCGAGCCGTGTATGTCATGAAAAGGTAAATCCTTTGCCTTCGAGCGAGATACCCACCCTGCCAATATTCTCCTTTTCACCTCGCTCAATTCAACCAAGAAAGTGAATTCAAAGTAGACGGAATATTTCAGGTACTTTATTTCGCAAGCTGAATTTCTCAAAAGGAAAAATCGTAGCGCGTGAAAGAAAAAAAGCCAGGCTTGCTGGTACGCCTCACTACCTTATAAATTAGAGGGGACAACATTTTTCTCACAACAGAGATTTCGTACCGATGCACTCATTCGAAAATCAGGATTACTTGCATGAAAGATTTACCATGGTTTCTCATATCGCAAATTTTAAGCCCGCATTTTTCCTCTTCCTTTTTTTTTTCATTCTCTTTTACTTTTTTTTCCGAGAGTCTCGATTTTTCCGCTAACGAAATTCCTGATTATTTCCTGGGTGTAATTTTATGTACTGTGATAACTTATTATATTAAAAAAAAATAGTATATTATGCACCAAAGGAGCGAACAAGTCTTTTTGCTAGTGATGCATTCGAGACGATTTCAAGAAAATTCGAGATTTTCTTGAAACATGTTCAGGTGAACTCAAAACTTCATGGAGATCGAGAATCTCAAATAAAAAATTTCGAGATCACCAGTCGAGAATCTCGAAACTTCATGGAGATCGAGAATCTCGAATACAAAAATTTCGAGATCTCGAATTTTCTCGAAATCGTCTCGAATGCATCACTAATTTTTACGGAGCGTGAGTTTAAAAATTTAGTAATTTTGTTGAAGTTATACTTCTCGGTTGAAAATTCAAAATAATTTTGTTGAGAATTCGTTTTTTGGGCTTGAAAATTCAACAATTTGATTGAAATTTTCTTTCTTGTCTGACAAATTTTTTTTTTGGTTGAAAATTCAACTATTTTGTGGAAGAATCATATTTTTGTTTGAAAATTCATCTCTTTCTGTAGAAATTTCACCTTTATGGTTAAAAACTTTGCTGCATAGTTTTAAAAAATTTCCCCGGTTCAAAATTCGTCGTTTTTACTTGAAAATTCAACAATTTGGTAGTACATTGAATTGTTTAGTTGAAAATTTATGTATTTTATTGAAAATTCATCTGTTTAGATGGAAAGTTCAACTACTTGTTTGAAAATTGAACCACTTTCTTAAAAGTTAATTTTTTTGGTTAAAATTCAAATTTTGGTTAAAAATTAGTTTTTTTTGTTGTCAAAAATTCATTTTTTAAACTGAAAATTGAACTGATTTGTGGAAAAGCAAACTGACTGGCTGAAAAGTAACTTCTTTGTTGAAAATTCATATTCACGGGTTAAAATTTCCACTGTTTTGTAGAAAATTCGTCTTTTTAGCTTGAAAATTCAATATTTTTGTAGAAAGCTAAACTATTTTGTAGAAAAAGCATTTCTTTTCTTGAAAATTATTCCCCTGAATGAAAATGTAAATATTTCATTTTTTGTAATAAATTGATATTCTTTAGTTTAAAAATTCAACTATTTAGTTGAAAATATTTAGAAATGAAAAAATATAAACCAAAAACTAATAAAATAAAATTTTAACTGAAATCACATCCATTGTTGAAACTATTTATTTGAAATGTTAAGTAATAAATTGTTGAAATTTCGTCTTTTCTGGTAAAAAAATTAATTTTCTTGGTTGAAAATAAAACTATTTAGTTAAAAATACATGTCTTTTGTTAAAAATTTGTCTTTTTTGTAGAAAATTAACCTTAGGTTTGGAAAATTCATCTTTTTGTATAAAAATTAATTTTTTATGCATCTCGTTGGCTGACATTTAACTCTTTGGTTGAAAAAAACGTTTGGTTTTTTCTTTAAATTAATTAATTTTACAAAAAATGTAAATCTTCCATTTTTGGTAAAAAGTTCAAAAATTTGGATCTTGACTGAAAAATATTTTTTTTTTGTTGTAAATTCGTCTTTTTTATTGAAAAATTCAAAACTTCTGGTTTGAAATTTGAACTACTTTGTTGAAAATAATTTTTTTCTGGGTGAAAATTCACCACTTTAACTGAAAATTCACCTGTTTAATTCAAAATAAAACTATTTTGTTAAAAATAAATCTTGGTAGAAAATTAATATTTCCGGGTTGAAAACTGCTCCTTTTTGGTAAAAAGTTGAACTACTTTGTTCAAAAATCTTTTTTGCTGGTTGCAGATTCATAATTTTAGTTGTAAATTTATCTATTTAGTTAAAATTTTGACCATTTTTTGGAAAATTTGTTTCCTTTTTTTTTTGAAAATTCATTTTTTTATTGAAAATTTACCTTTTCCATTTTAGGTTCAAATTTCATCTTTTTTGGTAGAAAATTAACCTTTTTGGTAAAAAAAAAAGCTTCTTTGTAAATTCGTCTTTTTGGTTAAGAATCTTTGTAGGTTGAAAATTTAACCATTTTATTGAAAATATAACAATTTTGTTGAAATTTTAATTATTTTGTTGAAAATTAAATTTTTTTGTTTCAAATTCGTTTTCTTTTTTGTTGAAAATTAATTTTATTTTTATTAAAAATTTTACTTTTCCATTTTTGGTTGAAGATGTATCTTTTTCAGTTCAAAATTCAACTTTTTCTTTGAGTATTCATGCATTTTGTTTTAAAAATCGTCTTTTTTAGTAAAAATTTTATCTTTTTGGTTGAAAAATAAGCTTCTTGGTTGAGAATTTATCTTTGTAGGTTCAAAATTTAAGCATTTTATTGAAAATTTAACAATTTTGTTGAAATTTTAATTAGTTTATTAAAAATAGAATTATTTTGTTGAAAATTCGTTTTCTTTTTTGTTGAAAATTAATTTTTTTAGTATGAAATTTTACTTTTCCATTTTTGGTTGAAGATATATCTTTTTTAGTCAAAAATTCAACTATTTTGTTGAAAATTCGTTTTTTTGTTTGTTAAAAATTAATTTCTTTTACTGAAAATTTTACTTTTCGTTTTTTGTTTGAAGATGTATCTTTTTTAGTTAAAAATTCAACCATTTTGTTGAAAATTAAAAAATTTCTTTTGTTTTCTGGTTGAAATATCAACTGTTATATTTTTCGTTAAGAATTCATATTTTTATTTGAAAATTCAACATTTCAGGTCGAAAATTCAGCTGTTTTTGATTGAAGTTATATCGTTTTTATTTAAAAATGTGACTATTTGGTTCAAAATACATCTCTGTAGGTAGAAAATTATAGTATTTTGTTTAAAATTCAACTATTTTTTGAATGAGAATTCATGCATTTGTTGAAAATTCGTCTTTTTTTTGTAGAAAATTAATCTTCGTGATACAAAAATAAGTTTCTTTGTTGAAAGTTCGTCTTTATGGTTGAGAATTTATCTTTGTTAATTGAAGATTCAACCATTTTGTTCAAAATTTAACTCTATTGTTTTAAAATTTAACTATTTTGTTTGAAAATTCGACTATTCGGTTAAAAATTAACTTTATTAATGAAAATTCCGCAACACTGATCCGACCCAGGTAGCTGATCAATCTCTTCCAGATAGCTGATCAATCTCTTCCAAGTAGCTGATCAATCTCTTCCAGATACCTGATCAATCTCTCCAGGTAGGTGATCAATCTCTCCTGATAGCTGATCAATCTCTTCCAAGTAGCTGATCAATCTCTTCCAGACAGCTGATCCGTCTCTCCAGCAAGCATCCCAGGTGAAGAGCTTCACAAAGTCATTACGTAAAGCTCTTCACCTGGTTCCATTATTATCCAAGGTCTTTCCTTCCAGGCGTCATTCACTCCACTGACCCTCTTCATGATTGCATAAACACGAGAGAAATTAGAAAACTTGTCGAAATGCGTGTGCCCTAGAGAGATAAAATAACGATTACTTAACACTAGAGTGAGATACAGCTAGCCTACCAAGAGAGACTTCTGAGAGTTTCGTATTACAACTTAAGCCAAGGTTTCGAATTGCTTTAGCTCTCGATGCTCGAATACATTACATGTGTAATCATACGTTCTGAACACAGCCTCTGTTTCTCTGATATCGTCCCGAATCGATCGAATGACTATAAAGTGATTCAAACCAACGAGCTGTCTCGAATGTCGCAATTGCATGTCTCGCAATGAGCCCTGATCACAACGAAACCGCTTGTTTTGAGCAAACCATAGACGCAACACATCCACGCAATAATTCATAATCAACATGATGCCACAGCAGAATCAACATGACACATCGGATTTACATATTACCAATGCATCGCCACTTGAAAAGCCCGACAGGAAGAAGTGCTATCTCATATACGAGGAAAGAATTTTTATTTCCTTATTATCCCAGAACCAATTTGTTTTCAACAACTAAAGATGCCTTACCTTCAAAATGTTTAAAAATAGATGGACAATCTTAAGTACTCTACTCTAGAATTTATCCGTATGCGTATCTCACCTGCAAACAGAAAAAGAAAAACATGTTACTAATTTGTTTAACGCAAACATTTCATGCTTAAAGATAATGCTATCTCCTAACCTTGAATGCATATCGGTGTGTAATCTGACTCAGAAAACAACTACGCAACGTATTCATCAGTAAAGGATTAAAGGGTTCGGAGATAAACAACAATTTATTGATCTTGAAAATTTTACTTGCTTTCTAATCCCACACTCAGAAAAAAAAAATTTGTTGAACCAAAATAAAAATGTTTTCTTGGATAAACATCAAAATTTGGTTGAACCAAACCAATGTTGGCTGCTTCAACAAAATATTGGATTGACTTAACTACTAAAAAATCTATTAAATGATTTGGTTACAGCAACTAAACAATTTTGTTGGGTCAAGAAAATATGTTGTTGACCCTATAATAAACGTATTCTATGGTCAAAGCAATATAAATTTTGTTGATTCAACCAAATCTTTTTCTGATTAAATTTGTACCGAAAGAGATGTATTTTTAATCAAGAAAGGCGAATTTTCAACAACAAATTAATTTCTAACTAAAAACTTTCATTAACAAGAAAATAGTTAAACTTTTAACCAAACAGTTCAATTTTCAAGCCAAAATTACGAATATTTTCAGACACCATAAAAGATAAATTTTGAATCCCAACGGAAGAATTTTCAACAAAACAATTTTCGACCAAAAAAGATGACTAATAAAATAGTTTAAATTTCAAGAAAATAATTGAATGAGCTGAATTTTTAACCTACAATGATGAACTTTCTACCAAGAAGATTAATTCTTTTCTACCCAAAGAAATATTTTCAACAAATTAAATAAGGTTTGAAATAGTTGAATTTTCAGGTAAAAAACATACATTTTTGGGAAAAGAACAAACTATTTTCAACAAAATAGTTCAATTTTCAACCAAGAAGATAAATTTTGAAATAAATATTTAAATTTTCAACCAAAAAGATTAATTTTCCACCAAAAAGATATTAATGTTCAGCAAAATGACGAATTTCAATTAAATAGTTGTATCAACTAGAAAAATTGAAGAAAAAAAAATTAACACAACTAATGTACTTCCAAATAAAATTATGAATCATTAACTAAAATAATTTAATTTTCAAACAAAAAGATGAATTTTCAACTAAGAAGATTAATTTCTAGCAAAAAGCCGAATTTTCCGCAAAATACATGAATTTTCGAATAGAAAAAAAAAAGATAAATTGTCAATATAGGAATAGATACATTTAGTTCCATTTTCAATTTTAAAAAATAATAATTTTCAATAAAAAAAAACTAATTAAAAAAAAAGTTACATTTTCAAACAGTGATGAATCTTCAACCTGAATAGTTGAATTTTGAACTAAAAATAGAAATTTTCATCTAAAATGATGTATTTTTAAGTAGAATAATTAAATTTTCAACCAAAAAGATGGAATGTTTAATTTGTATCTAGTTAAATTTTCAGTTTAAAAAAATAATAATTTTCAACAATAAAATTTTAATGAATCTTTATCTAGAATGATTATTGAATTCTCAACTAAGAAGATTACTTTCTGACAAAAGATACGAATTTTCAACTAAAAAAGATAATTTTTCAACTAAAAAAGATAATTTTCCAACTAAAAATTGAATAGTTAAATTTTCAGTTGAAAAAAAAAAAATCTTCAACCAAAGAGATAAATAATTTTCAAATAAAACTATGAAATATTCAATAGAAATAGTTAAATTTTGTTACAATTTTAGTTTAAAAAATTTTCAACAAAAAAAAAAGTAATTTGGAAAAAAAAGTTACATTTTCAATCAGTGATGAATTTTCGAATAAAATTGTAAATATCTAACTGGAACAGTTGAATTAAAAAAAAACGATCTTTTTCCATCTAAAATGATGAATGTTTAACTAGAATAATTCAATTTTTAACAAAAACAATTAATTTTTAATGAAGAAAATTAATTTCTGCCAAAAAAGTCGAATTTTCAAGTTTAAAATATATTCACCAAAAATGTAATATAGATACATTTTTAATTTAAGAGATTAATTTTAAACCAATGCCATGAATATTCAATTGGTATAATTACTACTTCAGTTTAAAAAAAAAATCTTTTTTGCAAAAAAAAATAATAATAATAATAATAATAATGCAACGGTTTGGTTGAATTTAAGTCTTTTTTGATTGAAATATCAACTATTACATTTTTCGTTGAAAATTCATGTTTTTGGTTGAAAATTAATTTTTTTCAACTGGAAATTTAACCATCCCATTTTTGGTAGAAAATTTTTTGTAGTTAAATCTATTTGGTTGGAAATTTACGTATTTTGTTAAAAATTCGTCTGTTTTTGTTGTAGAAAATCTATTTTTTTGGTTAAAAATCAAACTGTTAAAAATAAAACTGCTCTTGACTTACAATAAAAATACTTTTTAGTTCACATATTAATTATTATGTTGAAAATTCATATTTTCGGGTTGAAAATTCAACTGTTTCCTAAAAAAACTCATCTTGTCAGCTGGAAAATTTAGTAGAAGATTTAACTATTCTGTAGAAAACTCGTTTTTTTTTTGTTGCTAAAACTTAATTTTTTCAAATAAAAACTTAACTGTCGCCGTTTTGGTTAAAAAATGATATTTATTAGTAATAAAAATTAACTATTTGTTTAAAAAACGTAATTTTAAAAAAATTCGTCTTCCTTTATGGCTTTTCTTTCTATATAATAGGTAAACAGCGACAATTTATATATATTATATATAGATTGAATACTCTCCAGTTTATTTCTATTTAATGCATGTATTTTTCCTTCTAGAATAAACCTCGAAAAGGACCTGAAATTACAGGTTGAAACATGTCGGCAAAAATTTTTAATACAAAATTTTTTTAACACCAAAAGAAGTGGAATAGGCCTTAATGAACATTATTTATTATATACCGCAAAAATACATTCAATTAAGTAGAAAGTTGACTATTTGGTCCTATGTTGAACTGCTTTATTTAAAGTTTTTTTTTCAGAAAATTAATTCTCTTGATTGAAAATTTAACTGTTTGTTTCAAAATGTATTTATTTTGTTGAAAATTTGACTTGCTTGGTAAAACATATATATATATATTTTTTTTTTTTTTTAAAATTAATCTGTTTTAGTTGACGATTCAAGTAATTTGTTGAATATTCGTATTTTTTGGTGGAAGTCAACTGCTTCTGATTTAAAATTGAAATCTTTTTGGGTTGAAATATCAACTATTACATTTTTTGTTGAAAATTCATCTTTTGAGGTTGAAAATTCAACTTATTGGTTCAAAGTTGAACTACTTTCTTCCTAATTCATTTTTTTGGTTGAAGATTCATAATTTTAGTTAAAAATTCATCTTTTTGGTTGAAAATTTAACTACTTTGTGAAAATTCGTTTTCCTTTGTTAACTGATAATTCAATTATTTAGTTGAAATTTTAAATGTTTTGTAGAAAGATCGCCTTTCTGGCTTGAAAATTCAATTGTTTTGTAAGCAATTCGTTTTTAAAAATTGAAAATTCATTTTTTTTCAATGAAATTTCAAGTATTTTGGTAGAAAATTGATGAAACTTGTTGAAAATTCAACTATTTAATTAAATCTTTTGTAGAAAGATCCTCTTTTAGGATTGCAAATTTAACATTTTGAATGCATTTTTTTCTTTATTGAATAAAAAATCTTTCTTAAATAAAAATTCGTCTTTTTGATTTGAAAGTTCATCTGTTTTGTTAAAAATGCTACTGTTTTGTTAAAAATGCTACTGTTTGGTTGAAAATGAGTCTGTTTCAGTTGAGGATTCAACGTAGATCAAAATTTCAGAAAAAAACTGTACGTAATGCATGCACACGACCCTTAACCTTGAAACCTTTTTTATCTTCCAAAATAGCCATTCAAGTTTTAGAGATGTATTATTAAAATATTTTCAAGAAAAATTTAGTTTCATCGCCATTCAAGTTTTATTATCCTTGCTGGAACTAAAGAGAATGAATGGATGTGTCAAGCAGAGATCTATCGTGTATCGTGTACTCATTCATCTTAGGCTGCTTTGAGAGGATATTGTGCTTGCGTATAATTTTAATTGGAATTACACTCTGAGTCGAAAATTGAATTCAGCATAAGAAAGTCTTGATTTTTGACAATTGTAATCAATTAATAAAATAATATACAACTGATTTCTAAATATGGGTATCTTGGAAGGGGAATTCATTTTTGAGTATCTTAAATAATTGTACATTTCCTTACAAATCCCACTATTGCACAATGATGAATAAAACAAAGAAACAAATCTTTATCTCACAAGACGGGCGCCGAAAGTTATTTATGTAAAGTAACGAAATGGCATTACTTTTGAGAGATAACGTACAGATTGATGAAAAATATATTAACACAGAAATATTATTGACGCTCATCGAAGCAGTTATGAGGGATTCATTTTCGATCAGCTGGCACGACACTTATCTATGATGTCTTCCTATTAAGCATCAATAAATTATCAATTTTAAACATAGCATTTAGCGTCGTTGCCGATAATTGTAAAAAAAATGAGCAAATAATAATTGAAATTATGTATTTATTATGCATTAGAATAAATAATTTCTCTGTCGGAAGAAACTGTCAGCAATGGTAGGGGTGAAAAGTTTCAGGTGCGTTGTGAGATTGAGTGTTAGCTTCTGAGATTGATTTCCAAATCTAGAATGGAGGATGGCGTCCCCATTGAATAAGACTGTTGGCTAGCTTCGAGTAAGCTGAGGCAACGACGATATACGAGGCCCTTTGGGAAATGTAGTTTGCAGGTCTAGTACTTCCTCATCCGTTCATCAAAAAATTCCAACTGAAGAAATAGGAAAGTAGTAGGCTAAATTCAACAATAAAAAATCACTACAAAAAATTCCTTTTTATTCAATGTGAATTCTTTAATTAAGGTTAGAAATTTAAATTTATATTATAACTCGTAGAGCACTGGCAAATTGCGCGATATCGAATCTATGTCCCAATAAAATTTCTATATTCCTGGGAAATCGATACCATATCCTGGACGTTTTGTGGATATGTAAATAACCCAGAAACGTTAAAAAAATATCCAAGAATATAGGATGGATATCCGATAGATATAAAAATTGTCGTCCTGTAGGGTTTAGGAAATAAAATATTCCGCAATACCCAATGCTGTACCGAAAATAGCGCCTAAACTATATCGTTCCTTAAAAGTGAATAATTTTGAGGTCCATTAACTTTACGAAATATTTTTTAATATGCATATTACAAACGAAAATAATACTGCCGTGCAAAACAAGAAAGCAGACACTAGATTTGGGTTTGGTAACCTGATTTACAATTGTTTTCTATTTGAATATATTGGAAAGAATTGTAAATCGGGAGGCCAAATTCTAAATGTAGTTACTGCTTTATTGTTTTGCACGAATGAATAGTATACTGTGCTAGGAGTGGCAAAAGAAGGCAGTTCCAAATTAGTGTGAAGTTTGCTGTACGATCCAGATGCGAATCAAGGGGTGAGTTCAAGGCGAGCCAGAAACGAGCCGAAGACAAACTGGACGAGTCTTTTTATAACTACCTTTTCCCACGGTTTCAAAACTGGTCACTTCCCGCACCTAATACTTACCTCGAAAAGGAAACATTTCGTGCACGGGTTACAAACAAATATTTTAAAGTACGGTGAATAGTAGTTTTTCCGTAATTTATTTCACTTTGTACCTAAAATTTTATTACTATTCTTCTTTAAAGAGGGATAGATAGATATTCTAAATTTCCAAAGAGAAATTATAGTGAGAGGAGCGAGGGGGAAAGGTGAAGGTGGAGGAACGAGTGGTAGGGGTGAAATAAGAGAGAGGGAGGGAAAGTGGGGCTTTATAAATTATTATATTCAGTACTACAATACAGAAATTCAGGTAATTTCAAAATATTTTGATTAATTAATATAAATCTGAGAGGTCATCGGAATTATAATGTTTTCGACATTTTAACAATCATCCCTAAAGTGGAAATAAAAAACAATAAAGAAATATTTAGCACCAGAAACTGATATAGATTAAAATAATTATGTACCGCTACCTTCTCGTAGAATTTAAATATTTTCAGGATTTGATGGGATGGGGTAATTAGATAAAATTATGTATACTGTCCAGTAGAATAATGTGACTATTTGCTTTGAATTAATGTTCATTAAAATTAAGTTTAAGGTATTTAGAGATAATAATTATATTCGACTAAATACAATGGAAAAGAGTGTCTAGGTCCTTATTTATATCATAAAATCGACAGAATAATTATTTAATAGATGCTTTATCATTGCTCAAAGTCCGGACAAATTCTCTGATAATAAATATAAAATTTGTATTTTAAAACTAAATTTTTGTTTGTAGCTTATGGCTAGCATCTGAGTGCTGTAGAATTTCAATATTGTGATTCTTTTTTCAGAAAATCTTTTTAAACAAGAACCAAGAGGAAAAGGCTATAAGGGGACAGGGACAGTTGAATTTGAATGCAAAGCATTCCTAAGTGGTCTATTCTTTTTCACATCAAGTACCCGATATTCAGCCGCATTTTAAAGGTCCAATGGTCCAAAAGCCGGAAGAAAATAAAAAAGCCATTCGTTTTCTTGGTGCGTTCAGTGTTCATTCAGCCGGATAATGTCCTCATAGAGTCTTCAATGCTCATAGTGTAGGAGTGTACATTCGGAACTCTCAGGAGAGATGGAAAGAGATGCAGCAATGCTGCATATACAGTAGTTGAGATTGCTCGATAAATCTCTCTGCTGACGTGTTCTGAGTTCATGGTGATACCAATGTCAGAAAGACGCCTTGTTGATCGACTCAAGCAGCTCAGGTTTCGATAAAACTATAAATATTCAAATGAGGTTTGTTCGATAAAACCTTCTTGAGATACGAAGCTATTTATATCTTATACTGAGGAAGCTATTTTAGAAATTCAGACGAAAGTTAATCAATCTTCTAGGAAAATGTAGTTTTCTCTTTAACACCCTGCATATTGATGGCATGTTATAACAAAGACGTTATAATATTTCAACTATTATGGTACCTATTTTATGTCAAGGTCTTCAGCGAAATTCCTCGCCACATCCTAGTCTTTTACAGTATTTTTAAATCGAGTTCTTTTACCCTGTCTGTGCGATTAAATACTCTAACACTTTTTTTTACTTTTTGTGACCTCCGGATACCCTGAAAAACAAAAATCGAAAAATTCTGCAGTATGCAAATTTCGAAACATAATAGTATATCATGCGCCGAGGGGCATAGTGAGGGTCTTTAGGCGACGAGCGGCAATGCTCATGTGCAGGGATTATGAGCGAGGCGAGGGAGAGTAAATTAGGGAGAAATAGGGAAAAGGGGAAAAGTTAAGAACATACTTCAGTCACCCACTTAATAAACTGATTTTCAATGTTTTTATGTGACTTTGGTGCACTTACGCGTTTTTATGCGACAGCGTAGAGTATCGTAATGCTGTCCATTACGATACAGCGGAGTGTTATTTGAAGAGTGATTTTCGGCTGTATCGTAATGTACAATATTACGATACTCTACGCTGTCGCATAAAAATTTGTAAGTGCACCAGAGTCACATGAAAACATTAAAAATCAGTTTATTAAGTGGGCGACTGAAGTATGTTCTTAACTTTTCCCCTTTTCCCTATTTCTCCCTAATTTACTGCCCCTCGCCTCGCTCATAATGCTTGAACCCTCATCACCTCTCGCCCCACAACACCAGCCATCTATATTTATTACAACCCCTCACCCCTCGCCGCCCCTCCCCCAATATATTACTTAGATATATCCCTTTCGCGTATAAAATATATCATTTTCACTTCTTATCTAGATCCGTCTCCGATCGTCCTCCTCCCCCTTCCACTCTCTCACCAAAACCCTCATTACCCCTCGTCTCACACTCCCTCATAAACTCCTTTCTCAACTGCATCATGCCTTCACCTCTGTCATGTCTTTTCTCTCTGTTATCACTTTCACATCATGACCCCCTCCCCTTGCTCTCTCGCAACTTATTCCCCCACATTTCATCCACCCCCCTTTCATGGAATTTCCTCCTTGTTCTACAGCACACACCCCCATACTTCACGCTCCCACTCCACTGTCTCCTACTCTTCTTCACCCTCAACCCTTAAAGCACTGTCCATATAATCATATATTTAGTAATACTGAAGGGCAAATGGTATTCCATGATGACACGACTTTTCAACCGAATAACTTAATGTGTAAAAATACATCCGACGAGGTTGGTAATTCGTAAAGTCAGAAACTACCATTTGCCCTCAAAGGAGGGAGATCCTATCAACCCCCGTCACCCCCTGAATATCTCCCTTTTACTCCTCCTTTCCCCTGCCTCACCGTGCCCCTTTCTCTGGAATGCTTCTAACTAGTTTGAAATATTTTAGAATATTCTTCATGTGTGAATGTATATGTATATATCGCATAAAAAGGGCCCCAATTGTCGGTATAGATTTACGTATAGGGTCATGTACCCGAATGATTTCCCGGCATTTTGAATTCAAGACGAACTATTCAGGCTGACAAATAAGTCGTTGGTGCATTTTTTTTATTGGAACAACAAAAAACCACTTTACGATAAAAACGGATCTAAATTTGGCAAGTCCCATAAGCCAAAGTGTTTTTTCTCTGAACATGAAATACACTCTGTTCCGATTTCTTCAGAGACATGAGTGTGCCAATATATACAGTACAGGTCCCAGTATTAGCCCCCACTCAAACCCGAAAATAACGATATTGACCCTGATTTAGAAAATCGCAAATATCTTCTTAACTAGGACAAGCCACAAGGGGCCTTTTTGTGCAGAAGCCAACATATTATGTTATCAACTGTTGCTACAGAACTTTTCTTTGGCGCCACTTTGATTTTTCTTGTGGATTTGACTTCCGTACCATTTACAAGAATATCTGCAACTATATACAACGTCCTCAAATCTTACCGGATTTTCTCTAATATCTACAGAAAAACGTATGCTGTCACCATTCTCTAAGGTTACCAGAGTTCCTATAGAAATGCAGTTTTTCAACAAGTAAATGATAAAATTCCAGTTTATCAGGTGGTCTTGAATAACAATTGATAAAATTATATTATATTTTAGTGAAACCACAGATAACAATTGTTCATTAATCGCAGACTAGAGTGTAATTAAAATAGTTTATCTCCCTGTTCTTTCACCATGAGTGTCTGATAACGACATAACATATGTGAAAACGCGATTTCGTACGGTAACAGTTGAGAATAGTAACAAGAGGAGTTATAAGATATGTATGACGCCTACGAAATACACACTTGGGAATATAAGCAAATGGTCGAGCGAGGAATCGGAGCGAATTGTGGGCAGTTGAGGTGCTGCATAGAAATAGCAGAAAGTTATAATAGTTAGCTAACCACTGGTATTGTAGTCGTTGGCTTTGTGCTTGTTGCTATTCGTTCGTTGTCATAAAGTCGCATTTCGGAAAGATAACGTCAGGCTAAAACCACACAAGCCAGAAACGATTTTATGCGAAATATCGATTGTTCGCCAAACACCCCAAGATTAAGCTGGGAGTTTTCTCTTCATTGTGTACTAGCAGAAATTTATCCGGCCTTCCCTGGGAAGTAGTAATCCAAGCATATCTCTTCAAAGTTACAAAAATTCAACAAAGCGGCAAGAATGTCATAAATTGTATTTACGTAAACTATTTCTTATACGTAGAAATCTGCCAGAGTAGGGTTCTACGAAACCAAATTTTCTTCATGTTTCTTATTTTTCAATCATTGATATTGGTATTTTCAAAAAAACACACATAGGTTCGTGGACTGTATAAATATTTAGCGTGGTAATTGTTGAAAGTTCATGTATTAACGCGTGACATGGCATTCCGGATAGTTAAGTGCATTCTGCGACGGTTCGGTTGTATCTGACTTAGACTCATTTTGAAAGATGCATTGAAGCTCCAGTCGAAGTACACTTCTTGGGAGCTTCAACCAATTAGAAGTGATGGAATTGGTTGGTGGGGTTGATAAGCAACACCCTCAAGAAAATGCAGGTAAGGCAAGCAGATGCTGGGCTTTTCCGCAAAAGGCCCTGATTTGAATTCTATGGATCTCAGAATGGTTAACAAGAAGACGGTAGAGGTACTATTACCAAAGGTCTCAGGCTCTATCTACTGTCGCTGACAAAATACACGACAAATATATTTACAATTGTATAATTCGCTTTGGTAGACTAAAGATCCCGGCCCCCTTGAACCAATAGAGATCAAATTATACCTGTGTACATATTAAAAAAAGGTTAAATGGATCGCGATGTATAAACATTATGATAAACAAGAATAGGGTGTATACATATCATGAATGTGAATTCTATACAATAGAATATTATGTGGTACAATTAAAAAATTGGCAGTGGACACAACTGTGTGACTGCACGAGTGTAAGTTCCAGAATTCTTTCATACTTTCACTACCCGGACGACGTTGTCTCGACCTGGGTGCACCTTCACGATGCGTCCCAATTTCCAGCTTAAAGGAGGGAGGTTGTCCTCTTTTGAAAAATCAAAGTGTCTACTTTGACTTGTTCTTCTGTCGGGTTGTTTCGCCACTTGCTTCTGGTAATCAATTGGTGAAGATATTCTCGATGCCAGGGTGTCCAAAAGTGCTGGCGCAACATTTCAATATGTTGTCATGCTGACAATCGGCCAGTTGGTATTTTTTTCTAAATTCGCTTGAGGGATTGTGGATAATGAACTGCCTATCAGGAAATGGCTCGGTGTTAATGGGAGAAAGTCATTAGGATCATTTGAGAGAAGTGATATTGGTGTGGAATTAAGAATCGCTTCAAATTCCACAACATATTTCTCTAATTGATCGTACGTCAACAAAGTGTTGTCGACTGTTTTAATAAAATGATTCTTAAACGACTTGACTGCCGCTTCCCACAGTCCTCCAAAGTGAGGAGCGCGAGGAGGAATAAAATGCCAACTAATTCATTAATTTGTCACCTGTCGTGTCGTTAACTGATCGTTACATGCAGAGTCAAAAAATGTATGCAATTCCTTGATTTCTTTATGATCCCCCACGAAATTGGTAGCATTGTCTGAATATATGTTATTCGGTTTTCTTCTACGAGCGCAAAATCACTTGAGCGCTCCGAGAAAGGCTTCGGTTGTTAGGTCGCACACTAAGTCTAAGTGTACGGCCTTGGTCACAAATCATACGAAGACAGATACATATGCCTTGACTCGTTTCAAATTTCTATGTCGTTTTTCTTTAATGAAAAAGGGACCGCAACAATCAAAACCGGTATTTAAAAATGGACGACTTTGACATATTCGACTCTCAAGGAGATTGGCCATAAGATGAGCCGATCCGCGTGGTTGGACCCTAAAACATGATACGCATTGACTAATGACCAGTCTTATGATATTTCTGCCGCCAATGGGCCAAAACTCCTCTCGGATAGCATACAGTGTTACCTGAGCACCTGCATACATTTTGCGTACGTGCTCCTTTCCGATTATTAGTTTAGTTATATGGTGATTATTGGGTAGTACAATGGGATATTTTTGATCTTCTGGGATTTGTGCTCGTTCTAATCGACTTCCTACTCGGATTATGCCATCATCAAGGAATGGGTTTAAGCACAACAAACTGCTTTTGGGATCAAGAGGTTTGTTTTCGGACAAGTGTTTGAAGTCCCTTGCGAAAGCTGAGCGTTGTAATAGCTATAATATTGTCTCCTTGGAAGACTCAATTTCAGCTACTGATAAGGAACTAGTATCTTTAGGTTTATTCTTGTTCTTACAGTTATTTATGAATCTCATACAAAACGCCATTACTCGAATCAATGTGTCCGAAGATGAGTATTTTCTTAATAGATTGTGACCGGCAATCATTAATTTAAACATTTTGATGGTCACATCACTGCGTTTTTCAAGAGGTTCTCCCATGAAAGACTGACTTTGAGGCCAGGTACCTTCTTATCCACGAAATCAATGTGGTCCATGTTTCCAAAAATGGTTGTCTGAAAATTGTTGCGGCGTGAGACCGCGAGATAAAAGATCAGCGGGATTTTCCTTTGAGGGAACGTGTCGCCAATCTCCATCTTGAGTTAAAGATTGAATTTCGGCGACCCTATTTGCCACGAAAGTTTTTAGGCTGTGTGAAAGTGTGTTTACCCAATGAAGCGTAATTGTTGAGTCTGTCAAAAAACATGTTTCACTAATTTCAATGTTGAGTGTGTCCTTTATATCTGTGTATAATTCAGCCAATAGTAGTGCCACACATAATTCAAGTCGCGGAAGACTAACCGATTTAATGGGCGCGAATCTTGATTCTGAACAGATTACAAAGTTAAGCATCTATCAAATTGAACATGATTCAAAAGAGGGAGTTGACGACTGTTTTCGAGCTATCCTTGAAGAAATTTTGATGGAACGTCTTCGTCCCATGAAAGTTTGATCTTCCACAAGTCTTGAATTAGCAATTTCGCAACAGCGACTACAGGCCCTAACAATCCCAGAGGGTAAAACAGTTTCACTATTGCTGAAAAGATAGAACGCTTTGAGTTGCAATTTGAATAGAATTGGGACTTCACTGATATGAGAATGGAACCTGTTTTTGGATTTCAATAAAGACCGAGAGTTTTAATCGTATCCGAGCAGTCTAGAGCCATGAGGCCTTGTTCTGAGTCACCGACTAAGGTCTCAACAAGTATAGGCTCGATTGAGGCCCATTTTCTGAGACTAACCCCCCCCCCCTTTGATAAAAGCAAAATTAGATTATTGCGTAAATTTAAGACTTCCTCATCTTCGGCCAAACGAAACAGTGTTCCGAAAGTGACTGTGTTCAATGTGTATGTTTGCATGGGTTCATTTGAGTTATTTCGCGAAAGCACCTTGTGAAATTTTTTATCTTCATGATGTAATTGAACTTGTCGGTACATCTGTTAGATGTCCGCTGTGACTACAAATGGAAAGGTTCGAAAACGAGTAAATATTGAATATATGCTGCCTTGCATTGTTGGACCAACCATTAAAGTGTCATTCAATGAGATTCCTGATGATTATTTGCTAGAGGCATCAAAAACAACACGGGTTTTTGTTGAAAAACTGTCTTTCTTTATAACCGCGTGATAAAGAATCTTCTGAATGACGAGTCATGTGACCTTGTTTTAGATAACTATGTATGCAATCTCGGCATTCTTTATTTAGATCAGAATCCTTAGACAATTTAGTCTCGAGATGGTTGAAACGCTAAATTGCAATATCGCGAGAATTTCCGAGTTTGTCCTTTTCATCATTAAAAGGTAGAGCGACTGTATAACGTCCATTCTCAGCGCGTGTGGTTGTCTCGAGGTAGTATTTCTCACAAGCTTCTTCTACTAGTACTATTTTTGTAAAATTAAAATGGACATTATATAACTTAGCGCGAGTTTGATAAATGCCCATGATCCACCCATGATCATGTCGATCCCAAGTGGAGTCTGAAAGTTGGGGTCGTCTAGCACTACGTCCTTGGGTATCTCAAAGGAAGAAAGATCAATGGGCGACGAACGCATTGTGTTACTTATGTTATTCACAAAGAAAAGAGAGAGATCATATTTGGTATTGTTATACCGAGATTTAATAGTGGTTGATGTTGTGAATTTGATATTAGTCAATAGATAGTCAACTGCTTCAAGCGGAATGTCAGCAGGAATTTTTCGTAAGCCTATCTTGTCTGCGAATGGCTCTGATATCACATGAGGCTGGGAACCTGAATCTAGCATTAAGCCACAGCGGTACCGTCCTTGTTTATCAATGACATCTACAATTGCTGTAGCTAAAACGCCTTCTGATGGGATCAATAATTGATCACTACTAACCGGCCTTAGTTGTCATAGCTAGAAACTTGGGGCAATTATAAGGCTGATGATCCACTTTATCGCAAATTTTACAGGTTCCCTCAACATCGCTTTACCGTGAATCATTTGAAATAGAAGGATAAGCCATTGTGGCTCCTGGAAACGAAGATTGAGATTGTCGTGTGTGCTTGAATGGATTACGCGTGTTTGAGTCGCTTTTTGTTTTTACATGTTTCGAATTATAATTCATTGCTGTAGCTACCTTAGTTTCTTCAATTTTCGCGCAACGTTGTAAAAAGTCTAAGAGGTCTTTCAGTAAAGGCATTTCATTATCGCAACTAGCTTCTTCCCATTTATTCCTGAGATAATCGTTCAATTTCCCTTTAATTAAATGATTCGTGCCATTTATCGATGTCAATTGAAAGAGCACGAAGTGCTCGAAGGTGTTTTTGAGTCATATCAAATAAGGCGCGCATCGAAAATTCCTTTGATACGTAAGGGATTTTAAACAGAGACTTAACATGACTATCCACTATGTATTTTTTATTGTGACATCGAGCTTTGAGCAGTTCCCAGGCAACACTGTAATTTTCACTCGTTGCTTCGAGAGAAACAATAATATTGTCTGCATCACCAATTAAACAGCCTTTCGAATAATAGAATTTTTCAATCTCAGGCAAACTCTCGTCAATGTGTATCATATAATTAAAGAAGTCGTAACGCCCGATCCAAGTGTCAGAGCTTCCGGAAAAGGTTGGTATTTTTAGTTCTGGTAATTTTCGGTAAATGAATCTATGATTTGGGATAGCATTCCCATTTATCGCAATTGTATTATTCTGTGATATAGTGGACTGATTTTCTACAAAATTAATTTCAAGAGTACCGCCAGAAGAATCATTAGACGAACCGGCATTATGTACGAGATTATTCTCGATTTTAATGTTTCAAATGCTTAAAGCCTCTTGAACTAATGATTTTTGTTTTAGTAATGTTTTAACTCTACCGCGAATTGCATAGTATCTGTTTTCGAAAGATGAGCGCTCTTCATGATTAGCCTTTTCAGTCTCGTAATTTTTTTCTGATAAAGTTTCGATTTCCTCTTGACATTTTTCAAATTCTTTATTCAAAGGAAGAATCAGATCTTTAAATCTATCTTCTAAATCCAAATTTTCAATGTTTGTTTCGTCTGTTACTGAATCTAAAAGTTTTTCGACGGTGGTTAATCGACGTTTTATATTTCCACGCTGTTTTTTGAATTCCTTTAATTGTTTTTCTGACATTTTTCATTCCTAACTTTTTTTAACCCGTTGGAAATTGCGTTAAATCTCTATGTATGTGCGGTAAGGGAATAAAGAAAAGGAAGGCAGTTAAAACTACCACTCACCTATATGTTTGCTGTTGGTCACTGCCCTGTTATATGCTGCTTGTTGGCTCCAGAAAGATTGGATGTAATGTTGACTCCATAAATATTGGATGTAATGCTGACTCCATAAATATTGGATGTAATGTTGACTCCAGAGATATTGGATGTAATGTTGACTCCAAAGGAGGTTGAATGTATTTGGAAGCGATGTTGACACCACATATTGAGAAAATATTGTTGATAGCTGGACCAAATGTTGGTTCCAAATATACACTGCTTGAATGTTGCTAATGTTTAAATGAACTATCAACTTCCAATGCCCATGAATCAATTGTGTTCCGTCACTGCACACAATAGACTGTCATATGCCACTGCACTGAGAACCACTCTTTGTTTATCACACACATTTCACTTCTTCCGCCAATCAAAGTATCGACGAAAAAAAAAGGAAAGTAATATAGCAAATTTAATTTTTATCTAAATTACGCATGTCAAGATCTTCAATTTCTGTCATCCCCGAAGAAAATTGGACTAAAATAAAAGCTTCTAGCATAGGGGTCTTCTCATCCAACAATTTCTCAATCCCTTCCTCTTTCCTCCCAAACAATTGTTTGCTAAAAATGTAGAATTTAAGTAGGAAGCAGATTTTTCACAAGCTTCTCAGTATTTTTCTACGTTCCGCGGTGGTCACTGTATGGGGCGAATAGAAAGCCTGAAGGTCGTGGCTTGAATAGTTATTTTTAGTTGAGGTAAAAAATAGACGCTGGCACGAGACTATAAGAATAAGGGTTTCCTACTAGAGCCTAAGAAAGTGAAAAAAAGTCGCAAGCAGCTTAAAAAGATAACAAAAAAATGCACAGGAACAATTTATGACACCCTTAGAAAAATTTGGTTCCAATAGGGACATGGGTGTGGACGCCTATTCTGAATGCACACCCATACATACATTTGGTTTTACATATAGATATATTCGCTAATATTTCGAATACTTCCGTCAGTAATATTTGTTCTTTCTATATAAAAGATAGTAATAAAAAATACGCTACCATTTCGAATTTAGATGCGTGCTTGGTCATTTGAGCAACATTTATTTTGTATTTTGCACTGACTGAAAAAAAATCGGAAAATTGTTTAATATAAGTTTTTCATAATAATTTGGCAAGCCCTGTTTTAGAATAATTACAGACTTTCATCAACTTGTAAAACTCACAATCCTCTAATATTCATTATTAATTTGAAACAGTATAATTGAGGCGTCGGATGCAAAAAGGAGATATAAAATTATTTTGCTGGAGTGGGGAGGCCCCTGGGCACTTGAGAATAAAGTTTTGATTTTTTCAAATACGCATTTGTATTGAAAATTCAATTACGCATCTTTTTCTTCAAATCGAAAAAGTTGTGACTTTTTCAGTTTTTGAATTATTTGCAAAAAACTGTTTTTTTATCTGAATAAAATATTTCGCCATTTTTCACTTCAACTCGTGACGAATTCGGAGCTTTTAAATATTTTTAGTGAAATTGATAAGAAGTATGCATGAACATCTTCTGCGGCCGGTAACGTTAGCTAAAGGTAAAAATGTTTATTTAAAAAAAAGTTAATAGTTTTTTGCAGAGGCATTGCACAATTCGTGCACAAACAACTTTGATCGTTTCGGGAGTCGAGCGAATTTTGAGCAAGAAAAAATTAAAAGTTTGAAAGTTGGTCAGGAAGGTTCAAATAAGTTTTGTGTAAATTTGTAACTCAATTGAAATAGTAGTTAACAAACTGTTGATGTTTTAATTTTCCGGCGCGATCAATTATCTTCTGCATAGGCTGCGGTCCGGCCGGTAAGCCGTTACTACACGTTAGGTCTCGCAGAGGCCGGTCAGATACAGATAATTGTTATTGAAAATACGAAAAATCAGAACCTATTCTAAGTTACATAAAATGGGTAGTGATAATTCAGAATCATTAGTGTTCAGTTTTTGGTAGTGTTAAAATAAAAATATATTATAAATAAACTCAAGAAGATGAATAAGATTAAAAAATTAAAGTAGAAATACTACATTTAGCCGAGATTTTAATTGTTAGATATTAATTATTTCCATGGAAACATAAAATTCAAGATATTTAACTCTGACTCAAAAAATAATTTTAGGTAAACTTACTGGTCAATTTAACCAAACTTTCTTTAGTTCAAGCATATGATTATCACTTTAAAACAATATTAGATTTATACTAAAAATTATCTCTGATTTTGTTCAAGTAACACTTGTCATTGCATTTATATTATGAATTTTGGACAGCTTTCATAATAGGTATTCGGATATAACTGGCAAAAATAAAATAAAATAACATGTAATATTTCAACGATTATTTTTTGTTTAAAAAAATCAGAAAGAGTACGCAGGTATATTTACAAATAGATGTGAGTCAGAGGACACGCGGGATACAAGAAAGGAAACGTTTACAGATTCTTTATTTTTAAGAATTTTATGAAGCTTATGTCTCTAGAAGTGGCAACTTTTAAATATTTCAATCAGAAAGAAAACAAAAAAATTATGATAAACCATGATTTTTCGTGTTTTATTGCATTTGAATTAAAAAATATCTTACGTTCTCTATAAGACAGAGTTCATTTAACTCTGGGGCAACAACGGCTTACCGGCCGGACCGCAGCCTAAGCGGAAGATAATTGATCGCACCGGAAAATTAAAACATCAACAGTTTTTTAACTACTATTTCAATTGAGTTACAAATTTCCAGAAAACTTCTCTGAACCTTCCTGACCAAGTTTCTCGCTGGCAGTTTTGGCTTGCTCAAAATTCGCTCGACTCCCGAAACGATCAAAGTTGTTTGTACACGAATTGTGCAATGCCTCAGCAAAAAATTATTAATTTTTTTTTTAAATAAACATTTTTAACTTTCTCTAACGTCATCATTCGCAGAAGATGTCAGTATCCTGCTTCTTATGAATTTCACTAAAAAAATTTCAAAAAAGTTCCGAATTCGTCACGAGTTGAAGTGAAAAAAGGCGAAATATTTTAATCAGTTAAAAAAAAAGTTTTTTGCAAATAATTGAAAAACTAAAAAAGCTACAACTTTTTCTATTTGAAGAAAAAGATACGTCATTGAATTTTCAATACAATTGGGCAGTTGAAAAATATAAAATCAAAACTTTATCCTCAAGTGCTCAGGGGCCTGCCAGCTCCAGCAAAATGATGTTATATCTCCTTTTTGCATCCGGCGCCTCAATTAATTATTTTTTGTGCCAATAAAATTTGAATTTTCGATTTCTTGAGAAAACTCAAAAAGTGATTATGAGAATCTTGTAGGACTATCAAAAAGTAACACTTTTCTTCTCTTGACTTTTCTTCGTATCAAGCTTTAATTGGTTAAAAATGTTAATTTTCACTTTTTGGGGGAGATATTGAAAATGCTGTAGCTCTGTCAATTTTCTTTGTATTGAAAAAAGTCGTGAGAATAGTTGTTTTTAATTTTCGAGTACTACGGGCGGCCGTCCATGGAATTTATGAATTTTGAAAAAAATGGTCCAAAAATTTTTGAAAGTGCCCTAACTTTTTGAATTTCTATCCAAAATAGATGGCTAACGAACTCGATTTTTTTTCGTCCCTGAGACTGTGTGCCAAAGCACAATCCAATCCGATTAGTCTTTCGAATTTTATCTTATATACAGACGACGACGACGACGACGACGACGACGACGACGACGACGACGACGACGACGACGACGACGACGACGACGAAGACAACAGATGGACAGACACCGACGTAAAAACTTTTTCTTCTGACTCAGGGGGCAATAAAACGTCGACATTTCGTGGAATCCACGAAAGTAATTTTTCACATAAAACCAATACCTTCTCATAATGATGAGAATGTAATAATTCATTATGTTTTGTGCCAATAAAATTTGAATTTTGGATTTTTTAAGAAAACTCAAAAAGTGATCATGAGAATCTTGTAGGACTATCAAAAGGTAACACTCTTCTCTTGACTTTTTTTCATATCATGCTTTCAATGGCTTAAAATGTTAATTTTCGCTTTTCTGGGGAGATTTTGAAAATGCTGTAGCTCTGTCAATTTTCTTTGTATTGCAAAAAGTCGTAGAAATAATTTCTCTTAATTTTCGAATACTATGGGCGGTCGTACATGGAATTTATGAATTTTGAAACAAAATTGTCTAAAAATTTTGAAAGTGCCCTAACTTTTTGAATTTCTATCCAAAATAGCTGGTTAACGAACTCGATCTTTCATTTTCGTCCCTGAAACTGTGTACGAAAGCACAATCCAATCCGATTAGTCTTTCGAAAGGAATCCAAAATACAGACGACGGCAAGGACGACGACGACGGCGACCACGAAGACGACAGACGGACAGACACCGACGTAAAAACTATCTTTTCTGACTCAGGGGGCCTCAAAACGTCGAAATTTCATGGAATCCACGAGAGTGATTTTTCACATATAACCAATAGCTTCTCATTATGATGAGAATGTAATAATTGAGGCGCCGGATGCAAAAAGGAGATATAAAATTATTTTGCTGGAGTGGGGAGGCCCCTGGGCACTTGAGAATAAAGTTTTCAATTTCAATTTTTCGAATACGTATTCGTATTGAAATTTCAAATACGCATCTTTTTCTTCAAATATAAAAAGTTGTAGCTTTTTTAGTTTTTGAATTATTTACAAAAAACTGTTTTTTATCTGGTTAAAATATTTCGCCTTTTTTCACTTTAACTCGTGACGAAGTCGAAACTCTTCAATATTTTTTAGTGTAATTCATAAGAAGTGTGCATTGACATTTTCTGGGACCGCAAGCAAAAACTTTCAGTGAGAAAGTTAGTCACGAAGGTTCAAAGAAGTTTTCTGGAAACTTTTAGCTTAATTGAAATAGTAGTTAACAAACTATTGATGTTTTAATTTTCCGGCGCGATCGATTATCTCCCGCATAGGCTGCGGTCCGGCCGATAAGCCGGGCAGTATACTTTTCGCTCCCGACCTGTACAGGTAGATACTAATACGTAACCCGCTGATGGGAGCGAACGTCCCTTTCACTGCACAGACTACGGATCTATTTCCTCCTCTACTGCTCCCTCTCAAGCAATGTCCAGCCCTACTCTCCCCCATCCTTTCTATTTCAGTGATATCTGAAATTGTATGTAAAATAGATTTGTATGCTCTTTTCCGCCCCATCCTGGAGGTAAAACATCATAAGGTGCGTTTTTTTAGTGGTATCCCCAGTAGACCTAATCCACGTTGTCAATACTATACAATACTATACAACACCATACAATACTATATAATACTATAAAATGTCAAAATAATTTGAATAAGAATTTTGTCCACATGAAAGTTTAAAACGTAAAGCATATATACCCTGCTAAAAATCCCTCTTAGAATCCTCTCAGAATCCCTATAGATTTAAGAATTTAAGGATTCCTATGATTTTTCAAGGAGGGTTTTGTTCCATGCTTGAAAGAGCATATACTGTAGATCTTATGATGTTTGTAAGTGGATCCTATAGGGACGTAAAAGTAAACAAAGGGGTTTTTGTCCTCGCTTACTGGGAGTTTAAAAGGTTTCTATGAGGTTTCTATGTACATGTAATGTGTATCTGAAATGTTTCTAAATGGATCTGATTCGGGGTGTACTGGGGTTTTACAAGGATTTTACAAGGTTTGTAAGAGGTTTTCATATAGAACCTAAGAGGAGATGAAGGGTTTTTTGTCCTGGCTTACTGGAAGGTAAAAAGATTTCTATGAGGCTTCTATGTGCGTGTAATGTGTATTTCATATATGTAACAAAAAAAAATGTTTCTTGTATTATTGCTGCACTTAGCTCATATTTCAAATAACGAAATTTCACGCACGGTCCCCTACACATATAATCTCACGCGTAAACTCGTTGAAAAATTACACTCGCTGAAGATTCGAACCCTACCTACTACCTAACCGTATGTGCCTAGCCGATGCCTTCGCCAACTGCGCTTTCGTACCGCTTGAACGTTCGTTACAAAATCTCGGCCATGCTTTTTTGCTGAAAGAGCTAGGGTCCTTCCAGGATTATATATTTATTATTTCTTGATTTTAGAAATATTATGAGAAGGTGGGTTTAAAAATTGTAAGGTGTAAATTAGCAAATAAATTGTTATGAAAAAAAAAATTTTCTTCTAGGTTGGCCCGACTTTGAAAGATATTCGGCCCTGTTGTCGGAGTATTCTTATCCACTTCAAGTCACATACTGCACCTGACCATCAGCCCAAAACTGGTCAAAGATCCTTGCAGAACAGTGTGCCCTTTACGTTCCATTTCTGTAACACATGTCACATTCTAGTGACGTAACAGTTCTATCACTCTTTTTGTATTAGTTCCATTACACAATTCCAGAACTGTTACGTATCCTTATAATAACAATGTTACAAAACAGTTTGACCTTTACGTTCTGTTTCTGGAACACGTGTGCTATTCTAGCAACATAACAGTTCTATCACTATGTTCTATATTAGTTACATTACAGAATTCCAGAACTGCTACCTATCCTTACAGTAACGGCGTTACAGAACAGTGTGACCTTCATGTTCTGTAATTATTATGGCACACGATTGTAACAATATTATGCATAAATATTCCCTTTTTGTTATGTAACATTTACAGAACGTGCGCGCTAGGAGGAAGGAGAAACTAGAGTATATTTTTTGAACTATTTTCAAGTGATGACTCTAAACTTGCGTGGCATTCCGCTAATTACCTTTATGCCACCAATGAAATCTCTTCATATGGGTAAATGCGTTCTGACACTGTATCGTATAGTGAAGTGAAATCAAGAAGAAATATAAAGTTGTACATTATAGTCAAAAAGTTTCATCTGAAGATTCGTAATGTGTAAATCAGATATGCCCAACCCGGGGAAATTCCCTTCAGGACCAGATGTGACCACATGTCCCGCTTCCACCACTTATTCTCCTGGAGAGCGGAAGTGGTGGTAGGCGCGTGCGAGAGTCTCTACTCTGTCACGTACGCTGCATCGTAGTATACGAGATATCTCTTGGGCTGGTTGGGGGCGACTGACTTTTCAACAGAAAATTTCAATAGTAACTAGAGTCTTAATTATTTTATTGCAGTATGTTTACATTTCTTTTTAATGAAGGTAATTGAAAAGAGAAGTTCACCAAGTGTTTCTTTGTTTACATTACTGAATATTTTAATATCACAGTTTTGGTTGGGTGATACTTTTGATTCTTTTGAAAGTCTAACAATATATCAACATTATGCAATGGTATAATATATATACTATATGTTTCTGTTTCTGTTTCACTTTCAGACATAATCAGGTGCCAACATTGGGCAATGATCTACGTAGCCTTTTTGAGTTTTGCGCTTTTTCCTAATATATAAAATGGGTGGACTGATGATATACAATACATGCTGGACTACTATTAGACCAAAGTTACGAACTTTTTCTTTCATATTTCATGAACCTAATAACATAATAATACTCGCTGGTATGACAATGATAAGTTACATTGAAGCTTGCATAGAATGTCTCACACTCCGCAGATTTCCGGCGCATAATCTCGCCCAATAATTCATTTTTTCATCGCATAATTTGAATATTAGCAAAAAAAAAAAAAATGAAAAATTGTCTCTTCCGATGTTGATTTAAAATATTATCAGACTTGGTCTAGATTTCATGATGATGCTAAAGTTACCATGTTGAATAAAAACACGAATATTTTTGGTTAGAATGCCATCACCTACAAATTCATAATGTTTATAATGCATTGTAATTTTACAGAATCTATCTGGAAACTTACTTAACCTAAAAGTTGAATTCCATGCTAAAAGTGGATATTCGTTATTGTCAGTGAAAAAGTTACTTTGGGAGTAGGTAATAATCGAACCTACTCTGAATGTGGTAAAATTACTAGAAATTTTTTTTACAGTGTAGCAATTTTGGATAAAAATTCAAAAAGTGAGCACATTTTAAAAATTTATTATAGTTTCAAGCCATAGATTAATCTTCAATTGCTCAGAAATCAAAAGGCACTTTTAGGGCCGTCTATATACCACTTATTTAATATTTTATGAAAATATGGATATTAATGGTATTCAAAAGCTTGAAAGCCAAAAGAAGCGGGAAATTGTCTGAAAATTCGGGTTTTCTTGAAAACATAAGCTTAATTACACAAGGTAGGAAATCCAAACAACAAGTAGTGCAAATTTTCTAGTTTATCATGTTTTTTCTTAAAAGAAATCCGCACATCCGGGAGAAAACACGTCCACGTGGATTTTGGCAAGACCTAATGGAATAATGAATTATTGGACAATTGAAAATATATCAGGAAAGTTTATTGAAACATGCATGATAATGTAGAAATTTCATGAATTTAACCAAATTTTTCCCGCAAGGACAATAAATCTGTCATTGATAATTTTATGTCTTAAAATATCATAATTTTCCCCCGTAAGTAGTAATGTACATTCTGTTTAGCCTTTCTAACCCCTCCCTTTATCAAATCCTAGCTACGCCACTGATTTTAAGAGTTGTAGGTTGTAAGTAAATTCCTACATTTGAATTTAGCTTACGGAAATCACTGCAAGAGAGTTATAGTAAGGGTTAAGAGTTATAGTAAAAGCTTCAAAGATTTCACATAGATGTCTCAAATATTTCGAAGCTTTCAAAGATTTCGAAGGTTTTTTAAGGTTTTAGAAAATTAAAAAATATACTTTAAGGATTTCACAACTTCATCAAATTATTCATCAAATTATTTGTTATCAATAAAAATTTTCTTGTGAGATCTTAAAGAAAAACGTGTAAAATTAAACGAAATACAAATTCACATTAGGGGTTATATTTTCACGGCTACTTGAACTTCTCAAAAATCAACAGTTTATGTCATGTTTTAAGGTGAAATTCATATTCCTTTTGCAGTACAAACACATTATCCTTCAATTTTCACTAATGGCTGTTTCTTGAGAAAATTAAATTCCTAAATTACACATACTACCTGAACTATACCAGTATTCACAAAGAATTGAAATATTTAAAAGATTTCGAATGTTTCGAAAGATGTCTAGAGATTTCACAAATTATGATTTCAAGGATTTCAGAGATATCACAAAGGTTTCAAAAGGGTTTTCGAAGGCTTGTACAATAGATTTCAGGACTCATCAACACCTTGTCATCTTTTTTTTATCTTTCGTCTTTTAATTTTATGGAATATTTCTAAGTCGGGGTGGCTTTTTTAGTCACGAACAATTATCGTTAATCGTTATCTATGAGGATAACTTGAAGAACTCTCTAAAAGTGATTTGAAATCGATCATTGTTCTTTACAATTTTTCTTGATTTTTGCAATACGAAAAAAAGGCATGTGTAACTTTCATCTATCCAGAGTAGAGGGTTTTTTGATACGGATACAATTTTAAATCTAAATAAAACCCTTATTATTTTAAACATAAAATTTCCGTTTCTTGATAACGCGAGCAAGGAAAAACAACATAGTGAAAAACACTTTGTTATATGACGATGAATCAATACCCACATATGAGCACCAATTATTCTTGCCTGCTGTCCCCAACTTGGCCAGATACCCCGAAGAAATATGCACTTGTTTACGAAAACTCCGGGTAGAAATTAGCCCCAATGCATTCTGGACTGCTAGTTTAGATTAGAATCTTCGATGGATCTCGCCATGTAATGATACTCTTTGTCAGTGTGAAACCGCAGACCTCGCCATTGTGCCAGTGGATATCTCTTTAGTCTTCACAAATGAATTTCATGTCAAGTAAAGAGAAGGGCCGTGGTATATTCAGCGAGAGAGAAAAAAATAGAAGGAAAAGTGTAATGAAGGGAAAAGGTTGCAATAGGGGTGGTTGAGTCGATTCTGGTAAAAAAAAGAAAGATGTGGGAAAGGATTTTAGAAAGGGAGGAGAATGTAGGTAGCTTTCATTTCGTTGATGTAAGTTTGAAGCTTCTTAGATTTGACGGGCATCGCATCTGGGCTTGTCCGCGAATGCCTTCCAAGTGGAAGTAAGGTAAACCAAACTCCAACCCTCCTTTTCTCTGAAATTCACGATTCCACACGTATAGAAGCCCCTAAGGCAAAGCTTGTCTCAAATTATCCTTTTCTAGAGGCTCAGCAGGGATTGACATCCGCTTATCACCCAACGGAATTTATAAATTTACGCTGCAGCAATTAAACTCCTATATGTGTACTTAGTGTAGTTGTTCACTATTGAAACATTGTAAAATCAACTGAAATGAATGTATGGCCACATTTTCATAGCGATGCTAGTCAATGAAACGTTCTACTATGACACTGAAAGTTTCGTGAAACAATAAAATGTTTCATTAGACCAAAGTTTTAGAAACGTTCTCAACGCCTAAAATGTAAAAAGTCTCGGACTACACGCCTTTTGTACAAAATTAATGAAGGTACTATATAAAATTCAATTTAAAACGCTTTAAATTACTTGAATTTTAAGTGAAACTATTGATCAATTTTCAACTGAAAAGATGAATTAAAAAAAAATAAACTTCGAAGAAGTAGTTACATTTTCAACCAGAAATTAATTTTAAACTAAAATTATAAAAATTCAACCAATTTAAAGGAATGTTTAACAAAGTAGTTCAATTTGTAACCAAGTATATTGTTGAATTTTCAACCAAAAAGATTGTAATTTCAAATAAAAAAAAGTTGAATTTATAAAAACAGGGAGAATTTTAAAAAATAGATAAATCCTCAACCAAACTAGATTCATTTTGAAACAAGCGACTTCATTTTGCACCAAAAAGATTAAATTTCTACTAAAAAAATACCTCAAAATATAAGATTTCAAATAAAAAAGTTGAATTTTCAAACAAGAAATATTTTTCAATCATTTAAGAGAAATGGCGTTAACATAATTCTCGAATTTTCAAGCCAAGATTCATTTTTTAGCGAGATGGTGACACACTAGATCATCGCATATTTTTATCATAACTATGATAAAAATTTGTGCCCAACTATAACCTTGAGAACTAATTTTTGTTGCCAAATAATGCGCTCTACGTCACTTAACGATATTTGTCCTGAACTACTGAAAGTTGCAAATCGGAAAGTTACTATCAAAAGAAATAATGACATAGAATGATCTATTTCTTTTTTGTAAACTAACTAAACGTTATATTTATTATTTAGCGAATGTTTCATGAAAATTTTCAAACCTACATTTTCATGTATAAAGAAATAGTCCTAACTCAAGTTGGAAAATAATATTTTTTCAAATTCCCTTTTTTTATTAAAAAAAAAATGTCAGAAAAGAGTTTCCATTTAATTTCGAGATAATATCTTTCATAGATAAATTAATTTGGAAGTGTAAATGCAATATTAACAACTGATACTATTAGACATAGCAAGGAAGATCTTTATCACTACGTCACCGATATTTCCTTCGACCTCTGAGACAATCTCAATATTCTGAGAGACTGCAATGAGAAACAGAGAGATTGAAACAATAATATTATCGACCGTTATTCAGACATTTTCTTCCTCCTTTCAAGCGAAAGCTCGAACGAAAGAGACCATTGTGCCTGAAACTCGGAGTCTACGATCAATTAACAACTCACTATACCAGTGGATACAACCGGAAGAGAAACTATTCAAATGATGAGACAATCAGAATTTAATTGCGTCCTGCGATCTCATTTAATGCCAATTCATTTTGCGGCTTAGTCCGCTGCTTCATTGTCTCTAGAAAATCTGTGCGCTTTCTTAGATGTTCTTCTAAATTAGTAAAAACTTATGTGTAATCCTTAATCCCTAAAACGAAAATCCTGAAAGAAAGATTTATATAAGTTTTATATTATAAATACAAATATGAAAAATGTGTTGGGTAATAATCTTATATACTACAGAATAGAGTATATTATTCTATAGGACAATTAAAAATTCAGTACTAAACAGGTGTAAAAAGAAATAAAAATTGAATAAAAGAAATATCTTTATAATTGTATTTCAATTGTTCAATTACTACACCTGGCATGGACCCGCGTCTCAAATCACTCTGTGAAGGAACCGTACAAGAGCATTCAAAGTGCAGGTACGCGTCTAGGAACATGTCCAGGATCCTCCGAAGTTCCTATACAGGAATTTTCAGCTGGGTCAGCTCTTGATCATTAGGATTGGATAAAAATTGCAGCTTTTGTCTAACCAATTTTTTTTAAGAACGCTTCATTCCTTAAAATTCGCAGCAATTAGCATTAGGTCTATTTTTATCGATTTTATAAATCATGATAAAAGTTATATGAATTTTGAGATTGGCTATAACTATGGTACTTGCATCCTTAACAAAGCGCTATAGTTTGAAAATATTTGATTTTATTTTTCCTGTACAATGTACAACTACATGCAAATATATTTTAAACAAGCAAATATGTTTATTCAAACTGCTACCTTTTCCGACTAAGATTTCAAATTGAAATATGTCAGCTCCAAAAGTTATCTAAACAACAAAATAAAATATGATCCCCTGCCGATTTTCTACATTGCCTCGTTAAGCTTTTGAGAGGTTTCACGAGCGTAATTGCCGGCTCACATTCAAAACATATTTACCGTGCATGATTAACGAGTGTTGCTCCTGAGGGAAACAAAACTCCAAAAACTAAGGTTATATAAAAGGAATTAATCAAATCTATTCCACTCCCAGTACGAATACTTATGTGATGGAATGTCTCTGGAGTTTTCACTATCAGTAGAGACCCCCAGCTTTAAGTTCTTAGAATAAATTCAAATCCCAATAAAATCGCTTTTCGCTTGTCGCTTTACCGTCCGAATCATCAATTTCACTTTGAAAATAATTTATCTACTTTCTATGCATAACATAATCCAAATTGGAAGCGTAAGTTTTAATATTTGTACTTCTATAAAAGTTTGAACTATTCCTCATCATTTAAATTTTTCGCAATTCAGGGCGTAAAATTATTACAATTCCCTATTTCACAAAAGTTAAAAAATCTTTTTAATGGAATATCTAAGAATGATTTAACAAATTCTCTTTCATTCTCATTATTCCATTAGGCCAATTCTCTTTCTAGGTAAGTGTAAACTCGTTAACTTCTAGCCTCTATACAGTACCGCATACAGTACAGTAAGGATGTAATACAAGGGTCAGTAAATGATATATTAAAGTAGGGATGGATTTCAGATCAATCTAAGAAGTCACCTGATGCTTATTCGAACAACATACTCGTCCCAAAACATCGTTCCGATCCGGTTCGGTGATAAATCCCTCTAGCAATTACCCGAGGTGAGGAGCTTCACAAAGCCATCGTACACCCCTGTTCACGACATGAGATAAAAAAATATTTTGCAGGCTAGTAAAGAACTTTGGAATAATGTTTATCATTCAAAAGATCATGTTTTTTTTAATTCGAGATAAGTAAGTTTTTTAATGAAAAGACTTTCTTAATATAAGCAAAATAAGATATCTTGCATCAGGAAATTTGATACTTGCAGAGTAGTAAATTGTTCGAGACGCTTTGGGCAGCACGTGCGAGTAACAGGAAGGGCAATGGGCCAATTTAGCACAGAGGAAGCTCGACGTATATAAAGACTTCAACGTCAGATCACGATTCCGAGCACAAGCAGCGCCCCTTCACTTGATTAATGAACGAACGAGGAACTTTCGATCAGTTCGATTAAAATATAGTACACAAACGAGGGGTAACCAATAAATATGTAACAGCAACTATAACTGTCGACCGTTTTACGCTACAATTTATAAATCATATTAATTTTCACTAAATCGATATATCGTTCTTCTCATATTGTAAAGACTGAAATAAATAAAAAAATTTAACGAAATAATTTTCAGAGAGTCAAAGAAAATAATTGCGATAATTGAGAATAATGTATTTCTCTCTATTTGTTGCAATTCCAGAAGCATCTGATAATTATCAATTTAGAATTTAAGAAAATAAAAACAGATTTTTGTTTTGGAAACAAACTAAAATTCTAGTTGATACTCATGAGTATTTCCATAAAATATTTCGAACTTAATTAAGTATTATAGTTAAAGTAAAAAAGATTATAGCCAAGGATCCTCTATTTTTTTAATAGAAGAAAAAGTTGTCCGAGGGTATATGCAAATGCAAAGAGGAAATATAGCTTAGCATCACCCCTGCTGCTGACAGTTCTGTCTTCGAAGAAAATTTCACTTTTTGTCAACGTATGGCCTGAAAGGAACGAATATTGGATTCGGTTATTACTTTTTCGACGTTTCTTCGATCGGATGCAGCTCGATCTGCGTCGCGTTAGAAACATACTTTTATACTATAGACAGGGAGAAAAGTGATATTGTACATGCATGGAGATGCAAAGAGATGCAAAGAGATCATTATCATAAAAGAAATAGAGGCAGAGTTATTCGCATGCTACGTTGCTTAAAACCTAGTTGACTAACATTTTTTAACATTCGCATAAATTAACAAACCACCAAAATTTCATGCGATAATAGGAAAGGGCGTAAAACGTTGATATATGTACATATATTGTACAAAAAATCTTTCAGTGAAATAGTCTCATTACGACTTAGTTCGGTAAATGAAGGACATTACGTCATTATAATAAAATTTTACTTTTAGTTATGTAAAATGAAATAGGGTAATATTTGATGTGAAAATATGAATAATTATTATAAATTCATTATAATTTAATTCGCGATTCAGTAAGAAATAATACAACTAGATAATGAAGATTACCTGACAGTTGGGTAAAATGAGATGTCGATTACCTACCAGTTAGGCAAAATGAGTCGAACTGTTATGTACAGTTTCAGTCAAAGAAAACAAAGTCTACCTCTCTAAATATGTGAATTCTACATCCCAGTCATGTAAAATTACATAGACAATTCTATTGAAGTACAATACAATACATACAATATAATCGCACGCTTTTAACGATATTAACGCTATTAAAAATCGAAAACGCTGTGACAGGTTTCGAACCACCTGAGCTACGTTTAACGCGTTCTATCGCTAACAACTAAACCTCACGCCTAACCTAACATTTGGAATATCGAGAAAAAAATCTCGGCTATAAAGTTAAAGTTCGAGTACGTCAGGGCCGTGAAAAAATATCTGATCCTTGTTTCATTAAAATTGGTCATTGTAACATTTGATTGATGAGCGGGCTTATAAATTGGTAGGAAGTAAATAAAAACATTGAATTATTTTTTATTTGTAATTTCGTAACCTTAAAACTTTAAATTATTTAATTTTCAATATTTTGAAGGAAGTGGCTACACATACCAAACAAATCCAGCTAAACGTACCGATCTGGCTACTTGTACCGAAATTTCAGTACACGTAGCCACGGCCTATTTTAAACTTTTGCATGGTCCACTATTTAAAAATAATGAAACATTGTGCGTGCTATGCGCGCACTAATTACCCTTTCTTTAGAAAAAGAATTCGTTTCATTTTCCAACATTCTGTTATAGATTTTACAGAAAATCCTATATTATTTGCGAACGTTCTACGTGATTTACAGAAGTCTCCTTATATTAGCGAAAAAATTCCAGTGAATTCAATATGAATGGACATTTTTTCCACTTACTTATAATTCTTTCTTTTGATGGAAAATTAGTTTTTTTATTAAAAATAATTTTTTCAAACTAAAAAGTCAACTAAATTTTGTTACGGAATTTTTTTGTAGACATATAATATTTTCGGTAGAGAAGTCATTTGTTTCCTTGAAAATTCTAATACTTATATGAAAATTTAAGTTATTAGTTTAAAAATTTATTACTTTGTCTGACAATTTAACTAATCTATTTTTTGTTCAAAATTTATCATTTTTAGTTATAAATTCATCCATTTTGTGGAAAGTTTGTCTTTGTTTGGGAGAAAATTAACCTTTTTAGTTAAAATTCATGTATTTTATTTAATTTCTTTTATTAAAAAATAGTTTTTTCTTATTAGAAATTGATTTTTCAAACTGAAAATTTAACTCAATTTCTTATCAAGATTCTTTTTCATACAAATTTCATCTTTTTGGTACAAAATTCATTTTTTTGGTTGAAAATTCATTTTATTTGCTTAAAAACTTATTTCTCTAACTAGAAATTAAACTATTCTATAATTTGTTAAAAATTTATGGTTTTCAGTAGAAAATTTATCTTATTTGTTATAGAAAATCAACCTTTTTGGTTGAAGATGCAACAATGGGGTTGAAAATTCCATTTAAAAAAAAAAAAAATTTGATGGAAAATTCCTGTATTTTCTTTAAAATTATTCTTTTCTGGTAGAAAATTAATCTTTTTGGTTGAAATTTTCATTTCTTTAGTTGAAAATTATTTTTTAAATCAATCATTAATTTTTTTTTTAATTTTAAAATTAATTTTTTTAACTAAAAATTGAATATATTCCATTTTTCGTCAATTTTTTTATAGTCATTACATCTTTTCGGTTGAAAATTCTTTCGCTGGGTTGAACGTTAATTTTATTTGTTTAAAATCTTACTTTTCTAACTGAAAATTAAACTATTCTATTCTTTGTTTAAAATGTATGTTTTCAGTTCAAAATTTGTCTTTTTTTTTGTAGAAAATTCATCTTTTTGGTTGAAAATTCACCTAATTGGTAAATTGTTTGTTTTCGTTTAAAGACGCATTATTTTCGTTAAAACCTGATTTCTCTTGTTGAAAATTGAACAAATTTTTCCAAAAATATATTTTTTTTCTAATTTTGTTAAAAACATTTTCTGTTTTATGAGAAATTCAATCACTTAGGTAGAAAATTCATATTTTTTTGTTAAAAATTCAACTTTGTTTTCAAACATTAGTCTTCATGACGTGAAACCTCAACATTTTTGATGAGAATTTTTTTATTGATTGAAGAATCCTTCTTGGTTGAAAATTCAACTCTTTTGTTGAAAATTTGTATTTTTTGGCGCGAATCAACAATTTTTTATTTTAAAGTGAAATAGTTTTTGCTAAAAATATCAACTTTTTGTAATATAACAATTACACTTTTTGTTTAGAATTGATTTTTTTTCTTCAAAGATTCATCAGTTTGGATGAGAATTCAACTAATTCGTTGAAAGTTCCCTTTTTCTTGATTGAAGATTAATTATTTTAACTGAAAACGTGATAATAAAATTTTACATTTATAAATCTTAAATTTTTGTCTATACAATTATACACACAAATGTGGCATTTATTTGTCAGTGTCCTTCAACTGACACACAATTCTTAATTATATATATGTGTGCATGTGTGACTTTGGCAACATTCCTTTCTTCGAGTCTTTTCAATAACCGAATCGGAATTAAGGAAAATCGACAACAATGCTTTCAAAATTTTTGTGACACATCTATTTTGTAGAGAAAGATTTTTTGCATAAAACATTCAAGCCATTAAAATTGAGCATGTTGAAGTTTCTACGGGGAACTTGGCTTTAAACTTCAGCCCTGAGAATGTTGACGTCCCTTGAGACTCTCATTCTACCTTATTGTTGTGTAATTTCTCTCCTACTAAAAGTGAAAATCACTTTAAAAATTCTGCATTCGATACTTTCTTTTAAGTGAATCGTTAATATCACACAAAAGTAAATTTTATATAATTCATTTAATAAAAATTTAAAACACTTCGCGTTATTTTATAATATACTGGTATGGAAATAATACAACCCTTATAAAATAATTATTACATATCAGAATTTTCACTTTTGGACTTGAGATTTCACATAACTCTTTTGTATTATTTATACGTATTTATAGTTCTGTTTCGTATTAAATACTAAAATAATTGTAAACTTTATCTAAATGCAGTAATGTCGTCCATTTACATAACGAATTTGGTACATTTTAATGAACAAATTTTCTCCATGTATAGGTTTAATAATTCGATAATAATTGATAACCACTTACATGATTTCCCCTATATGATACTATTCTAATTTTTCTTCTATCTCTGGTGTTTTTAAGATAAATCATTTGTCTAAATTATGTTTTTTCGCTCACTCCTCAATTAAATGTCAATTTTTTTCAACGCAGTGTCCATATGTACGGAAATAATCTGGCTATCTGTACCGGAAATTGGTTACAAATAGTCCCTTTTCCAGGTCCCGCTATTCGTCACGAAAAAATCCGGCTGTTCGTGCCGAAATTTCGATGCACGTAACCACGGGCTTTTGTTAATATACAGGGGGCGATTATATTACTTTTCAGTATCATTTCCACTTTTACTTTTCCGTAATTCACGCTATTCATTTTTAATTATTGTGACACCTAGAATGTCAAAAAAGACAACGGACATGAATTTCCAAAAAGTAGAAGTGGAAGCGAAGGTCAGAAAGTTACGTAGTCGCGCCCTGGTCAAGTATTATACATGACTACAAATTTCGAAATATTATGTACAGGTAATCGGTACATTGATCCGCCTCTTGAAAATTGATTAAGTTTGACAATTTGTAGATAATATGTTTTTACTTTATTCAAGATGTGAATGATTGGCCACCCATATATTGATCTAAACGAAGATAATTTTGAGATTGAAATAGTACTTCTGTGTATCTTTGGTCATCAAATTCAATACAAATTTGAACGTTAATGGTAATATCTTTCATAACATATTTAAACCTAGTTGCTGATCATTTGAGGCTGGTGGTCAACAATTGTACGGATCACCCTGTCTTGAAATCTTTCAAAAACGTTGAACAATGAAAAAAAAAACAATTGTCTGGAAGTTGTCGTTGACTCTTGTCATCACATTCATCTAAATCATATTTTCATATGTTAATTACGCGAAGGATTCAACATCACATCTATTTGTCAATTCATATAGGTTATTCTATTGTTTGCTGTTGGAATAATATAATGGTAAATTTCCAGAGATTCATAAATGACGGTTTTGTGAAATAGTTCTAAGGAACTTGTGTCAAGATAATGTGGAGAGGAAATCACAGCCTTGTTGAAGTCGGTTTGATGAATTGTCACAAAAAAAGTTTGATACTAAACCAATCTGGGTCGGTCATGTTCGGGCAGAATTCTCGACCTATTACTTTTCTTTCACGATGTCGAACCATGAAATTCCGGCGCACCATCCCGTGCTTCCGTAACGCCCGGTGTGATCAGACTTTTCTATACATAAAAGTGGCAAGCATCCAATGTTGGTCGCCTACTATACCTGGACCTCACACTACCTCTGTACGTATACGTATATCTAGTGTCCTGTCCAGTGAGCCGCGTGACAGCTAATATCCGGCTAGGAAACTAACACCCTGACACTCCCTTCGTAACCAGCGACTAACCTATCGCATCCCAATATTAAAGTAGGAAAGTCCATTACAACAAGACGAGGATGATTTTTTACTAGAATTGCTCGCTGATGAACTTTCAGAACTGCCAATGGTTAGGCCTTCACTCTTCATTCTACCTTCTCTAATCAACCTTCAATCTTTTACAGATGCTTTTTTATTCAGTCAATCATAGCAAATGGCGTTTGCTTCTTTTACAATATGCTAATTTTGATCCGTAGATATCTTTAAATATGAATCCACTGTGAGAAGGCAAATCAAATGCAATTATGAGATGACCCGATGGTTCGAAACGTTGCTAATATAAGCTTCTAAGAAGCGTAGTTATTAACGCAAACAATACTCTATCATCTGCCTGTATATTTCTAAATTTTTGCACACGAACCACGGTCTAATGAACATGTCTGGCATCTTTAGTGGTGTATGTTTCATTTACATGGTTGACACTTAACCTATGTCGCTTCTGTCAAAATCTTTCAAAAAAGATAATGCATCTTTTTAATCTCTTGTTACATACAAAAAATATTTGCATTACCTTATTTCTGGAATGTTCTTCTCCCATTCTTTGCGAAATTTCTAATGTTAGCATATTCTTTATCACACTTCGACACGCAACAACATATGGGTTATTTAATAATACAGTACCCTCCCACCTATCCCGACAATCTGGGACTAGGATTCGCGTTAGCTGAGTTCCCCTAAAACATAAATAATTTTTCTCCCCTTGCGATTTATCCTCATATGGGAATGGTTGAGAAATCGAATCCATGAAAAAAACAGTTAATGTCAAAATTTGTCAGTTGAGGATACAAGTAGCAGAGAACATTCAGAGGATATTATGCTAATTTTACATATACCAATCCTAAAAAACGGTCTGTTTTGTTACAAGTTTTATTCGGAAAAAAAATTAAAATTTTTCCAAACCGTGGATAGGCCTATGTTTCAATATAAGCCAATTTGTACTGAATTTATATTTGTCTCAAATTCATAGCCGTTTATAAATTGAAACTAACTTATTAAATAGGTTACATTACATGTCAACATTTTTTTAAAAGTCGGTAGTGGGAAGAAAGCGAAAGGGGCAAGTCGCGATAAGTGGTAGTACCATAGGTGGGAACCCATAATCAGCATCCAACACAAAGTTTCTTCTCTTTTACACATTTCTATAAATATTGGCATAAAAAAGAAGAATACAGTTTTCAAATGAGTTCTGGACCCGCGATACGAAGTATCAAAATACTGTTATATTTCGGTAAATAACTTCACTATTTACTCATAAAGATATTTAAATTGATATTTTCAGTCGTTCTTATTGTACATTGTTCTTGAACATTTCACTAGATCGACTCATGTTAATACGTTAACAGATTTAAGTGGAAACCAATGCTGGTTAAGGGAATTGAAAGGACATTTGCGACATACGTTTCATAGTTGAGCCAACTCTGGGATGACAAGCACTCAAGGGAATCAAGAGTATTGCAATTTAGAGAACGATCTACATTACTGAACGGATTTAAGCGGTACTTACTCCGTAGTATCCATACCTTCCTGTAAACGTACAGCCTACAACGTACGTTATAGCCCAGTTCGCCATACGTGATGCAATGCTGCTTAGACCATCACTGGAATACCAAAGTACCCGAACCCCCAAGAGTCTCTCCTTCCCACTCCTTGTTTCGCTACCTCTGTCTTTGTCACTCTCCACCTTACACGGAACCCTTCCATCCCCTGTATACCAAATAGTCTAACACTATTCGTATATATACAGAAAAACTTATTTTCTGGCGTCGAAGTCACATCCTGAATGTAAAAAAATCAACAATTTACTCAATAAATTGTAATACGATCGAGGAAATCAGAAAAGAATAAATGCTGCAGTTCATAAATTATTCTTTTGTGAATCCCGAGATTGCACATGACTGATTAAAATGAGCGTTAACCGATTAAACCCGAATCAAGTAAATGCAGCTTCATGTACAAACGAGAATGTCTGAGATTTCCGTTGACAGCCTAGATTCCCGAGTGACTGCTCTAGAAATGCAGGATTCTCCAAAACATTTCCTTGCGATTTTTGAAGACACATTCACATGATTTTTCAGTAAGTAGTCTTTCTAATACGACTGGCTTTTGTTATATCCCGGATCAAAGGGGCCCAGGTCGTTTTAAATTGATTATTTCATATTACTTAACAAAAATTGAATTGGAAATGAAATTGTAATTTGATAATGAAGAGGATTTAGAATTAATAATGCAGCCTCAATAATATAATTTCAATTCGCTATAACTAATATTTCAAAAATTTTAAGTAATTTTTTACGCTACACAATAAAGTTTCACGAAAACATTTTCAAGGCTAAACACGAGAGAACTAGTAGAAACTAAGAAATTCCCAAGTACAAAGTTTTAAATACAGCATGCCTTCAAGCTGTTGTGAAAAAAATCGTTATTTGAGACGACAAGATTTTATTAATGAAGATATTATTAGCAGCATGTGACAACTACAGAACTACGTCTATGGTGAAAGTAACTCACCTTTTTACTTCATTGGCGACATTGAAAGAACTAATGCTTGAGAAGTGCTGCCAAGATTTGCGCCGAATTATCGCGTCATGTTGAGGATCATCTCCATGTTTAGTATATCGGAGGTTTTGCAATAGATATCTTTGGTTTTGGAGAAGCGAAACACTTTGGTTTGTTATTTAAATATGCTGCAAGTTCAGCAGGCGTTGGATGCAGTGACTGGTGGCAAGACACATTCAGACACAGCACACATCCTGAAAAAACCAGGTCTGTCCCAGGTTTAGACCTATGCTCTTCCCAAAAAAACCTGAAACAAACCTGGTTTTTTTCGGGAAGTGTGCTATGTGGAATTTCGGCATGTCACATTTGCGACAAGCTGCATTCGACAATGTCACATTAGCGGCAACTTAAAATACGGCATTTCTCATTTGAGACATTATTATTAGTCCCAGGCCTGGCGGAGCAGATGGGTACGGTGGGTAATACTACCCACCTAAAATCTCGGTAGGTGGGTAGTAAATAAATAAAATAAAAGCACCTGGAAATTCGAGCGGAAAAAAACATGAATTTGTTTTGATTTGCTTGTTTGTCTGCTAAATTAATTATACAAAATAAAAAATAATAAATGTTACGTTTACGTCGAAATTTTTTTGAAATTATGAAATATTTCATTATTCCCCCCCCCCCCCCGTCCTTCCATTTGAAAACTACCTATCTGGACTCAACGTGTTTCGCCGGGCCTGATTAGTCCACGTCAAAATGACAAAATTGCGGCAAGCCACATTTTACAAATGTCACGTTTGCAGTAACTCAAATTGCAGCATCTCTCATTTGGGGAAAATATTATCTCCACATCAACTCAAATGTGAATCGCCGCAATGTGACTTCAAGCAGTAAATTAACAATCTCTATGGTAGTATTTAAAATGTTTTACTATTACAAGTGAGAAATATTAGAATCTGCAATTGGTCATCCGCTTTTAATGAAACTTGGTAAGATTATACTGCTTTATAAGAGATATTATGGGCCCAACGGATTGAATTTTTTTTAATTTTGTTAGTTGCGCTATATTGAATTCGTCGGTTAGATTTTTTTGAATTATTGACATTTCTGGTAATGTTTATTGAATTTTGATCAAATTTGAAGGCATTGGAGATGAAATTATACATTTAAGCCGCTGGATAGTGTAAGGGCATATACAATTAACATGACCGTTCCGGTTAGCCCATGTTGTCTTTAAAATCGACCAGTTGTCTATAAATCGAAATTGCCTGTAACAAAAAATAATTTTTAATGACACATGCATGATTTCAGCCCTTTTTGACGCCTTTGAAACGGGGCTAAAGCTCTACTTCTTACTCCCTAGGAACTGAAAAGTGACGTCAGAGGTGAATAATGGAAATGGTACATTTATCATCTCGCAATTTACCATTATCAGCCAACTAATTGTAAAAACTGTGAGTAAACTTAGGTTGCAGATAATAGAATTTTGCTAATATTTATGGAAAGTTACCATATATAGCTGATCAAATTATCCTAAATGACCGAAAATTTGTGGAAATTTACAAAAATAAATTTTTGGTATTCTTTGGTGAGTTGCCATATTTACCTGTAAAATTACCATGAATGACCAAAAATTTTCATTAATTACCAAAAATTGTCGGCATTTTATTATTGAATTTTTGATAATTTGTAATAAGTTAACTTAAATTTCATGTTTCTTTATAAAAATCCAATCTGGACTAAAATCATGACTGTATTTCGAGAAATATCTGAAATCATCCATTTGTTATAATAAATATCGTATGCGTCAAGGGGGAGAGGCGCTTTTTCTGCCCCTAGGTGCACAATATGCTATTATCTCTTAATTGTCCTTAATTTATGTTGCCAGTGAAATTTATGAGAATTTAGCAAGAAAATTTTGTCATTCAGTATTATTTGTTAATTTTATAAACAAATTATATGAAAAAATATCAGCGACTTTTCGGTCTTTCGAGGCGCTAATTTCCAATCCGATGTCGAAATTTCAAAATTTTAAATAACACATCCAATATTGCGAATTAAAATTTGAGAACAAAACCGATTCAACTAAAAATTGCTATCTGAGAGGTTTTTAGGTCGCTCGATTAAAATCAAAAATAAAAATGTGAAAATTCAAAATGCTGGATCCAATATGACATATAAAAATTGTAAAACAAAACTGATTTGACTAAAAATTGCCACTCAGTGGGGGGGGGGGGTCTGCTGATATTACATCCAAAGTCAACATTTTTTAATTTAAAATCACTAATAAAAACGGTAAAACCCACTTTTGCAGTATTTTTTACCCCATTACCAAAAGAATGGGGAGGGGGTCCCAAGGGATGGGAGAGTCCTGAGGAATGAAGAGGGTTCCGTGGGTTAAGAGGGGAACCTTGAGATAGAGTGTCTCGTGGTGTAGGGGGATCCAATGAGATAGGATAGGTTCATGGGTGATGAGTCCCTAGGTTTCTGCCCGAATCTACTAAGCCCTAAAAACGATATCCGTAAAGTCAGCTCACCAACAATTAAATATTCCACTTTTGTTTAATGAAATCATTTGGTCATCGTTTGTACATTTTTGTAAACCAAATTTTGTCGTTTGGACGGCAAAACTCAAAAAGATATTGAGTTTTCAAAATTGGACTGCTAACTTCACGCTGCGGAACGAATTTTAATTTTTTTCAAAAATTCTTTTACGAATCGTCTGGATTTCGTTTGGCCGCGTCTGGAATCTCATTTTTCACATTTTGACGACGACATTGTGTGATTTGTAGAATAAAAAAGTCATTAGCACCATACACGCGAGCGACGCGGCGCCTTATCAAGTGGTAGTGACCTTCTTTGGTCAGCCGTGTCCTTAAATATAATATGATGTCAGACATCCTGACAAGACATTTGTCAAAAAATCTAATTTTTAGAAGATTTGGATATTTAATTGTCGGTGTGCTAACTTCACAGACATCTAAAAACGAGCTTGAAAGCACCTTTTCTTACTTAGTCATCTTTCGTGCGTCGAATTCCGTGAAAAAACCCATGAAACCTTTTGCAAAAAATCGAGTAATTACCTTAAAGTTCCACTTATACACATATTTTTGAAAAATTCGAAAATATTCATAACGATGACATCTGCAGTAAATGAAAGCAAAGGATGCTCAATCAGCTTGTAATTAATATGAAAGGCTCTACTTAGGTTAAATGTCTTCCAAAACAATCAACAAACTCAATTGTAGGTATTTAAGGACAGTTCATTTTATCAATAATATGCTATCGCTCATTGTTTTTTTCTCCTTTTTGTTCTACGCTGGTTGCCTTCCTCCCTTGTGGACAAACGTGGACTTTTGTCGACCCCCTCCCCCCGCGGCCCCTCCGCCCACGTGAACTTATTTCATATTTTATGCAAATATACAAATTCTTGGTCTTAAAAAGCTTCATGCTAGAAAGTAGGAAAAAAACAAATGCGTGTCTTTTCAATTATACTTAGAGGTTCCGCAAGCATGATATTGAAAATATCTGTTTTCTACAGTAAATTTTTTTTCAGTACCATAATTACAACATAAAAACAATGTGTATAGGAACATGACCATGAAAATATGAATAAATGTTATTCTTGAGGATTATATTATCATTATTTTGTATTATATTATATTATAAGAGTTATATTGAAAAAACGTAGTCTATTGAGATTAAAATTTGCGGAGATTTTGACGGACATATTCATCATCAGCGCGTCGGAGTTTTATGCATATTGCCAATAAAATTTATCTGGTATACGATAAAACTATTTAGCCTCTAAAAATGTATGCGTACTAAAAATTTGAACGATCGCAAGTAAACTAAAACAATTCAAATTTTTAAAATTATTTTCTTTTCTTTACACAACTTTGCGGAGACTTTAGCTGCTTGATTATTTATAGGCTTTCATTCCTGAATATTAATTTTTCTTTATCATCCTTTGTTCTATTTATTAAATATTTAGGGTGCAAAAGACATTTTACAACTCTTCAAGACACTGCTTTTAAACTTTTAAACATAATCAAGTATTTAAATTTAAACATCAAAGCCGCCGCGGATGAATTTCCAAATAAAAAAAAAACTAACAGTATGAACCCAGATTTTAGTGAGTCAAAATCTCTTTTCATACAACGCTCTTTGAGCTTATACGTTAATTGCTGCGTTGCAGTTCTATGTATTTTTCCGATAGAGACTTGTATACACTATACAACGAGGCATACAATTAAACTATATACTTCTAAAAAATGTGTGCACACTAAAAAAGAATTCCTAATCCCTTCTGGGTCTTACATTCCTATTTATCATGTACAGTGAACCAACAATATTTTTGATGAAAGCCATTCATGACTATGGGACTTCGTAACTGATCAGATGTTTTAAAAATTACATCTTAATTTTCAACAACGTTATTTCGTTTCAAATCGGTCGCATATCGAAAAAAAAAATTCATATATAAAAGTCCTAGTTCATCGAGAATTTCAATTTTTGTGCATAGAGATCTGTCAAGTATCACGTCAGTATTATGCACTTGAAAATTGAGTAATAAATTCAGACAAATTTCATTAAAAATCAAATAAATTATTTTGCCTAAATTGGATGAATTAAAAGCCAATTTTTTGGTTATTGCATGAAATGGACAAGGACTGAAGTAAATGCCTCATCCTACGCACAAAGTAATTATTAAAAATAAAAATGAATATTAATTGCTTTTTCTGCCAAGTAAGTAATGATTACATATTGAGAATATTAAAAATTCCAGTGCTTCATGGAAAATTGAATTGAGAAGACAATGAATATAAAATTAAATGAGTTATCGATAAAGTGTCAATTAAGCAAATTGATAAATTAAAATAAAATACGCAGCATCCCACAAAAAGTAATTTCCATTTTTGAGAATTATTCAGTCACTCATAGACTGCAGCTGTTTTTTCGTTCTTAAGCCTTTATTTAAGGTAGGTTCTTGGCGGCTTTTTCAGGATATTCTAGATGATTCCAGAGTTCTGAAATTTTATGGAACTTTCTAGACTATTTTTGAATATTTTGGAATTTTTTAGAATTTTATAAAAAATATTTTATAGCGCTCTGGAATATTTCGAATATCTTTCTATTTCCAAAATTTTATTGACATTCTTTTAATTTTCTGGGGTATTATGGAATGTGCTATGATGTTTTTCTACAAAAATCTGGAATTTTCTAGACAACGATAGGATAAAGAAGTCAATTCATATATAAATGTGTTATTTTGGTCATACGGTCCATTAAAATTAATAGTGGACTCAGTTGTCAAGAATCATGCTTCATTTGTCAATTTCATTAAAACCCAACGTACGTTTCGACCTTGTTGCAGGCCTTCTTCAAGGTAATATATAACCTATAGGTTAATATAATTTACATAGATGTAATACATTTATAATGAAAAAAAATTGTGAAGAATTTTTTTTCAGAATTTACCTGTATTGATATTAATCAAATCATCCAAGACATTTCAATTTTTTTTTCCAATAGAAAAAACTTTTTTTTTTTTTTTGAAGTGAAAAAAATTGATATGTTTCTACGTTTTATAAAAAGATTAAAATTTATAAATAGTATGTTTTAAATAGTGTCTTTTTTACACATTTCAAAATTGAAACCTCAAAATTCCGAAGCTCCAATATAGTAATTTTACTACATTTTTAATTGATAAACCGAACACAAGGTGTTTTGATATGAACGGACAAACATGGACTAACAAAATGCATTATGGATAAAGTCATACTTTCATGAGTAATTAAACGAGGCGGATATCTAGATAGAGACCTAAAGGAAAAGTGCGCCAAAGTAAATTCAGTTTAAAATTGACATACAATTTTTTTAATTTTTTTAAATTTTTAAAGTCTTTATATCTCTATAGTCTCTATCTAGATATCCGCGTCTTTTAATTACTCATGAAAATATGACTTTATCCATAATGCATTTCGTTAGTCCATGTTCGTCCGTTCCTATCAAAACACCCTGTGTTCGGTTTATTAATTAAAAATGTAGTAAAATTACTATATTGGAGCCTCGGAATTTTGAGGTTTCAATTTTAAATTTCTATGGCTTCTTATGTCTCTTCGGATTAATGTCTCATTCACAGATTCTAACCATTCTTTCGGCGGTCTACCTCTATAGGCATTCTGCCATTTATTTTACCTTCGTACCCCTGCTTGGTCAGTCGTTCATCTTTCATTCTTTCAACATGTCCGAACCACCTTAACTGATTTCTTTCCCATATATCAACTCGTATCTCCCCTGTACCACATTTTTTGAGGATTATTTCGTTTCGGACTTTGTCCAGCAGTGTTTTCCCGCATATTGTGCGCAGAGGTTTCATGCCAATCGCGATGATTTTGCTCTTGACCTTTTCTTGGCAGGTCCATGTCTCGCTATCGTATAGTACAGTCGGTACAAATATAGAATTATGTATTGCCATTTTAGTCTTGCAATGAATGTTGAACAAACTGAATACAAGCATGAAGAACATGGGCCTCAGGATTATCGTAAATAAAAACCAAAATTATGGCGTTTGAAGGGAAAGGTGAGAAAACAGTGTGCAACATTGTCCTAAATAATGAGTGAATAGAACAAGTTGTGAAGTACGTATATTTTGGTAGCCTATTCACTAGTGACGGAAAAATAGATGGAGGGTTGGATAGTCGAATAAACGAGGGTAAGAATGTTATCGGTAGAGCAGGGCCCATTATAAGAAGTCAAAATATATCAAGTGAAGCTAAAAGGCCAATATATAATTCTATATTTATACCGACTGTGCTATACGTTAGCGACACGTGGACCTATCAAGAAAAGGATAAGAGTAAAATTAACGCGATCAACATGAAACTCCTGCGCAAGATATGCGACAAAATACTGATGGACAAAGTGGGCAATGAGATAATCCTTAAAGAATGTGGCGTAGAGGAGACACTAGTTGACGTATGTGAAAAAAATTCTTTAAGATGGTTTTGCATGTGGAGAGAATGAAAGGTGAATGACTGAAGAAACAAGTGTATCAAGTTAAAGTAAATGGCAGTGTACCCAGAGGCTGACGCGGGAAGAATGGTTAGAATGTGTAAATGAGACCATAATTCGAAGAGACATAAGAAGCCACAGAAACACAAGAGTTTGCATAAAAAATTGCATGGACGTGAAGGAAGCTAGAGATGTATGCTAGGACAGAAACATTTGGCGACAAGTAGTTTATAAAAAGAGTGTCAGTGGAGTAAATGTCGCTTGAAACAAAAGACCTTGGATACACATGGGCCCGAGTGGGGAGCTTCACATGATGACTTTGTGAGGCTCTCCACTTGGGGATATTGATCCCTTCCTCACCAAGTGAGTCACTCCTACCCCGAAAGAGAAATGGCTTAATGGTATAATAATAATAAATGTGATTTTTTCGGATATGAACGATTTCAAAAGATTTCAGTGAATTTATACAGAAACTTAGTGAATAAATGAAATTTTATTTCAAGGGATTTCTACGGCTTTCCACAATTTCAAGAGATATGAGTGAAGGAATTATAAAAATTTCGGAAGTTTTTAAAGATTTCAAGCCATGTAAAAAATTTTAAAAGAATTTCAAGATAATTCGTTTCCAAAATTTGTACAACTCTTAATATTTATGAATGTGTTATTATGGATTTTCAAATAGTTTGGGTTTTTAATATTAGAAAATAAATAGAGTAGAGTAGGGCGAAATGGCCATGGGGCCATTCGCTTATCATTTGAGAACACTGACGTTTAGCAAACTAGCCACACACTTTTTAAGATCGCCACTACAGCGCACTCAGATGGCAATATAAATGATTTATATCATCCATTTTTACAGATCCTATCAAGCGTCGTTTATGAAGAAAGGCCTGTTCCCAAAACATTGCCTCCACTTTTATTTGTTCATAGTGCATTATATTTTGGCTAACAAAATTGCTGATAAGTATTTTCCGAATCACAATAGTGTTCTGAAGAAGAAATGTGGGTTTGTTTCCCTCGGCATGCACTTAATTTAGAATGTCTGAAAAAAATCTAAGAAAATAGGTTATGGGTTGAAAGACCGACCTTTTTTCATGTTTTTTATTCAGTTTTTTAGCAAAATGGTATGTAAATATAAGCGCAAAGAGGAAAGCGATAATGTTGGCGCAAATGTCGACATTTCTGCTGGAACTGATATTTTGGTTTCAACGCTGGAAAACATCCAACCATATCCCGAAGCCTGCGCCTCGAAAGAAAAGCAGTCGTGGCCGAAAATGCCGTAAAGTGGCCATGAATCTATAATAACAAATTCTCCTGTGATGGACGACGCTTTGCCGGCTGAGAAAAACATGCGAAAAAGAACAAGGCAGTAGAGGGAAAGGAGAAATCTAAAAAAAAAAAAGGCTACTATGAGAGTTGAACAGGCAAAATTAGACCAATCAGAGGCAGGACCAAGTCGCATTAGCCGTCCAACACGAAATGTTGCAACCGTTGGACGATATTACTCGGATACTGATTCTGATTAATAAGCGTTTAATCTCAAATTACGAATTTTTTCAACATACATTTGATTTTCGCGTAAAAAATGGGTTTTCCTCGATTTTCAGACATGCGATAAAGCGGCTCTATCGCCCCACCTGGTGGGGTGCAATAGCCTTTTTGTATTTTTTTTCTGAAGGCTATAATAATTCTAGTACTTGGCATTGTAGACAAACAGTTTCTAGAGGAAAGTTTTAGCCAAAAACGTGAAGTTTTTAACAGTACAGAATTTATCAATTTATGTTCCACTTTACGAGTTTTACAGGGCTCAATAGTAAAAAATGGCCCTTTCGGCCCTCTCTACTCTGTGCAGGAACGTGAACGCGCTTCGCGCCTGTACATTAACTTCACGTGTAAAATATTTGAAGCGCTGAAACTTGAACTGTTTTTAATTCGAGTTTAAGAGCATTAAATAGCGTGGTGTCAAATGTACATACTACGTATTAATTAAGGTAGGCATGAAATGATCAATCTTGGAAAGAAATATTTAATTATACTTATAAACATGGCGATTCAATTATTAATAAAGAAATTTTTGGAATTTTTTCTACCAATTAATAATGATATTATTCCTAACATTCATCAAATGTGTCATTAATTTCAGAAAATACGAACTTTTCATCATTTATTGGGGAATAAATGGAAACAAAAACAACAATTCTCAACATTCACTTCCTGTGTCATTAATCCCAATAAACACTACATTTTTATTAATTACAGGGGGGGGGGATTTTTCAAGAAATATTAATTGTTTAAACAATTTTAAATTAGTTGAAAAATACTTGTAAACTTATCTCTTATCGAATTCAACAAAATTCATGCTAAAAGATGCAAAAACATTACATGAAACTGCTATTTTGTATTTTCAGGGTATTTTCCGGGCACAGTGCAAAGAGTTTGGGGCATCAAATTTAAACGTCATGGGGTAGGAATTATTGCTTGAACATTTTTTAAGAAGTGACTAAACTTTAATTTACGAAAATTTAATAGAAAGTAGTTTCCTTTTTTTTAAACAGAGTTTTTCCCATTTAGATTACCATGTTAATTTCAAAGGCTTTCCTGCCCCCCATGAGACATTGGAAAAGGTTAGGGGCGTGACCTTGAAAGGGGAGAGGTTTTGATTAGTGATGGGTGTCACCAAACTTACTTTCCCCGAGAAGTGATACAAAAAACGGGGGTCTCCAGGAAAGGGGAGTGCTTTTGACTGGGGGAGGGGGTGTCGCCAAAATCTATCTCTCCCCGAGAAAAGTTATACAAGGCGGGGAGAGGGGCACATTTTTTAGTGGATTGGGAATTTCACTGCGCAAAAAAACGTCGATTTCTTACTATTCTAAACAAAAAACCGCTATTTCTTTACGTTTTAACATTGAAAACGATATTTAGGGGTATTTTCTTGGACATAAATTGTATTTTCAGTGCATCATAATACATCAGTAAACGCGGTTTTAAAACAAATTTTAGCATAATTTTCTTTTTAAAAACATGTTTTTTTTATGTTTTGGCCTTAAATATGATATTTTTGGCTATTTTAATTACCATAATTGTACTCAGTACATAAAAATACATTGTTACACGCTCTTTCGGAACGTCACAACCGGGGGAAAAACAGCCGGCAAGGAGTTCCCTTGCCGGCGCCGGCAGTCTAGCCACTACGAATAATTTATGTATTTACAATTTACTAACCTACAAAAGTGAAAGGTCGGAATCGTCTCAACGATTTTGGAGAATCCACATCCTCAGGATTAAACATGATATCACGCTGCATTTTATGATTATTTTTTAAAAATATATCCTTATATGTTATTTTTCTTCTTTCACTCGCGATCTGGATGGAAACAAACCAATGGAATTCACTAACTGAATTATAATTTTTCTCCGTAATTTGTTTATTTTGTCATCAATTTAGGCTACAATGTGCAAAATCATAACGATAACTAATCTCTAAATGAATAATGCTTTTTAATTTCCAAGTTTTTTACTACTTTTATAGAAATTTGCGAGAAATTGTGTTACATTTTGGAGAAGTCGACCATTTTCTGCTGAAAGTTTCATCAGACTGACTTTTCTAAACTATCGGTATATTTCCGACGAATGTGTGTTGCACACGGAGGAACAGTTTATTGTTTACTTTATGACTGAAGGAAATGAGAAAATCGTTAATATCAATATATCTATCCAAAGGTCATAATCTGAATATAAGACTTATGATATAAAGTACTTAACAATTTATTAATAAAAGAATTTTAATCAAATAACTTAATTCATGACTTTATGTATTGTAATAATTACAAAAAGTTGATCCATTTTATTAGATTTCAAGTCAAACTGAAAAATAACAATTTAAAAATATTCAAATTTTTTTTTAAATCGAAATTTAAACAATTTCATATTAGATTGCTTTCCTCAAAATTAAGGTCATGCAATACTTACCCGATTCCTACCTTATCGAACTTTTTTTAAACAACTCACGCCCACATGAAATAAGATATCGAGATGAAAATTTGGGAAATTAAAAAAAGCACGAGTGAACGTTTTAGAGTTGTCCTAAATTTTTAGAATTACAACCAAAATTTTCTCAAAAGACTGATTAGACGAAAACATTTTTTTGACTAAGTTATGAGTATATTAGAACTTGTAAAGTTGTTGGTGACGCAGTTTATAAATAATTTGTTGAAGTTTTGTTTTCAAGTGTTGCAGTATCCAAACCAATATTGATATTTCACTTTTTCTTCCTGATTCTGATAGATCTTTTCGTTCAATTTCGAATTCCGCCAGAAAAATAAGTGAAAATTAATGGGAAAAATAACGGCGGTTTTTCTGAAAATCTTTAAATTCAGTTTTCTCAAAAAGTCCATAACTTTATTTTTTCTCGATTTTTTTGGAATTGGTGCTAATATGGTGCATGTATTCCATAAGAGATTGTATTGTTCCCGTATCTTGGAGAAGAAAATATTGGATTTCTTTTCATGGAAATTGAAAAATCGCATTTTTTCAATAACGAGTCCAGAGACTAATTAAATCAGTACTAAGGATTTCAACTGGTGAATCATTTTTTTAATTTCTCTGATTAAAATAGTGATGCTGGTCCGGGAAGAACAGGGAAATTACAGTGAATTAATTTTTTACCGGAAATTAAAACTTTGTTTGAAAAAAAAACTTTTCGAATAACTTCGAATATGACTTTTGAGAATTTTCATTCTGCATTCTTAATTTCTAATCGTTCATTTTGAATCTGAAAAATGTGTGAATGCAGTTCTAAAAGCTTGAGCAATTCAAAATTAAAAGTGTTACAAATTAAAATATGATACTTAAAATTTAATAATAATTGACTATGGGAAAATTTGAAAGTGATCAATTCTAAATTTGTTCAAAATTTGAAACGTTTTAAATGTTTTAAATCGAAAGCCCTAATAGTAAAACGACTGTAAACTTTAGATTCAGAAATTATAAAACACTGACAAATGGAAAACGTTTCAAATTTAACCATTTCTAATTGAAAACTTTAACAAAGTAATTTTTTAATGTTGAGACATATTTAACTATTCATTCAGAGTATCAAATTTTAAATAAAGTTTTTAAAATCACATTATTTATTATAAAATTGAAGCTTTACCATCTTAATTGTTCCATTTTGTAAATTTTTCAATTATAACTCAAATTGTTGAATTATTGCATTTTTAAACATTTATAAATAAAAATTTGGCAATTATTAATTTTAAACGATTTAAAGTATTATAAAATAATGCAACATTAAAGGATTCCAGTTATAATTTAAGTAATTGAAATTTAGAGAGTTAAAACTTTTCTCTATCTTGAGTTTTTTCGAAATTTTCGCTAGAATATAAATAAAGTCGGCTATAAATTGTATATTTCTTCAAGCAATAACATTTTATAAAGCTTTGTAAACAAAATTTAATGTGTATACGTATAAGTTGAAAAAATTTTGTTTGCAAAATTTTTGAAAATTTCATTGTTTTAAGAAACATACAATTATAGCTGACTCTGGTTATATTTTAGCGAAAATTTCGAGAAAAAATGCAAGATAGAGAAAAGTCGTAAGACTTTTTTAAAATAAATTTTCAAGTGGAACAACTTTGCTCTCTTAACTTTTTCGTATCTCGTCTCGTTATTGCAAAAAAGTGCGAATTTTCATTTTTATAAAAAGAAATCCAATTTTTTGCTCCAAGACGCAAGCATAATATATAATCTATTATGGGATACATGCACCATATTAGTGATATCTTGAAAAAAATAAAAGATAAAACCCAGGCCTTTTTGAGACAATTGTTTTTAAATATTTTCAGAAAAACCGCCGCCATTTTTCCCATTTTTCATTTTTTTTTCATTTGCTCGCGGATTTCGAAAGTGAACAAAAACATTTATCAGAATCAAAAAGTTTTAATACTCATAACTTAATCAAACAAAATTTTGATTTGATCCCTTGAAAAATAACGTATTTTGTAGCGCAACCTGTCCAATTTGAAATGAATTCAGTCAAACATAATTTTTTTTGTAATTCTAAGAATTTAGAACCATGAAAACGTTCCTTAGTTCTTTTTTGATAGAATCTATCTGTGAAAATAATAGTTCATAGATGATGAAAATAATAAAAATCGTCTTTCAACTATATTTTGAAATTTTCTATTAAAAATACAGATACTTACGACTTTGAGAATCGACTTCATTTTCAGGTGTCATGCTATCCGTATCGCTATCACCATTTAGGTCGTAGTAACCATTATTTTTTTGATTATTCTCCACTCCATTGACAGACGCTGCGTCCTCCATGGCTAAATAATGCAATTGCAAATTCTCAACATTTTTTTTTTATTACATTCTTTTTTTGCTTACTTCGAAGATATTTCCATTATGCTCTTAATTGCAAACTGACCTCTTTAAGAAGTTCTAAATATTTTATTTCCAAGAGTCTCGAGTCATTAAGTTACGTGGAAGGTCGCACTGGTCGATCGAGATATTTTTAGCTTCTCGAAACTAGAAATATTTCTCTTGGACTTTGCAAGAGTTCATATTAAACTACTTTTGAATGTAGTAATTTATAATTAATTGAATTACTCATGTAAAAATCTATTTTGAGTTGTAAAGTGGAGTTGAATTAACTTTTACCGGCGAAAATTTTCTACACGCCTGTTTTTTGAGTTGTTGCTAAAGTATCTTAATTTTTATAATATTAACATGAAATATTTTTCCCTCGTAAAATCGCGAAAGGTAATAAAATATTCTGCATCTAAAAGCCGAAGGTGAAGGCAAAGTATCAATTTTATACAAAGATATTGTAACAAAACGTCAAATTTCGATGTTTTCGAAAAATTGAAATAACTCTGGAAAGAATAAACACTTTTTAAAGTCCTTTGGGCCACTTTGAAGCTGAATCTTCTTAGTATTTTTTTTTATTTCTTACAATCTTTTTCGAATTTTTTCCCTAGTCTGCCCTTGGATCAAACTTGATGCAAAAAAGTCGCATAATTTCAAAAATGTGTAAATTCTTACAAACATCTTTTTACAATCATTATTTATCATGTGTTAATAAATTTTAGTCATATTTATAAATGTATTATTGTTGTAAATTTCTTAAAATCATCTAGTGAGTACAATCATTATTTGAAATTTTGCAACTTTTTTGCACCGTGTTTGACCTTAGGGTAGAATCTAGGGAAAAGATAATCCTAAAAATATTGTAACTAATTAAAAAATGCTATGAAGACTTACCTTTAAAATAAGTTAATGAACTTTGAAAAATGTTGATTTTTTCCAGAGTCATTCTAATTTTTCAACAACAACAAAATATCGAAATTGGAAGTTTTTTACCATTTTTTTTATTAAATTGACATTTTGCCTTCAGCTTGGACTTATTAGATGCAGAATTTTATTATGTTCCGTGCAATTATGAGGGAAAAATCTCATGTTAATATTATGATTTTAAAACCATTTGATGATACTGTACCAATACGTTATTATTAGTAAATAAGGAAGAAGTTTCTATAGCTAAACGACAATATAAATAGTTAATGAAAATCAGAATCTAAAAATTGCGTCAGCAACTTCGTATCCGATACTTGCTTGTAAAATTTTATACCAAGTTATGTTACAGCTGCAAACTGAATAATGAAATTAAAAAAAAATCTTTAAATCCTTTTTAATTAGTAATAATATTGTTTTTTTATTCAAAAATTTGATATTTTCATCACAAAAAGTGCTGAAAAAATACAAGTACTGTCAGTTAACACCATTGAATAGAAAATTATTCTTTCGAGTTTTTTGATGATTTAATGCCTATATTTATCTTCTAATTTGTATTATTTTTTCCTTTTATTTTGAATTCTATCTAATTAATATAAATTGTTATTTAATAGATATAAGAAAGATGATTACATATTTCAAATTATTCTTTTTAATATTCAAAAAATCTAAAATATTAACCGCATAAAATATATATATTTTTTTAAATAGATTAGATTTAAAGAAATTATGCTCATTGATGTTTATAAATTTTGTTAAATATGTTGATATATTTTTGATATATTTTTGAAATTTTAGTGCTCACTGTTAAAAATTAATTGATAATTATAAAAGAAAAAATAATTCTTTTGATATTTTTCTAGATTTTTTAGAGGTATTCTATCTAATTTTAATTGTTTTTAATAATGGAATTTTTATCTTTCAGGTGAGTACAGCTTGAGTACATGCGGTTTTCCTAACAAGGAAATTAACAGTCCCTGTGAGTATAATTATCCTCATAAGTATCCGATATTCCAAATTATTAATTTGCAAATTGGAAATTACGTCACGTGTGGTAAGACTAAAAAGCTATTGGTTGCATCATCTAAAATTTAAAATTCAAATGAAATTATGCTGACCACTCCTTCCGATTTAAATACTTAGTTTCATTTGCAATTTTTAATGGCAACACTATATATTTGAAAACCCCTTTTCCGAAACTTTTATCTGAGTCAAACATGTGGTTTTTGTAAAATTATCTTTTATCTATTACTTCAAAAATTAGAAGGTTCCTCAGAGTATATAGACCACTAAAATATTTCATTATTCATAAAGTATTCCACTAAAAAATAAGCATTCATTGAATTTCTGGTATGTAAATAGAAAAAACTAAAAACAAATAGATTCTTCTGACGTCTGAAAATCGCGTGCGATTCGTCAGTGTTGAATCTCACACAGCCAATAGCTTTCAAGTTTCTTCCGTATCACGTCAGCTGTCTCTTACCACGCTCACGTTATCACTTTCAGCCGAACCAAAAATTGTCTCCTAAGGGATGATTATGATTCCTCAGCGAGAATTCAAATTTGCATGTAATTTTTGTTCAAAAAATTCGAGATCGCTCCCAAAAATCGGTCGTGGAGTCCACAGTATCTAAAAGCGTAGAACCATGTATAGGAACTAAGAACCCTTTAACATTCGGAGATTCAAGGGTGGAGACCTAATGGTCTGATTTTCGATTACATTCGTTGCGATAGAATAAAAAATATTTTTGCACGTAAAAACACGTAGTCACAACTAAAATAGAACTCGCTGGAACGAGGTGTGTAAGTCAAGGACTGTCACTACACACTACACGCGAGGTGCGATGCGTATGGGTCGAGATGAGGTAGTATATGAACTTTTTGATATACGTTGTTTTTCCTCAACTTGCAACGATTGGCGGAGCGCCGCGGTGCCGCTGAATTGGGATAGTTGATTGGCGCAGACTCGCGCTTTCGACCCCGCGAAAATCTATACTGCCCTATATATATGACCGATATTGCCGGCATTTCCAAAATTACGAGAAAATAGTCCAAGACGTGTTTGAAACGTGTCCAAGATTTGAAGTAATATATCTCACAAATATGGCTGGATTAATCACCCAGGGACGGAAAACCTATATTTACGCTTTAAGTCATTTAAATAGTTTTAAAAATCTCCAATCACTATTTCAAAATATGATACAAATTTAGAATCCTGCCTAGAGATCTGTAATCTGAAATTTGGTTAGGATAGGATCCACAAAATTAGTGCAAAATTATTCACAGCTTAGATAGTAAATCGAGTACATTCTTTAGATTGGATTTTTTACTATTGAATTAATAATAATTATTATATTTATCATCACAAGACGTGATACCTTCCATTGCAATTCCAGCATCTGAGTGAAATAACCACTGTATTGAATTTTCCATTCTTCGAAGCCTAAAGCAACATCTGCCGTAAATTAAAAATATTTTTTCAAAAAACAAGCTTTTATTAAAATATACTGAAAAATAAAAGAGAAATTTCACTCTAAAAATAGGGGTTACAATAAAAATAATAATAAGGTGACTAAAAATAAAAGCGTGGGGCATAAATATGGAACATTACATTTGGGGCATTATTTCTCAAGTGTACCCACTAAAAAAATCAAAGTTATCTGATCTAAGTCGAAGTGACTTGATCAAAGTGTTGTGCTATTGGATAGTAGTTTATGGGGAAAATTTTTGTCATTTAGATAATATTTACAGAGGGAGAGCATGTGCAAATTTTGGGGTTTTTGTGAATATCGTCTATTTCGGTGATTTTTACTTAAAAATTTTTTATTAATAATTGAGAGAGAGAGCAAGGAATTTAACCAAACATGCTATATTTGTTTAACCCGGGGTGCTGGCCAAATGTATGCAGCCTTTCATTAATATTTTCAATCAGTTTCATAAATATTTGAGAGGGAGCAAAGATTTAACAATAAATTTGTTTTGTTTGAGCACCTTAGTTTCTAATTGCGCCATTTATAAATTTAAACGTATCAGTTTGGAATATCTGATGAACAATTTCAATTTATAATTATTTGCGTATGCCCTTATTGAAAAAAACACAATCTTTTTTAAAACAGACTTTTATTACTAGTGGCTTGCTTACTTGTACGACTAGGACAATTGACTAGACTTTAACAAAAAATATATTCCTTTATGGACGGAATTTTTGGCTTATCAAGTTTTCACTAGACTGAAATTGCCAAAAATTAAAAGCGAATCACTTTATGTTTTTCTCAAAAAATTCCCAAGATCAGAATAGAATTACCAAGTGGTCTAAAAGAAAGAAATTTTTGGAAACCGATATTATTGTTCCCAGAAATTGTTTTTGAAGTCCTTTCAAATCCTTGGATAATCAATAGCAATCTCAGAAATTATCTGGAACTAGAATTAATTCTAAGTGGTAACTTCCTTTTTACACATGGCAATGAGCCTCAATCATAATTCATTCGGAGAAGCTCTTAATTTTTCCAAACCTATATTATCTAATTACATGGTACTTAACTAATTAAAATCAAAATCGCTTTCAGTATTTGACGCATTTCTTTCGATTGTGCTCTCTGTGTCTGATTCTAAATTTACTTCCTTTTTCTTATCACTGGTAGCTTCAACAAGATCACCTTCTTTCTCTTGAGCTTCGACTTCCGCCTTTTGACTTTCCACCTTATCGCCTTCTACAATCGCTTCCGGGACATAATTCGGATCAGAATTTTGTGTCTGATCTAGTTCAGAATATTCCTGGGATTGAGAATAATCATAGGCCTGATTTGGATCATATTGAACATTTGGATCTTGATATTGTTGATTAAGATCATATTGACTAGGATCTTGTGTGTATTGTTGATTGGGATCTTGAACGTGTTCTTGATTTGAATCTTGTGCGTATTGTTGATTGGGATCTTGAACGTATTCTTGATTCGGATCTTGTGCGTATTGTTGATTGGGATCTTGAACGTATTCTTGATTTGGATCTTGAACATATTCTTTACTTGGATCTGGAACATATTGTTGACTATGATCTTGAGCATACTCTTGACTAGGAACCTGAGCATATTGTTGAATTGGATCTTGTGCATATTGTTGATTAGGATCGTATGCCTGACTGGGGTCTTGTTCGTACTGTTGATTAGGATCTGGAACATATTCACTGGGACCATATTGTTGATTGGGATCGTACTGCTGATTAAGATCTGCATTATATTGTTCAGCACTTTCAGGATATTGACTAGGATCTTGAGGATATTGCTGATTAGGATCATATTGCTGATTATACTGATCATACGCGTCATTGGAATACCCTGGATACTGTTCATACCCAGAATTTGGATCATAGTTATAACCTTGATTAGAATCATATTGATATTCCTGATTCGGATCTTGATTTTCTTTGTATTTCTCTGTTTTCTGACCTTTTTCTCCTTCCTCCTTATTGCTTTCATCTTGGCTTTCTGCCAATACTTTCCCTTCTTTACTTTCCTTATCCGAAATATTTTCTTTTCTATCCTCAGCCACAGTTTTTTCATCAACAACAATTTTCTTTTCCTCGTCAGTCTTCTGATTAACTTCAATTGTCTGATCAACTTCCGCATGAGCTGTTTCTTGTACTTTTTCTTCATTTTCTTTCAAACCGTCTAACTCAACTGCCGGAGGATCATTTCCAGATACCAATTCCCCAAAAACACTCGTCTTGCTTTCATCAAAAACAACCCGATTTTCCTTTTCTTCCACAATCGCAAGTCCGTCATTAATGGTCGGATTCGCAGCTATTTCAGGTCCTCCTTTCACAATCTCGGAGTTAATTCCGTCCACCGCGATTACGGCAGATGCCTCATCGGATTGACTCGAGGAAACCTCGCGCCTTGTTTCGATAACTGGCGCATCAGTCTGCGTTACAGGACCTGTATTTGGAACTTTCGAGGTCAATTCTTCGCTCTCCATTTGCTTGCCAAAAACGTCCGGTATATCACTCTTTTTTGGCAAACGTTTCTCTCTACACTTTTCCTCCACTGGAAGATCAATATCGTCGTCAGAAAGGGTCACATTGAGAAGATCACCACTAGTGTTCTGTTCATGATCAAGATCGTCTAAACTCTGAAGGTCCACATCTCTGTGGAGATTCCTAATTTTTCCGATATACCTATCAAGTTCATTGTCCATTCTTTTCGATCTTTCGTAGGCGTCATAATCGCTTTTCAAACTAGTTGATAGTCTAAAAGGTTTCAGGGAAGGCTTTGCTCTTGTGGAACTAAGGATGTCCCTTGATGAAGGCAAAGGATGATCGTTTCTTCTAAAGTTCGTGTTAAAATCGAACCTTCTGAAAAAACGAGTTGGGCTCTTTTCCTCTAATCTAGAATTCCTTTCGTATGTCGGACTCTTATTAAATATAGAATTTCTTTCAAAGATGGAGTTCTTCTCCAATCTGGGACTTTTTTCTTCAAATTTAGTACTCCTGGGATATCTCCAAGAGTAATCTGGATAACTAGGAGTCGGCGAACTGTTTCTAAAAACTCTCGATGTATTATCTAATCCAGAGAGTCCTCCGAATTCGTTCCTTGATCCTAGATCTGACGTTTTCGGAAGGGATGGCGTATAGAGATATTGACTGACATCTATTTGAGAACTAGGTGTCACTTGATTTGAAAATTTATTTGAGAATTGATTGGGGAATTGGCTGGAATACTGGGGCAAGTTTTGATTAGATGTTTGGGAAATGCGACTAATGCCAGATATTTGACAGGGGTTTACTGATCCAAAGGATTGGTCAAACAATGAATTGATAGGTTTATCAGTTTGTACGTCTCTGGAGACGAGAGTTGGGGAAAAAGTCGGACTTACACGAATTTCTGGAATCTGTGGCGTGAAGGAAGAAAAATGTGGTTTAGAGTTATAGGAAGTTTTTGGAGTACTGTAATTCGATTGCTGATGAGAATAAGATAATTCTGATTGGTGGGTTCTCGGTGGATCGACGAATCTCAATTCGCTGTATTTTGAGAGACTTGGGGTTACAACGCGACTAAAATTTGTTGTTGGTGTACTTGGTGGAATTGAGACGCTTTGGACAGAGTGTCTTCTACTGTGTGGCATCAAATCTTTTCGAAATGATCTTTCCTCGTGTTGACTCGTAACACCGCTGTCTCCAGTCACACTTCCACAAGAACGGTTTCCATAGACTTGCAGGAGATAGGCTTCGTAGTGTTTCTGAAAAAGGAATTAGAGTTTAGAATTTCGGAATTATGAATTTCGAATTTTAAGATGTTATAAGTCGTAATTGAAAGAAAGAGCTTCATGTCTTCTAAATTAGAACAACTTTTGGTAGATGTCGATTCAAATTATAACAACTTCCAGGGTTGCTACAGGTCAGGAAATTCTAGAAAGTCAGGGAATTTAAAACCGGTGAGGGAAAGGCAGGGAATTTTATGCAAAACGTGAAGGAGCCAGGGTAATTTTCGATGAACTGAAGCTGAAGTTTATAAAAATTTCAAGAAACTTCCCTTTTTCTCGTTTTTCGCTTAAATACGAACTGAATCAACAGAACCCAAAAAGAAAATCTAACTATGTTTGGTTGAAAGATCATTCTTTTTCACTGAAAAGTTATCTACTAAATTTTTATTTCAGAATTCATCTTTTTCAGTTGAAATTTCTACTATTTGGTTGCAAATTTTATTATTTTCTTGGAAATTCCACTATTTTGTTCAAAATTCATCTTTTTTGTTTGAAAATTCAACTACTTGGTTGAAAGATGAATTACTTTGTCAAAAATCCTTTGTCTTGGTTGAAGATTTAACTTTTTTTTTAATTCATTTTTTTTAGTTGCAAATTAATTTTCTCGACTGAAAATTTAACTATTCTATTTTTTTTAATCGATCATTTTTAGTTGACAATTCATATTTTCGGGTTGAAGATTTAACTATTTTGTAGAGAATTCGCCTTATTGGCTTAAAAATTCAACAATTTGGTTGACCATTTTTCCCCCTTCTGACTGCAGAATTTTTCTGGTTTGAAATTTCAACTTTTTTGTTGAAAATTCGTCTTTTTGGTTTGAAAACTAATCTTCTTCCGTAAAAATGGTGCATTTTTTGTTACAAATGCAACTGTCTGGTTAAAAATTAATCTGTTTTGGTTGAGGATTCAATTCCTTTCTTAAAAATAGGTCTTTCTCCTAAAAGTCAATCACCAAAAAAGCAGCCTTTACATTTGAAAATCATCCCTTGCAAGACAAATTAAAGATCATAACAAAATTAAGCACGCTAAATTTGTGGGAATCAACCAACTCTGATTTTTGGGCTCCAACCCCTTAACGTTAAAAAGAATCGCCCTTATACCACACAGATATGACTGCCAAAAAATATACTTTTTAATAAATTTACAATGTCAGATTATTGGACTCCTAAAAAAACTCTGATTTTTGAACTCCAACTGTCATTAGAAAGAAGATTTTTGGGCTCCTATAGTTCACCTTAAAAATCAAACCCTCTATACCACTTCAATACGACTTTGCCAAAAAATAATCTTTTTAATCATTTTTAATGTCACCAATGTCTCTGATTCACTGAATTCCACGTGAACTTCTTTTGAACCCTTCGTATTTAAAAAATTCTGAAATATATATACCTTTATATTTTTTTGCAAAGTCATATCTACATGGTATACAGGGGTTGCTTTATGGCGTTAAGGGTTGGAGCCAAAAAATCGACACTGATATTTTTAAGGAGCCCGAAAATAAGAGACTCTGTTTACAGTGTAAAAATATGAAATAGTGCATTTTTTGTAAAGTCATATCTGTGCGGTATGATGGGGGTGCTTTTTAACGTCATGGGTTTGAGGCCAAGAGTCGGAGTTGGTACTTTTGAGGAGCCCAAATAACTCCAACAAATTAGGCGTGCTTTGTTTTCAGAAATGTTGAATTTTTTACAAGGGATGATTTTGAAATATAAGGGGTAGTTTTTTTGGTGAATTGCTTTCAGGGGATTCAGGAGACCAAAAAAGCCCAAAAATCCAAGTTGGTATTTTTGAGGAGCCCAAAAATCAGAGTATCGGCTGAAATTGAAATATCCTGAAAAAGATTATTTTTTGGCAGTCGTGTCGGCGTGGTATAGAAGGGTTGATTTTTAACTTTGAGGGTTAGAGCCCAAACATCGGAGTTGGTATTTTTGAGGTGCTCAAAAATCAGAGACTCTGTTGACAATGAACAAATTCTGAAAAAGGTTACTTTTTGGCAAAGTATTAATGTGGTGTAGAGGGGTTGATTTTGAACGTCAAGGCTTGAAGTTTAAAAATCGAAGTTGGTATTTTTGGAAAGCCCAAAAATCAGAGCGCCTGATGACATTTAGAATTTTTGAAAAATATTATTTTTTGGCAAAGTCATATCTGTATGCTATAAGGGGAGGGGGGGGGGGGGCTTTTTAACGTTCAGGCGTTTAGCTAAAAATTTAACTCGTGAATGAAAAATTATTTTTGAATGGGGTTCATTTTGGAACTTAAGGGTTGTTTTGGGGCAATTGGTTTTTACGGAATTGAAGAGATAAAAAATAGCAAAAATCTGTTGGAATTTAATTTCTATTATAGCTACTATTCGATTTAGTGCCGTCCGATTTAGTTCCGCATCCCCTTATTTCGTGTTCGAGGCTTCTCCCACTTACGACTCCATTCCGAAGTGCGCCGGTTTATTTGAGATCAGCCGATTTAGTTCCGCGACCGAATAGACTCTCTATTGCCCGATTTAATTCTGCTAATGAAATTCACTCTTAATAATGGGTAAAAAAAATTGTTCATTGCAATTTAAACGGTAATTCATTATGTATATACGGAAAAGTGAGTGTTACAACAGGATAAAAACTAAAAATGAGATCTTATAGTATGGAAAAGAAGGTTTTCTGTGTTGGGCTTTGAAATAAAAAATTCTAATAAAATTTTGGAACTGCGTGTCTCAAGAGTTTTACACTAAAGATGTAAAAAGATTAGTAAACATTTTTTTTGTCTGGTAGGAAGAAAAAGCGAAATGGTATTTTTTTCCAGTTTGCCACCTAACAATATTAAAAACTACGTACTTCCTGAGAAAACACGAAAAAGGTAATGAAGCATTTTTAAGCCTGTGAAATATGTACTTTTGATCTGTTTGGATAATAATTTAACCGTTTTGTTGAAAATTCGTCTCTTTTTCTTGAAAGTTCAACTATTTGGTTGTAAGTGCAAATGTTTGGTCTAAAACTAATATTTCTTTTTGTTGAAAATTCAACTATTTGGTTGAAAAATCATATTTTTTGGTTGATAATTAACTTCTTGTTGAAAATTCATCTTTTTGGGCTTGAAAGTCAACTGTTTTCTAAAATATTAGTCTTTTCAGCTTGAAAACTCAACTCTTTCATTGAAAATTCATCATAATTTTATTTAAAAGAATTTATTATCTTATTTTCGTGAAAAATCACCCTAATTCGCCTTTTTAAAGAGCATTTTGGTCTGTGAAGTCTGACTATTGTTACTTAAAGTGTTTAAGATAAATTTAGAAACAAATTTTTTTTGCATTAACATTATTAATTTGATTTTAAGGTTGTATTCGTACACTGTTAGAAATGTTCGGAAAATTCCGACACATTTAAGTTACTATGGTTACTGAAATTTACGAAATTAGGTTGCTGCAAAGGAAATTCAGTAATTTTTATAGTAAATTTACTAAATTTTTATTAAGATTCAGAAGCGGTATCTAAAAATTACAAATAGTTTCATAAAATCCCTAAATGGTAACAGAAAGAAGTGCGCAGTTGCTACTCTGAGCACTCCTTGCTTCTCGAAGGGCAAATCTGTCAGCTTGGCGTGGTTTGTCCTGTGGGTGTGTGTGTATTTGATGAAAAATATGTGCTGAAAGTTTGTTTGAATAATTTGAATATAAGTACACAGTCTATTAGTTTTAAAATAACTTTCTGTGAAAATTTTCGAAATTTCGGTGAACTCGCGTTTGACCTACTAGTCCACCTAATGTAATATGCGTCTCGTTGCGAAGGCTTTTCGGATGTGTGCTCGTCGTGTTCTGTACGATGTGAGGCTGAACCCGTAAAAAAATGAAAAATCAGTGCAAACAGATTGGTTCGTTAATTTTTAAATATATACGCAGCCTATATTTGTCCTTAACATATAAATATATAGTAAGGCAATATGAAACAAATTTATGCGTATGCCGAAAAATGGTCTGTCTGTGGCAAGTGTCATTTAATAGTTTTTCGGTTAGACTTATTGTAACATGGATACATACAAATTCATTTATATTGACTTTACTCATACCACCTTACTATTATCTATATTTTCTGGAAAAATATAGGCTAGATATTTTATTTTAAAATTAATGAACCGAAAAAATTGTTTATTTGTTTGAAATTTTAAGTTACTGTATCTGAAAATTCCTAAATTGTAACAGAATTTTCTGAAACATGTGACTTAGTTTTTTGCAGTTGTCGTTTCAAAAATTTCTGTTCCTGTTTAGTAATAGTTAGAAACGGTTACTGAACTTTGGATACATCTTTCCATTTCAAAAATCCTTATCAGAGCAGAGTTTAAAAATATCGAAAAGCTGAAGAAGTTTGGTACAGTCGAATAAGTCTGCTTGCTCGAGCTCACCGAGACGCTTCCCCCACTCTCATAGTGACTTCGAAATTTCATTTAGCCGCTACCAATAGTGCCGTCGTAGAAATCGCAATTGTTATAGTTTTTAGGAGAGTTTTTTTTATATTATGCAAATATAATATCAAAAAATATTATAAAATATAAAAATATCACAATTAATATTTGATATGTTTTGATAATATAAAAAAACTCTCCTAAAAACCATAAGAATTGCGATTCCTACAGCGGCACTTTTGGTAGCGGCTGGCTGGAATTTGGAAGTCAGCGTGAGGATGGCGGAAACGTCTCGGCGAGCTCGAGCAAGCATGAGGGGAAGCGGCCTTATTCGTAGCGGCCTAATTGATAGCTTTGACTGTACTTTTGTTTGGGGAACAGTATGAGAATTTTGAAAATAGAGAAACGTTTAGCTCCTCAGATGAAAAAGGGACGAATGCATTTGGCGTGTGTCCTTGAATTAGTGAATGCAAGGTTTATCTATTCAATTTGTTGCGAGCAGACATGCAGTTCGAGTGGAGCTGAAATCGATTTGGCAACCAGGACGATTACAATTGTAGAGAATCGAATAATCAAGAAGGTGATGGAACTTACTCTGAGTGCATTCAATCGGTCGCTTTTGACAGTCATTAATGCCAGTTGGCTATCGACTTTGTCTAATACTCCTTGTAATTTATTATTTTTTTCCTCTCGATCTCGTTGCTCTTCAAGAAACTCGATGTACCTCAATCGCAGTCTATTTATGCAAGCGTCATGTCTGTAACAACAATATTTTTTGGTTTATTGCTTATATCCAAGGAAATCAGGGTGACCATAGGTCAGGGAAATCCTGAAAATATTGAGAAAGTAGGGAAGCCAAATGGTCAGGGAAAGTCTGGGAAAAGTCAGGGATTTAAAAAAAAATCTTGCAAAATTCACGGAACTACCTATCGAGTATCATAAATCAGGAATTTTTTAATTGAATTTTGAAATTGTTTTATCCCGTTTATAAAGTATTAGACGTTAACAATATTACAAGATAATGTTGAATAATGTTGGAACATTTACTATTACATTATTCGTTGAAAATTAAACTACAGTAAAGTCTCGCCTATTTCCCTGACCTTCAAATGAAACAATTCTTTTATTTCCATGCTGGAGGGGGCCCCACCTTTACCGCGAGTCGGCAGGATATTTGGGTCAAGTGACGTTCATTGGCTGTCCCGTTCTTGTATCGATGCGCCGCCTGTACGCAACATTTTCAACCGAAAAGCACAAGTGATTTGAAATAAATAATAAATACTATCAATAATAATAATTATTATTATTATATCATTAAGCCGTTTCCCTTTCGGGGTAGGCGTGAATTGCTCGGTTGGAAAGTAATAAGGACCAAGCTACAATATTCTCTGGGTGATTTATTATAAAAAAGATGGAGAGCTCAAGCATGTAAGTATCGCAAAAATATCTGATAACTTAGCATGGGATGGTATAGGAGCGAATATAAAGAGACAAGCAGCACGTTCGAGCTTACAATGTTCTCCGACACATCACATACACACTCCCCATGTTTTGTTTCAGTGGGCAAAGAGTAACTGTAAGGAAACCGAAGTTTTTTTTAGCAGCAAAGAAAATCATGCCTTAGCCACCAAATTACTGAAAGCCAGATTTGACAAAGCTGTTACGATACCAGGTACATTACATTACTACACTTTCATTCCCACTCAAGGTAAAAAACTTTAACTCAAAATGTTTTCGTCCTCTGAGAATCACGATATCTTCTCGAATGGCAAAAAAAAGAAACCGCAAAAGAGGTCTGCAAAGAAAACAACTGCTGAAACTATATCCAAAAAATCGAACAGAAATACGCATAATATTACCATATAATATTAATTAACTTAAAAGACTGGCACTGAAGCGTTGCACAAAGATCCTGGGCGTGAGCGCACTAGGGGAGATCGCGCGCCACCCGCCCTATCATGGCATCTTGTTTACATATCGTTCCATTAGTCAAAGACGGATTAATTTGCCACTCTGAAAATGGGGAGTCTTATAGGAAAGAATCTCAGCTTCCTTTTACAAATATTTTGAAGAAAAAAAAGGTATCGAAATTTGAAAAAAATGATGATTTATTTTTGATTTTCGAAAATTAGGATCAAATCTGAAGGTTTCAAAAAAATTGTTCCCACCACCAAAAAGCTTTTAAAAAAGTCTATCAAAAACATCTTTAGTGAAATTTTGTTGAAAGCAATAGGAAAAAAGTTACAAATGTTTTAAAGTAAGGCTTTGCTTATAAAACCCAAAAATTGTACCCCGTCCACTTTGATAAATAATTATCAAAATGAATTAATTTTTGGTGCAAGAAGTGCTATCCAATAGGACTACAATTGAGCCAATTTTTAGCCCGATCGGACAACTTTCATTTTCGAGGTGGGTACACTTGAGAAATTATGCCCCAAATGTGGAATGAATCTTGTAGATTGTGACGAACCTAGTTTTATATTTAATTAATAATTTTTATATATATAAATCTATATCTCCTTCCCAGCACTACAATTTTCCAACCGAACGAGTCACGCCAACTCCGCAAGAGAAATGGCCTCATGGTATAATAATATAATTGTATATACAATATAATTTTTATTTACTTAGCAGAATAGAATAAGATGAAATTGATATTTATTAAATACCTAACTTTCTGTCTACATTCTACAGGATTCATTCCAGACATCCATTTTCTAAGCTTCCTGTAAACATTTTTTTGGAAATATTACCGAAAATATTCGGGCAGCTGAAAACCTAAAGGTGTCGGAAATTTTTCCAAAAATATAGTCGGACATATTCCCAATGCTTAGTTAAAAATTTTCCAATGTTATAGTCGGATACATTGCCAACGTTTAAGGGAAATTTTTTCTGAGGAAGAATTTTTGTACGAAAACATAGTCATTACTTACGCATGCGAATACGTGCTCAGCAGAATTTTAGTTATTTTGAACGTTTTTTTTCTGCCCTGGAAGTGAATTAACAAAAACAGAAAGGAAACGTGAAATCTGCTTTACTTGTGAGTTTACGGTGGTAATGAGTTGAGCTTGAATGTGTTTTGCATATTCTTCAAAAAATTGGTTGCAGAAAAACATCGAATATTCATCAAAAAGAGTGTTGGAGACATTAGGTAAGAAGTACAACGATAACTAGTCGGAATTTCATACAAATAACATTTCGCGTAAGTTATTCTGTTGTACTGATGGTTTCGTCGAGTGGTTTGTAAACGTTTGTACTAACATAACCTTACTTTTTTTTTGGCTAATATAATATATTCAAACTGTAATATGAAATAATATGACATCATTTGAGAAAAATTGATATTATAATCAAAATTGATGTGAAATTTTTTATATCAAAACAGGCTTCGGCTTTATAGTTTATTTGGAAACAGCGTTCAGGGCTATTTAATATTTTCTTCGCTTAATGATGTGTGTGTGTTTATTCCGTATCTTTGAGTATGGGATGCATTTATATAAGAAAGTCGCAAAGGCATAATTGGCAGAAGGCTGACATGAGAGCAGGAATCGCTGCAATACAAAAATACAAAATGGGACTTAGAAAAGCCGCAAAACACTACAGGGTTCAACGAGTAACGTTACAAACACGAACTCGTGATGAAAATAAAAAAGCTAAAGGTAATAATTATATATTATACCATTATAATATTTTACTATTCAAAATAACAGCGATATTTCTTTTTGATAAAACGTACCTCAGTCAAATAATTATTGTTGGAAATTTTGAAAATATTAAGAACTGTTTAACATTTCTTTTGAAAAATATAATAAATAATGATGAAATAAGTTTTGCAGATGATTCGAAGCAGCTGGATCGTTTCGCTTGTGACTTACCTCCTATGATCGAAGAAGAAATCATTGATCACATAAAAACACTTGAGGCAAATTTGTTCGGACTGACATGCAAAGAACTTCGAAGCTTAGCTTTCGAAGTTGCGAAAAAGAACAAAATTCCACACTGATTCGATAGAAAGATAAAAATGGCAGGAGAAAAATGACTCTTTGGGTTCCGCTCGAGACATCCAGAAATTTCATTAAGACAGCCCGAAGCAACATCTGCTGCCAGAGCATTAGCTTTTAACAAACCTTATGTGAAAAAATTCTTTACTATTTATCATAAAGTTATATTGGAAGAAAGAATTGTTCCTTTTAACGTGAAAAAAGTTGACAAAAGTGGAGTTACAACTGTTCACAAACCTCTAAAAGTATTCGTTTTAAAGGGAAAAAAGCAATTAGGATCTACAAACAGGGCTGAACCCTACTGAAAAACCTCACTACGGATCCTACGTCAGATCCTACGTAGAATCCTAATAGTTTCTGACGTCATAGCCGACGTCGTAAACCAGGTATGATCCTACGTCAGATCCTAATAGTTTCCGACGTCGGAAAAGTTTTTAAACACCAATTTCTTTCGTCTTCTCTTAACTTCTTGAACAAAATCATTATTTAAATCTATTTTATAAATTAAGAATTGCGTATGTAACAGTTATTAGTTCATAAACATTTTATAAAAAAAAAAATCTCGGCAGATCCTATTAGGATCCTAATAGTTTCCGACGTCAGATCCGACGTCGTTAACGATCCCAATACTCGACGACGTTTCCGACGTCGGAAAATATTAGGATCCGACGTAGGATCCTACGTGATTTACGACGTCAGCTACGAAATAGGAAATCATTAGGATCCGACGTCAAGTTTTTCAGCAGGGAAAGAGGTCTTCGTGTCACCGCAGTTTGTTGTATAGATGCATCGGGACAATATGTTTCACCAGCAATTATATTTTACCGAAAGAGAAGGAACGAAGAGCTGTTAGACCACGCATCTCCCTTTACTGTGGGCATCCTTACGGAAAGTGGTTGGATGACTTCAGACGGCTTCATGCAATGGTTGGAACATGTAGTCAAATTTTCGAAACCATCCAAAGAGAACAAAGTTCTTTTACTTGTAGATGGACATGCAATACATAAAACTTTGCAGGCCGTTACTTTTGCGAAAGAGTACGGAATATAAATGCTTTGCTTTGCTGCACATTGCACGCACAGAATGCAGCCACTAGATATTAGTTTTTTGGTCCATTGAAGGCATTTTATAATGAGTGCAACTTATGGATGAAAAACAACCCTGGAAGAACACTAACTCTCGCGAAAATACCGGAGTTGTTTGCTGCTGCTAACAAAAAAGTGTCTACATTTGAAAATGTTTCTGCTGGCTTCAAAAATACAGGGTTTTATTCATTTAACCCACTCATTTTCCCAAGTGGACTTTTTGCTGCAGCTGAAATCACAGATATTCCTCTTGAAAGCACGATTGAAGAACCTAATTCAGGTCTATAGATATTCTAGTGAAAATTGAAGAAGCTTCAATTTTAACGTGTCAAGACTCACCGAAAAAGAAGGATATCGTACATAAAATTACGATTGATCCACACCAATTTCTAGAAGATGCTTCTTCAACTACATTGGCTTCAAGAGAATCAAACACTTCAGATAAAATTTTAAATCCTCCAATTATAGTAGACATTGCTGCGTATCCCTTTAAGGATATCTCTCTTGACTTTAAAAATCAGAAACAAAAATCAGAAACGTTGAAGACAAGGAAAAGGCTTCGTTCAGGTAAAATATAATATTGACTATTATCGCCCAATTATTATTATTGTTATCCAGTATTATATGTAAGTCATTCAAAATAGAAATATTATAGTAAATCATATTTTACAAGTTCAAAGTTTCACATCTTCATCTTCTACCAGTGACAGAAAAATGCTAAAAAAACGAAGGAAAATTGCTCCACAAATCATGCACTTAACAAATTAAGACACCATTCAAAATGTTCAAGAAAAAAAAGGAAAAATAGAAAAAGAAGAAGTGCGCCGAAGAAAATCAGCCCTTGTTGATAAAAGTCATCAAAAATCAAGTAAAGAAAGGGAAATAAGGATTGAGAGCAGCAGGAAAAGTAACGAAAAAAGAAATAGTCGAAAATCATACAATACTGAATAAAGATGTGAGAAAAGAAGATAAATGTAAATGTGTTTATTGTAGAGATACTTTCGCAAATTCTCGTTTAAAAAATAATGGTTCCAGTGTAATTCTTGCAAATCTTGGTCGCACAGCGAATGCGCAAGAATTTCTTTAAAAAAAATTCATATGCGATTATTGCGCAAAATCTGTGCCGAAGATGTTTTACCTTTTCGTTTTCGTGAAAACAAAACTGTAGATGATACATATAGGTTTTTAAGTTGATCTCTGATAATCTGAAACTATAAAATATATACTGCGTGTTATGTCTCTCATCCAAATAGCGAGTATGAAAGATTTTCACTTACATAATTTTATGTAGGAAGAAGAGATAATTCTATGCGATAAAAGTATGTTGCATGTGATTCATGATTATATTATTCACGTTAAAAAGGAAATAAACTTAAGTCTGACAAATGTTATAAAGTACAAAGATTTAAAGGAACAGTGATTGCAACTTAATGTGAAGACTTTACTTTCATTTGAGTGTTACTCTTCAATAAGTTATTTCCAGGCATCCAAGACGTTTGTGTTTGAATTCTGTAGCCGTTTTTCATTTGAACTTTAATTTTGTATTAAAATTAAAACTTTTAATGTTCATCTATAATGCATGCAATAAGTTTAATTACACGGGGACGTATTTTTTTCAACATCGAAGTTCATTGTCCTTTAAACATTTTTTGAACTTTTAAGCGTATGAACTTTGTAAAGCGAACATTAAACTATGATGGCAATATTTGCTTCTGCTTCTGAAGTTCCTTGAAATCTAAAACTTTTGGGAAATATAGAATGGGGCTCGTCTTAGGCAGCTTTCCCCTATTTTCGGATATATTACCGACTTTAAAAAATATTTAAAAAAGTAATTTTCAATTAAGTGCACAGTGTATTCCCAGACTTATTATGGATATACTTACAATGAAATCATTATTCAGCAAGGGTAAGTTTTAACATTTATATGACAAATAAAATTTCGCACTCAACGTTGGGGAGGGAGATTGAACACGCAAATCGACGACCTTATTAACTTTTATCAGAATAGGTATTCCGTTTCCCATTTTACGCCCGAACGGTTGAATATTTTTTTCTACCCTTTTGCATACGTAATCTGAATAGTAATATCTTGCTTGGCTCAGAGCTAGTTTTTAGTAAAACTATTCCCATTTTGTGTAATAATCGAAAAAGAAAACACAATAGGAGTGACGCTTAGTGTTAGTGGTCTCTTGTTTTTCGCTGCGTGGTCCTAACTTTCCCACATCCCCCATCCCACTTTCCACTTTCCACTTTCCAGTTCTCACTTTTCACCTGCATATTTTTTTAAAAATTCACGTCACCGTTGAATTTTGAAATGTCCCTTATTACGATAAATCATGACTTTGGGTTCCGCAGTGTGTTCATATTCGATATCCATTGGGGTGACTTGACATTCTTCCTCGAGGAATTTCCAAAGGATTCGACCTTACAGATAACATTTTTTTCCCTCGAGTTTTAATGAATGATTAAAAAATGCGTATTATCGTGACCCGTGTAGAAATTGCCCCGGTTGGCCCTACTACAACAAGGTTTCTGGTTGGATCCCGGGCGGGCTACCCCTGTTTAGTTTTCATGGTCAGGAACCGATCGGGAGCCAACTAGGCTACATTTTTCTTGAATCGCCTAGTAGGGAGTCATTTGGTTACTGGCTGGGCCAACCCTGGTTAGATTTTATGGTCGGGAGCCGACCCGTCACTGGTCAGCTTACTTTTTTTTGTAGAAATTAAACATTTTTTAAGAGCCTTGACATTATCAAAGACGTACTTACGGATGCTAGATGAATTATTATTTTAAAAGTATAATTTAAAGATTTATTAGATCAGTAAAACAGAAATTAGGTTTTTTAAATTTTTCAAACAAAAAACAAATTAAATTTTTTCCAATGTTTCAACTTATTAAATAAAATTATTATCGATTCTGCAATGTGCAACAGCAGAATTTTTACAATTTTTATAATTTTCTCTAGTTTCAGACAATTTTTAGTCTGTGCACTTTCAAACTTACTGCCAGGTCTGGCGCCTTCTGTGTCTGGTGTATGTGTAAACAGTAAGTTTCGTATCGCACCTCAAACGAGAATGCACATTTTCTTACTTTACGTTGTCTCTTCCAAGTTCGAAAGAAAATCGTTATCCGTAATTAAAATCAACCTTATTTCAGTAACCAGTTTGAAATCCCCACTTACTGCGCGGACAATTATTATTTTAATTAAAGTATAGTGTTGTCCATTTTTTTCTGTCTTCCTCTCTAACCTCCAATCACCATGTGGTTTTAAGAATAAAATAATTGCTAGGAGATTCTAGAAACAGTGATTGAAACTCTACTCCAATTTCCTGTGGCGAGAACTTGTTAACTTGATTTTACTTTTAAAGTTCACCTATTCTTTACGATGAGCCTCAAAAGGCAAATCAAGTTACCAATTTCTCGCCTAAAGCAACAATTTTAACCGCTCTGTGGCCGGGTACCCGACTGGATCCCGGTCGGTATGAAAACCGGAATCCGACCATTTTACCGTGACACTTTTAGCCGGATCACGGCCAGTATCCTCGGTCGGCGCCTGCCCAGGGGGCACAAAATTTGACGACATCTTTATGATATCATTACGAGATCTTTAAGACGACTTTAAGACATCCTATTTCCATGTCGTTAAGATGTTTTACGATGTCCAAAAGACATCTTCAGACCGTACGGCTTCTTTACAATATCGTAAATATACCTTAACGACATGGACATAGGATGTCGTAAAGTTGTCGTAAAGATTTCGTAAAGACGTCGCCAAATTTCGTGCCCACTAGGTGGTTAAAACTAGGGCTATCCAGCCGGCTCCCGGTCGGATCCCCGTTACCGTTTATACACGGGGAGGTTAAGATGTTTATTTACATGCGTGGTCTTTTTGGACGATTTATTTGTGCCCGATTCGTTATATATTCAAGAAAAACTCGGAAATCTTGAAAGGAAAAAAGAAACTCAGTCCTATACACGGTGTTTATATATGGCAAAAGAGTTTGCCTGATATGTAGCTAAAAAAACTGCGGGGATCTCTTCTTGATGACTCTAGATGCTAGAAAATCACCCTCCTAAAATCTGATCTGATCCTTTTGTCAACATATTTCAGAAATAATAATAATTGTTCTCTTTACATTGGAAAATATAATGAAAATACATATTAATAATATAATAATATATATTGACAAAATATTGGGCTGTCACCATCTTAAGCCTGAGACATTAATTTTCTTTGACAAACAGAAATAATAATAATTTCGGTATAATATGTTGAACAAAAATAAATAAACATAAATGTATTATGACTTGTTAACACAAAAATAAATATAGGTCTTTTTAGATTCACAGAAATCTTCACTATTTACATCTACACTTCAAATATGAAGAGATGAGAACTCAACGGTGGCATTTTTCAGTCTTTGCGGATATCAAGAGTTAGTATCAAGATTGATTTTTCGTCTTTCTCAAAATTTTAGAAACTCTCTATGTGCCGCTTCCCCGGCGTGCTCCGACCGTAAGCCTTAACTTTGGGTATTAAATAGTTCTAGGCACTGTGTCAAGTGCTGCATCAGGACCTGCATTTTCAGGATTTCGGTTGTATTTGTGCTTAGCAACGCGCTGTGCAATTCTTTAGCGAGCTTTCTTATATCTGCAATCGTATCAAGTCTCTTGATAGAAAAACATGAATTAACAATTGAGACTAACTTTAGCTTTGAAGGCGACAAAAGCGCTTTCTCTCGACCGACATCTACATAAATTTCTCGATCTAAGAGTTTGTCAGCTTCTCTTAACAATTTCCTGCATGCATTGCCTTCAAACACATTTCCATGATAATTCTTTGAGACTAACTTTAACTTTAAAGACCACAAAAGAGCTTTGTCTCGACCGACATCTACGTAGATTTCTCGATCAAAGAGTTTGTCAGCTTCTCTTAACAATTTTCTGCCTGCATTGCCTTCAAATACCTCTCCATGATAATTCTTGGAGACTAACTTTAGTTTTAAAGGCCACAAAAGAGCTTTCACTCGACCGAGAAGGTGCACTAGACCATCCTAAAATAAATGGTTAAGAAATCCTTGTAATATATGAAGTTTTGGAATTGTGCACTTATCAAGAATCAACAAATCGTCTTCTTCTTTGAAAAGTGGCTCATTTATAGTACTGTGGCAGTTCTTAGCTAACTTTTTATTTTTGCCAAGAGAAATAAACTAGTCATAATCTTTTCTTAAATCAACGAATGCTATTAAGAGGTAAAACTTCCACTTCCTTGGACACATGATTTTCGTTAACAAATTTTCTTAAATCTTGAAGATCAACAAAGCAATCAGGACAAGGATACATTGACGTTGCCGTATGTTGTCCATTCACGATCAGTAATATTTTGAAATCAGAGACAAATTTGAAAGAAATATTATCAATGTTCACTAAATTGAATAGAAGTTTAACATTTTCATAGCTTTCTTTGACTTCAGGTACTATAAACAACATTATCAGTTTTTTTAACACTTGTTTCTGCATTTGATGCTTTCATACTGTTTTGAGAATCAATTCTTCTTTGTTTTTTAGGTATATTCTTTTCCAAATCAGTCTCAGTTGGCGTGTGAGGAATTATTGGAAAGCAAATTTTAAAAAAACCCTGACCAATATCTGCCATTACTTTAACGAGATAGACACCAAAAGATTACGTCTTTCTAATACAGTTTCAGGCAGTTCTTCAGCATCAGCCCAGACGACAGGTCTCATTCCTTTTCTAATAGAATTCTTAGTATCAAATTATAACATATCAATATTGTAGATATCTTTTAATGATTTTGTTCGTTCACTAACTCGATGTGAATAATGAGCAGACACAGACTTTCGACCAGCAGTATGTCGAATAAAAGTAGTTAAGTTATTCATGTGTCGAATCGAACATTCAATGTTTGTATGGAAATTATTTATTATTGCGTATTTTGCCATTCATTTACAAATTTCGCAAAATTTTTTCGAGCTACATGATCTTGCTTACTACAAGCATGCCTTTTACCTTTGTGAACTCCTGTTGTGTTACGCGGATGTGTAGTCGATCTGTCAGTCAAGCATATGTAACAATTACAAGTTAAACATCATCCTTTGATGCATTATTTATCCCCGTGATCCTAGGTAACAGTATGTTTTCATAGTTAGGCATCGTTGGTAATAGTCTCTTCAAGTCATTATTTTCATGTTGAAGTAATACTAAACGACATGTAGAACATATTCTCAAGGGAAACCTTTCATCTTTCAAGTTATAATTTTTCTTCATATGCTTCTCAATCAATTGTTGACAAGTTTCTGTTAATTAAAAATTACTGTAACTTTTCTGTCCAAGAACAATTTTTTTTCCACATGGTCCACAAACTTTTACCCTATTCTCTTGATGAGTACTTTCGCAATTGGGATGTGTACACATTATAAAAACAGTTTTCAATACATGCACTTCACGATATATAAATCAACATCGATCATCGACAACGTGTAATACTTTTTTGTTCAAACTCAGACATATGTTTCGATAACGACATCAAACAAGACCCTAATTGTAGAAGTGAAAATTCTATAATTGCCTGACTTGAAATATCGTTTATTTTTATTTTGAAACTGCTCGCCGCAGAGCGAAGAATTCAGATGTCAACAAACATACCGACGTAAACATAACACGTATCCACTTTCTGGAGCAAGGACCTCACACATGAAAATATCAGAATAAAGCGGAGAAACTATTGACTCGAATACGAAATACCGATTAGTTTTGAATCAGCTATCTGAACATTATAAACGTAAATACCAAAAGCGACATAAATTGAACTTTTAAATTCATTCGTAATTTTATAGTTAACACGGATATATATATATATAACCACACGAAAGTTTCGCCGACCTGTTGTTGTGATTTCGTCGTGTCCTGTGACCACCCATCTCACGGTTGTGAGACGTGGCCATGAATGGGATTTACCGCGGTCCTACTGGGAGCCGATGTCATTTTTTAGATGACAGTTGCTCCCAGTGGGAGCAACAAAATTAATTATTAAAAAAAAAGCAGGAAAAGTAAAAAAAAAAGGCAGGGAAAATTTGAAAAGAACACGAAAGCTTTTTTCATTCAACAAATGTTCATATTTATTTCATATTAGCCACAAACAAAGCTTCATCCACGTACTGGCAAGATCAAAATGCGCCAACGCGTTGAAGAAAAGTCACCTAGATGTCTGAAAGGATGCAGAGTGAAAAAGAAACATCATCAGAAAAAGTATTTTATTTCTCGTAGTCTTAACCACCAGGCATGGTGCAGGTCTGCCGCGGGCCTGCAGAGCATGACTAAAAATTGTCCATGTGTCAATGAAAAATTTTTTTTTTGTGATTTAAAAATTTGACAAGATGCCTGAAATTATGCGAAATGAAAAAGAAACATTTAAAAAAAAAGTATTTCTTTCCTCGTAACCTCGACTGTGGTCTGGCGTGTGCCACGCGGATGGTTCGCGCCAGGCTTGACCTTTGTGGCCTGACGGACTTCAGATCGCCAGGCCTGGCGCGGGCCCGACCTCAGACCGTCATGATATTTTTCTACTCGTTGAAAATTCAACACTTCGTTTCTTTATCTACTATATTTTTGGTTCAGAATTCATGACTTTTGGGTAAGAATAAAATTCTACTATTTGGTTGAAAGTTAGACTACTTCGTAAAAAAATTCATTTTTGTTGTTGTTGAATATTCATCTCTTCGGTTAAAAACTTAACATCTTTGTTGAAAATCATATATTTTTTAACTTTTATAGAAGATTTGATTTTTGTTCTCAAATTCTGCAGTTTGGTTAAAAACTCATCCTTTTTGTTTAAAAACGCAACTGTTTGGTTGAAAATTATCTGTTTTGTTTCAGGATTCAACTAGAGATTCAATTTTGTTGAAAATTCGTATTTTTGGATGAATTAAACTGTTTATAATTTAAAATTCAAATCTTCCCTGATTGAAATATCACCTACAGTCGAATCTGGATTTAGCGCCGGTTTTGGGTTTGACCATGACGTTAAATCCAGAGACTCTGAACTATTTTGTCTCTCTCCTGTTTTATCTCTCGGTTTTGTCACGCCTGAGTGCACACGGCAAATCCCCCCGCAAACGCCTCTCACGTATCCCCACGGCGCGGCGTCAATTCTCGGAAGGGCGCAATCCAGGTGAGCTAAATCCGGGTTTCGCTGTATTACATTTTAGTTGAGAATTCATCTGAAGTAATTGAAAATTCATCTAACTGGATGAAAGTTGAACTAGTTTGTTAAAAATTAATTTCTTTGGTTGAAGATTCGTCACTTTGGTCAAAAGTTGAACTATTTTTCTGAAAGTGCGTGTCGTTTGGTTGAAAATTAATATTCTTGGTTGAACGACTTTGTCAAGAATTCATTTATTTGCCTGAAGATTTATCTGTACGGTTGAAAATTTAAGTTTTTTGTTAAAAATGCGTTTTTTTGGTTGAAAATGAAGTGAAAAATGAAAATGAAGTTTTTCAACTTCGTTAAAAGTACATGTATTTTGTCAAAAATTCACCTTTTTTGGTAGAAAATTTATCTTCTTGGTTGAACATTCATCTTTTTGATTAAAAATGAAACTATTCTCTTGTAAATTCATTTATTTTATTAAAAATACAATTATTCTCTTGTAAATTCATCTTTTTGGTTTAAAAATTCATCAATTTGGTTGAAAATGTAACTATTTTGTTGAAAATTTGTTTCTTTTGGTTAAAAGTTGATTTTGTCACTGAAAATGTTGTTATTCGAATTTTGGTAGAAAATTCGTGTATTTTGTTGAAAATTCATCCTTTTTGGTAAAAAAGTAATCTTCTTGGTTAAAAGTTCATCACTTTGGTTTGAAAATTCAACTATTTGTTCGAAAATAACTAGTTTTTTGCTGAAAATTCACATTTTCAGGTTAAAAATTCAACTAGTATAAAATTCATCTAACTGGCTTGAAAGTTCAACTATTCGTGAAAAATCACCCTATTTCACCTGTTTTGAGAGCATTTTGCCTATAAAGTCTGAAATTCTTAAAACTGTGAAAATTCAGATAAGGATTTAATTATGTTTTGATTTATAGTGTATACTTTCCAATATTTGAGCTTATAATCCTGAAATAAGACTATTGGCGTTAGTGTGGCAATTCTATTGACATTATGGTGGAAACAGAATAAAATTGCAATAAAATTCCACTTGTGCGAAAAGTGGAATGATGTCAAACTCCAGATAAATATCTATCAGTGTGGATGTTATTATAGGTAGGCATTTACTTATAAACGTGGCTTATCCTGAAAATAATTTCAAGGCAAACGCGAAAATTCATCCTCTCTTTCGACATTCACAGTGCTTTGTTCCATTTATGCAGAACACACAGTATGAATCTTATTTATATGTGAATGGAAAAGAAGCTCAAGCCGTGTCTGACATAATGTTATTATTATTAATATTAATATTAGTAGTAATTACCAATGCTAGGGTTGTAAAGTTTCAAATATTAAGGCGGGAAAATTAAAAATATTTAAAGAATTCTATTAAGTATTATAAATATAAATTATTATAAATATTGAATCCTGTATCAACATCACCCCGCATTACAGGGCTTAAAACAACACACTTTGTGAAAACCGGATTTAAATGTGTGTAGTGGAAAATTAAATTTATTTTTTAAGCAACATTTTCAGTTTTCTAAGCTAATTTTTTTTAAGTTTTAAAAATAAATCAAAATTCCTATTCATTTCTCGCAGGCTTCACAGACTTTCCCTTAAAAATTCTTATCTTTGGATCAAAATTCAACTATTTTTCATTGAAAGTTCATTCTCCTTGCTTAAAAAGTTTATTATTATATTTTAAGTTGAGAATTGATCTTTTTTAATTAAAAATTTAATTATTCGTTTAAAAATATAATTATTTTGTTGAAAATTCAACTGTTTTGTTGAAAAGTCGTTTTTTTTTGTGGTTGAAAATTTCACTATTTTGGTATAAACTGCAACTATTTGGCTGAAAATTAACATTTCTTGTTTCACAAATTGACATTTTTCACTTTCTTGAAAAATAATTTTTTTTTAATTAATCGGGTTTGATTAAGGAATCAACCATCCTGTTAAAATTATGTTTCGGGATGAATTCCACTTCTGATTCACAATAAAAATATTTTTATTCGAAACATCAACTACTACATTTTTCGTTGAGATTCATCATTTTAGTTAAAAATTAATCTCTTTGGTGGAAAATGTAACTATTTTGTTTAAAAATTATTTTTCTGGTTAAAAATGACTTTTTTACTGAAAATTTGATTATTTCAGTTGAAGATTCATTATATAAGTTGAAAGTTCATCTCTGGTTGAAAATGTAACGACTTTGTTGAAAATTCGTTTTTTTTTTGTTGTATTAAAAATATAAAAATTAAGTTTGTTGACTGAAAATACAAGTGTTCTATTTAAAGATTCATCTCATAATTTGAAAATTTATCTCTTTGATAAAAAATGTGACTTGTATGTTGAAAATTGGGCTTTCTTGGTAGAAAATTTATCTATTTAGTTAAAAATTCTAGTATAAAATTCGTCTTTTTGGCTTGAAAATTCAAGAATTTGGTTGAAATTTTGGTTTTTTTTTTACTGAAAAATCGTTTTTGATTGAAAATTCAACTATTTTGTTCAATATTCGTCTTTTTGTTTTACAAATTCATCTCTTTCGGTAGAAATTTCATATTTTTTAGGGAAAAATGCAACTGTTTGCTTATCTACAAATTTGAAACAGTAAAAGTTTTTACTAATATCAATTAGTGACTGGATCATAACTATGAATTAGCTATTTTTAATGAAAAATCAGTAAAAGTTACTAATTTGTCAGTGAAAATAATTTATTCGTATACACAATTCAGTCACTGATTGAAATTGGTATACAAATTTTGACTGATTCAAAGTCGCAGATTTGAAAATTAATTGGTTTTAAGGGTGTGCAAAAAGTTCGAAACTTCGAGTCGAGTTGAGCTCGAGCTTGCTAGAAATTTCGAGTACTCGAAAGTTTCGAGCTGCTCGAACGTTTCGAGATCTCGAAGTTTTTGAAATGAAGAAGAATTTCTTCAAACCCGATACTAGGGCGTTTTTCGAATTGCTAACAGTGATTTTAGAATAAAAAGTAAGAATTCGAGATTCTTTATCCAAAACGGCGACTAAATTTTTGAGAATTTCAATAAATTGACAGATGAAGAATTAAATAAACTGACGGATTTCCATGAGACTCAGTATACTAGAGGTTTTTTCGGGCTTCTGATCATAAATTTAGTCGAAATTTTGAAAAAATTTATTATATTCGGGGATGTCGTCAGATTATTGAATTTTTACAGAATTTGCTCATCGTTTTGGATGAAAAATCTTGAATTTTTATTTCAAAATCGCTGTTAGCAATCCGAAAGACCTCGTAGTATCGGGTTTGAAAACATTCTTGTTAATTTCAAAAGTTTCGAGAACCTGAAACTTTCGAGTGGCTCGAAAGTATTCGAGTACTCGAAAGTTTCGAGTTCTCAAAGACATAAGAGAACTTGAAAGTTTCGAGTTATCGAACTCATTCGAGTGCTCGAGAAGGTTCGAGATATCGAACTCATTCGAGTGCTCGAGAAGTTTCGAGCTTTCTGGAAAGCTCGCTCTCGACTCTTCTCGACTCGAACCGGATCGAGCTCAGCTCGACTCGACTCGAAAGCTAACAAGCTAGACTCGATTCGAAAGCTAACCAAGCTCGACTCGACTCGTTCGAACTTCGAGTTTCGAGTTTTTTGCACACCCCTATCGGTTATGGCTGAGGATTCATCTATTTTGTTGAAAATTCATCCTCTTTCGTTGAATTCGTTTGTTTTTGATTTAAAATAAAACTCTTTTTTTATTTAAATATCAACTATGACATTTTTCATAGAGAATTCGTAATTTTTGTTTGAAAATTCAACTACTTAGCTAAGACCTCTCATGACCCCTAAATATGTGCTTTTTTTTGTGGAATTTTCAGTTAGATTGCCAATTAAGGAAATTGTAGGGCTGGGAGGTTTTTATTTATGGAATGAAGGGCATGGATAATTGAGCGATAATGAAGCGAATTGAAAGGGATAAAATAAAATTTTGTTATACAATTAAAAAGCAGGGGTACATGCTTCATATATTGTGCTGAGAGAAGAAAGATATATGTTACGTTTTCATTCAACATTTTAACAAATATTGAATTACTCATCACTACAATTTCGTATTTGAAACCTTATAAGTTAAGCATTTAATGCAAACCATTTTTAATACATGCGTTTATAAGTTAGATTTTCAAGTTTGAGATTTTCTAAATTGAAACATTAAAAGTTCAAAAAACAAATCAAAGCTTTTAAAGTTGAACAATTATAAACTCAAATTTAGACAATTTAAAACAACCTCAAATTAGAGACAATATAACAAAATTACGAATTTAGTTATTCAAAAACATTAATTACAACTCATTGAAAAATGTTGAGCATTAAAAGATAAACAACATGGTTGCCTAAAAGTATAGAAATAAAATATTCTGAAGGAAAAGAATTAAAAGTTTAGGGATTAAATATTCAACAACTCGTCAAATTAAAGCAATTACAATTTAATAATTTTGTATTCGTGGATGTCAAAAGTAAATTATTCCCGAATAAAGCATTCATAACTTCATGATTTTAAATCAGAATGAAGAATTTAACATAAAAGATTTAACACCTTCAAATAAAAGCCGTCAAAGTAAAGCAACAGTACAGGATTGCTGCAGACCAGGAAAAACCTAAAAATCGGGGAAAATTTGGGAAATTTCGTTGGCCAGGGAAAGTCAGATATTGTGAAAAAAAACTAAGAAGCACTGTAAGTATCTGTCAATAATAATCAGGGCTACCACACATCAGTCACTTTTAGTCACTTTTTTCTTAAATCACTTTTTAGTCACTTTTTTTATTGAAAAGATAACTTTAGTCATTTTTTTTTCTCATAAAATTAACCCATAGTTTCACCACTATTGAATTCTGGTCTATACCTATTCCTGAATTTTCTTGCATTCTTTTGAAATTTTGTAAGGTATTTTAAAAGGTTTCAAGGGATTCTTAATAGATTTCTATAATTTGAGGGTATTCCAAAAGATTTAAGAGATTTTAGGGTATTTTTTAAACTTGCAAGGAATTTTCAAGAGCTTTAAAAAGTTTCAAGGAATTATAAAAGCTTCAAAGGATTTAAAATATTTTAGGGTATTTATGGAATGATTTTATAAGACCTATAAGGTTTTAGGATATTTTCAAAGATTTCAAGGGATTTTATCAGATTTCCGAGGATTTCAATGATTTTAAGAGATTTTAAAACCTCTCAAAGTGTTTTCAAAAATTTTCCAGTATTTCAGAAAATATCAGATTTCATGCAATTTCACGGGAGTTTTCAATATATTAATGGAATTCAACGAATTTATTCACATGAATAGAGTATTTCCACTTGTGACATCATTTCAAAATGTCCGCATAGCCCGGGAATACCATTGCATTGTATACATTGCGTCGCGTAAATTATCTTGGTTAAGGAATTATGCGTATTGGAAAATTAAAAATGTATGGTGAATACTTTTTGAGTTTATCTGGTGCAGTGAAGGTCCATTATTGTGATAAACTAAGTGGAGTTGACAAATCAGATCCCTACGCTCTGAAAAGTGAGGAATTTTCCACCAGCATTAGTGATGTACCCGTAGTGAGTGAGATCGATCTTGTATCGTATTTTACTATTTTACGATAACTCGTAGTTATTACAATTGGAAACAATTGAAAGCTTATAAAAGCTGAGAGGCTTTTAAGTTTCGCGAAGCCGGATTTGTTGAAAAAGTGGAGTGCAAGAAGATAGATGACGGCTTTTTAGTGCTTGGTGAGGTTAGTACTGGCACGTTCATTTTTCATTAACTGCACACTGTTAGAAAAATCTGTACTAGATTTAGTATACATGTAATGGAAGCAAGAATGCACAACATGAAATTAAATTTAGTGTACCAGCCTACAGTAATATTAGTATATGCATATACTGAATTTAGTATACACGTACATGAAATTTAGTATACGCGTTCCGTTCCGCGTGGGTTCCGTCTTCATCATCAAGCACCTGCAATTGTAAACATGATCAGATAAAAAATAAAATTAGAAACATTAGAATATAAAGAACAAAGTTTTATTTTTAAATGTCAGTGTATATAAAGACTAATAATTTCGATATATAGAATAAGAAATTGTACATTTAATATGGCTTATCCAACACTTTTTATATAGTAATAAATTAGTATAACCTTATAATATGTATCGTTGGTAAGTACAAACTCTCTCTTCGCTTTTTAAATAGTTACAAAGCTTCGACATTTTTTAATAATAATAATAATATTGTAAAGCTATATTTACGTTAATAATTTGAATATTATACCTTTTAAAGAGAAGATTTCGCAGATCCAAGCAGAAACAACCAGAACCTTTTAGATAAGAACTCAAAAAAATGCAGCGGCATGTGGCCTCTCACTGGCCACGTTCTCCGACCCGCGTAAATCGAAACGCGTTTGGATGAATTTTAGTATACAGAAACTATGCAATTCGTATACGTTGAAGAAACTTACTGTACACTTAGTAAATTTAGTATACATATAACTTCTTAAAAGAAATTTAGTATACTAAGTTCAAAAAGTTTAATGAATTTAGTAAGCATATAGCAAATTCAATATGCCTGCGTGTATACTAAAATTGCAAACATTTCTAACAGTGCAAGGATTCATTTATATTGGAGTATATTTTGTTTTGTAATGTGTCACTAAATTTTGTATTTATGTAATAATAACTCTTACATGAAAAGTAGCATACAATTTTGAACATATTTTCAATCAAATGCGACAAATTCTCAACGAAACATGTAATGGTTTATATTAAAAAAAAAAAATTTATTCTAACTTCAAGGTAGTTGAATTGAACCAAAAACTGTAATTTTTCTATTACAGTGAACATTTCCTAACCTCAAATTTAAAACATCTGGCAATATGTTCAAAATTGTATGCTACTTTTCAAGTAAGCGTTGTTATTACAGAAACACAAAAGTTAGTGACGCATTACAAAACAAAATATACTCCAATAATATAAATGAATCCATGCAATTAATGAAAAATGAACGTACCAGTACTAACCTCACCACGCACTAAAAAGTTGTCACGTAGCTTCTTGCACTTCACTTTTTCAACAAATCCGGCTTCGTAAAACTTAAAAGCCTCTCAGCTTTTATAAGCTTTCATTTATTTGCAAGCCTAACAACTCTGAGTTATCGTTAGCTTATCACAATAATGGACCTTTACTTCATCAGATCATCTCTTAAAGTATTCACTAGACATTTTTAATTTGCCGATAAACATAATTCTTTAAGTAAGAAGATGCACGCGTCGCAATGTATACAATGCAATGGTACCCCCGGGCTATTCGGCCATTTTTAAATCTTATGGCTTATTGGAAATACTCTATTGAGGGATTTCCTAGGATTTCAAAGATTCTAAGTTATTACCAAAGACTTCAAAGAATTTAAAAGATTTTATGATATTTTAAAAGATTTCAATGAATTTTCATTTGATTTCAATTAATTTGAAGGGATTTCAAAGAATTTTTATGGATATAATCGAATTCTTCTTATTTCCCTTATATTCCTCTAAATTTATTTCCATCTTACTAAAATGAATGGTATCTTTGGATTTTAAAATTTTTTCCAATTTATTTGATTTCTTCTGAATTTAACTTGAATTTTTTCGAAGTTTTGTGGATCGAATTAATTTGAATTATTTTAAATCGCCTTTTACATTAGAAATCAGTTACTTTTGGTCAGTTTTTTGGTTTAAATCACTAATATATATAATACACTGGATACAGGATTCAATGGAAACCGCGTGTGCCTACTTGAAGGCGCCCGAGCCGTCATTTTTTATGGATGTTTTAGTAAGAGACCACTCATGTAAGTCATGTAAAATTTAGTTTATTGTTAATGAGTGATTTGAATGAAATTTGAAATTTAATAAAATTTTATAAAAAGTAATTACATTAATAAAAATAATCGAAGAGTACAAAAGAAAGGAAAGCCGATGGAATTTGCAATTGGTGGAATGCACATTTTGTAAACATGTGGTTTAGAATATTTATTTATTTTTGTGTTAAAAGATAAAATAAAACTTTGAAGATTTCACAAGTGAACAATATAATAATTGTAATATCCTAAGAATCTGTATAAATTAGAATTGTGAAACACTTATTGGAACCTTTGAAGGCTACAAATTTGTACAAAATAATTTTCCTGCAGATAAAAAAAATGGTGTGAAATTGTAAAGATGACTGATGAATATTATAATTATAAAATTAATATAAATTATAAAATAAAAATCATTATGAAGGTCCTACATGAGTTTTCATACTTCATAATAATTAAAAAGAGCAAAAGGAATAAAACTCGTTCGTGTTGTGGGTAGAAAATTAATTTTCTTTGTTTCAAATTCATCTATTGGGTTGAAGATTCAATTATTTCGTTAAAAATTCGTTTTTTTTCGTTGCATTCAACTAGTTTAAAATTCCTTTCTTTTTTTTTGTTGAAAAGTCATTTTTTTAAACTGAAAATTCAACTATTCCATGTTTTGTTGAAAACTTATATTTTTTAAATGAAAATTCAACTATCTGGTTTAAAATTGATGTATTTTGTTAAAAATTCTTTAACTAGAAAATAAATTTTGATAAAAATTCAACTATTTTGTTGAAAGTTTTATTATATTGTTGAAAATTCAACTATTTTGTTAAAGTCGTCTTTTATTGAACGGAAATTCAACTATTTTATTGAAAATTCGTCCTTTTGGATTGAAAATTCATCTTTTCTGATAGTAAAGGCATATTTCTTGGTTGACAAGGAATTTCTTTGTTGAAAAATCGACTGTTTTAAAACAACCGTCTTTTTTAGTTGAAAATTCAACCAAATTTTTGGTTTAAAATGCAACTACTTTTGTTTAAATTTTTATATTTTTTGTTTGAAAATTCGAGCATTTGGATCAAAATGCGTAATTTTAGGTCGAAAATTCAACTGTTTTCTTTAAAAAAATCGTCTTTTGTATTCAAAATTAATTTTTTCAGGTTTAAAATTCAAGGATTTTATTAAAAAGTCATTGTTTCTTAAACTCAATTGTTTTGTGGAAAATTCATCTCTTTTAGTGAAAATTTGATCTTTTTTTGGTTAAAAGTGCAATTGTTTGGTTACAAATTAATTTGTTTGGTTGAGGATTCAACTATTTTTTTGAAAATTCGTCTTTGGCTGAAAAAGCAACTACTGCATTTTTCGTTGAGAATACATATTTTTTTAGATAAATTCCACTGTTTTTTATCTTTAATTAAAATCTTTTTCTGGTTGAAACATCAACTATTATATTTTTAGTTGAATATAAATCTTTTTTGCTTGTAAGTGCAAGAATTTGGTTGTAAACGTTTGTAAATGTTTTAAATGCTTAGTTGATAATTAATCTATTTTGGTTGAGGATTTAACTATTTGGTTGAAATTTCATCTTTGCAGTTTTAAAATTCGACGATTTTCTGAGACATATTTTTTTCGAAAATTCAACGGTTTTTTTTCTGTTTGAATATTCATCTCTTTTGGTAGAAATTTTATCTTCTTTGTTTGAAAGTGCAACTATTTAGTTAAAAAATTGATCTGATTGAGGATTCATTTATTTTGTTGAAAGAAAATACATATTTATTGGTCGAATTTAACCATTTTTGATTTAAATGAAAATTTTTTTTGGATGAATTCAGCAGTTTTTTATTTAAAATCAGAATCTTTTTTTGTTGGAATATTAACTATTACATTTTTTGTTATGAATGTATATTTTTTCGGGTGAAATATCAGCTACTTAGTTTAAAGTTGAATTACTTTGTGAAAAAATCATTTTTGTTTCGTTTTGAAAATTCATCATTTTAGCTCAAAATTCCACTATTTGGTTGAAATTCATCTTTTTCATTGAAAACTGAACTACTTAATTAAAAATGAATCTCTTTGATTAAAAAATTGTACTAATCGGCTTAAAGTTTAACCACTTTTTCAAAAAGTCATTTTTTTAGATTCACCTCTTCGGTTGAAAAATGTTTACGATTTTCTTGTAAATTCGTGTTGCGGGTAGAAAATTAATTTTCATTGTTTAAAATTCATCTATTGGGTTGAAGATTCCGTTATTTCGTTAAAAATTTGTATTTTTTTCGTTGCATTCAACTGGTTTAAAATTCCTTTGTTTTGTTTTGTTGAAAAGTCATTTTTTTAACTGAAAATTCAACTATTCCATGCTTCGTTGAAAACTTATGTTTTTTAAATGAAAATTCAACTATCTGGTTGAAAATTGATGTATTTTGTTGAAAATTCTTCTTTTACTAGAAAATAAATTTGGATAAAAATTCAACGATTTTGTTGAAAGTTTTATTATATTGTTGAAAATTCAACTATTTTGTTAAAGTCGTCTTTTTTTGAACGGAAATTCAACTATTTTATTGAAAATTCGTCCTTTTGGATTGAAAATTCATCTTTTGTGATAGTAAAGTCATCTTTCTTGGTTGACAAGGAACTTCTTTGTTGAAAAATCGACTGTTTTAAAACAATCGTCTTTTTGAGTTGAAAATTCAACTACATTTTTGGTTTAAAATGCAACTATTTTTGTTTAAATTTTAATATTTTTCGTTTGAAAATTCGAGCATTTCGTTGAAAACGCATAATTGTAGGTTGAAAATTCAACTATTTTGTGAAAGTGATCTTCTTTGGTCGAAAATTCAACTGTTTTCTTCTTAGAAAATCGTCTTTTGTATTGAAAATGTATCTTTTATGGTAGCAAAGTCATATTTTTTTTTTGAAATTTGGTCTTATTTGCTTGAAAGTTCAACATCTTGTTGCTAAGGCAACTCTTTCGTTAAAAAATTAATTTTGTTGTTCTAAATTCTTCTTTTTGGGTTGAAAATTCAACTATTTTGTTGAGAATGCAATGATGTATTTCGAGTTGAAATTGTAGGAATGCAAAATGTTTTATATTTAACTGAATATGATATTAACATCAATTTTATTCAAAATAATTTATTCTCCTATTTTCGTGAAAAATTACCCTATTCCCCCGGGTTTGAGAGAATTTTGGGCTGCATTACTTTTCGGGGGACGGGGGCGTCAAAAATAGCTCAAAATTGGTAACGTAGTTTATGGACGGCCCCTCAGCTAATCAGTAATCATTTATCCTAAACTAACAGGCCTTTTTACAAATCGCTATATCAGCAGAGCTACCGGACAGTGGAATTATCTTCGAACTTTTCACTGGCAATTGCAAGAGGACCAACCGCTGCTGGTTTGAAGATTGGTTGATGTGTCGGGACTGTTGACATATCTCCGGTTTTACTCATTTGGGCAGTTTCGTAAAGTTGTTTCTGCATTATTGCCAAAGATACTTTGTTGGCAGAGAAGAAGTCTTTCATGGAGATCAACTCGCCGGACATTCGCCTTGGAGTGTCGTCAGAACCATCATCAGTCCTGATAGAGTCCCTGGCAGTCACTCTTGTTAATCTTCTTTTCGGGTAGTACATTGCTGAAACTGAGGATTTTCTCCTAGGCAAATGGGGAGCTGCCATTCCCCGAGATCCGCAGCGCAACTTTTGTATTATTACATTTAGACCCTGCTTTATTACGATGGAGGTCACATTTAAGAGAGAGTAGATGCAGCAACAACCTAGGACTAGGAAGAAGAAGTTGGCGATTCTGTACCTGAAAAAAATTTAATGATTCACTCACTATAGGCGAGGTTCGAAGGTTATTCAAATCTTGAACACTACCCAGCTGAAAATTCCTTTACAGGAACCTCGGAGGATCCTAGATATGTTCCTCCACACGTACCTGTACAGGTCATCTTTACGGTTCCTGTACAGGAATTTTGCGAAGGAAACTGTACATGATCCTGCAAAGGAATCTGTGTGCAAGCTAACATTTGGATGATCCTGTACAGGTTCCTTCACTGAGTAATTTGAGACGCGGGTTCATGTACAGGAACTTGTTCAGGATCCTATGCATGAACCTGCATAGGAACTAATCCGCGAGGTCGCTAGTGGCTTAGCTCTCTTGATAGTAAGTTCGATCTTCAAGGGGAAAAAAGGAAAGCAACTTTATAACTGTAAGCAACATGAGTATCTGTACAGGAAACCGTGCCACAATTTACTTCGCAAAGGAACCTGTACAGGAACCTATACTCGATCATTCAAAGGTTCCTATCGCAGTGCAGGTTCCATTGCAGGATCATGTACAGTTTCTTTCGCCAAATTCCTGCACAGGAACCGTCAAGATTACCTATGCAGGATCGTGTCCAGGAACATGTCCAGGATCCTCCGAGGTTCCTGTACAGGATTTTTCAGCTGGGTGCACGGAAAAAAGTTGAGCTTTGGAACCTAAGTTATTCCTTATAACAGCTATACGAATCGAACGAAGGAATTTAGAAAGATCCGTGGATCAGCCAAAGTGAATCCGGGGATATCACATTGTTGATGCACATTATAAGTATAGCTAGGACAGAGAAATAAGAATAGCTGCTCGAAGGACCCTGCTGTAAGAGATAAAAGAAGATAGAAATGGTGAGATATAAAGAGATAGAACTTTTTCATCTCTTCCGAGTAGCCGATTTGCATCCCCAAAACGCTTTCTTTTTCTGTCCCTGAACCTATTCAAAGTTAACAGGAATATCTATCTCTTTCTATTCCAAATTACATGTACTGTCCTTCTTAAAGATGTGGTAGTCGATACTCATCGTGAGAGAGATAGGCCTGCTCATCCTAGCGGCCGCTCGCCTGAACCATCGCGAGGGATAAGTTGGGATAGAAAAGTGGGGATCGAAAGAGATCGCCTATTCTATGTGGATAGATGAGGGATAGGCAGAGATAGAGAAAAGAAGAGTCAGATAGATAGGCGTCAATCTAAATTAAACAGTAAACAAGAAATAGGTTGGGAGAGAGAAGAAATTGAAAAAGATAGGTGTGAATCTGCGATAGTTTTATATATAGAGAGGTTTATGGTGAAGAGAAAGGCTGGGGTTGAAAAGAGGGTATTGAAAGGGATAGGAGTGAATCTCGATTGACAAAGAGGTAGAAAAAGATAGCGGTGGATATTGGAGAGATAGGCAGTAATATTAAAGAGAGGTTTGAAAGAGAAAGGAGTGAATTTCGATTAATAAAGAGATAGAAAAGCATAGAAGTGGATAGTGGAGATATAAGCGAGAGGGGATGGAAACAGATATCAGTGAATGTGGATTGACGAAGAAATACGCTGGGATAGTAAAGAGGCGATGGGAAGAGATAGGAGTGGACAGTAGAGACAGAGGCCAGGATAGGAAAGAGGGGACTGAAAGAGATAAGCGTGCATATGGATTGATAGAGATGAAAAAAGATTGAGGTTTATATTGGAGAGATGGAAAAAGACACACCTGGATTAAACAACAATAACAAGAGATATAGGTAGATAGACAAGGGATAGAAAGAGATAAAAGTAGATAGACAACGGATTCAGAAGAGATAGACAAGAGATAGAAAAGATACAGTGAGATAAGCAGTTTAAAGCCTGGGATATATTTTCCTTATACCTTTTTATCTTAGCGGTAGAAAATTATTAAAAGTGATAAGATTTCTATCCCTCTACTTCTAGCAGGGGAATTATCAGAACACTCTAATGTTATTATTAAATAGAGTTTGTATTGAAAATACTGCGAATATTTAAAATTCCGATTTTGGTAATAATTGAAATTATCTTTATAAATTGTGGTTTAAAAAGTTTTCTCAGCATGTGTGGGCTCTTTTTAGTATAGAAATATACTAGAAAAAAAAATTCTTTTCTAAATACCAAATTCTTAATTTTAGAAATTTGCTGTAATTCAAATTTCGATTCCATTTCTATGCTCAAAAAGCTGACATATGCTCTAAACAATTTTAAACCATAAGTCATAAGGATAATTTTACTAAATACCAATATAAAAATGTTAAAAATTCGCTGTATTCCCAATTTCAATTCCTGGTTCTTGGCGACTTTTTCCCTAGTGCATTTTTGTCATTCAAAAATTTGCAAGTGCCCAAGAAAATTCTTCTCCTATTCACACAGATGTTAGAAAAATGTTCCGAATATGAGGATGAATTAAATATGAATTATCTCTTGGAAAATAATTGTTTAAGATCCATGTAAAATTGGGAAGACTTTTTTGACCTCCAGGACTGTACAAAATTAAAATTAAAGAAAATTTAAAAACTCTGCAAACAAGAAGTTTTTTTAACATTTTTTTGTAGCTCGGGTAACCAAGCTGCATGTCTATCGATTCTAAATTAATTACTATATACTTCTTTAGGATCACAATACGCTAATTCTTCGAGTTGTAGCGATTTCGAATTGCAGAATATTTTATTTTCGACCCACCCTGTTATTCAGTTTTCAATACTTATAGTTAAAAATCATAAAATTTTGAGCATCTTTTTGAAATAGGTCTATTTTGAAGATTTACAATTGAAGATTCTCCAATATTTAATGTGTATTATTTAAAATTAATAATTTGGATGATCTTGAAGATCAAAACTCAAGTTTTCAATTCTAAATCTTCCAAATTGAAGAAGTTTGGAATGTAAAGCATCAATATTACAGAATTTAAAATTGCATGATTTTTAATTGTAAATTTTCAATATTAAAAACTATAATTTTAAAGATTAAAAGTTTAAATTTCTACAATGCTGAAGGTATACAATTGAAAATTCTTCAATTTTAATGATTTTCAATTTCAAATTCTTCAATTTTAAAAGATTTGCAATTCCAATTTCTGCAATTTTTAACAGTTGCAATTGAACATTTTTGAGTTGTGAGAATATAGAATTGTAGGTATAGAAATAGTTCAATTTTGAAGATTTACTATGAAAATTCTTCAATTTTAACGATTTGGAATTTAAAATTCTTCAATTTTGAAGATTCACATTTGAAACTCTTTCATTTTGAAGATGTATAAATACAAATTCTTAAATTTTGATGTTTTCGATGATTTCGAAAATCAGATGTAAAGTTTTGAATTCTAAATCTTCCAAATCGGTGAAAATTTTTATGTCAATTATCAAAATTACACAATTTTTAATTGTAAAACTTAAAACCTGCGTAACTTTTTATTTTAAATTGTCAAAATGAAAAACTCTTAAATTTTAATGATCCACAATTAAAATTTCTACAACTTTGAAGATTTACAATTGAAAACTTTTTAATTTGGAAAATGTATAAATATACATTTTTAAACGTTAATAATTTTGAAGAATACAAGTCAAGTTTTAAATTAAAAATCTTCGAAATTGACGAAATTTTAAATGTCAGTCATGAAAATTACAGAATTCATAATTGTAAAACTTTTTAATATTCAAAAATCTTCAATTTTAAAGATTTAGAATTTAAAGTTCTACAGTTTTGAAGATTTAATATTAAAAATTCTCAAATTTCAACGATTTACAATTTAAAATTCGTCAATTTTAAAGATGAAAAAATAAAAATTCTTAAATTATAATGGTCCTAAAACAAGAATCAAAGTGTTTTCAATTCTAAATCTTCTAAATTGAAGAAATTTCTAAAGTAAATCATAAAAATTACCGAGTTTTAAAGCTTCAAACTTGTATAATTTTTATTGGTAAATTTTCAAAATTAAAAACTCTCCAATTTGAAAGATTTACGATCGAAAGTTCTGAAATTTTGAAGAGTCACAATTGAAAATTCTTGAATTTTGAAAATATAGAATTGCAAATTATTCATTTGTCAAGATAGATATTTTGAAGGTATGTGGTACTTTTTTTGGAATAGTTCAGTTTTTAATATTTGCGATTTATAGTTGTTCAATTTAAAAATTTTGACAATTTTGAAAATTCACGATTGAAAATTCTTGAATTTTGAAAATATAGAATTACAAATTATTTAGTTTTCGAGATTTATATTTTGAAGGTAAGTCATTTGGAATACTTTTTTTTGTTGAATAGTTCAATTTTGCATATATGTAAAATTAAAAATTCTGAAATGTTAACGATTGTCAATTTAACATTCTTTAATTTTTAAAATGTATAAATACAAATTTCTCAAATTTGATGATCTTAATGATTTTGAAAATCAGAAGTAAAGCTTTCAATTCTAAAACTTAATATCATAGAAAATAATGAAATTTTGAATTCATTTTTTGGAATAGTTCAATTTTGAAGATTTAAAATTGAAATTTATTTAATTTCAAAGATCTTCAATTGCAAATTTCTGAATTGTGAACAGTAAAATTGACAGTGTTGATTTATTTTTTGGAAATTCTTATAATTGTTCACATGTTTCCGTATATGTATAAAGGAAGGTACTTTGCAGGAACTTCAAGTTGCTTGAATCAGTTCTTTTTTTAAGGAACTTCCCCAACACTGCATCTAATTTTAAATGATCCTAAAGTCCGATACAAATTATTGTTTTATCGATATACCATGATGAACAATTGATATTTTAATTCAAACTAAAGAATTATTAAATAATTAATTACTATATATAATTGTTCAATTCTTACTTTGTAAAGATAAAATGAAGATCTTTTTTCTGTCTGATTTGAACTATTTGACACGAATAAAGGGAGAAAATTGTGAAGTAAAATTTGAAAATCGGATTTTTATCATTAAGAATTTGTCCTTATTTCCTCCTTAGCCCGAATGGGCCGCCATCAATCGATAAATCAAATCCTCTCCGAACATGCAAAGTGCATTTAAATTGAGCTTAAATTTAAAAGTGTTTGCTAAAAGAAAATCAATCCTTTCATTTCGTGCTCTTTCTCTTGATTCTTAACGAGAATTTTGATTATTTTGACAAAAGTGTGAATGTGTAAAATCTATTTTATCTCTAAAGTGCAAAAATATTTAAAAGATATTTCCGAAATCCGAGTTTGAGTTTACTTTATTTCTAAGATTTGAAATTCAAAGTCATACAGTGTTTTTACTGAAAATCCCCACATGGGGCCCTATGTAGGAACCAATATGGGAATCCATATGGATTCCTATATAAAATCTTATTGGCAAATTGGGACACGAAATGGGATAGGAACCTATGTGGGAATCCACATGGGATCCTATGTGGGACCCTAAATTGTAATCTGTATGGGATCTTATATCAATGGATGTGTGTAGAATTGCTCCTATATGACACTCCGCAAAGGATTCTAATTTTCTTTTTAATGAAATCCGTTTTCAAAGTATTAATTTTATATAAGGCAATCTTGAAGGGACAGAAAAGCTACTCTGCAGCTGTTATAGGAAACTACATACATGTTCCGTCATAGCTTCCCGTAAGTACTTATATAAGATTCCACATAAATTCCTACCCTATTTTGTTTCTCATTTTTTCACAGAAAAAGCTGAGTGTAAGAAATGTTGCAGGTAATCAGTCAAGCATGGGTCAATCGAGGTGGGAACTCCCAACTGGGGTAAACTTTCCTTGGCGAATCGCAGATATCTCCGGTGGACAACGCTAGAGGCAGAACGTTACAGACCTGTAACCACGGAAAGTTGACCTCAGTTGAGTAATCAGCTGACTATTACCCTGCTTCAACGATTACCTGCAACTCTTCGTACCCTAAGTTTTTAAAAAAGAGTGTGGATTCCCATGTGGGTTCCTATATAGGGTCCCATGTGTAGATTTTCAGTAGGGATGTCTAATTTCTAAAAGTGGAACGCTACGTGCCATTCTGTAGTTTCGTGTTTTGAACGTACAGGTGGAGATATGGATAGTCGGACTGTTGGGTGCTGACATAGTCCCCGAAGCCGATGGTGGCAAAGCTAACAAAACAGAAGTAAATAGCCTCGAAATAACTCCATCCTTCAAAGGGAGCATAAAGAGCAGCAGCACTGCAAGAGATCACACAGGCGGCCAATGAGAGATAAAGCATGACCCAATAAACACTCGGCTTCCAGTGCTCAAGCCCCATGTCCTCGTCATCATCGAGGATGTCTGGCAGGGATCCTCTTCCTTCTCTACTAGAACCTCTTCTAGTTCGTCGGGAAGCCAGGGTTGTTTGTCTCAATCGTTTCTTCAGACGACGTAAGTGAAGACTTCTTAAAATCCAAGCCAGGAAAGTGATGATCCGCTCCAGAAAGAGGTTGAAAAATAAGATTCCACCTGAATTACAAAGAAAATATCATCATTCAGGTACATATCTGCAATCAGTGTACAAAGTTTACTGCAATCATTTGAAATCGCCTAGTCATTACACGGAATTCACAGTGCCATCACGCGAAATAAATTTCAATCAACAGAACATATTTTCGGTCACGTTCAAACAGTTACAATCGTACTAAATCATCTGAAAAGAGTCGGAGTTTATCATGCAATCTCTTCAATCAAGTTTAGTTGCAATCACCTGCAATCCCTCTACAATCACTCGGAATTTACAGTACAATCACATGAAATCACCTTCAATCTTTCGGAATTCATCATACAATCACGTAAAACCAATTGCAATCAGTCACAATCACATATAATCACATAAGATCACTCGGAATTAACCACGCAATCTCTCAAAATTTACAATGCAATCACATAAAATCATCTTCAATCACTCGGAATGCATCATGCAATCACGCGTAATCACCTGACACCACTCGGATTTCACCATGCAGTCACATAAAATCAAGTGCAATCAGTTGCAATCAATCTGCAGTCACTCGGAATTTACAATACTATTACATGATATTACCTTCCATCACTCGAAATTCATCATGCAATCACGTAAGACAAATTTTAATCAATCACAATCAAATGTAACCACCTGAAATCACTCGGAATTGACCATGCAATCATATAAAGTCTAGTGCAATCAGTTGCAATCACCTGCAATCACTCGGAATTTACAGTACAATCACATGAAATCACCTTCAGTCACTCGTAAATCATCAAGCAATTACGTAAAACAAATTTTGATCAATCACAATCACACGTAAGCATCTGACACCACTATGATTTCACCGTGCAGTCATATAAAATCAAGTGCAATCAATTTGCAGTCACTCGGAATTTACAATAAAATTACATGATGTCACCTTCAATCACTCGAAATCCATCATGCAATCACGTAAGACAAATTGTAATCAATCACAATCAAATGTAATCACCTTAAACCACTCGAAATCCACTATGCAATCATATAAAGTCAAGTGCAATCAGTTACAATCACCTGCAATCACTCGGAATTGACATTACAATCACATGAAATGACCTTCAATTACTCTTAATTCATAAGGTAATTAGGGAAAGCAAATGGTGATCAATCATAATCACACATAATTACCTGAAACCGTTCGGATTGCACAATGCAATCGTATAAAATTTAGTGCAATCAGTTGCAATCACTATACAATCACTCGGAATTTACAATACAATTGCATGATATAACCTTCAATCACTCGGAATTAATCATACAATCACATACGACAGACTCTAATCAATCAAAATCAAATGTAATAACCTGAAACCACTCAGAATTTACCATACTATCATACAAAGTCAAGTGCAATCAGTTGCAATCACCTGTAATCCCTATGCAATCACTACGAATCTACAGTATAATCACATGCAATCACACGTAATAATTTAAAACCACTCAAAATTCACCATGCAATAATACAAAATATGCTAATTAGCACATGTTTTGGCTGTTGAAATTACTTTTTATACCATTATACACCTTATATAATTATTTGTATTATTTTTTTGTTATGTAATATTTCATATTAGACATGTTCAATAAATATGTACTCGAGGAGTTAAATTATTCTTGAAATCTGGTGTACACCTTTCATGAAATTTCGTGGAATCCCTGTACATCGTTGAAATCCTTTGAAATCCCGTGAACTATTTTGAAAATTTTATAAATACCATAACATTTTTTTAAATATGTGAAAATTCTTTGGAATCCTCTGAATTCCAAGGATATCGTACATAATCCTTTGAAATCTTTTTAAAACGATTGAGCTCCCTGGATTTTTCTTAAAACCTTTTAATCACTTGCAATCGTCAAACACCCGCATAAAAACCCTTTACAATGTTTTCAAATCCACGGAAATAATTTAAAATCTCTAAAAATCAGTTAACATCCTGGAAATTTCATGAAATATTTCGAAATCTTTCAAGATCTCTTGAAATCTCTGAAACCCCTTTAAAGTTCAGTAAAACCCTTCAAATCCGTGGCAATCTTTTTGAATATCTTAAAATCTTTTACAATGTTTTTCTTTTGAAAGGAAATAAATTCCTAGAGATCCCTTAAAATTCTTTATATTATATGGAAATCCTTTGAAATTCTGTTAAATTTTCTGAAATCTTACGAAATCCGCAAAAATCTGTGGATATACATTGGAATCTTTTAAAATCTTTTCAAATTCCGTGAAATCCCGTGAAATCATCGATATCCCTTAAAATATTCTAAAATTTCTTTATAATAATCCCGTGACTCACTTTGAAACCTCTTAAAATCCTCTAAAATTCCATAAAAACCTTTAAAAACTCTCAAGATCCTTGAAATCACTCGAAACCTTAAAAGTACCTTATAATCTTGGAAAATCCATTAAAATATATAAAAATCGGTTAAAATCCTTGAAATTCCGTGTATAATTTTGAAATCTTACGAGATAACTTGCAATCTTTGAAATGCCTGAAAAGCTTTAGAAATCTTGTTAAATTCCTTGAAAATTTTGTAATTTTTTGAAATAATTTTTAATCCTGAAAATCCTGAAAATCCCTTGAAATCTGCTGAAATACATTCAAATCACTGTAAATCTCGTTTTCGGTAAAAATAATTTATATATTTTGGATATATCGAGTAAAAATATAAAATCTTACGTAATAAGAGTCAAATCCTTACAACAAAAGAGCAGGGGTTTAAAATTTCCAAAATTATCGTTACATAATTACGGGACATTCCCTGATTTCGAAAACAAAAAATTTCGTCCGGTCCAGTTTCGCTACGTTTTTTTACGCCCTTTCCTTTGACATTTTTTTTTAAATAAATATTTTACCTTCCAAAAATAAGAGAAGCTAGAAAAGAGGCTATTTGTACATAAATTTCGGTACGTATAGCTGGATTTTCTCGTGCGCGTAAACACTTCCTTTTTTTATCTCCAAAGGAAGCTTAGGTTGGGATTTGTATGGTTTATCTATAATATACCATCTGTTTTTGCAATTTTTAGTCCAATTTGTTTTTGACTTGCATTTTTCAAGGTCAAATATTTATGTTTCAAAAAATGCTTATTATCAAAGGAAAGGACACAAAAACCTATCGAACCTGTACTGAACAAAATTTCTTTTTGCCATTTGAAGAGTTAAAAATCACTGAAATATACGATATCCACGAAAATCCAAAAATTTTCACCCCCTCGCCATCGATAAATATTTATTTGAATCACAAAAATTTTCCCTTCAAACTGCTATTCAGTAGCACAACACTCTGCGCAATTTTGGACCTATATCGGATAATTTTGATTTTTTGAGTGGGCACACTTGAGAAATAATGCCTACTTTGTAAAATTTCTTCACCTTTGCGTCAGAAATGTTTCGGAATGTTCAGAACATTTTTGACAATCTATGGTTTACTCTGGTTTACAAGTATTGTATTAAATAATTAATTCTACAGTGGAACCATAGTCTTTCGAATTCATTTTAAAATTGTGAAAACAAAAATATTATTTAAATTATTTAAATTACCTGAACAACCAAAAAATCCATAAATAATTACAGCTGCTCTTCCGGCAGCTGTTTGAGGAGCAGTACTTCCGTACCCTGTAAAACATAATATGGACTAGAGTATATGGGAAAATGCTCAAACTTATTTACGAAGTTAGTGCAGTTGTTTAGAATGTGTCACAAGAAATCCACCAGTTTAAAAAAAAGCGTTCATAAAAATGTTTCAAACTCGACCAACATTTCTTATTTTTTAACGAACAAGTTTAAATTAAAATTAATTAAACTTAAAGTAAAAATTGTTTTCTCAGTAAACATTTCTGCCTAAAATATTATTTTTTCTGGGAGAGAAGCAACTAACATAATTTTACTAGTAAAATGTATACAAAGTTTTTTGGATTACAGTTTCCCTTTAAAAAATAATTCAGTCCAAAAGAATGGCTTCCTTTTGTTACAAAGGTGTTAGTGTACTGAAATTGATTAAAAATTATCGTAGACTTTTGCAGGCTTCTTTCCTCATTGTCAGTGAAGACAAGAGTACTTTTCCGTTTAAGATAAAAGTTTGCGATAAAAGTGAGTTCGAAATGTATTAACCAAAGTTTTGCAAAATTTATTGATATTAAAAAAATTAATCCAACAAATAGCAACAATATCATTATGCATTAATATTTGAGGAAAAGGTTTCAATTTTAAAATTAAAAAATCGTTTGTAAGGCGTTTCTAAAAAGACCTTTTTTGCTAATATAAAAAATTAAGGACCTCCAAATTATCTTTTTTTATCTCGTAATAAACAGAGATCCATTTCCTATGTTTTCATCTTAAGAAGAACCTCTAACAAACTATCTTTTTTATAATCTAGGAAATATAATGTTTCTTTCTCTCATCAAATCAAGAAAAGAAGATCCTAACTTTAAAAATAAAAAATGAATTACATTCACAAATTCACCCTAATAGAGAGATATAATTAGAATTGGGTCAATTTTATATGTGTAGATAGATAAGGCGAGATCAGAAATCATTTTGAAAATGTTATGCATGCCGAAGCGCAGTGCTTAAGGATGTCCACGAGAGTAGGTCGCTGAGAAGATATTAGCATTCTCACCCTCGTTTAAGCTACATTCTTTCACATATAGGGTTCATAACCCCCTGGACTTTGCAATTACTGACCACTCTCTAGATTTTTTGTGATACAATAGAAAAAAATCAGTTAAAGCTGAAAAACTTTAATTAAAAATCACTCTTGAATTTCCGCGCTTTAATATTGGGAAGTAGGGGAAATGAAGGTTGGTAATTAGGGGAAATAAGGGGTGGGGAAGTAGGATACGTGAAGGGAAACGGGGTTAGGGGGAGTAGGAGAAATGGTAAGAAATGAGGGAAGGGTAAGTAGGGTAAGTGAGGGAAGCGAAACTAGTTGAAGTGGGGGGAAATTTGGGGAGAGGTAAATGAGGAAGAAGTTGGAGAAGGAAGGCGGAGCGAAAATTAAAGTGTGGAGAGGGGAAGTAGAGCACGTGAGAGGAAACGAAAGTATAAGAAGCAGGAGAAGTGATGGGAAATGAGGGGGGTAAGAGGATGTAAGGGGAAATTTGGGGGTAGAGGATGTGAGATAAATGTGGATGGAAGTGAGGAGTGGGGGAAGTAGATAAATAATAAGTTGGGGAGGGAAGGGGAAGCGAAAATTAAAGTGTGGGGAGAGCAAGTAGGGAACGTGGGAGGAAACGAGGGTAGGAGAAGTAGAAGAAGTGTCAGGAAATAAGAGGAGGGTAAGTAGGAGAAGTGAGCTGAAATAAGGGATGTAGAGAATGTGAGGGAAATCTGGAGAGAAGTTAGGAATAAGTTGAGAAGGAAGGGAAAGCGAAAATTAAAGTGTGAGGAGAGGAAGTAGGGGACGTGAGAGAAAATGAGGGTAGGGGAAGTAAGAGAAGTCAGCTTAAATAAGGGGGTGGAGGATGTGAGAGGAAATGAGGGTAGGGGAAGTAAGGGAAGTCAGCTGAAATAAGGGGGTAGAGGATGTGAGGAAAATGTGGAGAGAAGTGAAGAGAGGGGAAGTAGGTGAGGAAGAAGTTGAAAAAGGGAGAGGAAACGAAGGTTGAAGTGAGGGTAGGGGAATTAGTGGTTGAGAGGGGAATGTAGGGGAAGTAAAGGGTTATAGCTGTATGCATTATTATGCTCCGAAAATTCATTGGAAAATTTCTTTTTCTCATTTCCATACATACCTCTCCCCAAAGAAACAAAAAGTTGGTCCAATCCAGACAAAAAATTAATGCATTTTTTTTTTAAATTATATTTGAAGGCCCCACAAGTACTCTGAACGTATTTCCCATAAGAAAAAAAGACGTTTTTGTAAATTTTATTTAGAATCGTCAATATTAGATGCATTGAGTTGACCCTCAACATTTTCCTTCACAATTGCCCATTGAATACGAATCAAAAAAGACTTTTTAAATTTCACCTTCATAAGTTTGTTTTATAGGGTACCAAAGAAACCCCATATGTGAAAAATTGAGTTTTTGCAAGTACTTGGAACTATTTATTATACTACTGATAATTAGATGTTTAAATAAATTCTTATCATTATTGTCTATATCAATTTTCTCCTAGAATTGAGTTAGAAAGTCGCGGTTTTTTTTTAATTTTACAACTTGCTTTCAACTTTTTAGGTAGATCAAGGTAATAATCAATTCAAGTTAACAAAAATAATTATTTAAACAATGTATTGTTATTTATAACAATATTCTCTTAGAATAATGCTAGATAGTTTCGATTTTTTCTGAAATTTTTAATTTCTTGTCCATTTTTCACTTAGTGAGCTTATTATTATTGTTTATAACTATCTTATCTTAGAGTATTGCTAGAGAGTTGCGGCTTTTTTTTAAATTTTCAGCTGTTCCTTGACTTTTTAGTTAGGAACGAATAATAAATTGACATCAACAAGAATCATTTTTTAAATAGTATTCCATTTTTTTAGAATGAAGCATTTGTACTCTTCTGCTAATGTTTAAAAAATATTAGTGTAAACAAAAACGCTCTCAGTAGCTAATTCAAGGAAAAGTTACATTCAATATGATCCATATAAAAACTTTGAATAATAATTTAAATATATGGTTCTATTTCAAAAAAATACATCCAAAAAAAGAATGAGACTGTTTAAAAGATAATTCTCTCTGATTGTTATTTATTATTTGTTTACAACTAAAATACCAAAGCAAAATGAAAATTTTCAGGAAAACCCGCAACTATCTAGCATTAAATAAAGAGAATATTATTTAAAATAATAATAAAGGGTGGGCAATAAGAAAAAATTGCAGAAAACCCCGCAACAATCTAGCGATACTATAGGAGAAGATAGGCATAAACAATAATAATTTGTTTACAAATTTATTTTTGTTGTATTGCATTAATTGTTACCTCACTCTAATTGAAAAGTGGACAAAGACGGGAAAATTTCAGAAACAAAACGCTACTTCCCAGCATTATTCAAAGATAATATTATTTTTAGAATAATTAATTGTTTAAACAATTACTCTTGTTAACTTGCATTATTAATTACTTCACTAAATAAAAGGTGGGTGGTTGTTTCAAAATTTATGTGCGTTAAAAGTTCATTAATTATGACCTCAATTTTCATTGAAAAGTGGACAAAAAGTGGAATATCTTAGAGAAAACTGCATCTTTCGAGCATTATTCTATGAGAATATTGTTATAAGCAATAATACACTTTTTAAACAATCATTTCTGTTCAATTCAATTCATTATTGTATCACTCTAATTGAAAAGTTGAAAATATGTTAAAAAATTCGGAAAAAACCGCGACTTTCTAACTCCATTCTAAGAGAAAATTGTTATAAACAATAATACACTGTTCAATCAATTTATTTAAACACGTAATCATCAATGTAAAGTAATTCCTTATGTAATATAAATCATTTGTATTCAGAACACCGCAAAAAAAATATTATTAGCGTCAAAAACTCACAAAACCCAATTTTTCACTTATGAGGTTTTATTGGAACCCTATATAAAACAGATTTATGGGTGTGATATTCAAAAAGTAATTTTTTATTCGTGTTCTATGGCTAATTGTGAAGATAAATGTTAAGGGTTAACTCTATAAGCCTAATATTGCCGATTCTGAATAAAATGTACAAAAACGTATTTTTTTTATGGGAAATAACTGTTAAACTTCATGGGGCTTGCGAGACTTCTAAATATAATTTTGTTAACAAAAAAAAATATAATTTTTTTTAATGGATTTGGAAAAATTTGACGGGGATACGCATGTTCTAATAAAAAATTAAACACCCTAATACGCATTCTTTATACATAGAAATTTTCATACGGAAATATCTTCTGGGCATTGAATAACATTTTCATTAATTTCATTACAAAATGTAAGTATTCAATTGAAGATTCTAAAGACAAATATTCCTAGTTTGAAGCACAAATTTACATAGAAATTAGTCAAGCTGACTTAATTCTACTCATTTCACCCATATATACATTCAGGTATTGGCGCTGAAAATTTAAAGAATTTGCAATTCGAAATTTTGAATTTTGGATCCACGAAAAAATGCCATTTTCCAGGGAAAATTTGTTTGAGAAATTGTTCTCACCTATTGTTGAGACTATGGTGCCAACGAAATGAAAACTACCAGGGAAGTCCCAGCGCCGTCTTTTATTGATGATTCCAATTGACGACGCGTTTCCGTAAGAATAAAGCAACTCATGAAGACGATGTATTGCCTGAGAGCTGTTCCTCAGGTGGTATCTTCTAAAAGCGTGATAAATCCTCCAGAACTCGGAAGCCTAACAAATAAATTCAATTTTTTTTTATTTTAATTAAATTTTTTAATATTTCAATTTTAATTCATAATTTTAAGTCTTTCATTTTTATTCCCAGTGTTGAAATTTTTTAATACTTTGCAAATGAATATAAAGTACCTTAAAAAATTATACATTTTTACCTGAAAAAACTTATGAAGGAATTACAATTTTTAATTTAATGTGTTAAATTTGCAATTATACAAATTATAAAGCATTCCAAAGCTGTGAAATTTGAAGGTATTCAAACTTTCAAGTTTTACAATTTGGCAGTAATAAAAAATAGTTTTTTAAAATTTTGATATAAATTGGCAACATTTATTTTTGGAAGACATAACAATACTGATTTGTTTAAAAAAAAACATGGCATTTTAAAATTAAGAAATATCGAAATTAGAAAAAATATCAAGTTATTAGAATATGGAGGAAGACATAAAAATGTTAAAAATTCAGATTCAGATTTAAAAACTGGAAACGATGTACAATTTTGAAAATACATACGATACATATTTATAATACTAGAATATTTAAGTTTCGATATTTTAAACGGCAAAAAAATCGTCAAAATATTATTATAACAGAATAATTAAAACTGTAGAAGAATGAAGCAAAACCTAAGATTAAAATGTTTTACCATATGTTCATATTTTTATAATAAAATAAAATAAATTGCAGTAAGGTACAATCATGAAAAATTGTAATTTTTGGTAAAAATCCGTAGATTTTGTTCCATTCATTTTTTTCAACTCGTAAACATTTCTTAAAATCATTTTTAAAATCTACTGGAACCTACCACTTTTTTCTAGAATTCGAGACTTCTAACAAATTCTAAATGTTATCATAAATTTTTCTTCGGTATTAAAGGCGATCAAAAATTTACAACAGATTTCAAATTGTTTTTTTTTTAAATTAAATCTAACTAAATTCTTAAGAGATCTTGAGATTAATTTCAGATTTTATTGAATTCAATTAAAGTATCTCTTAAGCGTTCTCTAATTATCTCTTGATTAATTATTTCTAAATTTAATTAATTTAAATTATTTTAATTAGGATTTATTTATTTATTCTTGAGATTTTAAGATTATTTTTAGATCGATTTTTAATGTTCTTGAATCCGTTTTCAAGTAATATTCGAACCTTAAAAAACAAAATAATTTATACTTCTTATTGTTAGAAACAAATGTTATTAAAGAAATTTGCAGCTTGAGCCATGTTTTAGAATTTCAGAAACTTTTTCTTTCAAACTGATTTAATTTGTTTTGCAGTGATAATTGAGAAAAATAAATCGTCATCACATGAAAAATATTATTGTCATAAAAAAATAGTATAAACGAAAACGTAATTTTTAATTTCAATTTAGCAATTTCTAAGAGTTTGAGGGATTTTTTAACATCCTTTGTTTGACTTCAAAATGAAACTTTGGTGAAATATATTTTCATTTATTGAGAAATATGATTGTTATAAATAAATTATATAGATACATTTGCAGTTTAAACCATTTTTAGGAAATTCAGGTACTTTACAAAAATGCTTCGTTTAGCTGGCCAGTTCAACTTAAGTACGGTACCTTGTCATTCCATGATAAAGGTGATTGTTATAAACAAATTCACTGTACCGGAGCACAGTGGTCCAGAAATAAATTTTCGCGGACAAATTAAGTCACAGGTCACATTTCTTGAGCGACTTTAAGGTTCTTTTAAAAAAAATACTTGTGTAAAATGTTTTTCTTTGATAAACAATGTGATGCACAAACACAAATATAATGAAAATAAGTTGTTTAAGCAACAATGTCAATGTTATAAACCAATTTTGTGAACAAATAGGTATCTATTGAACTTTTCTGGGATTAAATATTTTCGGTTAAAAAACAACCATTTTAATTACTTTCCAATGTCTTGAGAAATAACAAAATTTGCTATATATAAATATTCATGATTTTTATTTACAAACTATATCACAAATTGCGTTATATTCGTATTCCCACTAAGCACCTGCTGCGGAATACTTTATGATGTATTTGTTTATTTGAAAAAAATTCTTTTTTTTTACAAAACCATGCTATGAATAACTTTATGTTACCTGGGTGATATATATATATATATATATATATATATATATATATGCTTTCTGAAATAAAGTTTCTTCTCTCGATCTCTCTAGTAGCTTAATGGGAAAAGCACCTGACCGGAAATCAGAAGTTCCGTGGTTCAAATCCCAGAAGAGTGAAAGAAAATATTTTTTTCAGAAAAAAAAACTGAATTAAAAATGGTTAAAAATTATTCTGTTTCGATTGAAAATTAACTTTTTTGTTCAAAATGTATCTATTTAGTTTAAATCAAAATTCGAACCTAGTCGTACAGCAAATTACTAGAGTCTTTCCCCCCTCGCCGGCCCCTCAATTTCTCACAGTGTCGGTAAATGTCGGTAACAGAAATCTTCATCGCCTATTTTTACATAGCTCTCTTCAGGAAAAAGTGCATCACTTAGTGTCTGGACGATTTGAGATTGTAAAATCTGAAGGATATCAAGTTTCTCAATGGCTTCTTTCCCCATCATATCAACGGGAAATAGAAGGAGTAAGGGGTACTAACGATCCTTCCACTCTTTGAGTCACTCGCGTTGGCGCATTGTTTACACTTTACTGAATGATGAGACTTCACACTGGCGAGTGTATCTCTCTATCTCTATCTTCCTCAGTTGCATTTCACTCTTCCTCGTTCTCGCCATTGTTCCGCCGTTTCTTTATACGGAATAAAGTATCAAGCAGTCCAACACAATGTACCCCATCTTCGCTTTGGTACTTTGGTGCCTTGGTGCTTTGGTGCTTTCGTCCCCCTCCTTTTTTCTAGTCTTCGCGTTTCTTTATCATTCTCTGCAGATGTGCTCGCGATCGCTTTTCAACAATCGCGATCATTTTTATAGAGTTCTTTTCATCCAAGAAAAGACCTTCTCGAACATATCGAGGAATACTCAGGTTTCGCAAGGATCAGCTATCTATTATGATTCAAACATTTCAGTAGGGAAGAAGTATCAGTAACTTATAAAAGAAATTTGTGCATGGATCTTGTCTTAATTCTGGTGAGTCATGTTTGGTAAGAAATTAGGTTTATAAACATTATTTTAGAAAATTGTTGAACATTGTACGTCCGCTAATCAATTCTATTACGCGGCAAATTACGCGAATTTTATTGACTGCTTTCATAATGATGGAGGATCTGCTTGGTTCTGTTTTTGGGCGAACCTAACGAAAAAACGAAAAACTACCATGAACTTGGGTCCTGGACGACGGTAGTTTTTCGGTTTATCGTTAGGTTCGCCGTAAAGCAGAACCGAGCAGATCCTCTTTCTTCGGCATGACCAGTCACAAATTGGTAAGTCACGAAAGTGTTGTTTTTGTTTTTGAAATTTTTAATATAATTGAAGACAATTTTTTAATAATTATTGCAAAAAAGGCGGAGCTACAATTCTGGCGAGTCGTTTTTGGTGATAAAGCAAGATATGCAGAACATTTTAGGGATCTACACTGCCGTGATATTTAAGAAAGCAGGAACTACGAAAAATTGAAAATGAGTATTTCATATCGTTGGAATCGTAGAAAAAAGGTACAGCCGTTCATGAAAATTATTTCTAAAAATTGATAATGAAGGTTCTGCTTGGTTCTGTTTTTGGTTGAACCTTACGAAAAAAAAGGAAAACTACCATGAACTGGGGTTCTGGAGGACGGTAGTTTTTCATTTTGTCGTTAGGTTCGCCGTAAAGCAGAACCGAGCAGTCATTTTACATACATCCTATAATTAGTCAACTTTTTCTCAACATTCCCCAGTAAAGTACTTATATCGAAACACAATTCAGCATATTTTCCAAATTTGAAAATATTTCGTTTAGAAGAAATAAATAAAAAAGTCCGCTGGACCGAGCAACCCAGTGTAATCCTGGGTAATCCACTTATAATTCTAGATAATCGACTTATAATCTCAGGTAATCCAATTGTAATCCCAGACAGTCCATTAGTATTCTAGTACAATCCACTCGTAATCTGGAGTAATCTACTTGTAATTCTGAATAATCGGTTTGTGCTTCCAGGAAATTCACGTGTAATGTGGAGTAATTTGTAATCCTAAGCAATCCGTTTGTAATCCAGTGTAATCGACTTGAAACTCAGCTAAGTAATCCGTTTGTGATTCTATGTAAGTAATTTGTAATGCCAGGTGATCCCATTTTTTCCGAAGTAATCCAATTGTAATCTAAGTAATCCGATTAACCTGTAGTAATCCAAGGACCGCGTTTTTAGGAGTTGTTTCTCCCCACGGATTTTTTAGTGAGACTGGAATCATATCATTGTGTTTTTACGTGATATGATTACACATGATGTTATAAGATCTAAGAATCGAAGTGAATGGGTTTATAGGGGGGAGGGTAATTTAGAAGCACAAGAAAAGCAAATAGACTGCTAGAAAGTAAGAGAGAAAGAGAAAGAGGGACTGAAGAGATGGCACACACGATGCCTTCCGTCGTGGTAGAGACCTCACGTACACATCACGACGTGACGTCACCGCATTGTTAGACGAGCAAGCATTGTAGTCACTATTGTGAGTCTCCGCCATTATTCTAAGACAATCGTCCGACACAATGAGACGGACAGGAGGATGAGTGGAGCGGCCGATTCGCTTTGTACGAGTGTATGGGTGTGAATGTTCTTTCATATGTGCGAGAGTGCGTGCATCTATGGTTCAGAGTCTTTCTCGGTACTCTCGGTACTCTCAGTGTGTACTTCCAACATACTCGACGACTTAGGGCTTCCGTACTTTCTGTATCGTTGCAGATTCTATGTATTCTTTCCCTCTCTCTTAATGTCCTTTACACTCGTCCGTCCATAATGGAAGAGACAAAATGTTCAGGAGAGGATTTAATTTGTGTCTCGGATTCAAAATACATTGTCTAATATGGTTGAATAACCGATTTATTAGAGCGTGGCTTATTAGGTTAAAGATGTTATTCATTGAGGACAAAAATAATTAGTCAGTAGGTGACATGCGCCTACAAAACAGGGTTACGTAGCCTACTTCATGTAGTATTCAAAATGTTTAACTTTCTTATTTTTATTTCAGTAAGAAAATTTTGTGACTAGTAGATTGATCCCATATCTGCCCTTCTTGTTCTCAACTCTTACACCACTTCTTTTTATCCTGTCCTACCCTGTCCTATCCTATCCAATCCTCTCCAATCCTATCCAATCCTATTCCATTGTCGTATCTTCCTCTCCTTTCCCATATTTTTCTAACCCTACTCTCACTTCCCACCTCTCCCTTCTCCTATCCCTCTCTCTTCTCATAAACTTTACTCTTACTTCTGCTCCATCCCCGTTCCTTCCAAACCCACCCACTTTTCCACTTCCCCCAGTTCCCCTCCCTCTAATTCCATAATCCCAACTTCGACTCGCTCCTCTACCTTCCTACCACCACTTCTCCTCCACTATTTCCATATCTTCTACTTCCCTTTTCCAACCTCCCTTTCTCTGCTTCTCCTTCTCTACTCTCGATTCCCCACACCTCACGTACGTCCTTTCCCTACCCTATCTCCTACTTTCCCGCGACTCGCTATATCCTTTACCATCATCCTCCTTCCATCCCTTTCCTACCTTTTTCTTTATTTCTCATACCCCTCTTCTATTTTGTATACCCTTTCGTACTTTCCCTCCTAACTCCATTTCCCATAATTGTCTTCCTCTACTTTCATTCCATTAGTTCGTCAGCAGGCCCCTCACTTTCAAAACCACACACTTTTATACTTACCCTACTTTCCCATACTCCGCTTCCATTAAACCTATTTCACCTTCCTCCTCTACTTCTCCTCCCTCATTTTATCACTCTTCATTTTTCCTACTTCTCCTACTTCTCCTTCTTTCTTCTCACTTCTCCACCCTTCACAGACTTTTCCTTCTCTACCCCATCTCCTATCCCCCCTTCTACATTTTTGCAGTTCTCCTCTACCTTTTACCTCCTTCCTTATACCCCTCTTCGACTCTCCCTCCCCTTTCGTACTCCCCCTCCCTATTACCCAACCCTCGCTTGCTTACCTTCTACTTTCATTTGATGTCGGACAACAGCAGAGAAGTTTCATTTTAATATACTTACCGGAATTCCGCCTTTAAAAAAAAAGTGTGTAGATCAATTTAATTTTTTGTAAAGCATACAAATTATTTTTATTTAATGTCCGACAACATCAAAAAAAGTTTCATCCCAATCTCCCTATCCGAATCATTTTATGTGGGTGGATCAATTGCAGTCTTATAATAGTGATACGAGAATGGGACTTTTTTGGTGTTTTATATCATTCAATTTAAAACAAGTTTAAGTTGAAGTTAGCATTTTTTAAAATTAGAATTTGTTTTAAATTCGATACATTTTTTAAAATGACAGTTTTCTGCTGGGAATATTGGGAGAAAACTTTCTTTTGCCGTTCTCTGCCATTATATACAAGTAATTTTTTAGATGAAATCCCAGAATCAAGCTTTCAGAGTGAAATGAAAATTCTTTTAGTTTAACCAAATTTTTTACTTTAACAAAATTCTTAAATAAAATCTGAGAATCCAGTGTCTGAAGGTAAATTGGAATTTGTTCAACTTCAACCAACTTTTCTAATATAATACTATTTTAAAAATGGGAGTCTTCCGATAGGGATATTAGGATGAAATTTTGTTTGGTGTTTCCCAACAACTTTTCAGGTTGATAATTCAACTGTCTTCTGAAAAGTTTCTTTTTTTGGCTAAAAAATTCAACTATTTGGTTTAAAATGCAACTGTTTTTGTTTGAAGTTCAATCTTGTTTGTCCAAAAATTCGATCATTTGGTTCTAAAATTCATACCTGTATAGGTTTAAAATTCATCTATTTTTTTTCAATTTGTCATTCTACTATTTTTATTGTGAATATAACTGTTTGGTTGAAAATAAATTTGTTCTTTTTTTTGAAAATTAAAGTATTTAGTTGAAAATTATCTTTTTTTTTTGAAAACTCACTTTTTAGGTTGATAATTCAACTGTCTTCTAAAAGTTCGTCTTTTTGGCTTGAAAATTCAACCAACTGGTAGAACATGCAACTGCTGTTGTTGAAGCTTAATGTTTTTTATTTGAAAATTTGACAATTTAGATAAAAATTCAAGTATTCTGTTGAAAATTCGTATTTTTCAAAGTTTAGCTATTTGATTACAAGTACAACGGTTTAAAATTATCTTTTTGTTTAAAAAATTAATCTTTCTTGGTTGAAACTTACTTTTTCTTGTTGAAAATTTAACTTCTCGGGTTGATAATTCAACTGTCTTCTGAAAAGCTAGTTTTTTTGGTTTGAAAATTGAACTATTTTCTTAAACATACAACTCTTGTTGGTTGAAGTTTAATCTTTTTGGTTTGAAAATTCCACCATTGGGTCGAAAATTTATTTTTCTACCTACAAAATTCAAGTATTATGGTGAAAATTCGATTATTTTTTTGAAAAGTCATTCTTTGCTTGAAAGTTAAAATTTTTTCTTGAAAATTTGTCTCTTTGGAGATGAAATTTCTACTTTTGTCTGGAAAATTCAACTATTTTATTAAAGATTTAACTGATCTCTTGAAAATTCTTCTCTTTTCCTTGAAAGTCGAACTTCTTGGTTGTACATGCCACTGTTTGGTTGAAAATAACAAATTTTTGGAATTAAGTTATTTGATTGAAAATTCATCTTTCTTAGTTGGAAATTATCTTTTTTTTATGAAAATATTCCTGTTTTCGACATTAGTAGATTCGTTTTTTTCAATTGAAAGCGTTTCATATTCAATTCAATATGTTGTCAATATTAATTGTACTCAAAATAATTTTTTTGCTATTATCACCCTATTTTCGTGAAAAGTTATACAATTTACCTTGTTTTGAGATCATTTTGGGCAATGAAGTCTGCTACTGTTGATCATTATTTGTTATAAATAAAGGTTTATTAGTATTAGCGTCCACAGTATATGCGTTTATTTTTTTGATGTTGTTCAAAGAAGTGTTTTGGTACAAATCTTTATCGAAAGAATTATACCAAACAATGCAAAAACAAAAATATATTTAACTTATCAACAAATTGTAGAAATCTAGAAACATAACTTAAAAGGAGGTAGATTTAATCAAATTGATCCTTCAGCAAAGAACCTCGACTATTTGAAAATTTCAGGAGAAACGTTTCAGATTAGTTACATTTTTAGGTAGTAATTAGAGACAGACATGTGACACTTATGAGTTATATGTTATAACAGTTTCTGTTAGGTTTAAGTTATGTCATGTAATATGTTTACTCAAGAAAATCAAATTCTCATAGAAAAATTATAGCAATATTGTAAATTATTTTTAGATATTTATTTGCGAAATAAGGTTTTGATATATGATGCTAAGCTTTGGATGTCTGTTTTAAAATTTACAGAATTTTTATCTCTTTTCATGCAAATCATTTCTGAAGTTAATCTTTTGTTAAGGTTTTCTTATATGTTCGAAACAAATTTTATTGTAAGTTGGGTTCTTTTTGCCAATTAGTAAAAATGTTACTTTCTATTGAGTGTTCAATCTAGGAAATTAATTTTGTTTTTCTTTGATAATTCAACAGTAAAGTTCAATTTATCATTTGCAGAGTCCAATTTTTGGATAATATCATGTCTCTATTTTTTGTAAGGTAAATTAATGTATCATCTTTATATCGGAAATAAAAGATAATGCCATAACATATCTGTCAATTTAGTTTGAATATAAAATGCCAAAAAAACGAAAATTTTCTAGAATTTTAGGCAGTAAGAAAAAATCAAGTCGATGAAAATACAGTGGCTGAAGAAGAAAATTTACAGTATAATCCATCAGAGTAGTTTCCAATGAATTTAGTTAATAAATTAAGTAAAAATTCAATTTTCCCAATTCAATTTTTTATATATTTGACCCTTAATGAGCTTGACCTGATATTCGATTTTATGTGGATCTCCGTTATTACTTTTTTTTTAATTTATGCCTCGTTTTACGCGAAAATTTCAGAAATACCAAACTGTCTCAAAAAAAATGCACAAATTCAACAAATTTGAACATGTAAATGTTTTTTTAACTCTAATTCAAAACTATAACATAATATCTACAACTTAATATCGGTAATTTTGAAAGAAGTACTTACACATAAACAAACTGTCAGTAGGTAACTTTCAACCAAGTAGTTGAATTTTCAATCAGAAAAAGTAAATTTTCAATGAAAGAATCTAATAGTTCATATTGCAACCGAAAAAGATTTTGGTTTTGAACGAATTTTTAACATAACATATGAATTTTCAAAGATATTGTTTAATTTTCAATTAAAAACGTTACAATTTCAACCAAAAATGGAATAGTTAAATTTTCAATTGAAAGAATTACTTTTCAACCAAAAAATAAACGAATTCTCAACAAAATAGTTAAATTTTCAAGCAAGGAAATAAATTATGAACTTAGGTCGAAAATGGAAATGTTTAAAAAAAAGGTTGATGATCGATCGAAAGAAATTAGTTTTTTACCAAAAATGATGACATTTCTGCAAAAAGAGATGAATTTTTGAATCAAAAGGACGAATATTCGACACAATAGTTGAATAAAAAAAATTAGTCAAGAAAGAAAAAAAAATTCAATCAAAGTATTGAACTTTCAAGAAAGATTTTCAAAAAGGATGACTGTTTAACCAAATTATTGAATTTTCAACGAAATAATTACATTATGAATCAAATAATTACATTTTCATCCAAAAAGGTGACTTTTCAAACAAGAATATTACGTTTCTACGAAAAAAAAACAACAAATTTTCAACAAATTACGACAATTTTCAAACAAATATTTGAATACTGAAACTAAAAGAGATCAATTTTTAACTAAAATTATGAATCTTCAACAACAACCAAAATCAATTTTTAATCAAATAGTTTAACTTTTAACCAAGGAGTTGAATTTCCAGTCTGAAAATATGATTTTTCAGTAATTATAATAATTAATAAATGATTATATATTTATTGAAAATAATTTTTATCTTCCAAATCCAGCGTATGTCATTCCGGAGGATTCGCACCTTCAATTTAAATTGAAAAAGCTGAAAGAATCCCTGATAATTGTCATATAGGTTTCTACGTAGACTAGACTAGAAGATTCAAAATTTTCGAAATATTTGGTTCAACAAACATTTTTTAATTTGACATTCAATAACTTCTTAGTAATGAGGTTCGTGAGAGCTCGAAAAAAAATTCATTGTCGACTATCGGAGATTTTATTTTTAATTGTATTTTTATTTACCAATATCCTCAGGCTAAAGTAAAAATGAACAATGTTTTACGTTCTTTCAGTAAAATTCTCACGTAAAATAGAGCAATTTGACTTCAAAATATTTTTTATCCTGGGATTGTGAATAATTTTCTAAATCCTGTAGATTTCAGATTTCGAAAGATGTGATTTTCACGTTGCTTGAAAGCTTGTAGATTCTTTAGCAAGATTTTTTGTCAAGCTGAAACGTTACATGTTCGTAGCTAGATGTGCGCAATGAAAAAAGCATCAAGCAGGGAAGATGGGGTGTTTAAAGTTTCTGAAAAATGTTTCACGCATTCTGTATATGGTCCAAAGAGAATATATTTTAATTTTTGCTCATAAATTTTCATTCATCTTGCTGTTTTTGGATGATTTTCAGCATTATTGTTCTCCCATAAATAAAATATTGAAATAATTGTATATAATTTAGTTCTCTATCGTTCTCGCTTGTACTGCGATAATCTCGTTTAATCGAGATGAGACGAGATGATAATTAGAGTATTAGGATGAGAAACAATAACTTGAAGATGATATAGATCTGTATCAAAACGCGTCGTTAAACATCAGGAAGGTAACGCATGTACTATTAGGTGCTACTGATGGATATTTATTCATTTAAATAGTATAACCAAAATACTTATAAATAACGTGGAAGGTATAAAATGACATACTTTAGACTAAATAAAAATAACTTGATGATGTTCAGAAGATCCTTTAATCAAACAACGTTTCGAAAGTCAAATGCTCTCCTCATCAGGAAACAGGAATCCAAGTCAAATATAAGTCCTTTATTTTTAGATAAATTTTGAAAAACCCGAAACGTCGAGGTCAAAAAGATTCATGCTCTTACATAAACTCTCATATCAAGCTAGTTCTGTGAAGAAAATAATGCAATTATAAATGAAGAGAAAGAGAAAAACCATTTTATATACCATAACGAAACATATACGAAAAAAGTGAGGTTGAGAAAAAAATTAAAAATCGTAATTCTTTACCTGAAATTTTAATATTTTAACTCTGACATGTTAAAAAGTACTAAGGTTTATCAGTATCACATCACGGACAGTAGAAAAATTAATTAGTATCAAAAGAAGAACTTCTAAAAATTGTATCAATAATGATGAAATGATGATAAGAGTATGCTTGAGGAAAAACATTGGATCCTAAATTAAAGAATCTAGTATTGCGTTGTATGATGGACTAAAATTATTTAGATCAGTTATTATATTCAAACAATCAGCACCCTCATTATTGATAAAAAACATTTTCGCTACAAGCCTTTTAAACTCATTAGGGTCATGGTGTAAAACCAATACATGTTCCCAGTCAAATTGATGACCAGTTTTAACCTGATGTTTTGCAATAACTTTGTGGTTCTTAGGATTGTGTCTAAAATTATAGTGATGTTTTTTAGTTCTAGTGGAAAGTAATCTACAAGTCTCACCAACTTAGTATTTATCACAATTTAAACAAACAATTTTGTATGCTACATTACTAAGCTGAAAAATGTTAAGAGACTCTTTTCCTAGTTTTATGAACTTATCGTGTTTAGAATCAATCCTAAATGTTGCTTTAATGTTGAATTCACTCAAAATTCTTTCAACTTTGAAAGACAAACTACCATGAAAAGGTATAGAAACAATACGTTTGAGATATAAATGATAATCTAGATGTGAATTAATTTGTTGTGGTAAAAGATCTTGAAGGGTTTTCATTTTATTAATAATGTGTCTATCAACAAACTCTTTTGGATCATTATTAAGTGACAACATATTTTTTATAAAGTCAATATTAGACTTGTGAAAAGATTCATATGATAATTTGAACGATGCGTCTATGAGATTTTTAATAATAGCTATTTTATGCTGAATGGGATGGTTAGAAAAAAAGTTAATGTATCTGCCTGAATAAGTATCTTTTCTGTAACAATCCGTGATAATAGTGCCATCATTAGTTTTGATAACTTTAAGGTTTGAAAAGGAAATGGAATTGTTATTTTCTATTTCATGTGTGAATTTAAGCCTCGGATGGAGAGAATTAAATTGGTGTGAAACATAATCTAATTTATCCTAAGGTAAAATAATAGAAGTGTCATCAACATGACGAAAATATGTGTCTCTAAATCTTGCGTAACAAGTTCAGTTAAAAAAGGTGATATCTACTTAGAATACTATTCATCACTAAATAAATAGGAATATCAGTGAATAAAGATGAGACATCCAATGAAACCATCATATGATCAGAAGGAAGTGTTCTTTTAACTATTACATTTTTGAACTCGAAAGAATTGGTAAGTCGACTCTCCGGTACCAATAAAGCTTCTTTAAGAATGTTATTGAATAACTCAGCTATTTTATAAGTCGGAGCAATAATTAAAGAAACGACCAAAATAATTGTTCGAAATTATTTTCCTTAAAAACATTACCTGTCATTTCCCATACCCTTACAATTTGAATTCCTAATCGAAAAATTGTAATGAAATGATATTCAAAAGCCTCCTGGAAAGTCCTTCCTCGCTTTCAGAAATCCATCTTCCTCCATCTCCTTCTTTCTTGTTCTCTCAAGCTCCTCTCTTTCTTGGTTTCGTCGGGAAGTGCAGGGGATGAAAGGCGAACAACAGTGGTACAGACAATAGGTTTGGCTCGCAACTTTGTGTTGGTGGCGCTGCATTGTCGCGAGCATTGTTGCGGCATGGTATTGTGTTGCCGAGCTGTTTTGTGACCAATCGAGGTGAAGCTGTTAACGTATATGTGTGTGAATTGGAGGGGTTGAGTGGAATATGTTTGTATAAGTCGGGGGTGTCGAAATGTGGGGTGTTTTGTGTATAGGTGCTTTATGTATGGGTATTTTGTACATAGGTGCTTGATGTGCATATGTGTGTTTTGTGTCTATGTGTGTGATCGGTATCGATCGAGGACGATCGTTAAGCACGTTCGCGATATTCGGTTGATGATCTTCCGATGAAACGCGCCGACCTAGCCTGAAAACAACTTGACGTCGAAGGCTGTCCTTCCGCTGACTCTCTGAATGGCCTGTCTATCCCAGACTTCTCAAAGGGTTGACTCTATCCATTCTCGGAACACTAATTGGATCGATAACTTGTAATCGACAGTACTTTATTATCCACAAGTGTAGCGGCCCTGGTAAACAATTTTTAATTCCATTCTAAGGCTGGCGACTTGACCGGGAAACCGGGAAAACCCCGGGAATTTAATCGAAAACTCGGGAATTTACTTCTGATCGCAGACGAATTCAAGTTTTCATTGTTTCAATAATTTTGGTCAATTCCGAAAAGTGATTTCTACTTTGTCTACAGTCGCAGCTTTTTAGATTATCTTAGTTTACTCTAATTGAATCATAGTTTATTATTGCATTTTCATTATTTTTTATTATAAGAAAAACCTTTTGCAGTTTGCTGCTCTGTGCGATTTTTTCCGCTTACTTAAGTTTGATAATCAAATTGATGATATTTCAAACAAACAGACACAATCACTTTCTCAATTTTTTCAAGAACTTAATCCTGACTTGCAACAGAGAATTTTAGAAAATAGTTATCGTTTTTATTTTAGGTCAGCGTGTTTTGTGAAGAAATATAATTTCACTTGGAACCGGGAATTTTTGAGATGAAACGGAATTTTTTAAAAAGAATTTTAATTGGGATTCAGAAGAAAGGAATTTGAAAGAATCCCTATTCCAAGTCAGAATTGTCCATAATTTGAAAATTCCCTTTTCGAAATTTTAGATAAAGAAAGTACTTCAAGTAGTTTTGTAGAGTAGAAGTAGTATTTCAAACAAGAAATATTGCTGAATTATAAAAGAAAATTTTGTTATATTGTTCGTTGCGAATGCTCTCTACTTCAAAAATTATGTTTGGGTTGAGGATTCATCATTTTAATTGAAAATTCATATCTGGTTGACAATATAACTACTTTGTTAAAGATAAACTTATTCAACGAGAAGGGTAACTATTCCAGTAAAAGATTCAACTATTTTCCTGAAAATTTGTCTTTTTTAATTGAAGATTCCACTATTTTGTTCAAAATCCACATATTTGGTTGAAAATCGATTTCTTGGTAGCAAATTATCTTCTTCTTTGCCAGTTGATCATCTTGTTTAAAAATTCTTCTTTTCGGTTGAAAATGCAAGTATTCCAATTAAATATTTATTGAAAGTTGAACTCTTTTGTTGAAAGTGAATTTTTTTGGTTGAAGATGCATCATTTTAATTGAAAATTCATTTCTTGGGTTGAAATATGAGCTATTTTTGCAAAAAGTTTTTTCTTTCGAAGAAAATGAATTCTTTTGCCGAAAATTCAGCCATTTGTTGAAAATTTGTTTCTTGTTTGGTCCTTTTGTCGGTCCTTTTATTGAAAATTATTATTTATTTTACCTGAAAATGTAACTATTATTCCAGTTGAATATTCCACAATTTTAGTTAAAAATTGATCTCTTTGGTTGCATGTTAATTTTTTGGCTAAGAATTTAATTATGCAATTTTTGGTTGAAAAATTATCTTTTTGTCTTGAAAATTCATCTTTTTTGGTAGAAATTATTCTTCTTGGTTGAAAATTCATCTTTTTGGTCAAAAATTTAATTATTCTAGTTAAAGATTCATTATTTAAATTGAATATTTATCTTCTCGGTTTAAAATTCAACTATTTCAGTTATAGATTTACAATTTTATCTGAAAATTCTTCACTTTGTTTAAAAATGTAACTATTTTTTTGAAAGTTAGTTTTTCTTTTTTTTCCTTGAAAGTTAGTTTTTTGTGGAAAGTAATTTTTTTGAACTGAAAATTGAACTTATTCTTATTAAATATCACATCGTTTCAGTTGAAATTTCATCTGTCTGGTTTGACATCAATTTGTTGAACTTAAAATTTAATTATTTATGTTCTGATTGGCAATTTATATTTTCCAGTAAAAATTATTTTGTTGTTGTTAAAAATTGAACTATTTCAGTTGAAGATTCATTGTTTTATTTAAAAATTCATCATCTTGAAAATTTGTTTGAAAAGGAGCAAATAATATTAATTATTTCAATAATTGCAAACTTTCTTTCACAATAACTATCACTCTTAACATTTATGATCTGCATCAATAATTCCAAAAAATAATAACTTTTCATGATTAGGCAAGGAAAAAATTGTTTAAACAAATACAAATCTTTCGAATGATTGCGAAATATCCTTGGAAACATAAAAATAATCCTTACATTCGTTAATTGTGTGATTAATTTAAAAAAATACTAATTTTTTCAAATTTGGTGGAAACTTGTATTTCATCGAATAAAAATAATTCATGTTAGAAGAATGTTTCAAAAAATTCCGTCAAAGTAATGAATTTTTCGGTGAAATGATGAATCATCAACCAAAAATTATAAAATTTTAACCAAATAGTTGAATTTTCAACTCAAATGATTAATTTGCTACCAAAGAAAACTCATTTTCAGTTAAAGCAATCCATTTTCAAACGAAAAAGTGAATTCTCTACAAAATAATTCAATTTTTAACCCAAAAAATGAATTTTCCACCAAAAAAGATACAGCTTCAATAAAATATATAAATTTTCAACTAAAAAAGATGAATTTACAAACCAAAAATAGAATAGTTAAATTTGCAGTTAGAGAAGTACATTTTAAACAAAAAAAAACGAGTTTTCAGCAAAATTAATCAATTTTTAAATAAAAATATAAATTTTCAAAGAAAAATGGAATAGTTACATCTTAAGCGAAAAAAAATAATTTTCGACTAAAAATAAATTAATTTTCATGCAGAGAAATTAATTTTTAATCACAATGATGAATTTTCAACAACAAAAATCAGTTTTTGACCAAATAGTAGAATTTTCAACCTAATAGATGAATTTTCTATCAACAAAAAATAAAACAAATTTTTATAACCGAAGAAATTAATTGAAAAAAAGTATGAGGTTTTCAACTAATAAGAGTACTCTTCTACCAAAAAGACGGATATTCAAGAAATAGTTAAATTTTCACTTAAAACAAATAAATTTTCAACTAAAAATAGAATAGTGTAATTTTCAGTACAAAAAAAAATAATTTTCAATCAAATTAAAGTAAATTTTCAATGAAATAGTATAATTTACAACCAAGAAGAATGAATTTCTTTCAAAAAAGATATATTTTGCACAAAAAATGGAACAGTTACATTGACAGTTCAAAAAATGTATTCTAAATGAGAAAAAACTAATTTTCAACCAATAAAATGAATTTTCGAGCAAAATAGATCAATTTTTAACAGAGTACATGCGTTTTCTACCAAATCTTTGAATTTTGAAAGGAATTTCATACCAAAAAGATGAATTAATCACCAAGAAGATTGAATATTCTTCCATTAAATTCACATTTGCAATAAAATAGAGGAATTTTAAACCAAATATTTGAATTTTCACCTTAAGGAAATAAATTTTGAACCAACTAAAATGATGAACTATGAACCGAATAAGTGAATTTTCAACAAAGTAGTCCCAATTCCAACTAAGTAGTTGAATTTTCACCGAAAAACATGACATTTGATATTTTAGACAAAAAGGACTTTTATTATATACCAAAAATAGTTTAATTCAACCAAAAGAGATGAATTTTCAACAAAATAGTTGTGATTTTCAACCATAATGATAAAATTAACTTCAACTTTACTTTTTCGAAAATTCTCTAACTCTGTCAGGTTTTCTCTGACATTCCCTAATTTTCTGGAGTTACCTAAATGTTTTTCTGAAAATATATGTATTAATTACGATATATATTTGTTTGAACAATAAATGCTTTTTTATTCTCTGGAATAGTCTATAAATTCTCTGTTTGAGCTCAAATGCTGAGCATATTCTCAAGATAAATTCTTGGGCATTCTACCATGAGACAAATTTTGACGGGGTTTTAAGATTTTCATTAATTTTGGAACGATAGTAGAATATATTTTCAAAATGTTTATATCAATGAATAGGCTGATCTTTTCTGAATGTGAAACGCCTATTAAAATTTTAATTTAGTCTAAGCAAAGTTATTATTTTTATGAAAAAGCGGAACGACCTATACTGCCGCGCTGATGAAGAAACTGTACAACTGCATTTTAGACGAACCGAGATATTCAATAAAACCCGTTTGCATCTGTACCTTTTAACGTATGACAGTTTTTGAAAAAAATTCACTGTTCTTGGGTAAATCGGTTATGCTCTATTCATTAAGACAAAAAAATGTCGAATTTCAATTGCTTATATGCAGAACTGTAGATGTGCTACATATTAATGGACAAAGTCGCCGAGAATCCTTAGTAATAAACGCATCTGCGCAGATCAAACATTTATAAAAAATATAATGATTTTGTAATTATTACTTGAATATTGAATGACAATTAATTGTTAAGTTTCGTTAATGCAAAATGTATTAATAATATAAAAGTAATTCACTTGATATTTTGATCATTAAAATCATTGTGTGAGCACAAAATAAAACAAAAGAGTGTACAGACTTTTGTCAAATTATTGTTTATTAAAACCATTCAATTACGCTGAACAGTGTCATCAACACACCTTATGACTGATGAGTATAATGAAAAATCCCAACAATAAATTATATCCATTAAAGGAAAACATTTTTAATATGTGAATTTTACAGATTCTACTAAATTTAACTCGACATTTTTTTATATATTCTATAAATGTTAAAATGGTTTTGAATTTAATTTTTCAGTTTACTAATTCAAATTCTAAAAGTGCTATAATAGACCAAGAGTATAATTTTTTTTTTACAAGTTGAATATACATTGAGGTTAAAATACTTCACAACAAAAACTAATATCCAAAAAATGATTTCCTAACTTGATTTTGAATTAAATCTGCCTATTTTTTGTACAAATACTGGCAAATGTACTTTATATGATCATTTCTTAATTTTTTAGGCAAAATTATCGATTTTTTCTTTACATGAAAGGATATAAAAAACTATGTTACTACAAAGACTAGAGATAAAAATGAATTATTTACAATAATATATTATGGGACACAACTGATATTCATTTTCAAATATATATAATCAGTACAAACAAAAGATATTTGTATTAGAACAGTATATATATGAAAATCGAAGTGTGGCTTTGCGTAAAATTATAATCAGCAAATTACAAAAGTATCAAAATTCTCTGATGTTGTCTGAATATTTCAAGTGGAAATGAAAAATGCGATCGAGCCCTTTTTTGAAAATTCATATTTTCATTTTGTGAGATAATTTTTTTATTTGAAATTTTGTATTATGTGCACACATAAAATACACTACATAAAATATGTAGTAAAAAAGTTCTCACAAACATTTCTGTCAAACAAGTTTTGTAATCCAAATAGTTCTACAAAAACCTCTATAGAGGACCCAGTTTTTGTTTGACATAAAATTTTATTGGAACTTCACTACATATGTTATGTACATCACCATACATATAATTGAAAAAAAAAAAATGTCGAAGAATCAAAATTTGAACTGTCCAAAAAAGGACTCGATAAATTTTTCCATCTCCTACTTAAAATATTCTAGCAAAGACAGCGAATTGAATGCGTTTTTACAACAATATATTGTTAAAAACTCATGATGGTTATAACGATAGTTATAACGAGTATCGTTATAACTATCATGAGTTTTTGACTCGACAAAAAGTCGTTAACCACAATTTTTAACAAAATGTAGTTTAATAATTGCATAATCTCAAGGAAACTTTCCTATCAGATTTTTGAGGTTACACGGTAAATGATACGTTATCAAATTTCAAAAAAATGTTGTTTACAATTTTTACTTTTTTTAAACTTTTAACAAATTTACAACATACAAAAAATGTCAAAGATACTCAAAAGAACTCAACATAGTCTTCAGCGGTTTTTCTTTTTCTTTCTTTACAATAGAATAAGTCTTGAAAAGAACCTGAAATTACAGGTTGAAACATGTCGGCAAATTTTGTATAATAAAAAAATTTTCCAACACAAAAAGAAGCAGAATAGGCCTTAATGAAAATTATTTATCATATATTGCAAAAATATATTCATATGAAGGATAAAGTCAAAACTTAAGAAACTTGGTTAAAGTGAAGTGTAAATAAAATTTTTTTTTTCTTTTATTGTCCTTAATAATAATTTAATGTGTTTTGTTGAATATTCGTCCTTTTCGGTAGAAAATCAATCTTCTGGGTTGAAAATTCATATTTTTCTTCGAAAACATTCTTCGTTGAGAATTCATATTTTTTAGATGAAAATTCAGCTACTTGGTTAGAAGTTAAACTCCTTTCTTAAACATTAATTCCTTTGTTGAAGATTCATCCTTTTAATTGGAAATACATCTCTGAAAATTTAACTATTCCAGTTGAAAATTGAAGTATTTTGTTGAAAATTAGTTTTTTTGTTTGCTAGAAACTAGTGTTTTTAAATAGAAAATTTAATTATTCTATTTTTGGTTAAAAATGTATCTTTTTGGATGGAAATTTAACTATTTGGTTGATAATTAATCTTTTTTATTTAAAAATTGAACTATTTTGTGGAAATTTGTGTACCTTTTTGGTATATAATTCAACTATTCCAGTTAAAGATTCGTCATTTTAGTTTGAAAATTCATCACATTGGTTGAAAATTGAACTGTTTGAATGAAAATCCGTTTTTTTTTGTTTTGTAAAAATTAATTTCTTTTACTCACCATTTAACTATTTCACTTTTTGTATATCAATATCAAGGTCTATGGCTTAATGTTTCTGTTTGTTTAATTTTTTAAGAAGAAAACTAGAAACACAATATTACCAAGTCAATCTGTGCAACAATTTATTTTTGAAAAAAAACTCAGAAACATTGTGAATCGAAAAATCAGCTGTTTGGAAAAAGAACTCATTCAGAAAGTTTAATGTATGCAAAAAGAATTGCATAGAAAGGCCTCAAAATATTTTTCCCAAAAACATTGTAATCGGCTCGTTAGAGAAAAGTATATATGAAGAAGATTGACTTGTTAATATTGTGTTTATAATTTTCTTCTTAAAACATTCATCTCTTTTTTTGTTGTAAAATTCGATTATTGGTTAAAACTCAATCATTTTCATTCGTATTTTTTTTTGTAGAAAATTAATATTCATGGTTGAATATTCATCTTTTTGGCTGAAAATTCAACCATTCCAGTTGAAGATTCATCATAAAATTTGAAAATCTACCACTTTGGTCGAAAATTAAACTATTTTGTTGAAATTGCGTTCATTTATTGAAAATTGATTTGTTTTACTTGAAGTTCAACTATTATATAGCAATTACATAACATAAGCTATAATAATATAATAAATAACCACTTTTATCGCAAATGTACCTCTGTACTCTGTCATTTGATCTATTACACATATGAAATAATTGAAATGTATGAATACACGATATAAAATAAATTATATGTATCAAGCCTTCTGACTCGGATAAATGGCAGTCATTTTCCCCCAGTTAGGAAGTTAAATAATAAATATTATTCTTCAGCAGTTCAAACTTCAGAACCATACTTTCTTTTTATATAGATGAAAAGCCTAATTTGTATACTTATTAATATAATAAATTGTACTCAAATTTTTTTTGTAAATTATTTATAAATCAAATCTTATGTCAAACTGTTTCATAATTGGGACATGTTTCATGTTAGGTACCTTTACCTTAAGAACTCTAGGTTTATGTTTATTTTCGAGAAAATGGATGCATGTAAACAATGGTTAGAAGCGGAGAATTGTGAGCTGTAAAGAAAGGTGGATGTAAGGCGAAGATGGTTGTCCTAATCTTGAAACTAAGAAAGCAAAAAACTAAGGCGGGCGTGGGTTGGTAGCATTTTTGAGACGGGTATAGAAAGCAATTGTGGGCTCGCGCACGGTATTCAGGGGAATGAATGCGCCCTCCGAAGCGACACAGTCTCAGATGTAAGACATAAGAAGCATAAAAGAGTTGCCATTATGCGAAGCTTAAATAACAGCGCGCGCACACAAGTGCCAAGGAATTTCTATGGACTGTGCGCTCTGCTGTGCCTTGTATGGCCACTTCTGTCCTCGGTCCTCAGCTTTCCTCTTTAGTCTTCAGGAACTCTTTTTCACTTTTTTTCCTCCTTCCTTTTCCTTTTCTCCATTTTTCTGTCCTCTCTTTCTTTATATTGCTTTATTTCCTCATCTCTTTTCACCTCCTTTCTCAAGTAAATTTCTTTTCACTCTGATTTCTTTTACGATGCGCAGGAAGTCGAGGAGAAATGCTACCAGTGCGAGGAACGCGTGTAGTTTGTCACCTCTGCAAAGCGCTAATCATGAAATTGGCTCTGTATTTTTTTGCAGAAAAAAATAATGCTTTCATAAAGAGAAAAGCTTCTGGAAGGAAGTAGAGCTTTATTTAAGATTAAGAAAGTTCTTTCATTTCGTTGATGCTAAGGAAGAGTGTTTCCGTTCTATGGATGAGTGATGTTTTCTTGAATAGGTGCAACATTTTAATAGAATAATAAGTAGGAAGGATAATTAATATTTTTTCTGATATTAAAAACATAATTCAAAATTTCACAATAATATATTTTGCTTCCTCATAGAGGAAGCTTTGTGATTAAAAAAAAAATTTACACTTTTTTGTGAACATGATAACTTGAAAACGGTTGCAGATAAAGGATGGCTTATTTTCACTGCTATTATCTTTAAACTGACGGAAGGATTTCTAAAAATATTAACTGCATTTTTTTAGGAGTTATTAATATTTTGAAAAGCGGTTGTTTATAGTAAAACTTTTTTCATTCACACAACTCAAAGTTGATGCAAGAATATAAAAGATTCACTGGTTCGAAACGATTCGATTGACCTCTAATATCAATACATTTTATCGAAAAGTAAGGAAGTTATGGTCATTTATATTATATTAGAAATCTATTTTTATAGTGAAATTTTTCTCATTCTCATAATTTAAAGTTGATGTTAGCATAGAAACGATGTGTTGATTCGAGATGAATCGATTGACTTATAATATTGATACATTTTATTGAACAGTAAGGAAGCTACGGTAATAATCTTTGTGAAATAATAGAAATCGTGAAATATTTAGAAATTTTAGAAATTTGTAAAATCTTTGAAATGTTTGAAATCTTAGAAATTGGTCAAATATTTGAAATTTTTGAAATCGTTGTGAACTCTGAATTATTTCTGAAAACTTTTAAATCTATGAAAATCTGTAAAAACTGGCAAAATCTTTGAAATCGTTGTTAATCTGTGTAAAATCTTCGAAATTTGTAAAATACTTTAAATGTTTGAAAATCTTTAAAATCTGGTGTACTGTGTCCTTTTTCAAATCTTTGAAATCCTTTAATTTTTTTGAAATCCATTAAATTTTTTGAAAGTTTTAAAAGCTTTGTGAAATTGTTGTGAAATATTCCTTTTAAATATTCTTCAATCTTTCAAATATTTTGAAAACTTTTGAAATCTTAAAAATTGTTAAAATCTTTGAAATGTTTGAAATCGTTGTGAACTCTTTAAAATATTTCTGTAATATTTGAAATCTATGTAAATCTTTGTGAAATAATAGAAATCGTGAAATATTTAGAAATTTTAGAAATTTGTAAAATCTTTGAAATGTTTGAAATATTAGAAATTGGTCGAATCTTTGAAATTTTTTAATCGCTGTGAACTCTGAATTCTTTCTGAAATCTTTGAAATCTATGAAAATCTTTAAAAACTGCCAAAATCTTTGAAATCGTTGTTAATCTGTGTAAAATCTTCGAAATTTGTAAAATACTTCAAATGTTTGAAAATCTTTTAAGTCCGGTGTACTGCGCCCTTTTTCAAATCTTTTGAAAGTTTTAAAAGCTTTGTGAAATTTTTGTGAAATATTCCTTTTAAATATTCTTAAATCTTTAAAATATTTTGAAACCTTTTGAAATCTTTAGTAATGTTTTGTAATCTGGCATACACTCAAAAACCAAATGGTGAAACCCCTGAAAAATGCCACGGCTCATTCTAATTCTGAAACTACGAATTAACATCGAAATTTTCAACTAATAATTTTTATAATTTGTAAGTTGAAAATCACCAAAAAATGTATCCGTCAACATTCTATATTAGCGGAGACTAAATTAAAAAATTATACAATTATTCAAAATACTAAAGTCTGTTCATTGCAATCTATAAAATAATTGGTAAAGTCTACAAAAAATGCCTAGAACTCTATTTATTTATTCTCTAATGAGATAGATTATATCCTGATAAATAAAAAACTTTTCAGTAGCAAAACTTCTTCTAAACGAGATATTTCTTTCATAATAGACTAAAAGATTTAAATTACTTTTTGCATTTCAATAGAATGTTTTAAAAGAAAAAAATTTAATTCAAAGTTCTCGTGAAAAATTCAAGAAGGTTTCCAGGTTTTCAAAATTTTCAAGTTTGCTGGACACCCTGCAATTACATGATAATCTAATTTTATTAAATGATTGCCAAAATATAAAAATACCTTCGATTTTGATACCAGCGATGGCGAGAGGTGGCGAATTTGGCGAGTGGAAGGCATCAAACGTATCAGTGGAGAATTTGCTGGTACGATTTCCACGTATCAGCTTATTGCCGAAGAAAACACAGACTTCCGGTATATTGTAGTTTGCTGCGATGACGAGGGAAGCTAAAAAATTATCGAGGCCGTCACTTCTTGTGTCGAAAATCGGAAGCTGAGATCCTGTGATGACAACTATTTTTCCAAGAGCTTCTAGCATGAAGGATAGAGCAGAGGCTGTGTAACTCATGGTATCTGTTCCATGCAGGACGACAAAGCCATCGTAATATTGATATGCCTCCTAAAAAAAAAATTATTATAAATGGAATGACACAATTTCACTTTAAAATTTAAAACATTTTATTTTATTTATTTGAACCCAAAAAGATGACTTCTACCATAAAGGATGAATTTTCAACAAAAAAGTTAAGCTAACGATAAAAAAGATGACTTTTTAACAAATTAGTTGGATTTTCAACAAAATAATTTAATTTTCGACAAAACAGTTGAATTTTTAGTCAAATACTTAAATTTTCAGTTTAAAAAGATGAATTTTTAACCAAATAGTCCAATTTACAAACAAAAGAGAAAATTCAACCACAAATAGTTGCATTTTTAACAAAACTGTGGAATCTTCAATACAAAAAGATGAATTTTCAATCAAATAATTAAATTTTCAAGCACAAGTGGCGAATTTTCAACAAAATAGTTGAATTTTTAAACTTATAGTTGAATTTTCATCCAAATTGTTGTATTTTATATCCAAAAAGGCGAATATTCAACAAATTAGTTCAATTTTCAACAAAATAATTAAATTTTCAACAAAATAGTTGACATTTTAACAAAATAATTAAGTTTTCAACAAAATGGTTGAAATTTCTATAAAAAAGATGAATTTTTAACAAATTAGTTGAATTTTCAACAAAATAATTTAAGTTTCAACAAAACAGTTAAATCTTTAACTGAATACTTGAATTTTCTGTCTAAAAAGATGAATTTTAAAACAAATAGTCAAAGTTTTAAACAAAAGAGAAAATACAACTACAAGCAGTTGCATTTTTAACCAAATTATCGAAACTTTAAGCCAAAAAGACTAATTTTCAACAAATTAGTTGAATTTTAAAGAAATGAATTTCAACTAAAATGATGAATCTTCAACCAAACAAAAAATGTTTAACAAAGTATTTCAACTTTCAACTTCAGGAAAATTTTATTCTTATATTTATTTAAACAAAAGAAAAACGCTTTACGAGATTTATGAACGGCCACTAAAGAAAAAGAAGGTTCATCCAACTTTTTGAACTTTCAAGCCAAAAGACGAATTTTCTGTAAAACAGTCGAATTTTCAATCTGAAAATATGAATTTTCAACAAAAAAGTTACTTATAAACAAAAAAGTTAATTTTCAAACCAAACAGTTGCATTTGTACCCAAAAAAGAGGAAATTTCGACCAAGAAAATTAGTTTCCTACCAAAAAGACGTATTTTCTACCAAAAAGAATCATTTTTTACCAAAAAAAAGACGAAATTTCGAACGAATATTTGAATTTTCAAATAAAAAATATAAAATTTCAACCATAAATGGAAAACTTAAATTTTCAGTTAAAAAATTAATTTTCAACGAAAAAAAAACACAAATTTTTAACAGAATATTCAAATTGTCAACCAAAGAGATAAATTTTCAACTAAAATGACGAATCTACATTCAAGAAAATAAATTTTTTACAAAGTGGTTCAAAATTTAACCACAAAATACAAATTTTCAAGCAAAAAGAAGAATTTTTTATAAAAAAATGAATTTTCATCCCGAAAATATTAATTTTGTAACAAAAAGACAAATTTTCAACAAATTATTTCAATTTTTTTTTAAATATTTAAATTTTCAATAAAATAGTTGAATTTTTAACAAAATAATTAAATTTTCAAGAAAATAGTTGAATTTTTAACAAAATAATTAAATTTTCAATAAAATGGTTTAAGTGTCAACTCAGATGATAAATCTTCCAAAAAAATTAATTTTTAACAAAGAAGTTCAACTTTCAACCAAGTAGTTAAATTTTCAATAAAGAAAGTTTATTTCTCAACGAAAAATGTAATACATAGTTGATATTTGAACCAAGAAAATATTTTAATTTTAAATAAAATACAGTTGAATTGAATCAAAAAAGACAAGTTTTCAATAAAACAGTTGAATTCTCAACCAAAACAAATCAAATTTCTACGAAAAGAGGTAAATTTTCTATAAAAAAATGAGAATTTCTTAGAAAACAGTTGAATTTTTCACACGAACATATAAATTTTCTACTAAAAACTTAACTTTCAACCAAAAAACAACAAAAAATAAATTTTTTAAACAAAACAGTTGAATTTTTAAGCCAAAAAGACGAATTTTTTATAAAGAATTTAAATTTTCAAAGTAAAAATTTGAATTTGTAACAAAAAAAGATTATTTCTACCATAAAGAATGAATTTTTGCATTCAAAAGGAAGAATCTTGAACAAAACAGTGCAATTTTCGACAGAAAAAAATGACTTTTTAACAAAATCGTTACATTTAAAAATAATAATTTAATTTTCAACAAAATATCTAGTTGAATTTTTAAACAAATACTTGAATTTACTAAATAATTGAATTTTCAAGCTAAAAAGTCGAATTTTGTAGAAAACAGTTAACTTTTAATCCCGAAAAGATGAATTTTCAACAAAAAGACGAATTTTCAACAAAAATGAATCTGCATGGAAAAAAATGGATTTTTAAGAAATTAGTTGAACTTTTAACAAAGTAGTTTACCTTTGAATTGAAAAATATAAATTTTAAAGAAAAAAAAATAGCTTTCTATAACATAGTTGACTTTTAACACACAAATATTAATTTTCTACCAAAAAGAGGAATTTTCAATAAAATAGTGTAATTTCGAATAAAATTATAAATCTTCAACGAAGAAAACAAATTAATTTTTAAAAAAGTATTTCAACTTTCAACCCGGAAGTTCAATTTTTCAACCAAAAATACGAATATTCAACAAAAAAAGATAATAATGCAGTTGAATTTTAAACCCGAAAATATGAATTTTCAAAAAAACAATTAATTTTCAATCACAATACATAGGTGAAATTTTTACCAAAAGAGGTGAATTTTCAAACCAAGAAGACGAATTTTCAACCAAAAATATAAATTTTTTAACAAAAAACAACGAATTTTCAATATATGTGAATTTTCAAATAAAAAAGAAATATTTTCAACAAATAATGGAAAAGTTAAATTTTCAGCAAAAAAAAAATTAATTTTCAACGAAAAAATACAAATTTTTAACAAAATATTTAAGTTGTCAAGCAGAGATAAATTTTCAACTAAAATGTCGAATTTTCTTTAAAAAAAAAAGAATTTTTAACAAAGTAATTTAACTTTAAACCAAAAACTACAACTTTTCAACTAAAAATACAAATTTTAAACTAAAAAACGAATTTTCTATAAGACAGTTGAACTTTTTTTAATTTCAACAAAATAGTTTAATTTTCAACAAATAAAGATTTTTCAGAAAAGAAAAAAAGTTCATCCAAATTATTGAACTTTCAAGCAAAAAGACGCATTTTCTGTAAAACTGTTGAATTTTCAACAGAAAAGTTAATTATTTTCAAACAAACAGTGGCATTTGTAACCAAGAAATAGGAAATTTCAACCAAGAAGATAAATTTTCTACCAAAAAAGATGAATTTTGAACAAAAAATGGAAAAGTTACATTTTGAGTTTAAAAAAAATTTATTTTAAACAAAAAAAAAACGAATTTTCAACAAAATAGTTCAAGTTTTAACCAAATAGATGAATTTTCAACCTACAAGGATGGATTCTCAACAAAAAATATAATAGTTGATATTCCAACTAAAAACAGTGAAATTTATACCAAGAGAGATGAATTTTCAAACCAAAAAGACTAATTTTCAAACAAAAAGATTCATTCATTACCAAAAAACACGAATTTTCAACGAAATAGTTTAATTTTTAACAGAATATTTTAATTTTCAATCAAAGAGATGAATTTTCAACTAAAATTATAAATCTTCAAGAAAACAAAAAAATTAATTTGTTGACAAAGTATTTCAACTTTCAACCCAGAAGTTTAATTTTCCAACCTGAAAGATAAATATTCAATAAATAAATATTTTCAAGTAAAGAAAAAAAAAATCTAAATTGTTGAACTTTCAAGCCAAACGACGAATTTTCTGCAAAACAGTTGAATTTTCCATCCAAAAATATGAATTTTCAACAAAAAAGTAAATTTTCAACCAAGCAGTTACATTTTTAACTAAAAAAGAGGAAATTTCCACCAAGAAAGACGACTTTTTAACTAAAAACGATCAATTTTTAATCGAACATGGAAAAGTAACATTTTCAATTAAAAAAACGAATTTCAAACATAGAAGCGAATTTCTAAAAAATAGTTCAAATTTCAACCAAAGAGATGAATCTTCAACCAAAAAAATAAATTTCTAACAAAAAAAAGACGAATTTTCAAACAAACAGAATATTTTTCTAGCTAAAATGAATTTTCGAGAAAATTTTTTTTTTAATAAAGTGTTTCAACCATCAACTAAGTAGATGAATTTTCAACCCGAAAAATATTAATTTTCAGCGAATAATATAATAGTCAATATTTAAACCAAAAGAGATGAATTTTTAACAAAATAGTTTTTAACAAACAAAAAGTTGCATTTTTAACCAAAAAGATGGAATTTCTACCAAAAGAAATAAATTTTTAAACAAAAGACGAATTTTCAACCAAATAGTTAAAATATTTAACTAAAAATATAATTGTCAGGAGGAAGAAACTGAAAAAAATAAATAAAAATATAAATAAAAGGCAAATTAATTACTAACAAGAATTATTCCCTGATCATTAATATTCAAAGAGCAGAATTTTAATCTTGAAATATTTTTAACGTCGTCTTTTGTAAAAGGAACAAAATAATTTTATATTAAAAATAAAAAATTTCAAATTTATTGTCCTTGACAGTTATTTAAAGTGCTTCATATAGAAATTCACTGACTTTGGCAAGATTTTTTTCAAAATTCCTGACTTTCTATGACCAATAAAATCCCCTCAATTTCCCCTGTCCTACGGCCACCCTGGTAATTATTATTGAAAATTTGTTACATAAACAATTATTTTTGTATCTTTTCAAAACTTCTAAATATCTCTTAAACTTATTCGAATTTTTTAAAAATTTGGTAATTATTTAAAATATTTTTAAATATTTTCTTAAAATTATTCTATTATGAGAATTTTTTTCTTACTTTAATGTCTTTTGCGATTTGAATCCAGTCATCCATTGTCATATTACTCGAATCTCGAAGTGGGGAATATTCCTTGACATCGTAAATAACACGTCGTTTATGTTCATTTGACAATCTGTGTTAATTTTGGTGTTAATTGTGAATAGTCGTTAATTCTGATTTATATTTGTATCTTTATTGGCGAAAAAAATTGATCAAGAATTAAAAAAAAAAGTTTTACATTTTATAGAATATTATCAAAAGATGAAATATTATAAGATTAACTATTTCAGACATCACAGCACAAAATGCTCTCAAAACATGGTGATTTAAAAAAAAATAGGGGAATAATAGGAAAATAATTTTTTTAAATAAAATGAATGTAGCTACCATATGGAATTCAATATGAAACGCCTTAAATTCCTAAGATTTCAAGTCGGAGTGGAATTTTTTACCAAAAAAGATTAATTTTCTACAAAAAAAGATTAATTTTCGACCAAAATATGAATTTCCAACAAAAGAGTTTGGCTTTTAAGCTGAAAAGTAGAATATTTTAGAAAAAATTTGACTTTTAAATCCAAAAAAATGAATTGTCAACCAAATTGTTGAATTATCAAACTAAAAAGATTTAACTTCAATGAAAATATTTTTTTTTAGAAGGCAGTTGAATTTTCTACAAAATCGATTATTTTCAATCAAGAAAGATTAATTTTCAACCAAGGAAGATGACTTTTCTGCCAAAAAAGATGACTTTTCTATCCAAAGAGAGGAATATTCAACAAGAGTTGAATTTTCAACATAATAATTAAATTTTTAACAAAATAGTTTAAATTTTTACCAAACAATTTAATTTTTAACCTACAATGATGAATTATCGACTGAGTACATTAATTGGCTACCAAAAGACGAATTTTCAACAAAATGCATGAATTTTTAACCAAATGGTTGAATTTTTAATTAAAGAACATACGTTTTCAACTACAATGAAAAAGGTTAATTTTCTGTTAAAAAAATAATTTTTAATAAAAAAAAACATATTACAACAAAAAAAAAGAGAATTTTCAACTAAAATTTTAAATCTTCCACCAAAAAATGAATTTTTAACAAAGTAGTTCCACTTTCAACTAAGCAGTTAAATTTTCAAAAATTTCAAGTTTAGATCAACAACAATTGAATTCGCCCAAAAAAGACGAATGTTCAACACTATAATTAAATCCTCAAATGAAAAAGAATAATTTTCAACCAAACAGTTGCATTTTTAACCAAAAAAGATAAAAATTCAACAAGGAAGATAATTTTCTATCAAAAAGACGAATTTTCAACAAAAAACAAGATTATTAATTGATTTGAAAATTATTAATTGAATCTTTAATTAAAAAAAGATCAATTTTCAACCAAAACTGGAATTGTTACATTTTCAGTTTAAAAAAAAATAATTCTCAATAACAAAATTCTAAGAAAAAAATTGAGTCTAGAAAAAAAATTAATTATCAACAAAAAAAACGATTTTTTTTAAAATAGTTAAACTTCCAGCTAAATTAATCTTCAACCAAAAAAATTAATTTTTAACAAATAGTTCAAATTGTACCTCATTAGTTGAATTTTCAACCAAAAAAGATGAATTTTAAACGAAAAATGTAATATTTGTCATTCGAAGAAAAAAAAATTTAATTTTAAAACGAAAAAAGTTTAACTCAACCAAAAAAAAACGAATTTTTAACAGAATATTCCAATTTTGAACCAAAGAGATGAATTTTCAACTAAAATTATGGATTTTTAACTGTAATAGTTAAATTTAAAGTTAAACAAATTAATTCTGAATGAATAAATATTTTAAATTTAAATAAAAAACAGTTGAAATCGACCAAAAAAGATGCATTTTCAACAAAATAATTAAATTCTCAACCAAAAAAATTAATTTTTAACAAAATAGTACAAATTTTACAAAAGTAGATGAATTTTCAACCGACAGAGATGAATTCTCAATGAAAAATGAAATATTTGTTATTCAAAGAAAAAATATCTTAATTTAAAAACAAAAACAGTTCAACTCAACCAACAAGACTAATTTTTAACAAAATAGTTAAACTTTTAATCAGAGAGTTGAATTTTCAACTAAAATTATGAATCGTTAACTGAAGAAGTTAAATTTTTAGTTAAAGAAATTAATTTTTAACGAAAAAAGATTTTAAATTTGAATAAAAAACTGTTGAATTCGACAAAAAAAAATGAAATTCCAACAAAAAAGTTTAATTTTTTACCAAAAAGATGAATTTTCAACAAAAAAAACGTTAATTTATCAATCAAATAATGAGATTTACAATTAAAAAATATCAATTTTAAATAAAAAATTGTATACTTACAATTTCAGTTAAAAAAATTAATTTTCAAAAAAAAGTTTAATAAAACAGTCGAATTTTCAACCAGAGATGAATCTTGATAAAAAAAAATCAATTTTTAACAACAAAGTTAAACTTTTACCTAAGTAGTTCAGTCGTCAGTTAAAAAAGATAAACTTTCAACCAAGAATGGAATTGTTAAATTTTCAGTTAAGAAAAAATTAATTCTAAAAAAAAATAATTCTCAACAAAAAAAAACGGGTTTTTAACAAAATAGTTCATCTTCCAGCCAAAGACAAAAAAAAATCTTCCAACAAAAAAAAATAATTTTTAATAAAATAGTAAAAATTTTACCGAAGTAGTTGAATTTTCGACCGACAAAGATGAATTTTAAATGAAAAATGTAATATTTGTTATTCACAGGAAAAAAATTTAATTTTAAAACAAGAACAGTTTAAGTCAATCAACAAAAGAAAATTTTGTAACAAAATATTAAAATGTTCAACAAAAGAGATGAATTTTCAACAAAAATTATGAATCTTTAACTAAAAAAGTTCAATTTTCAGTTAAAAAATTAATTTTTAACGAAAAAAGATTTTAAATTCAAATAATAACCGCTGAATTCAACCAAAATAGATGAATTTTCAATAAAATAATTGAATCCTCAAACAAAAAAGATTAATTTCCAACCACCCAGTTGCATTTTTAACCAAAAAACATTAAATTTCAACAAAGAAGACTAATTTTCTAAAAACAAAATGAATTTTCAATAAAAAACATTAATTGACCAACCAAATAGTGGAATTTGCAATTAAAAAATATCAATTTTCAATCAAAAATTGACAAGTTACAATTTAAGTTAAAAAAATTAATTTTCAAACACAAAAGTTTAATAAAACAGTCGACTTTTCATTCAAAGAGATGAATCTTGATCCAAAAAAATCCATTTTTAACAATACAGTTCAATTTTCACCAAAGTAGTTGAATCTTCAATTGAAAAAAAAATCAATTTTCAACCAAAAATGGAATTGTTACATTTTCAGTTAAAAAAATTAATTTTAACAAAAATTCTCAATTAAAAAAAAAACGATTTTTTAACAAAATAGTTTAACTTTCAGCCAAAGACATTAACTTTCAACCAAAAAAAATTAATTTTTAACAAAATAGTACAAATTTTACCCAAGTACTTGAATTTCCAACCGAAAAAGATGAATTCTCAATGAAAAAGGTAATATTTGTTATTCGAGGAAAATATTTTAATTTTAAAACAAAAACAGTTTAACTCAACCAAAAAAAGGACGAATTTTCAACAAAATTGTTCAATTTTCAACTAAAATTATGAATCTTTAACTGAAATAGTTAAATTTTCAGTTAAAAAAATCAATTTCTAGCCAAACAAGATTTTTGATTTAAATAAAAAACAGTGGAATTCCACCAAAAAAGATAAATTTTCAACAAAATACTTGAATCTTCAAAAAGAAAAAAGATTAATTTTCAACCAATTAGTTGCATTTTTTATTTAAAAAAAAAAATTAATTTTCAAACCAAAATGTGAATTTTCCACAACAAAATAGTTGAATTTTCTACCAAAATCTTTAAAGCAGAGACAAAAAGAGGAATTCATTAAAAAGGGGGGAAAGAGAGTGAAACTTGGTTATAATTTTAATATATTTTTTTAGAAATACGTTAAAAGTAACATTTAATGATAGAACCCATTTCTGAGCTGCATTTTATAGCTTTAAGGGGGAAAATAATTTTAAATAAAAAATAAAAATTTCTAATAACTATTTATTTTCTAGGTTTATTTGTTTTTAAAGCTACGTAAATATAATTTTCCTAAGATTCTTAAGAAACTTCAAAAAGATTTGTGAAGATTTCAGATATGACAAATCAACATTTCAACAAAAAAGTTTGTCTTCAAACCAATAATTGAATTTTCAAACAAAAAATATGTATTCTCGACGAAAAATCTAATAGCTGATATTTCACTTCAAAAAGATTTTTATTTTAAATAAAAAAACAGTTGAATTCATCCGAAAAATACTTTAGACGAAAAAAGTTAAATCCTCAACCAAAAAATATTAATTTTGAACGAGTTGTATTTTTAACCAAAAAAGATTTTTAAATTTCCAAAAGAGACGTGTTTTCTACAAAATAGTTTAATTTTTTAACCCAAAATACGAAATTTCAACAAAAAAGTTAATTTCAAACCAACTACATGAATTTTCCACCAAGATTATTTTTATACCAAAAAGACGAATTTTCAACTAAAATGGTGAATCTTCAACAAAAAAAGTGAATTTTTAACAAAGTAGTTTAACTTTTAACCATTTAGTTGAATTTTTAACCAAAAAAAGATGAATTCTCAACGAATAATATAATAATTGATATTAAAACTAAAAAAATATTTTAATTATAAATCTAAAAGAGTTGAATACATCGAAAAAGACGAATTTTCTACAAAATATTTAAATACTAAGCCAAAAAAGATTTTCATTTTTAAATTTTAATAAAAAAAGGTGAAATTTTTCACAAAAGGCAATTTTTTAAGAAAATTGTTGAATTCGTAACTAAAAAAGATCTTCCAGTCAAGAAAAATCCATCCTTTTGTTGGAAAATTTAATTATTTGGTTAAAAAATAATCTTTTTTGATTGAAAATTGAAGTACTTTGTAATTTTTTTTAAGATTCACATCTTTTGTTGAAAATTGAACATTATTGTTGACAATTCGTTTTTTTGTTTGAAATTATTTTTTTTAATTGAAAATGTAACTTTTCCATTTTCGGTTAAAAAATGATCTTTTTTAGTTAAAAATTCGTCTTTTTTGGTATAAAACGCATCTTCTTAGTTGAAATTTCCTCTTTTTTGGTTACAAATGCAACTGTTTGGTTGAAAATTTACTTTTTTGTTGAAAATTCATATTTTCGGGTTGAAAATTCAACTGTTTTTCAGAAAATTCGTCGTTTCGCTTTGAATATTCATCTTTTAATTTGGAAAATTCAACTTCTGAGCTGAAAGTTGAAATACTTTGTTAACAAATTATTTTATTTTTGGTTGAAGATTCATCATTTTAGTTGAAAATTCATCTCTGGTCATTTTTGGTTGGAAATTTATACTTAATAAGTTGATAATTCAACTATTTGGTAGATAATTCATGTATTTTTGCGTCTTTTGGGTTGAAAAATTAATCTATTTTGTTGATAATTCATCTTTGTGGTTGAAAATTCAATTTTTTGTTGAAAATTAGTTTTTTTCGTTTAATTCAACTATTTGAAAATTCGTCCTTTGGTAGAAAAGTTATCTTTCAACTGTCTTCTAAAAAAATCGTCATTTTGGCTTGAAAATTTAACTGTTTTTGGTTCAATTTTAATTTTTTATTGTCGTAGGATTCCAACATTTCGTTGAAAATGCATATTTTTTGGTCAAAAATTCAACTATTTTGTTAAAACTTCGCCCTTTTGGATGGAAAATTTATCTTTCATAGAAGAAAATTCATGCTTCAACTGCCTTCTAAAAAAATCGTATTTTTGGCTTGAAAATTTAACTATTTTAGGTTGAATATTTATCTTTTTGTCGGGAGATTCGACCATTTGTTTGAAAATAAATCTTTTTAGTTTTAAAAATTCAACTATTTTGATAAAGTCGTTTTTTTATATCTAAAATTCAACTATTCTTTTAAAAATTCGTCCTTTTGAATGGAAAATTAATCTTTTATGGTAAAAGTCATCTTTCTTGGTTGAAAACAAACTTTCTTGCAGAAAATTTAACTGTCTTCGAAATAATTCGTACTTTTGGCTTAAAAATTGAACTATTTGCTTAAAAGTTCAGCTACTTTGTTGAAAATTTGTCTTTTTGGTAAAAGATTAACTTTGGAAGGAAACTTTAAAAATATAAACTTAGAAAAGTCAAATTTGGGTTGAAAATTCATCTCTTCGGTATTTACATTAATTTCAATAAAAAGATTTTATTCGCCTATTATTCTCCTATTTTTGTTAAAAATCACCCTCTTTCCCCTGGCGTCATAATTACCGAACGTTTACCTTAGATATTGTTAACTACTTTGATATTTAGATTTTAAATTATTATTTTTTTTTTTATTTTTTAAATAAAAATTAATACTCACGGTAAAACTAGAGGACAACTATCACAGCTGGGGCAGAATCTCTCTTCCGCGTAGGCATTATCGTGCATATTAGGAAATGTTCTTACATTGTTTACAAAAGCATTTGCTATCGGAACCAGAGCTGAAAAAAATCAATAAAACAAATTTTTAAATCTGACTAAATTATATTCTCTTACAACGTATATAAATCTGCGTTGAATGATTTTTTTATTATTATTTAAAATTAATAATGAAAATATTTTTAAATAAAATATTACAATAAAAATCAAATTTGGACAATCAATTCGTCTCGAATCAAGGATTATTTTTTATTCTTAGATCAACTTTGAATTATATTCATGAAAAATTTTTTGCTGTGAAGAAGAATTTTTCAAATTTTATAAATCATCAACTTTGAATTATGTGAATGAAACTTTTTTACTATAATAAAAATAAAACGAATTAAATTTGTTCGAAATTGTTACCATTACAAAGCTTCCTCTACGAGAAAGAAAAAACAGAGCTTTTTAGCAACTTTTAAAAATTACCAATATAGTAATCCAAAATAATTCCAAAATATTCAAAAGAATTCAAAAGAATTCAATAACATTTATAAGAATTCTAGGTGACTTTTAACGAATTCAGTATAAATTTACATAAAAATCCGAATGTATTTAAAACAATACCACTTAAATTAAAAAATTCAAATAAATTGAGAAAAATGCAATTCATTTGAGTGAATATAGAAGAATTCAAGAGACTTTGGTGAAACTCAGAAGAATTTGAGTGAATCAAACAAAAAAAAATTTATTGAAGAAAATTCATTCAGAATAAATAAAAACTTAAACTTTTCTTTAACGTCCAATATCCAAATTCAATTACTGAATTCTTGGAAATTAAAAAAGAATCCAACCATAAAATTCTAATTTAAACAAAAAATAATAATAAAAAAGAAAGAAAGAGGAGGCAATCTCAAAATTCCCTTCTATCTTTTTTCTTCTATTTTTTTATTGTGATTTGAAATAAATAAACAAATAAAGATGAAAGAAAAAAAGAAGGAATGGGATTTGAAAGTTGCCTTCTTTTTTCCTCTTTTTTATTTTTTTTTTGTAATTTGGATGGAGACATTTAAAAGTGAGTTGTCCAAATTTATTCGTTGGATCCTTTTTTTTTTAAATTTCCAAGAATTTCGTAGTTCAAATTTTTTAAATAAAAAAAGTCCTTTAAATTGAATAAAATTGAAGCGAACAGAATCCAAGGCAAATCAATCAGAATTTAAATGAATTGAACAACAAATTTACAAAAAAAAACAACGAAAATCATAAGAATTAAAGTGAATTGAAAACAATTCAAAAATATTTTTCTAAATCATTAAATTCATTAAATTTGAAGCGAATTTCGAAAATTTCAAGGAAATGCCCAAGAATTTGATGACATGCCTAAGGATTGAAGGTGAGTTTAAGAGACTTCAGAATGGATTTTAGAAAACTTTAAATTTTCTTTTAAAATCCATTGAATTGAGTAGAATTGGGTAAATTTAGAAGAATTCAGGGAGAATTCAGGATGCATTTATAAGAATTCAGGGTACATTCCAAATGAATTGAAAAAAAAAATCAAAAATATTTCATTGACTTCAGTCAAATTTGAGTGAATTTAGAATAAATCAAGGGAATTCAAAAGAATTCGATGAAATTCATATGAATTCAAGGTGAATTTAACACAATTCAAGTGAATGGAATCAAATTTAGAAATACCAAAAATTTTCCATTGAATTCAGATAAATTAAAGTAAAAAGAATTAGTAAATTCAAGATGAATTTAAAAGTCTTTAGGGTGACTTACACAAAATTTTAAATCCAAAAAATATCCATTAAATTCGGTGGACTTTAAGGAAATTCCAAAGAATTGAGAGTGAATTCACTAGAATTGAAAAGAAAGCAAATAAATTAAAAAAATTAAATAACCAAAAACATTTTATTGATTTCAGAAAAAGTTGGAGTGAATTTAGAGGAATTCAAGAGAAATGGGAAGAATTCGACGAATTTCATAAAAATGTACGGTAAATTTAAAAACAATTCAAGTGAGTTGAAAACAATTAAAAAATATGAAGAAAAAAATCATTAAATTCACTAAGGTTGAACTGTATTTAAAAAAAAACTTAAATGAATTCAAAAGAAATTGATAATACGCCAAAGAAAAAACTTTCAAAAATTCATAAAAATTCATTTAATTTAATAGAACTGAATGAATTTGGAAGTCAACTGAATTGAAAAAATTCAAAATTTAATTTAATTAATTATTTATTCAATTTTAAAACAATAATAACAGTGGATAAAATAAAAAATGAATCAAAATTTAATAAAAAATTAATTCTATTTCATTTATTAAATCAAATTTAAATATAAAAGTTATCAGCATAAATTAATAAGAATTCAGAATGAATTCCAAATGAATTTAAATGAATTGGAAAAAAATATTTGAAATTTTAGTAAATCCCTCAATTCTTGTAAATAAATTCTTTGAATTCCATTAAAATACTATAAAATCCCGTGAAATTCTACGAATTCTGATGATGTTTCCTGAAATTCTTGAAAATTTATCAAAATACAGTAATAACTTTTAAAATCCCTTAAAATCATTGAAATCCTCGGAAATCTTATGAAATTTCTTGGAATTTTTTTTAATATCTTAAAAATTTATAGATCTTGTAAAATCGTTTGGTATCTTCCGAAATTCTAGCAAATCATTTAAAAATGCATGAAAATTTGTTTAAATCCCTTAAATTCATTCAAATCTTTGGAAATCCTTTGCAATTTTTATATCTCTTAAAAATACCTTGGAATCCTTTCAAATACCCTAAAATATTTCAAATCCTTTGAAATCGATGCTTTAAAAATACCCTAAAATTAAAAAAAACCTTCGGAATTCCTTCAAATTATTGAAATTTATTAAAAACTCCCTGGATTCTTTTAAAATACTGTAAAATATTACGAATCCTTTTAAATCTTTTGAAATCCGTTGAAACATTTTAAAGCTCTTGGAAATTCCTTAGATGTTTTAAAAATAGCCTAAAATCTTTAAAATCCTTTGTAACTCTTCGAAAAATCCTTGGAATTTTAAAAAATACACTAAAATCTTTAAAATCATTTGAAATCCCTTCAAATTATTGAAATCTATTAAAAATTCCTTGGAATCTTTTGAAATTCCTTGAAATTTTCGTAAAGCTCTTAAAAATTCCTTGGAATTTTAAAAAATGCTCTAAAAATTTAAAAATCCTTTGGAATCCCTTCAAATTATTGAAATCTGTTCAACATTCATTGGAATGTTTTAAAATATCCTAAAATATTTCTAATTCTTTAAAATCCTTTAAAACTTTTTAAATCTCTTTAAAATTACTTTAATTTAAAAAAAATCAAAATGCGCTGAAATCTCTTGAAACTTTTTAAATATCTTTGAAATTCCTTGAAAGTTTTAAAAATGACCCAAAATCTTTAAAATCCATTTTAAAATCTTTAAATTATTTAAATCTAATTCAACATTTCTTGGAATCTTTTTTAATACCCTAACAGATTTTGAATCCCTTGAAATATTTCGAAATCCCTTTAAACTTTTTAAAGATTTTGAAAATTCTTTGGAGATTTTTAAAATATCCTAAAATTTTTAAAATCCTTTGGAATCCGTTCCAATTATTAAAAGTTATTCAAAATTCCTTGAAATCTTTTAAAATACCCTAAAATATTTCGAGTTCTTTGACATCTTTTGAAATCACATGAAATACTTTAAAGCTCTTGAAAATTTCTTGGAATATTATAAAATACTCTGAAATATTTAAACTCGTTTGAAATCCCTTTAAATGATTCAATTCTAATAAAAATTCCTTGGTATCTTTTTAAAAATACCCTAAAATACCTTGAATCCTTTGAAATCCTTCAAAATACCTGAAAACGTTTTCATCCTTTTGAAAATTCTTTGAAATTATAAAAATACCACAAAATCTTAAAAAATAATTGAAATTCTTTCAAATTAATGAAATCTATTTCGAGTACTTTGAAATTCCTTAACATTTTTAAAAGCTCTTAAACATTTCTTTGAATTTAAAAAAAAAATACTCAAAAATATTCAAACTCGTTTGAAATCCCTTTAAATTATTGAAAAAAGTTAAAAATTTCTTTGAATTTTTTTAATTTCCCCTAAAATATTTCGAATCCTTTGAAATATTTTGAAATCCCTTGAAACTTTTTAAAGCACTTAATAATTTCTCGAATTTTGAAAAAAAATACTCTGGAATATTTAAAATTCTTTGAAATTCCTTAAAATTATTGAAATCTATTAAAAATTCCTTGGAATTTTTTATTAAAAAACCCTAAAATATTTTGAATCCTTTAAAATCTCATGGAACTTTTTAAAGATCTTGAAAATTCTTTGGAAGTTTTAAAAATACCCAAAAATCTTTAAAATCCTTCGGAACTTCATTAAATTATTGAAATATATTTAAAAGTTCTTTAAATTATTTTAAATACCCTAAAATATTTCGAATCGTTTGCAATATTTCGAAATCTCTGGACATTTTTTTTAAGCTGTTAAAAATTTCTTGGATTTTGAAAAAAATACTCTGTAATATTCAAAATTCTTTGAAATCCCTTCAAATTATTTAAATCTATTAAAAATTCCTTGGAATTTTTTATTGAAAAACCCTAAAATATTTCGAATCCTTTAAAATCTTTTAAAATCCCATGGAACTTTTTAAAGCTCTTGAAAATTCTTTGGAAGTTTTTAAAATACGCGAAAATATTTAAAATCCTTCGGAATTCTATAAAATTATTGAAATCTGTTAAAAATTCCTTGGAATCTTTTATTAAAGAACCATAAAATACTTCGAATCCTTTGAAATATTTTAAAATCCCATGAAACTTTTTGAAGTCCTTGAAAATTCTTTGGAAGTTTCAAAAATACCCGAAAATCTTTAAAAGCCTTCGAAATTCCATTGAATTATTGAAATATGTTAAAAATTTCTTTAAATTTTTTAAAATACCCTAAAATATTTCGAATCCTTCGAAATCTTTTAAAATCCCTTAGAACTTTTTAAAGCTCTTGAAAATTCTTTGGAAGTTTTTAAAATGCCAGAAAATCTTTAAAATCCTTCGGAACTCCATTAAATTATTGAAATCTGTTAAAAATTTCTTTGAAACTTTTTCAATGCCATACAATATTTCGAGTCCTTTGAAATATTTTGAAATCCCTTGGAACTTTTTTAAGCTGTTAAAAATTTCTTGGATTTTGAAAACAATATTTTGAAATATTTTTTTAATTCTTTGAAATATATTAAAAATTCCTTGGAATCTTTTATTAAAAACCCCTAAAATATTTCGAATCCTTTGAAATATTTTGAAATCCCGTGAATTCTTGGATTTTGAAAAAATAGTCTGAAATATTATTTAAAATTCGTTGGAATTCCTTCAAATTATTGAAATCTATTAAAAATTCCTTGGAATCTTTTATTAAAAAATCCTAAAATACTTCGAATCCTTTGAAATTTTTTAACATCCCGGAATTTTTTAAAGCCCTTGAAAGCTTTTTAGAAGTTTTAAAAATACCCGAAAATCTTAGAAATCCTTCGAAATTCCATCCAATTATTGAAATTATGTTAAAAATTTCTTGGAATTTTTTAAAATACCCTAAAATATTTCGAATCCTTTGGAATATTTTGAAATCCCTTGAAACTTTCTAAAGCCCTTAATAATTTCTTGGATTTTGAAGAAAAAATACTTTGAAATATTTAAAATTCTTTGAAATTCCTTCAAATTATTGAAATCTATTAAAAATTCCTTGGAATCTTTTTAAATCCCTTACAATTTTTGCAAAGCTCTCAAAAATTCCTTGGAATTTTTAAAAATGCTCTAAAAATTTAAAAATTCTTTGGAATCCCTTCAACTTATTGAAATCTGTTCAACATTCATTGGAATGTTTTAAAATACCCTAAAATATTTCTAATTCTTTAAAATCCTTTAAAACTTTTTAAATCTCTTTCAAATTCCGTGAAAGTTTTAAAAATGGCCTAAAATCTTTAAAATCCATTTAAACCCCTTTAAATTATTTAAATATAATTCAACGTTCCTTGGAATCTTTTAAAATACCCTACAAGATTTCGAATCCTTTGAAATATTTCAAAATCCCTTTAAACTTTTTAAAGCTTTTGAAAATTCCTTGGACATTTTTAAAACACCTTAAAATCTTGAAAATCCTTTGGAATCTGTTCAAATTATTTAAATTTATTCAAAATTCCTTGAAATCTTTAAAGATACCCTAAAATATTTCGAATCCTTTCAAAACCCTTAGAACTTTTTAATAAAAATAAACATTCCTTGGAATTTAAAAAAGTGCTCTAAAATATTAAAAATCCTTTGAAATCTCTTGAAACGTTTTAAAGTTCTTAAAAATTCCTTGGAATTAAAAAAAATTCCCTAAAATATTTCAAATCCTTCGAAATTCCTTCAATCTTTAACCAGAGTAGTTGAATTTTCAACTAAAAAAAAAACAACAAAAAATTACCAAAAAAGACGACTTTTAAGAAAATAAATAATTTTTCAACGAAATAGTTGAATTTTCAACTAAAAAAGACAAATATTCAATCAAACAGTTGAATTTTGAACTTGAAAAGGTAAAATTTCAACCAAAAATGGAGTAGTCAAATTTTCATTGGAAAAAATCAATTTTCCACAAAACTGATGAATTTTCAACTGGAATAGTTGAATTTTAAACATAAAAGATGAATTTTCAACTAAAGTGATGAATCTTTAACTGGAATAGTTGAAATTCTAAACCAAAAAATAATAATTTTCAACTAAAATTATCAATTTTTAACCAGAAGAGTTGAATTTTCAACTGAAAAACAAAAAAAAATTACAAAAAAGGGGACTTTCAAGAAAATAAATGAATTTTCAACGAAGTGGTAGAATTTTCAACTGAAAAAGACAAATATTCAATCAAACAGTTGAATTTTGAACTTAAAAAGATAAATTTTCAACCAAAAATGGAATAGCCTACCCGCGGCGCGGCGTCGATTCTCGGAAGCGGTCAACACACCCCGCGCAGCACCTGACAAGCCTACCCGCGGCGCAGCGTCAATTCTCGTCATCCGTAAATTCGGGAACGTTGAATCCGACTTTGACTGTACTACAAATATGGTTTTTACAATTTCGATCCGCCATTTAGAATAAACTTCGGATTTAAAATCAGCGACCTGAAACCCCTCGAGTTGCAATCTTTAGTGAAATCTATTTCGTTTTACAATTGTAATCCTCCATATTGGATCTGCCATTTTGGATTTTGACCTACATTCATTTGCGTCTCAAATTTGGATTAGGCATGCAAAAATCTATAGGGCCCATCCATATACCATGTAAGCAGTTTTTGTTGGGGCGTGGGGGTATGACAAAAGTCCACGAAGGGGACGGGTCAAAAATAGAAGTGTGCATTTGGTCAGATCAAATATGGCATTTTCGATTCGACGTGCGTTTATTTGCGGATCGGCTTATTCGATTCGATTGACCCACTGATCGAATGTCGAAAAACTGACATTCGACGCGCGTTACGTCGTATCAGTTTTTTTTTCGATTCGATTTACCCGTCCATCGAATGTCAAAAAACAGACATTCGATACTACCATCGAAATGATTTTTTCGATTCGATTGGCCCGTGCGTCGGAAAATCCGGTATTCGATGTGCCTTAGATTGAATCGTTTTTTTTTACTTTCTTTTAATTTAGTGAGATTTCCCGCATGTCATAATTTGCGCGTTTTGAAGCTTGTAAATTATTGCTGAATAAACTTTTTCCAAAAGTTTCAGGTACCTTTCAACAATATATGTGGGCATCCACGTGAAAAGGGCCCTTATGGCAGGTTCTAGTTTAGTAGATATGTGCATTTTTGTATTTCAGGGTCAAAATTATCATTTTCGTGAAGTCAGTATATTTCATGTTCAAAGAAAAAGTGTAACACGCGTACTTATGGCACTCGACAACTTTATATGTATTTTTCTCGGAAAGCAGTTTTGCGAAGTTCGAACTGCAAAAATGCTATATGACGCTATACGTAACTCCATACCGACCATAATGGCTCTTTCCATGCGGAAATCTTTGAGAAATAATTGAAGTCTTTGAGAAATCTTATAAATCTATCCGATTTCTTTGTGAAAACTTTGGAAAATCATTTAAATCTTTTAAGTCGATCGAAAAACCTTAACAATTTTTGAGAAATTTTTGTCAAATTATTAAAATCTTTATGGAATCTTTGTAATCTACATGAAATCATTACGAAATTTCTGAAATCTTCGTGAAATCTATGGCAATATGAATTTTATACCTGTATTTAATATTTATTATTATTTATTATTAGCTATTCATTGTTTATTTATTATTTATGAATCATGTAAAATTTGTACATAGTATAATATGTACAAATATACTATGTACAAATTGTGCCTTTTAATATTATAAGTCTGTGCCCCTGCCCCCTCCTAGAAAAAAAGGCTCCGCCGCTTCTGATTATACTGTACCCTTGAATGCAACCCCAGTGAAACAGACGCCTATTCTCAGTGTAGATTTAGAGTGTTTCTGGTACTAATTAAAGTCCATTTCCCAGCTGTATTACTCGGGGTGCTAGAACTCCATTTTTCACTGGGTACTGTCCGGTGAAAACAGAGGCCTATTCTCAGTAGCTTTAGCCGCGTTTCTGGTACTAATTAAAGTCCCATTTCCCAGTCGTACTACTCGAGAAGCTGGGACTTCATTTTTCACCGGGTATGGACATATAGAAATTTTTCTTTATTATGGTAGGTTTATCACGGTATGAATTTAATAACACAAGTGATGACCCGCGGCTGCATTCGACTTTATTATAAGTACTCGCAATTGCCTGGACGTTTGAGCAGGGGAGGGGAGACTGCAGAAAACCACTTCCCGAGTTCAACCGGTTTTTCGACAGTCGAGTTTAAAGGCAGACATTTGACCCGAAACATCGAATACACACAATCATTCTCGGCATCAAACCTTCCGCTCGACATTAGTTAAAGCGCAGTGAATACACAACCTCGTCGTACGGCGAGTGCTATCCGCGCTCGAAATGGCTTGAAATCTGGACTCTTCCCGAGTCGAGATTCATCGCGCAGCTAATGCCGTCGGTCTTATGTGCGCTTGTAATATGTTCCTTATTTTAATTTTCCAATTATCAAATTTAAATATATGCCTAAATTTAAAGTACTATAAAGTATAATGAATAGTAATCATAAATTAAAATAAATATTAAAATATGTAGCTACATTAGGGTGGCCAAAAAATCACATTTGAGAAATTTCAACGGGCATCTTCACCAAATCGTTCTCGCAGGCAAATAGCTGTATACGTTTTTTTTATTTTCAAAAAAAAACTTATTTTTAGCAGTCGCTCGAAAGGCTTTAAAGTTTCATTATTTAAAGTAGGGAAGTCCCAACAGCAGCTACAGGTTTATTAACTTATTATTACTCTGCTATTCAGCTCATTGTTAGTGACCGTAGCTTGGGACCGTAGCAAATACGGTGCACAATGACCGGCCCAACCGAGAGTCAATTTTTTTTGCAGCCGTTACTAATTGTCCACTTGTAGTCCCTTCAGTCGGTGTGAAACTTTTTGTCATTTTTCATAAACTTTTCTTACTCTTTTCTAAATGTAAATTAAAGGTTAATATAGTTTTGTTTTAAATCTATTCTCAATAGTCTCAAAAATGTGTCTTCAAACTTTCAAGTTACACATGCATATCGAAGGCTCACAAAGAAACCTCCAAATATTGCCATTTTTGATATACCCAAAACTTTTGCATAATAATTCTGAGATATAAAAATGCGATAAATGCAATATTCACTGATAAGTGAACAAGCACATAAAATATTAAATAAATTGACTTATAATTTCCTCACGATTTTAAAGTATCGCAATAATTTACAACTATTGCAGTAAAATTACCACGTTAATCACTGGTATTTTTATGTCCACTGATTAATGCGGTAATCTTCAACCAATTTTTTTTACAGTGTATCATCAATTGAGGCGCATATCGCTCGCACGTCATAATCATAACGTGCGTCTCATATGCGTCGCATATTGCTCGCATATTCTGGGTTTTAATGCTATGAATTTATATTTATATGACTATTATTATTACTAAATAAAATAAAAGTAATTAATTTAACATTTTATTTAAAAGACATTACCTAGAATATATATATATAACATTTTCTATATTTTATTAATAATCTAGCTGCGTGGTGTAGAATCAAGTTACTTTACATTTTCGAACAGTTGGTTGTTAATTGTTTAAACAATAGTTTCTTAAACAGATACAGTATGTATAGAAAAAAAAATAATTTAAGACACGTACTACGAACAAGGAAAAGAATTTTTCCGATCGAAGTAAAAATTTTGTTTGAGAACAAATTTAAAAAACGGCCTTTTTGACAAAAATGTAAGCAATATTGCACAAATCGTTCTTTAAAATAGTTTTTTTTTCTTCTTCAATTTGCATATAAACAAGCTTTATTTCAATCGAAAATATATTTGTCCTGTCTGTACGCGTTTAGAAAATCAATTTTCCTCTCCTCGAACGTTTTTAGTTAAATTAGTGCTGATATATATCTACAAACATGTCAATTTTTTGTGCAAATTTAATTATTCATAACGCTACAACTTGAGAACGGTGATTGTACAAAAACCCATAAGCGGAAAAATGTCTTGTCTTAGTACAAACTTTCCAAAACATATTTTAAAGTTTTCTTCTCCTTTATAAATACTGTATTTGTTTCAAAAAACTGTTTTACATAATGAAAGACTAACGAACATAGAATTTCCATTAAAAACCCTACATTTTTTATCTTAATCGTAGTCAGACTTTTAGTTTTCCTTAAAATAGGTTTATCTACCGCCATGAATTACGTTTTTCAGTCTAATTAATTATTGAACTAATTATAATTATAAAGTTTTCACATCGTTTTTACAATGGATTAACACCTTTTTTATAATGTACCTCCAGCACATTAACAGATCTTCGTTTTTAATGCCAACGGACAATAAACTTAAAATATTAATAAATATTCAAATATTGACACGAGCAACGACAGAATAGCTTAGCCATAGTCAAACTTTCAATTTCATTCGCGAACAGGCAATAAACTTAAAATATACATTTATAATTATATATTGCAACAAGCAACTAATACAGTATATCTTAATCGTAGTTATACTTTTAATTTCATTTGCCAACGGGCAATAAACTTAAAATATAAATTTATAATTATATATAGCGACGAGCAACTAACACAGAATATCTGAATCGTAGTTAGACTTTTAATTTCATTTGCGAACTTACAATAAATTAAAATATAAATTTATAATTATATATTGCAGCGAGCAACGAAAACAGAATATCTTAATCGCAGTCAGACTTATAGTTATATATTGCAACAAAGAACGAACATAGAATATCTTAATCGTATTCAGACTGTTAATTTCATTTGTCAACGGACAATATATTTCATGTATCGATTAATGATTATAAAATATTGCACACCACTTGAAAAAGTTTGACGTATAAAAAAACATATAAAAGCACAGTGTGACCAAAAGCACTTTTTGTGGCCATAATTTTGCCTTCAAGCCAATTTTCAATACATTTTTTTAAAGGCCCTAAGGCTTCCAGGTATAAGGAGTCCATGCAGAAAATTCATTTAGACCAACCAAACCTTTTTTTGTTTAACAAAATAGACATTTTTTTCCTAACTTTTCCCATGTACTTAACAAAACATTCAAAAAAGTTAGCGTAAGAAAAAACTGGTGTATGATGTTTCAAACAAATTAATGTACAAAAGCCATTTTCACGTGATTCAAAATGATTAGTTGTTTGAAATTCATAGTTTTCATATAAAATATGAGAAAAATTAATGCCTAATTGCGATTAGTTAGGGATAGCTGCCGTACAAAATTCCATTGATTTGCGTAAAATAAGAATAAATCTAGAGGAATTTAAGGTAAACGAGAAGAATTCGATGAAATTCATAAAAATTCACGGTGAGGTTAAACGAAGTTAAAATCAGTTGAATACAAACTTTTCAAAATTCAAAAAAATGCATTGAATTAAGTAGAATTGAGTGAATTTAGAAGAACTGAATTGAATTAAAATAAGTGAAGAGAATTTATTAGAATTTAAAAGAATTCAGGGTGAATTCCAAAGAAAATTCCAAATCCCTCAACAATTTCAAAACCGTACTAATTTCCAACCAAAAAAGTGACTACTGACTACAAAAGAATTTAAGTTGAATTGAAAAAAATTCAAATGAAATGGAAAAAATTATCAACATCTAAAAAATTCCACTGATTAAAATAAAATCTGAGTGAATTTCGAGGAATTTAAGGAAAATGAGACGAATTCGATGAAATTCATAAAAAAATAAAGCTGAATTCAAATGCAATTGGATGAATTGAAAACGATTCAAAAACATGAAAAAATTGAATTGAGAAAGTTTGAAAGTCGACCTTTACGTTTATCGTCTGTATGCAATTGGTTGATGTTTTATGCTGAGAAGGTCACCAGCCTTCAGCAGCGTTATATTAGATAGGGGTTCATATGGTCCTATCTGCCAATTCACAGCCTACCTCTAGGCATAGAACCAAGAACTCATTTTTTTTTCACACATCATTTTTAATCATAATTTGTCAAAGTCTGTATGATAATCCTGTAGGGCATGCAAAAAGAAATACTTTTTTTGCCTTGACTTTTTTTTGTGTCGTACGTTGTTTGGCTGAAAATGTTCACATTCGTTTCCTCTTTTGGATTTTGAATTTTCATCCAAAATGGCTGGCTAACGAACTTGACCTTTCGTTTACGAGACTAAAAGAGTATACCAAAGGCAAATCCAATAGGTCAATTCTTTCGAAAGTTATCGTGCTCGCAGACAGACAGACAGACAGATACATTCGTAAAAACCTGTTTTTTGATTTCAGGAGGTCTCAAAACGTGAACATTTGACAAAAAACGGGGGGGGGGGTCAAATTTTACACAAATCTAATACCTTCTCTGGATGAGAATGTAAAAATGTAGTAGATATTTCAACTAAGAAAATATTGTCAACATAGTCAACGAAACCCAACCTCAACCATATCAAATTTATTTCCAACCAAACAGTTGCATTTTTAATCAAAAAAGATTAAAGTTTTATGAAAAGAGATGACTTTACCAGTCAAAAAGACGAATTTTCAGCAAGACCTGAATTTTTGACCAAAAAGATTTTTCAGACAATATAGGAAAAAATTACATCTAAAATGTTGAATTTTTAAGCTAAAAAGACAAGCTTTCTAAAACAGTTGAATATTCAATCAAGCAATTGAATTTTTAACGAAAAGGATGAATTTTCAACCAAACGGTGAATCTTCAACCAAATAATTGAATTTTTCAGTTTAAAAATAATAATTTTTAACCAAATAGTTGAATTTTTAATTAAAAAAGATAAATTTTTGACAAAAAATGGAATATTCCAATTTTCAGTTGAAAAATTAGTTTTCAAGAAGAAAAAAAAGAACTTTAACAAAATAGTTGAATTTTCCAACCAGAGAAATGAATTTTTAACTAAAGTGATGAATTATTAACAAAGTAGTTCAACTTACAACCAAATAGATATTGCCGTGGTTACGTGTACCGAAATTTCGGTACAAATAACCGGAATTTTTTTGTGTGAATAGCGAAAGCTGGAAAAGGGGCTATTTTGACTGAAAATTCGGTAGGAATAGCCGGATTCTTGTAGTACATTTAGACATATTCAGCAAAAAAAATTATTCAAGAAAGTAAAAAACGTTCAATCAAGAAGGATATTTTTTGAGATAATTTTGGCATTTTTGACATAATAATTCAATTTTAAGCCAAGTAATAAAATTGTTAATCAAAGAAGTTGAATCTTCTATTAACTCAGTTCGCATTTAAGTGAAAAACGAGGGAAAGAGAAAATACTGCGAAGCCTTCGATAAATAAATAGACATTTTTATAACGTATAGGCTAAATAATAATGTTTTGAATAAATAGTACAGTTCGTTTTTAATACTTTAAAAATATCATGTTCGAAAACTGAAACTTTTCTTAGAAAATAAAATAAATTTTCCATTGGACACTTTTAGATTTCGGACTAATATTACAGTCGAATTCGGAATTTAAGTCGGTTTTGGGGCTGTCCTTGGACCTGACCTACCCCAACTAAACCGGATTTAGCTACGTTTTTTCACGCCTCGTGAACCCCGCACACCCCGCGCAGCTCCTGACAAGCCTACCCGCGGCGCGGCGTCAATTCTCGGAATCCGTAAATTCGGGAACGTTGAATCCGAGTGCGACTGTAATTTTAAATTCGGACTACACAAAGTGTGTAGGACTACACGACATTTTAGGCCCCGAAGAAATTATAAAATTGTGCATTTGTAAAGTAAATACTTATTGTTATTAACACATTTTATTTTTTTAAACTAACTTCATTAAAGTCTCACGTTTATTTTTAATGAGCAGAATTTATTTTTTACGTGCATGTTCGTTCCCAAATTTTGTAAAATCTTAGTAAGATGTTGGGGTGTGGGGGCAGAGATTTCACGGTATCTTACAGGGATGGAGGGGAGGGGGGGGTGGAAATCTCAGAAAAACACCTCACGTAATTTGTGGATGACCCCTCATTTCCTCATTCATTTATTATTCTGTTCATTCATAATTACGAAGATGAAATACACTGGAACCTTCATTCAAGTACGGTTTCGGGCATTGAACATAAATCCAGGGAATATAAACGTTATCATTCAGGGTCGTCAAACCCATTTATTTTGGATTCGGACGCATACTGACAGCTGACGCAACCCAACGCAACCTAACGCAACTAACGCGCTAGTACTTTCCACTCTGTCGCTACGATGCTGTTGGTCACGCATGACTGAACACCGCCTCTCTTTCGGTCCCGCGGTTCACTCATCACCAAAATGCCGAGGACTGAAATCCTAGGAACGTCTTAACCCAGGTTCCTCAAATCCAGGTTTTAGTGTATTTTTTATTTTTTTAGAATAAATTAGACCCTATTATTTGTCCAATTTGTGAAAAAAAATGTTGTACGAAGTTATATGTGTATTTGAATTTTGCGCGTTGTTTTTCAAAAAAACTCTACTTTTTTTCTTTAAACCTTTATAACTTTTCACCTAATGGAGGTATTTATCGATAGTTTTTCTGAAAATATTGAAAGTAGATTTTCTAAAAAAAACTCACACTCATATTTTTTTTCAATTTTTTGTTGAGTTTATAGTTTCATAACATAAGGATGACATTTTGTGACTCGTATGTAGGCTAAATAACTTTTGTGGCCAGGAGAATCTTCTTTCATGAAATTGATTTTTCCTATTTTTCTGACAAACAACGACAGATATAAAGAAATATATAAAGATAAATGTTTGCACGTCTAAAAAAATGTATATGCAAAATAATTTCTGGTCCTCTGTGATATCTTGCATCGTTTTCGAGAAAAATTCAAAAATTATATTTTTAGGAAAAAAATCTCCCGGCCTCAAAAATGGTTTAGCCCATCACATAAAACTGATAGGATACCTTTCTACTATTAGCAGAATGTAATGCGGGCTAAACCATTTTTCAGGCCGGGAGTATACTTTTTCCTAAATATATAATTATGGAATTTTTCTCGTAAACGATACAAGATATCGCAAAAGACCAAGAAATAGTACACATTGAACAAAAAATTGACAAAAATATAAGTGTGGGTTTCTTGAGAAAATTTACTTTCAATATTTTCAGAAAAACCGCCGTCATTTTGTTAATTTTGAACCCTTTCTAAATTTTCCGGCGGATTTTAAAAAAAGGTGATTTTGATCAGAATCAATAAGGACACGATAAATATATCCATTAGGTGAAAAGTTATAGAGGTTTAATGAAAAAAATGTGAGTTTTTTGAAAAACAAATCACAAAGTTCAAATACGCATAACTTCGTACAACATTTTTTTCGCAAATCTAAAAAATACGTATGGCCTAAGTTCCTCCAAAAAATAACATATTTCGTCCCTGAGAGATTCTGCGTCTTCAAGTGTAGAACCTGTCTGATTTGAAATGGATTCGGTCACATTCAATATTAATACTAACATTACTAGGTACTACTAATATTATTAGGTGAATTACAAGTCATACTGTTACAATTATCAATAAAGGAACCTCAATTTTACAAGCTTAAAAATATGTTATGTAAGAAATAATGTTTCAATGCCCCCCCCCCACCCAAAAGCCTTTACGTAATTTATACTTGGCCGCTTAGAGCGGAAAAATTTGAAGACTGAGTTTTTAATTAAATCTATAGAAAAACGGGATTATTTTAGTTGAAATGAGAAGTCAATTAGAAATACGAAGAACAGTCTTAATGGACCTCGTGGATAAAATATAGTCGTCAACGGGGGTGCTATCGTAAACGAATTAAAGGTTTCCAAGTGGCTTAGTGCTATAAACTGTAAATCTATCCGATTAAACTGGTGTTGTAAACCCACGGTGTAAAGGCCAATTAACGCGAAGCGTGTGACTTGGATTATAAGTCATCCCAGTCGCGCAGCTGTGCTGTAAAACCGACTTCCGTAATTCCAAACTCTTTTAATCTTATATCATCCTTTTATGTGATGTTCGGGCATCACTTGTTCAAAACACGTTGAAAGTAAATTTTATTTTTATACTAGTTTTAAACTTCGTTCATTATTTTTATATTAATCGCACTCTGCATAGTGCAGACCCTTCAAGAAAAAAAATCTAATTTTATAGAATTGAATGTTAATTGCACACAATGGTGATAACATACGTTGTCGCTAAATTTGAACCAGTCCGAAATGGGTCACTGAATCAAGTCAGTAAGAACTTTTACTGATTCATAACGCAATCTCACGGATTCAAATAGCTGGAGAAAGGTCACTGGATAAATAATAATCACTTTTGTCTAACAAATGTTGCGTCTCAAGTTTGGGTCAATAGCCGACTCAAATGAGCTCAGTTTTTTTCTGCGCACGGATGAATAGTGAAATCTCACTCATTTAAATTTAGAGAGTTTTATCTGTTAACTTTATTTCAATTTTGTGTAATACTGAGTTACAGGTCTTTTGCTAGATATATTTGACATTAAATTTATAAAAAATGTATGGAAGCCTATATTGGTGTACAAATATAAAAAATAGTTTACTGCTTGTAGACAGATTAATGAACAAAAAATATTTCTTGAAGATCAACAAGACGAGGATACTTTTTCCATGATAATTGGGTCTAAATATAGTTCAGAACAACATTTCATGACGACCTATTAAATACTAGAGGTTTCCCACCAGATAAACATTTTTTTTAACTAAATCTACTGAAGATTCGTCACAAAACTCATTATTACCCGTAAAGCTTTAACGGACGAAATTATTTGTTGACAAACAGAAAAATGACAGTTCTTTCATCCACAAAAAAGACTTTAAAATTTAAACCTTTAAAACTTTTAAACCGCAGTTTTAAACAACAATTATGACTTAAATTTCTGGTAGTGCTAAGGGGCCATTCAAAAAAAGCGTTACGAAGGGGGGGGGGGTCTAAAAATCGCAGGAAAAATCGTCACGTATTTTTTGAACGGCCCCTAACTGAAAGTGATTTTCATGCACTTCTAACTGAAAATCCATTTATAAAAAACATTTTTATCCTTCTTTTTATAGGTTGAATTAGTATTTTTAATTTACTTCCATGAACAAAGTTTAAAGTTTTTATGATAGTATAATCCACAGATATTTGAAACTATAAATTTCACAGAAAAATAATGATATGGTAATTGTTCACTTTGATGACTTTTTTTCCAGTCTAAAAGTAAAATTTCAGTCAAGGAAGACCTAAAAACCTTTGTATTTTTGTCAAAAAAATACCAAAATAATCCAAAATTTGTTTTCTACTAACAGATTTTTTTAATGCATTCGATGTTCCTTTGAATTATAATCACTTTTTACTCACTTTAATAATTTTTTTCCAGAAACAGTTTCAGATTAGACTTTACGGGTATTCACATATCTAAAATTCCTCTCCTACAGGAGATCATCAGACATTAAACCCTTTAGCTTACATCCTTTCCCAAATCCCCAACTACCCTAAGTCTCATAATAAGCCTTCAAGCAATGCCTGACGTACTCAATCCTGTGGGTTTTCAATTTCTAAAATTCCCTACCGTCTGCAGCCGGATTTTGATTAGAAGCGCTCGTAGTCGCCTGGAAATTTTGTCAGAAAAGTGGAAAACTGCTGAAAACTAAAACTTTTGAGCACAGCTGGTTATCGACAGACAAGTTCGGATGTAGATATTCGATAGCATCCAGTGCTCACATTCATCCTCAGCGTCAAACCTCCCGCTCGACAGTAGTTAAACGATGTATATTGAAAGAAATGGTAATCGATCAAAGATTTCATATTTATTAAGTAATAGATTTGAATAACTTTAATGAATTTCACTAATGGTTAATTAATTTTAATATGCATTTTGGCAAATTGATATCTGTTTTTCGAATTGACCTAGAAAATATCATTTACGAATATTTTCTAGGTTATTTTCGTAATCAGCACCTGAAAATACGTTACCTTACGTAGTTTTAACGGAAATGGAATAGAATCAGTTATGAATGTGCCTTTTACATATTTTTAATTTTTCGGATGTTCTTGTATATTTTTGGTGAAAAATATGGACTTTGTTGGGTCTCTCTTGAATGATATTTTACTTTTGGACTAGAAAGAAAATTTCCCAACAGATTTTAAACCATATTCACCAAAATTCGGAAAAGTCATCAAAGTAAAGTATTACCAAAAATATAATATTCAAAATTTTGAACAAACCTGGAAGCGACTTCACATTTATTTAGTTTTAAGATTCTAACAAGATTTTAGGATAAATAATTTGCATATACAGCCTAAAAACTTGATAAAAGGGAAATCGAAGTTGAATTCTTCCATTTTTTAAACTGTAATTAATTATTTGAGTGGAAGCTAAATTGAGCATCTTTGAAATTATCGTATTTGAATTTACATGGACACTGTGAAATGCTGTGCATGAAATTTAATGTACGTGAGTGGAAAAAACTTCCAATACATGTGCATTAAAGTTCAGTCATATTTTTCTATCAGTGTATGGAAGTCATAAAGCACGGCTATAAAATCATTCAATTTCTAATCTAATCTCTTCAACTTCACACTTCCAAATAAGAACCTGTCATAATTTCTGGAAACAACGCCCCTTTTTTTCTCACTCTTGAATAAAAGGAGAATTATTCAGAACTCCGATAATCATCCAATTCGAAGGCAAAGGCCGCAACTTTGGAAATATTATCACTTCCACTTTTCTTCACGAATCAACTATATGAATGCCTAAGTAGGTTTTTTACATAAATGCGGTTTCGTCAAGTAACTTTCGTAACACCTTTTTCTGGGAGTGTTTTACTATTATTATGTGACGGGGTTGCAGTGACACAGGAGACAAGGGTGTTCCTGATGAGACCGATAAAGTCGACGAGGTTATTTAAGGGTTCCTTTACAGTTATTCCTTCGCACGGACGGAGAATTATAATGACATTGTGAATATAATGTGTGTCCCGTGTCACATTCCCACACGCGTTTGATACCTTGTAAAAGTCGTGGGATCATCGCACGAAGAGGTGAAACATAATTCATAAAGCACAAACTTGACTATCAACGAGTAGAAATCAAAGTTGCTAAATAAGCAGGACTGCCACGCAGTTACTTTAGTCACTTTTTAATCACTTTTTTAAGAAAAATGCACTAGTCACTTTTTTCAGCAAAAGGCTAATTTAGTCACTTTAGTCCATCTCATTTGGGATTTTATCTAAAAAAAAAAGAAAATTTGATTAATCTATGTATGAAATCCACAGTAATCTATTATGTGAAAATGCTATTTAATGTCAGACTTCACACTGCTTCATCTAATCTCCGCTTTTTCCCTTTTTTAAAGTATTTCTCTTTTTCCACTATTTTCAAGAAACTTCCGCTTTTTTCCATTTTTCTTGTTTTTTTTTTTGTTTTTTTTTTCGCTTAAGTCCATGTGAAGAGTGGATCACGTGACCGGCTTCCTACCTTACCGACACTTTTTTTATTTGTAAACTTATTTTCACACGAATAGCCACATAAAGTTGAAAATTTGGGATAATAAATAAAAAGCACTAAGAAACGCGGCGCTGGTCCTACATTTTTATGATTATGAAGAAAAAAAAAAAAAATTGTTTGAAAAAAAAAACTTTTTTCACAATTATAACAATTTAGGAGCAGACCCGCGTTTCTTAGTGCTTCTCATTTATTATCCCAAATTTTCAACTCGATATGGCTATTCGTGTGAAAATAAGTCTACAAATAAAAACAGTGTCGGTAAGGTAGGAAGCCAGTCACGTGATCCATCCCTCACATGGCCTTAAGGGCATGCCATACTTCGTCGTGTGTTAAATCGGGTTCAGTTCCCCCGGGTTTTTGTCCACGAAAATCAAAAAATTTAAAAACTGTATTTGGAGATGCTATAAAATAGAACAACAGACGTCCCCAAACTCTTTTTTTGAGTGATAATATGAAAAAAATTATTCTGTTGAATACAAATTCTCTCTTTATGCACTATTTGGAGATCAGGATTCGTTTTTGAAATATCTGCCATTCCGATAATGTCGGTCTCTATTGTACCTGCAAATACACACATTTTAATCAAATTCAGCAAAATGAATCTTTTTTACATTATTTCACAACAAAAGAGTTCGGGGACGTCCGTTAGCATGTTCGCTATTATTCCTCAAATTTTTAAGGAAAAATGTTTATCATTGTAGGAAAAAAGCAGGGGGAACCTAACACTGCTAAAATCGGTAATTTTCTAAGTATCAAATGCCCTTAAGGTAGTTGTCGTGCCGAATATAAGAATTCGGAAAAAAATAGTTCTTCAATGATTTTAAAAATTAAACATTTTTCACTAGTGACATTAATTCAAATACAAAACATTATTTTCGATGAAAAAAATCGAAAACTTAGAAATATATTTCAACCCTACAACCACACACTGGGGTGCAAATGCAACGCTCGAAAGATTCTATCCCTGCTCATTTTTGCATGTGTACGACACTTTTTGCCCTTTAAACCATGTTTTCATCAATGCACGTTTAACAAATTTGACTTTATCACACTCCCTTCTCTGCGCTATTAAAAAGCGAAAAGATTCAGGTTAAATTGAACCGTATTCGCGCAAATGGGAAGTATTTTACGCGAACAAGAAAGTTGTTGAACGATGGTACCCCATTGTGGGGTTGGAAAGCAAAAAAATTGATAGGTGGCTTCTAGGGTTAACAATGCTTTTTGCAACTGCATTTTCTCATCATCGCATTTTATTTATTGTTAAAAAATGGTTGAATTTAAATTAATAATTGCTTATTTAATTCAGGAAAACATTCTCTACAATTCTACTGTTTCCAATTTTGAGCGTAAACTTTTCTGTGGCTGGAATGGCTACAACTGTTTTTCAAGAGAAAAAGATTTCTCAAACAAATACTTACATTCGAAGATCATGTGCCTATTAAAAAAATAAATAAAAATAGGTAATAAGTAATAAGTTATGGAAAGAAAATGTGTAATTACAAGAACTATTGTCCAAATAATTATTTTTCGCGAATTTGAAACTTTTTTGGTAAAAACTAAAATGTTTGTATAGGATATGACCGATAATATCATTTTAATTCTTAAAATCATATAAGACTGTTTTTCAAGAGACCTAATTTTTGGCACGAGAACTACCTTAATCCTTTAACGGCCACTGTTGCAGGTGAGCAACGTTGACTATTTTCGTTTTTCTTGATTTTCTTCCAAAATTGATCAGAAAATGAAAATACATTATACCCCAATTTTTTCAGCATTTTGATTCAACGGAAACTAGGCTTGGCCTTTAAAGGGTTAAAGTGAGCAAAGATTGCGATTTCTAGCTATGAGCTAGTTGCTTTTCACCGTTTTTATGGGTTTTAGAAAATAAGTTCCAGTTTGTTTAAATGTTTACAGTAATATGAGATAATAAAGCAGTGACTTATAAGCAAGAACAATGTTTTATTTGTGTTTGTTTTTATTGATACTACTCCAATTCCTACAATACTCCCATGCGAAAAAGTTATGTATAATGGGAAATATTATGTATAATTTTCATTTGTTTCATACAAAAAATGAAAATTATGCACAATATTTCCTAGTATGTATAACTTTTGCACCTGTGCCTGTTTTATTAACTCCCACTGCATTAATCGTGACGTCAGAGCCTCTCCTAACCTGGGTGATACTACCGCAGTATTATGTTTAATATTGAAACATTCCAAATTTTAACTGCAACCAATTTCACGTTTTGTTTTATCTGCTTTGGCTATCAGCTTAGACGCCATTTCCTGGTAGAATAAATCTAATTCACTTGAATGCGACTTTTTCGATATTTTTCTTCAGCAATTCGCTCAGGAAAACTAAAATAGAAAGTCCATATCCAGTAGCTAGACGATAGAGGTTCATACCAGTGAACTTCGAGACCAGACTCAAGTATGTTTATCAGGATCTTGTCAGAGACATAAAAAAACTGTGAATTTCTCTCAAATAGCATAGTCTTCACATAGTGGCCGAAGGCTTCTTTGACGAGTTTCATCTCAGGACGGCCATATTTATCCAGGTGACTTTGAACGAATAGATCAGATGTGATTTCTCTATCTATGCAAGCAAGCTTCTCGTGATGCAATAGCATCTTTCGGCATTCTTCACGAGTAATATTAATTCTAGGCTTCTTCAACAAAGTTTCCGTAATTGTATATAAACTAGAGATAAAGCGGTTAAAAATTGGGATGTGGAAATCAAAAATAATTTAAATACATTGCCGACACACAGCCCTTCACATAGTCACTTTATACATTTAATAATCCGAGCAGAAGGTTATTAATGACATATTAACTAAGGTTTGATAAGAAGCAAACATAACCTGATGAGCTGATCTGCCCCCTACTTAGTATGTTAAAAAAGTGAGTAATTATCGTGGTACTCCAATACCCTTCCTCAACGATAATTTCCTGAAGCCCCCTTTTACACGATGATGATGATACTTTGTCGAAATGTGTTTTGTTGGTCTGCTGAACTCCTTATTCGCTAAAAACTTCAGACACTTTGATTATCCTCTAATGTCTTCGTTGATGAACGTTGACCTTCTCCAAAATGTTTTGGTAGTTGTCGCAATCAAATATCTTCTTGGCAAACTTATGCAAGTGCAATAAACTGTGCCTCTGTTGACGATAGAGCGACACACTCTTGCTTCTTACACGCCCAGTGCATTGTACTCTCTATAAATTTAAACAAGTATCCACTCTTGGATTTTCTATCAGCTTTGTTTTGAGCCCAATCCTACATATCTTGCATCTAGTGGAATGTTTGATTCCTTCGCATCTTCCTGTTTAGTTGATTTCAACATACTTTCGATGTATTGAGGTTGACTAATGCTGAAAACCCTTTCCTTATCTTGATCAACTTGAATCCCGAGATAATGACACAATTTACCTAAAATAGTTAGATGAAAATGTTGCCCCAAAGCTTCGCCTATTTTTAGTATCTGATCTTCTTGTTTGCTTGCAATAACTAAATTATCAACGTAATCAATGAGATGAATTTTTCTTTTTTCTTTAGTTTTTATATGTAACTAAGGATCAGCTTTTCCTTGAATAGAATCATTTTCTTCTAAAGTTTTATCAAGCTTCTTATTTCAATCTGTAGCAGCTTGTTTCAAATCTTATGAAGATTTATTCAATTTACATACCATATCTTCCTTACCTGGAACTACAAATTCTTCTGGCGGCTTCATGAGAACTGTTTTCTTTAAGTCACTGTTGAGAGGAACTGTTTTTACATCATAGTGATACAGGAGCATCTTCTGCTTTCCTGCGATGGCTAACAATCTTCATAAATAAATATAATACAATACATTATAGTCTCTGAAAAGTATTCTGCCTCACGACCGATGCAAAAACTTCATCGTATGCGACTTTAAAATTTTGAAAAAGACCTTGTACAACTAAACTGGCTCTATTTTCAGTTACAATACTTTCAGAATTTTTCTTGAATTCAAAAATCCATTTGCATCTGATAACTTTTTTATTTTTAGCTTGTTCGAGGAGCACCCAGGAAACATTTTTCTTCAAGGGCAGTATTGAAACTGCTCAATTCCTGTATGGTGGTATACCTTTATTACTTCGATTTTAACGCCTTACTCCAATGTCCTGAATCCCTTCTGGGATGAGCTCATTAATATCGCTGCTGAGTTGTTATCTTCTTCTGCTTCCTCATAGGCCTGATCACTTGATTAATTTTCAGTGTTTTCCTCTTCAGTGTTTCATTCTTCAGAATCTTCATTAGCTTCCGATACGTCGTCCGATACGTCAGCTGATACTTCCCCGTTTATACACTCGATAACGTTTTATTTTTTAGCTTCTACCGTCTGCTTCTTTGCGTTATCAACGATAACATCTCGGCTGAGCTTGATGTGGTTTGTTTTTGTTTTCGTCGTCTCCGACTCTTCCGAGTATCTCAGAAAAATTATTGTTTCTGCTTTTCACATCCAGCATTCTTCGCTTTTCCTCAGGGATGTGTGCATAAGCTGTACAACCAGATATCTGTAAATTTTTCACATCTGGTTTTCTGGAAAGCCACAGTTCGTATGGCGTTTTGTCCTTGCTTCTTGTAGGTAGCCTATTCTGCAAATAATTAGCGGTATTCCCTGCTTTCGCACAGTATTTTTTGTCCGATTTTGCGTCTGTGAGCAACCATCTGGCCATTTCCATTAGTGACCTATTTTTCCATTCTGCCACTCCATTTTTCTGTGGTAAGTAAGTAGTAGATTATCGATAATCCTTTTCGGTCTATCGTGAAATGAAGTGATGAATAATCCATCGAAAGAGCCTAGTGTTTTCTGCCTTAAAGATCAATTGTGAATTGAAGTGATTTTCCCGACTCCATATTTCGAAGAACGATCCTGGTCTGAGCTTTTAGAGCCTACATCCGGGCTAAGTATACAAAACTATCTAAATATTTTTTATGTGACATGTGTCAATTAGATCGCGGGTTGGAAAACGGATGAGTTTTCTAGGTTGCTCTTCACAAGCAGAATTGCAACGAACAAAGTGTGGGTTGAAGTTCTTATGGTGGGTGGTTCCCTAGGGATGTGAGAACATCAGTCAATCTGATGATTTCATAAAATATGACAAGAAATCCTATCATTTTTCTAAGAAAATTTAGGTCGGCCTCACTGATGCAGGAGTGGTTTTTGTGAGGTTTGGGAGGGGGGCGGGTTTAATATCATATCTCAGATCACTAAGTTCATAAAAAATTATAAGGACTTTGACCATTATAGAAATTTTTAGATTTTCGTAAGTACGTGATCTAAAAATATCCCTAATGCACGTGCAGAAAAATTCAGACACATGTCTCCGCATTCTGGTGGTTTCCTGGGGATGTTCGAGCATCATATTTCAGATCATTATGTTGATAAAAATTCATTAGGATGAACGACTCTTAGGATTACAAAAATTTTTCGATTTTCCGAAGTAAGACTTTTCGCACGACTCGTCACGTGCACAGTTGGATACAAATGACTGAAAGTGCAATTCAGATTATTTTATTAATTTCATTATTCAGTTGGTAAAAGTTTGAACTATTCGAGTGAGCTTAGATTTCGCTTTTTTGTTCACCTGGAAAGTCTTGAATTTGGCATAAGGGGGAAGTGGTGCTGAGATCGCTAATCTCCATGCACGTACACTGTCCCAAAAGTGGTTCACCTACATACAATTTCAAAGCTCTGTGAGTCCCAAAATACGTATCGGACCCAAAAAGTTTATGGGACTTTTCGAATTATTTTTTTATGTGTAAAAATTTTAGACCTCGTTATGGGAAGGCCCGCCTGATTTGAATGAAACCACGACTATAAAATGTAATGCAAGCCTCTGACACACGCGTTGTGTCGTATGTCATAGACCGGAGGTTTGCTTATCTTTATTTACTGAAAGGAACCCTTCAGTTATTCTTTTGACTTCGTACAGTGATATTGATATGTGTATGGAAAAGAAAAGAAATGGATATGCTGTAATCAGGTACGAGTAATGACAACGTTCATTACTAATTTAGAGACTTTCAGTTCATTTTTGGTGTGGGCCCAATGTTTCTGCTTTAAAAAAAAATTAAATAAAAATTGATTTTATTGCGCATTATTTGAGTATTTAAGCGTAAGACTTTATGTATTTGTATAATGTGTGGATTAAGGTGGATTTGTTCATTTTACAGAAAAAGAAACTCCATAATTGGTTTTCTTTTTTTGTTAAAATTAAAGTAAACTTAGGGAAATCCTTCAAGAGTACGGAGTACATGGATGGCTCCTGCAAGCATTACAAACAATATATTCAGGCAGTGAAGCGAGTTTAAGGGTAAATGGGAAACTGAGTGACTGTTTTGATATTGTGCAAGACGTAAAACAAGGATGCGTTATGTCCTCATGGCTATTTATCATATTTATGGACAAGTGTTTAACAATGGCACTCTTCGACGAAGAAGGTGTAAATTTCGAAACAGTGAAGGCTCGTGGATTGGCTTTCGCAGATGACAAGATTGTTACGGCAGAATCAATCGAGGACTTGCAAAGAATGTTGAAGGAACTGAATACAAGCATGAAGAACATGGGCCTGAAAATTAACGTAAATAAAACAAAGGTAATGATTTTCGAAGAAAAAAGTAAGAAAACAATGTGCAACATTGTCCTAAATGATGAGAGATTAACGCAAGTTGAAAAATACGTATTTCTAGGTAGCCTATTCACTAGCGACGGGAAAATAGATGGGGAGTTAGATAGGTGCATAAATGAGGGTAAGAAGGTAATCAGTAGAGCAGGGTCCATTCTCAGAGATAAAAAAAAATGAAAAAAATTGGTAATGACTGTATATAATACTATGATTGTACCGGATGTACTATACGGTAGCGACACACGGACATATTAAGAACAGGACATGAGTAAAATTAACGCGATTGGCATGAAATCTCTGCGCACAATATGCGGGAAAGAGAATGTGAGTAGAGTGAATGAAGCCTAAAACAAAGACCTTGGATACTAATGGGCCCAAGTGGAGAGCCACACATAACACATTTCTTTAAGTATAGTAAATTTCTTATTAAATTATTTCTTTCTGAAAAAATGACCTTTTTTTATTATTGTTTTTTTTAGATATATTATTATACTTACAAGCAGGTTCAAGAAAAATCACCAAAATGTGTGTAACTAATGAATATCCATGAAATTGTTTCGATGTATGTATACTCCTTGCTATCTCATTGCACCTTATAAGTTTTTATTTACTTTTTCTGATTTGTCAAGTCATGAGAAAAATATTTTCGTTTCGTTGAAGGGTCAGACATTTGAGGACACGATTAAAAATCACTTTAACATTTATTCAAAAAATGAACGAAAAATATTTTCATCTGGTAAATCGACTAAGCCATGCATCGCGCAATATGTATGTATGAATGTATGTATATATGTATGTTTGCCATGGAGATGTGCAGTCATATCTATATGACTTTGTCAAAAAACAATATTTTTTACAATTTTACAGTGTGAAAAGAGTCTCTGACTTTTGGGCTCCTCCAAAATATATTTTTGAACAGTCCAAAGAGGGGCTACACACTACGAAATCTGGAAATCCAAAAACTGTCAATGTGTTCACATGATGTTGAAAAACAAAACCAATTAAAATTAAAAAATTTGAAAAAACTCCCGGTTTCCATGTTTTTGGAAAGGAAAAGGATCATTGTACCAAATACTAAGGTGTACTGTTATTTTCTGTTTCAGGTACGTATGAATCATACAGTGGATTATTTTCTATTTCAAAATAGAACTTGATGATCGGATTGGTATGTAAAAGATAGTATGTAAAGATAAATTCTCAACGAAAAATTTTATAGTTGATATTTTAATCGTGAAGGATTTTAATTTTGAATCAAAAACCACTGAATTCATCCAAAAAAGATGTATTTCCAAACATCTTTGAAGCGAATTCAAATTATTCATAAAAAGTAGAAAAATATTTTAAAATTGAAAAAATTGGCCAATAATCTTGCAGATTGTTTTTACATGTTTAGGCATTTTTAAATCTTTAAAACTTGATCTAAAAAAACTAAAAGACGTTAAGTACCTTACAAAATTTCTACGAAGCTTCGACAGTTTTTTACGAAATCTTCAAAGAATAACATTTTGTGTTTCATTTTTTGCAATCTTTTTAAAACTTCTTTTTCAAAAACTTCCAAATATCTTTTAAAATAATTTGAACTGTTTCTTTAATTGTTTCCTAATTAGTTTAAAATTGTCAGGATTTTACTTTAGATTTTTTTTAAACTTCCAAAAACCTTTTGAAAAGATTTCAATTTTTCCTACATTTTTTCAACCATTTTTTAAAATCAAATAAATTGTCTTAGTATGGGCCAGCTGTTATTTTACTTTTAAACCAGAAGGATGGTTCTGGAAAAGGTTTCAAGCTATTTATCTAAAAAATTTGGAAAAATGGTCAAAGTAAACGATTACCGAACAAATTTTTGAAAAGGTAATAAAAATATATAAGCATTTATAATTTATTAACAAACCGCGATTTATCTAATATATTATAAATTACATTTATAACATATTAATTATATACATACATAAGGTCAGAAGAAGAAAACGTCCCCTGTGTAGTTTATTCTTGCATAGTTAATTAATTTAAATGTTTGTTTCTAATAAATTCAGTTTCGTATATCCATGAAAACAGAATTATTTTCCAATATTTAAAATTTATTCACAACGAAAATGTATTCTATTATCAATAACGTTTAGAAACATTCAGAAATAAATCTCATAAAATAAAATTACTTATTTCAAAGTTTTTATTGACAAAATTAATGGTACAGGAAATTCCTAATCTTCATTAATAGATAAATAAACTCAATTGTATCAAATAAGTTCATTTTCAATAAACTAGTTCCATTTTGAACTGAAGAGATGGATTTTGAACTAAAAATAATGAATTTTCAGAGAAATGAATTTTTAACAAAGTTGTTGAGCTTTGAACTGAGTAATTAAATTTTCTACTAAAAAAGGTGACTTCTTTGTGAAAAATTTTACAGTTGATATGTCGATCAAAAAGGAGTTTAATTTTAGATGATAACCGTTGAATTCGTCCAGAAAAGATCAATTTTCAAAAATCTTTGGAACTAACTCACTTCCTGAAATGTAGAAAAATATTACGAAATTGAAGAAATTGGCTGATAATTTTGCAAATTTTTTTTTTACGATTTCAGAAACTTTTGTTATGCCTTTAAAACTTGATTAAAAAAATAAATCGTTAAAAATTTTCTTATAAATCTTAAGACAAGTTTTTAATTCTTATGGTAGGTTTTAAAATTTCTACAAAGCTTCGAAAGTTTTTAGCAAAATTTTCAAAAATTCACATTTAGTTTTGCGTTTTTTCAAATCTTTTGAAAGCCTCTAAACTTTCTAAGGATTTCTGAAATGAATCGAATTCTTCCTCAAATTGTTTTCGACATTTTTTTCAAATCGTCAAGGTGATTTTTGAGAAATTTTTCAAAACTTCATTATACTTTTAAAATGTTTTCAATTGTCCAAATTTTTTCAACCATAAATTAAATAAATTGTCTTAGTATTTGCCACATTTTTTAAAATCATTTGTCGAAATCATCAAAACTTAAATTTTTTTAATTTTTCAGAAAACTTCTCGTATTTTAAATTATATTTTATTATAATCCATGGGGGAAAATAGTAAAAAAAGTTAGTTCACATTGTTTTTTGATTGTTCTTGTATTCCTCGAAGAAAACACAAATATTTTTTGGTCTTCTCTACCTGAAGTTTAACTTCTGAACTAAAAAGATGATTACCATTAAAAGATGATAAAAAAATGTATCATGAAATAATATTACTCATTTGAAAATTTTGATTTACAAAATTAGTCGCGCAGGACATTCCTGATCTTTATCCATGGATAAATAAACAGAAAGTAGCTACGGAAACTCATATTGTCGCAGCTTAGCAACCGACCAGGATTCTAATCAGATGACTGCAGATTTAATTTAAGCTATATCTAGAAGTCTCGTTATTCAGTTAAGGGCATTGAAAGGTATAGTAAATTATCATTTTTGATGCTTTAGATCTATTTATTTGAATTACAACTAAATGCTTTTTCACTGTAACACATTATTTGATTGAAAACACAATTTAGATACACAGCTAACGAAAATATTACAAGGACCATAACTGGAAGGCTGAAAAATTATAGTTATTATTTGTAATTAAGTTTAGTTCCTAAGGTATATCACCAGGAGGTTTTCCATGATCTTTAGGAGGTTTTCCAGGATGATGCCAAGGGTGTCCTCCAGGATAATCCCAAGGGTGTCCTCCAGGATGATCCCAAGGGTCTTGGTCAGGAGGATGTAATGTTGTATAAGGTAATATAGATTGGTTAAACTTTATGCCAAATAATTCAGCAACCAGTTCTGGCATTGGAACATATTTTTTATCACCTGGATTCCCGTAGTTTAACATAATTGGTTTATTATCTTTAATAGGTCCTAGGTACAGTTGACGAATATTAGTATCTTCGTCTACTGCAGCAAGGACATTGCTATTGCCGACATAATTTACTAGGCACGGAACTCGGTCATAATATGTCTTTAGATTTCTCAAACTTCCATCAGCTAATATGTAGAAAACGTCTTTATCCACAGGAAGAGGGTGTGATGTACTATCAACGACGTCTGCATTGTATGGCAATGACTTTTTTATTGCTGTAGAAATAAATGGAAATACATCAATTTTATTAGTTCAAATACTAGCACGACAGAAGAGGACAGCGCATGAAATATACTTGAAGGATCGACAGAAGAAAGGGAAATGGCTCAATGGTATAACAATAATAATAACAATAATAAAATAACAGCTCAAAATTATTCAATTTAAACCAAAGTAAGGCACATTTTTCTGTGTCAGTTCGGGCGTCTTTTGGAATACGCCGTTCTTAGATAAGGATTTCCTTTTTTATATATTTTATTTCTTTTAAGGCTCTTTTTGCGATTCAAGCGGAGGCGTCGTTTTATGGACAAGGTTACATACTAAAAATTTGACACAATTTTTGCACCCATGGATAAAATTTTGATTATTTTCAAAATGTATACAATTTTAATGACCCAGAGAATGAGAGATCAAAGTTGAGATAAAGAAAATGGCCAAAGAATTTACCAAAGAATAACGATATATGAATATACTATTATATGCAAAGACGAAAAATTGAAATTAAAGATTATAGATGAGATATTATATTGTATAATAATTACCTTTAGAATTAATTAAAACCGCCGGGGTGAAGGTTAGAGTAGCAAGAGCAAGAAAGATATGCATCGTCTGAAAATAGAGGATACTGTTTCATAATAATTTGGAGAATTTCGTGTACAGTATAACTAATGATTATGCTGGATTTTCAGTAGAGCATTTATACCAGTTGTTATTTATTATTTTATCGAAAAGACCCATATAACGAATAATATAAAAATAATAAAAAGGTTATTTAAAATTGTTAACTATACCGAAAGAGGTTAAGAAACATTTTTCAAACAGAATTAAAAAGTGGGGTTCAAAATAAATTTTAATAGTTAATTCGATTTCAAAGAAACTAGCATCATCCATCGTACACTACACGTGAGTGTAGTTTTTCGATTTGAGGAAAAAAGCCATTTTTAATACAAAATAAAAGTGTGGAATAACTGTTTTTGTAAGTGTATATGTTCATTTGTTTATCATGTATTAAATATAGTTTTCCTGAATCCTTGGGAAAATTAGAGAAGGTTTTTCAATATTTTAAATAGGTGAAATCAACATTTCAACAAAAAAAGTAATTTTCAACGAAATAGCTACATTTTCAAACAAAGAGATGGAATCTGAAACAAAATTATGAATTTTCAAACACAGAAATGAATTTTTAACAAAGTACTTGAATGTAGTTGAACTAATGGAAATTTTTTATTTTTAGTGTTTTAATGTTTCAAATTACCGTAAGTTGAATCTAAGCGGCGCTTATGTTGGAGAAAGCGGGCACCCTTAGTTCTGCATTTAAAACGCGGTTTTGTTTCTTCTGGGATTTGGAATTCAAGTTTTACAATTGTTAATTGCGAGCCACTATATTCTTCACCTAAAATAAGAAGAAAAATATAAAGTTTTCTGAACAAAACTTATGAAAGTGAGTATAAAGTGATTATAATTTTCTTGCAAAACTGAAAACTTAAAAAAAATCAGTTATCGCAAAACAAGTTTTGATTTTTTTAGATATATTATCATACTCTCAAGAAGGTTTAGAAAAAATCTCTAAAATGTGTGTCAAATTATGAATATACATTAAAATTTTCCGGGTTATATATACTAGTTGCTATCTCAGTAAGCCCTCTAAGTTGTTGTTCTCTTTTTCCAAATTGTAAAGTCATGAAAAAGATGTTTCCGTTTAGGGAAAGGCTTATGAATTCTAGGGCAAGATTGATAAACATGTGCATTAGGCTTTCTAATTTGTCCTGTCATGCGAAAAATATTTTCGTTTAGTTGAAGGTTCAGACATTTGAGGAAAAGATTGAAAAATATTTTAATCCTTATTCAAGCAATGAGCAAAGAATATTCTTGACTTGTAAATCGGCCAAGGCATTCAATCTGGATCATGGTACGTTATTTACAAATTATTGCTAGAAACTAGAAAAATAAGAAATATTTTCACAATTCATCTATTTTGGCCTACTTTATTTACGATACAAATAATAATTATCAAATAATAATAATTAATTACGATACAAATATGCTGCTCATAGCATATTTTGACAATATCATTACAGAAGCGACTTTATTGAAAACAAAAAACATATAAAAACATTTAAATTAATTAGCCATGCAAAAGTGAATAAACCACCCTTGGCACGTTTTCGAAAAAAGTATATGAGGGTAGAGGGGTTAGTTAGAAAAAAGTAATAAATTTTAATAATAATTTAAACAAAAAGACTTTTAGTAACTAGTTCCAGAAGAATTTACGTTTTCCAAAAATTATTCTCTCCATTGTTTATGTGTTAATTGTTCATAACTTAAAAGCTAAAGCAAAGTTGAAAATTTAATAATAACCGAAACTTTCTGGAATGACTGTAGGAGAAGATAGTTATGAACAATAATTATTCGTTTCAGTAAATTATAAGTAAATTTTTAGATTAGCAAATTAATTTTCAACAACAAAAAAAACAAATTATTGAATATTCAACCCAATAATATGAATTTTCAACAAAAAAAGTTAATTCTCGACCAAATTGTTTAATTTTTAACCAAATTGTTGAATATTCAACCCAATAATATAAATTTTCAATAACAAAGTTAATTCTCGACCAAATAGTTTAATTTTCTACTAAAATTAATATTGAAACATGAGTTAAGATGTTTTTAATCCAATTAGGGGCCATTCATATACCACATGCACCATTGGAGAAGCGAATTTAAGGAATTTAGAGAAAAATTTTAAAATTTTTAGCCATGCAAAAATAAATAAACCACATCTGGGTCATTTTCGAAAAAGGTATATAAGAGACAGAAAAAGAAAACGTCTTCGATGTAGTTAACATTTATGTAATTAGGAAAAGGTTTTTAATAAGGAAAGTTTTTGCTTTGTAATTTATTCATTTATTTTTCTATAGTTAATTAATTTAAACGGTTTTTTGTCTAATAAATTAACTTCTTTAATGGTTTCGTCAAAACTTGGGAATTTTCGACTACATTATTTATAATTCCTCTCAATTTTTTATATCTGATTTATCAATAACAAAATTTTCAAATTAAAAAACTGCATAATGTAAAACGCCATTTTGTTTTTCAAAATCGGGATTTCGAATTTGAAATCAGCTAACTGAAAAACTTGTTTACACGATTTATTGATTTCATGTAAAAAATACCATTTTCAATTTGAAAAATCACAATTGTTTTGAATAATTCCGTTTTAGAAATTTTAATCTCAAATCATTCGATTTTGAGATTCTTCAATTCAAAATAAAATTATTCAATTTTAAACGCCTTTAATTAGAAATAATAGAATAAAAATTTCTTTGAATTTTAAATAATCCAATTTTTAAAATCCTTATCTGAAAATATACAATTTTCATTCTTTCAAAATCGTCCAATTTCCAAAATTTGAGTATAACATTTTTCAATTTTGAGACCTTAACAACATGGTTAACTATTGAACACAATGTTTAAATTTGCTACAAAAAAAGAACGAATTTTCAATAAAAAATGGAATAGTCAGATAAAAATAAAAAATAAAATAGTTCAGATAAAATTGACTTGTTAATAAAAAAGACGAAGTTTTACAACATCGTTAAGTTCTTAACCAAAGAGGTGAATCTTACAAATAATTTGAATGTTGAAAAAAGCAGTTCAACTTTCAACCAAGTAGTTGGATTTTTAAACAAAGGAGATAAATTTTGACTCGAAAACTTGATGTTTTAAATAAAGAGATAAATTTTCCACAAAATAAGATAATTTTCTTCCGAAAAAGTCGAATTTTCAAAAAATTTAACTCCCAAAATATATAATTTTTATAAATTAGTTCAACTTTCAACCAAGTAGTTGAATTTAATCAACCAAAGAAGCTTAATTTTTAACGAAAAATGTAATAGTTCATATTTCAACAAAAACTGATTTCAACTTAAATATAATGCAGTTGAATTAAACCAATAATACTAATTTTCCACAAAATAGTTGAATCCTAAACAAAAACAAATTATTTTTATTTTATCCCTAAAAAGATTTTCTACAAATCTCTTGAGTACGTTTTTATGAAAGAAAAATTTATTTATGACTCACGCCATTGTTATTTTTATAAAAAAGATTGAAAAAAAAAATTGTTATCTAAACAGAAAGAAATAACAGAACATCCTACACAAACATTGCTAAGTAAAAAAAAACATTTCTAACATTTACCTGCAATATTTTTCCTTAGAGTTAACCTTCAATCGCCTTCCACAAATATTCAAAATTAACAATTGGAATATCTTTCCCGATTTTATAAATAGTTTTCCAGAATGATCATTTTTTAACTTGAGATATATTTAGTGTATTCTTGAATAAATAATTACTTCCCAATATTAAAAAGTCGTTCATAATGAAAATGTACTCTTTTATTGATAATGTTTACAAGCATTGAGAAAACAAGTTTTATTACGGAATAATAATACTTATTTGAAAATTTTTATTCTCAAAATTAATAATGCAGGAAATTCCTGTTCTTTATTCAAAGATAAATAAACAGAAAGCAGCTACTCAAACTCATATTATCGCAGCGTAGCAAACAACCAGGATCCTAATCAGGTGACTGCAGCTTTCAAAGAAAAGAAAGAAAAAACGTAATAAGAAAAAATAGAAAAGAAAACAATTCGCGAGTTTGAGAAGTTTTGTTCCAGTGTCATGAATTTTGCACATTGCGTTTGAATATTAGGATATTTAATATCATACTTTAATTGAAGCTATATCTAGAAGTCTCGTTATTCAGTTAGGAACATTGAAAGGTATAGTAAAGTATCCTCTCAGAGGCTTTAAATTTATTTATTTATTTGAATTACAACTAAATGTTTTTTCACTGTAACACTTCAGTTGATTGAAAACACAATTTCAATGCATACCTAATTAAAACATTACAAGGGCCATAACTGGAAGGCCGAAAATTTATGGTTAATATTTGTAATTAAGTTTAGTTCCTAAAGTTTAGAAGGTTTTGGACTACGTTTTCCTAATTTTGTCAAAGTATTTATAGGTTTGTCAAACTTAATGCCATACAAGTCAGCAAACTCTTGAGGCATTGGAACATATTTTTTATCACCTGGATTTTCGTAGTTTAACATAATTAGTTTCTTATCTTTAAGAACTTTAGATTTCTAGCACGTCCATTGGGTAATTTGTAGAAAACATCTTTATCCAAAGGAAGATGAAGTTGCCAAAAGAGAACGACGTCTGCATTGTATGGCAATGACTCTTTTAATTCTGTAAAAAAATAAAAATATATCAATTTTATTAGTTCAAATATTAGCACGGAAGAATAGAAAAGCGCATGAAATATGTCGGAAGGATCGTCAGACGAAAGGGTGCTAGTGCCAAACTTCGGAAAATAATGATATTGGTTAAAAAATGTTCTTTGGCCTAACTCATGTCCCTATAGAAGATTGTGGTCATGCTTGATTTTGAAGAGGGCCAAATCCACGTTCGGTAATTAAAAAAAAGTAATTAACTGCGATCGCCTGTCCAGCGAATGTGAAATGCTATATGAAACAGACGGGGTTAGTAGACGCTTTAAAAGACTCTTTTAAAGAATTATTAGGAGGTGAAGATATAGGGCAACAGAACTCCGAGATAGAAAATAATGCATTAGAAAACCCAGTTGAAAAAGTCTGTGTCACTGCGGTTAGAGATATAATCAAGAGCTTAAAAAATGGTACGGCTGCTGGTGTAGACAGTATTAGCGCTGAAATACTTAAATACGGTGGCGAGTACATACCCCACAAGCTGTGTGAATTGATAAATTTATGTATCGAAATGGGGGTAGTCCCAGACGATTAGAGAAAAGCAATTATTGTACCAATATACAAAAGAAAGGGAGATGAAAGCAACTGGAATAATTACAGAGGTATCAGCTTATTAAGTACAGTAAGTAAAATATACTCAAAAATACTTATTCGCAGGGTAATGGAAATTACAGAAGAAAAGATATGGGAAGTCCAAAGTGGATTTATACCAGGAAGATCATGTACAGATCAGATATTTAGCTTAATACAGATTACAGAAAAAAGCTTAAGAGTAGGAAAGAAAGTTTCCTGCTCATTTGTTGACCTAGAAAAAGCATTTGACAAGGTAAATATAAATGAAGTTTGAGAAGTCCTTAAAGATGGCTTTCGCAGATGACAAGATTGTTATGGCAGAAACAATCGAGGACTTGCAAAGAATGTTGAATAAACCTAATACAAGCATAAAGAAGATGAGCCTCAAAATGAACGTAAATAGAACAAAGGTGTTCGAAGGAAACACTAAGAAAACAATAGGCAACATTGTCCTGAATGATGAGAGATTAGAGCAAGGTGACAAATACTTGTATCTGGGTAGCCTATTCCCTAGCGACGTAAAAATAGATGGGGACTTAGATAGGCATATTAATGAGGGTAAGAAGGCAATCGGTAGAGCAGGGTCCATTCTCGGAATTAAAAACAAATAAAAAAAACTAAAATGACCGTACATAATTCTATATTTGTACCGACTGTACTATACGGTAGCAAGACATGGACATGTCAGGAGAAGAATAAGAGTAAAATTAATGCGATTGGCATGAAACCTCTGTACAGAATTTCCGGGGAAACACTGATGGACAAAGTGAGAAACAAAATAATCCTCAAAGAATGTGGTGTAACTGAGAAAATAGTTGACACATGGGAAAGAAATCATTTAAGATGGTTCGGACATGTTGAAAGAATGAAAGATGAACGTCTAACGAAACAAGTGTATAAAGGTAAAGTAAATGGCAGTATGCCCAAAGGCAGACCGTGGAATGAATGGTTAGAATATGTGAATGAGACCTTAATCCGAAGATACATAAGAAGCCATAAAAACAGGAGAAATTGCATGAAAAAATGCATCGTTGTGATGGAAGCTAGAGTAGTATGCCAGGAAAGAAAAGTGTGGCGACAAATAGTTTGTTAACAGAGTGATAATGGAGTGAACGGCGCCTGAAATAAAAACCTTGGATACTAATGGGCCCAAGTGGGGAACCACACATAAAAACCTTGTGAGGCCTTTCACGTGGGGTGATAGCTAGAGAGATTGATCAGCAACCTGGCTCAGAGCAGTGTTGCGGAACGAACGTGTCACTTGAATAAATAACACGAGAATTCTAGATCAATCTAAAATATCTATACTTTACACATACCCATCCAGACACTACTACTTTTCAACCGAGCAATTCACGCCTACCTAATGGTATAATAAAGAAAAAGTAACAGCTCAAAAGTACTTAATTGAAAAAAAAGTTAGGCAGATTTTTGTGTGTCAGTTCGGGCGTCTTTTGGCATACGGCGTACTTAGATAAGGATTTCCTTTATTAGATATTTGATTTCTTTCAGCGCTCTTTTCGCGATTCAATAGAGCTAGCTAATAGCTCAAAAGGGATTACATTTTTGTTTTTAATTGAAAAATAAAGAAGTAATGCCACTCTTTCTGAGTAAAAATCAGCTTTTCTTGGGACGCGCCGTTCCATTGACAAGGTTAAATACTAAAAGTTTGCCATAATTTTTGCACTTACAGACAAAATTTTGATTACTTTCAAAATGTTTACAATTTTAATGATACGGAGCATGAGAGACAAAAGTCGAAATAAAGAATGTGGCCAAAGGGTTCACCAAAGAATAACGATATATGAATATACTATTGTGCAAAGATGAAAAATTGAAATTAACAATTATAGATGAGATATTATATTGTATGATAATTACCGGCAACATTGACAAAAACAGCCAGGATTAAGAACAGAGTTACATTTTTAACCAAAAAAGATAAATTCTCAACGAAAAATGTTATAATTGATATTCCAATCGAAAAGGATTTCAATTCTAGATCAAAAACCATCGAATTCATTCAAAAAATATTTATTGCCAAACATCTTTGAAGCGAACTCAAATGATTCCTAAAATGTAGAAAAATATTTTAAAATTGAAAAAATTGGCGAAAAATCTTGCAGAGCTTTTTACAAGTTTAGACATATTTAAAAATTTTTCAAACTTAATTCAAAAAAAGAACAAGGTTTTAAGTACCTTTCAAATTTTCTACAAAGCTTGGACAGTTTTCCACAAAATCTTCAAAAAATAACACTTTGTGTTACATTTTTTGCAATCTTTTTAAAACAGCTTTTTCAAAAACTTCTAAATATCTTTTCAAATAAATTGAACATGTACTGACATTATTTTCAAATTATTTTAAAATCATCAAGATTCTCCTTTGGATTTTTTTCAAAACTTTTGAATACCCTTTAAAACGATTTTAATCTTTCCCAAATTGTTTCAACCATTTTTTAAAATCAAATAAATTGTCTTAGTATTGGCCAGATTTTCTAGAAATATTAATAGAAAAAATCATTTGAAATTTTCCCAGGAATCCCAAGAAGAGTTTTACATTTTCTTCCAAAATGTTTAAATAGGTTCAAAATTTTCGTTTGGAAATCATCAATAATTACATTCTTTTAACATAATACGAAATGTTCTTTAATTTTAAATAATATTTCATTATAAAACCATAGAAAAAACAAAACGTTCAAGAAAATCAGTTATTGCGAAACACTTTTTAATTACTTCTGTATGTTTTGCCAAAAAATAAAAAAAATGTCCATCTACCCCGGCTGTTATTTTACTTTTAAACTAGAAGGATGGTTGTGAAAAAGGTTTCAAACTATTTATCTCAGAAATTGGGAGAAATCGTCAAAGTAAACAATTACCGGATAAATTTTTTAAAAACTAATAAAACTGTATAAGCATTTATAATTCATTAACAAACCCCGATTCATCTAACATATTATAAATTACATTTATAACATATTGATTATATACGTACATAAGGTCAGAAGGAGAAAACGTCTCCGGTGTAGTTAACATTTTCTTAATGCGGAAAAGTTTGGTAATTCGGAAAATTTTCGTTCCGCGATGTATTTATTTTTGCAAAGTTCATTAATTTAAATGTTTGTTTCTATTAAATTCACTTTTCTGTTATGGTGTTGTCAAAATTCAGGAGTTTTCACCTTTATCATTTTTTATTATTATTTTCTATTCATTATTATTAATTGTTTTTGGTTGACGGTTTATTCTTTTTAATTGCACAGTCCACCATTATATTTTTGTTGAGAATTTAACAATTTTGTGAAAATTAATTCCTTTCGTGTTAGAAATGATTTTTTTTATCTGAAAATTTAACTATTTCATTTTCAGTTGAAAATCTATTCTTTAGAAGCTGAAAATTAAACTAATTGATAAAAAGTTCATGAACTTTGTAGAAAATTCTTCTTTTCAGGTAGAAAATTTAATTATTTTGTTGGAAATTTACCTACTTAGTGAAGGTCATCATTTTCTATTGAAAATCAACTGTTTCAATGAAGGTTCGTCTTTATGGATTGAAAATTTATCTTATATGGTAGTATAAGTGAACATTTTTGTTAGAATCTAATATAACTTTGTATGTTGAATGTAATATAAATTTCATTATTTCAATATACAATGCATATTAAGTGTAATATAAATTTATTGATATTAATATACACGCTGGAGAAAACTTGTTGGGACGAAGTAAATCTATTTACATGAATCCTATTTCTCAGCTTCAAGACGATATTTTTTCACAGCAGTAACTTTTATTTGAACGAGACATATAACACCTTTTTAACATGAACAAAATGAGTCATTTGCGAGTTTGCGAAATTTCATTCCAGTGTCGTAAATGTTGCACTTTGCGTTTGAAAGTTACAATATTTATTATCATAATTAAATTTGAGCTACATCTGGGACTCTTGTCATTCAATTAGTGACAAGGGAAATTAATAAATTAACCTCTTTGATGTATTAAATCTATTTATTTCTCTGATTCGCAACTAAATTTTTTTCACTGTAATACTTTATTTGGTTGGAAACAAAAGTTCGATATATAGCTAACGAAAACATTATTTATTATATCATTATAATTACCAATAGAATGAATGAAAACCGCTTCTTTTATGAATGGAGGATACTGATTTATATAGGTTTGGAGAATTTTGTGCACAGTGTCACAATTAAATGTGTGATATTTTTGATGGAGTACTTATACCAGTCCCTATCTTATTCTTCATACTAACTTTAATCGAAAAAGCAACAAACTACGACGCAGGAATTAAAAAAATTACCAATCTCACGACTTCGGTAAAGATTGAACATTTTTCCCATACATATTCATAAACTTTTTATACTTTTCAAACCTCGTATATCGAATATCATTAAACTAGTAGAAACGGAAAAAAACTTTCAAACTAAAAACTTTGGTATAGATTGCATATTTTGTTTGAAAAACAAGTTCGTAAATTTCTTATGCTTTAAAACCTTGTATGTAAAATAATTCAAAAATGACAAAAGATTACTAAAAAATTTATAATGACAACGATATATTCTCAAGAACAGAATTATTTCTCAATATTAAAAAATCATTTACAATAAAAATTTACTCTTTTACCAGCGACTCAAACTTGTTATGTCGCAATGTAGAACCCAATCAGGATGCTAATCAGGTGAACACAACTAAAAAAAAGAAATAAAGAAAAGAAAAAAAGAGCAATTAAAATTAAGGAGTTTTGTCATTCAGTTAAGGACATTAGAAGCTAGTAATTTATCCTCCTTGATATGTTAAATATTTATTTCTTTAATTCACAACAAAATTTTTTCCCATTTTAAAACTTTATTTGATTGAAAAAAATTCGATATATGGCTAACAAAAACATTACAAGGGCCATAATTAGAACGCCGAAAAATTATGGTTATTAATTATAATTAAGTTTGGTTATTGAGGATCCATTTTGTAGTTAAATGATATGTTATATAAATGGACAACATCTTCTGTCATTTCAGGAAAACGTTCTGGACCTATTTTTCCAGGGTCTATCATAATTTTTTTATTATCTGCAAGAGGTCCCATGTACAATTGACGAATACGAGTATCGTTGTCAATTGCAGCAACGTATAGTTTATTGCCAACAATTGTTTCCAGTATCCAAGTTTGGTTCCTGAAGTCCTTTAAGCTTTTATAAGCTCTACCAGTTATTTTGTAGCGAATATCCTGATCACTATAAAGCCAACGATGGTTAGGTGTAACGGCTTGGGGATTGTATGACAGCGAAGAACCTAATTCTGTAAAAAGAAATAGAAGTAGATCAGCTTTCTTACTTGAAATATTTGCACAACAAAATAGAAAAGCGTCGAATTTCGGAAATTAGTTATATTGGCTCAAAATAATTGTTTTGGCATCACTAATATCTCTGTAGAAGCTTATGGTCTTGTTCGATTTTGAAGTGGGTTAACATCCATGTTTGGTGAACAAAACAGTAATTATTTGTATTCGCCTGTCCTTTTCGCGATTTATTAGAGCTGAGCAATAGATCAAGAGTCCTTTATTGAAGGTTCAGGTTTTTGTTACTTCTGTTATAAGTTATGTAACAGAAATTCTGAGAGAAAGGTTTTTTTGATAGTTTGACCTTATTAATAAGCGTTAGAGAAAAGGATTCAAATGTTTAAAAGTTTTGGAGTTTTGAACATTGTATTTTGCAATAAACAATGACAGAGCGACAATTCGGCGGGGAATTATCTAATGCTAAAGCTTGCCCCTCATCGGTTGATTAGGTCCAACTTTGAAGCTTTTTTGTGACCAAACTACGAGTAGCACAACTTTGTGCTAAAGGACTTTTTTTTCGCTATCACATAGTAAAAGGGGTTGTATATGTTTTGGGACATCCTCCATTGTATGATAATTACCAAAACAATTGATGCAAACCGCCACGATGCATGTCAAAGTAGCAAGAAAGATGGTCATCGTCTGTAAATGGAAGAGACTACTTTATAATGATTTGGAGAATTTTGTCTACAGTATAAATAATGACTATGCTCAATTTTCAAGTATTTATACCAGTCGTTATCTTATTTGTCATAATAAATTTTATCGGAAAGTTCCACAGAAGTCCGATACAGCAATTTTTTAAATGAGCAACCTCACCACTTAGGAAGAGATAAGGAATTCTATTGAACACAAGTTCATTTATTTATTATGTTTTAAAACCTCATGTAACGAACAATATCAAAATGACGAAAAGATTATTAAAAAATTTTAATAACACCAGAAGAGAATAAGTAACATTCTTCAATCAAAATCAAAACATGACGTTCAAATTAAATTGTAAAAGTTAATTGTTGACCGACTTTTAATTTTTCTTTTAGAAAAATTCCTTATTAAATTTTTAAGGGACTAGCATAATCCATCGTGCACTACATGTGCGTGTGGTTTTTCGATTTGAGGGGAAAAAACACTTTTTAATAAAAAATAAAAATGTTGATTAACTGTTTTTTGATTCTATTTCTTTAGTTGTTTTTTAGGTAATAAATATATTTTTTTATGATTCTTGAGAAAATTAAACAAGGTTTTTCAAGATTTCAGATAGTTTAAATCAAAATTTCAACAAAAAGGTTCATTTTCAACGAAATAGTTACATTTTCAACCTAAGATGTGGATTTTATACTAAAATGATGAATTTTCAAATAGAGAAAGAAATTTTTAACCAAGTTGTGAAACTTTTAATCAAGTAGTTTAATTTTAGACAAAAAAATGATTTTCATTTTAGATCGAAACCCATTGAATTCATCCAACAAAGATGAATTTTCAAACATCTTTGAAACTAATTCAAATTATTCCCAAAAAGTAGGAAAATATTATAAAATTGAAAAAATTGGTTGCTAATCTTGCAGCTTTTCTTTTAAAATTTAAGAAATTTTTTTTAATTTTCAAAATCTAAGTTAAAAGAACAACAAAATTGTTAAAATTTATATACGAATTTGAAGAAAAGTTTTCAATTTTCGTGAAACTAACTCAAATTATTCCTAAAATGTAGTAAAATATGACTTAATTCAAAAAGAATAAAGCGTTGAAAAATTTTCGACAAATCTTAAGAAAAGTTTGTTATTTTGCTGGTACATTTCAAAATTTCTACAAAGCTTCTAATTATTATTTTTAAATCGTCAAGATTCTTTTCCAGAACTTCAAAATACCTTTTAAAATGATTTCAATTTTTCCAAATTTTTTCAATCACTATGTAAAATTAAATAAATTGTCTTAGTATTTGCCAGATTCTTTAAAAACGTTTATAGAAAAGATTTCAAATCTCCTTTTGCAAAATGAAAAAATCATTTGAAATTTTCCCAGGAATCTTATGAAATTTTTTTTTCTGGATACCTTTAAAAATATTTAAAAAGCTTGGAAATTTTTTTCGGGTATCATCAACAATGACATTTTTTCAACATTTTTAAAAATCTTCCACTTCTCCCCACATGTGCCGCTTAGCCCCAGTTTACGATACAAAACTCTTAAATAATAAAATTAATTAATAATTATTAAAATTCATTAAAATAATTGAAATCTTCTAATATTTAGTTTACGTTAAATCTTTGATCGTTTTATATTTCTTTAAGTATATTACATTTCTTATTAAATTATTTCCTTCTGAAAAAATGATAATTTTTTTATTATTGTTTTCTTTAGATATATTATTATACTTACAAGCAGGTTTAAAAAAAAATCGCTAAAATATGTGTAACTAATGAATACCCATGAATTTTTTCGATGTATATATACTACTTGTTATCTCATTGCACCTTATAAGTTTTTATTTACTTTTTCTAATTTGTCAAGTCATGAGAAAAATATTTTCGTTTCGTTGAAGGGTCAGACATTTGAGGACAAGATTAAAAATCTCTTTAACATTTATTCAAGCAATAAACGAAAAATATTGTCATGTGGTAAATGGACTAAGTCATGCATCGCGCAATATGTATGTATTAATCTATGTGTATATGTTTGTGCGCCATGCAGATCTGCAGTCATATCTATATGACTTTGTCAAAAAACAATATGTTTCACAATTTTACAGTGTGACTAGAGTATCTGATTTTTGCGCTCCTCCAAAATATATTTTTGAATAGCCCAATAATTAAGAAATGTGAAAAAACTCCCGGGTTTTATGTTTTTGGAAAGAAAAAAGATTACTTTACGAAATACTAAGGTGTACTATTATTTTGTGTTTCAAAATAAAACTTGATGATCGTATTGGTATGTAAAAGATGGTTTTGAGCAATTTCAGTCCCCTCAAATCAACATTTTTTAATTTGAACTGAGTTTTTTCAATTGAATTCAATTGAATTTGTGAGCAGAAAAGCAGGGTGTATTCTCATCCGGAAAGCCTGGAATTTTAAAAGAATTTTTACATGCCTGGAAAATCCTTGAAATTTGAGAAAATATTTTTTAAAGACAGGAATTTTTTCAATGGTAGTTAAACCCACCCTTCCAATGAATTCAAACACTTTTCCTGAAAATTTTCTTGATAAAAAATTAACAAAAATGTTAATTTTTAACGAAATAGTTAGATTTTCCAACAAAGAAGTGGATTTTTAACTAAACTGATAAATTTTCAAACACAGAAATTAATTGTTAACAACAAAGTAGTTCAAGTTTTAAAAGTAGTTGAATTTTAAACAAAAAAAATTAGAAAAATTTTCTGAAAATCTTGCATATTTTTTTTACAACTGCAGAAATTTTTTGAAATCTTTTTTAGAGCTCAATTTAATAAAATAGAAATGCATTGAAAATTGTACCACGAATTTTAAGAAAAGTTTTTTATTTTGGTGTTACTTTTCAAATTTTTTAAAAATTTGCGAAAGCTTTTTACGAAGTCTTCCAAAATTTGTAATTTGTTTTGCATTTTTCGAAATCTTTTCAAAACCTCTATGCCCTCGAAATATCTTAAAATGAATCGAATTTTCTCTCAATTTTTTTTAATTATTTTAAAATTTTCAAGATTATTTTCAGACAATTTTGGGGAAGGCTTTGAAAAGTTTAAAAATCTTTTTAAAGATTCTCTTTTTAATTTTTCAAAGTTTACGATAACTCTCATTCGGCCTTCTAAGTTGTTATTCACTTTTTCTAACTTGTAAAGTCATGAGAAAAATATTTCAAAATTGACCAAATTTGCCAAAAGTCTTGCCGATTTTTTTTACAAGTTTAAACATTTTTTTAAATCTTTAAAACTTTATCTAAAAAAATAAAATGGCGTTAAGTAGGGGAAGTGTGTCCTTATTGTCATAAGTACTAGTTGCCACACCAGGAATATCTCAGAAATTATTAATAATTTTTAAAATGTACTTATACAGTTTTTAAACGTGTGCCAGTGCTGCCAACAGAAAAAAGTTTCATGGTGACCAACTTCTCCCAATGGATTTGACAGACCAAACCACAAAATATGCGTCGCTGCGTAAAATTAGGATATCGTTTTTGTTTGTAAATATTTGGTGCAACACACTGTTAGAAGTAGGTTAATGAAATTGCATGAAAATGTTAGTGAAGCTTTTTATACTACGGTTAGTGAAAAACTCATTGAAATATCATGCAACATTGGAATTTAAATAGCCTTATTGAAATTTCGATGCACGTTTTGAAACTATTTTAAGAGATAGTGCATTGAATTTTTTGTAAATGTTCATAAATATCCTATGAATATTCAATGTAAATAGTGAAAGTTTTTTAAGAACAGTTCTGTGAAATTACTTTTTTCGAAATGACAAAGTAAAACCAATTTTGTACATGTAATTGCAAAAATTGTATTAAGCGATAGAAAAATATATCACATACAAAGCTTCTCAATTTAATTTTATGAATTATTTTTAAATTTTGTTCAAATTTTCATTTAGTTATAATTAACTTAATAAAAAATGTTACTTCATTTTCAATGCAGGTTTATAAAATTTACGTAAACCACAGTGAAATTTATTCAGCCAACAGTAATATTTTATGTACAAGCAATTGAAACAGGTCTCAGAGTCAATTTTATGTAACTTCAATAACTTTTGCTTCAAAATTAAGTTTTTTGTGTCACTAAAAATTAATGAATATGGTCTCAAATTAATTTTTAAGGCAAAATAAATGAAATTGCAGTGACACATTTTGGCGGTGTTATTGTGTTTTGTGGTAAGTAAATTAAGTTGTTTTGCTCTAATAACCCTTTTTTTTTGGATCAAAAAAAATTTTCTCTTGTCGTACAGATTAATTTAATTTCTTCACTCGGTACTAGTTGTCACAGTTGCTTTGGGGCTTGTTATCACTATGCCAACTAATCCCGAAATGCCCTACTAAAAATTATTATTTAGCTTTACTCGTAAGGAAAACTAGTATGTAGAATAATTCCAAAATAAGAAAAGATTAAGAATTTTAAATTGTGAATTTTTTTATGTCTCACGGTCCACATAAAAATTAATTAAAAATGAGCCAAAAAACATCTTTCCAATTCAGAATTTATTAATTTGAAAAAACTCCTTTCTCCACCCTTTACGTACGTTTCGGTACAATTGTGTATCTTTTTCAAACGGTTTTTGAAAAACCTAAATACAATAATATTCCAAGTTTAGCAATATCAAACAGAAAAAAATTAAAAATAGGAATAATACTTAATGTTTTATACCAACTTTTTCACCCCACCACTTATTGGTTTATACTCAACTATACGATCATGCAAAATTAAGCAATATGATGTTTTTTACGCGGGAAAATTTGCACCAGTTTGAAAATCCAAACGTACGTGAACTGGACCGTATTTCAGTGACTCATTTTGTTTAGAGCAGTCAATTACTACTAGAGGTGCATACTCTATACATTCTCCTCTCGATAGCAATGGTTACTGTTCTTTACCATATTACTTAGCTTGAAAGTTTTTGTACATTTGATAAAGAACAGCATACTGCTTTCGATTAATGTCAAGATTCAAATGACTATAAGGATAACACTGATCATTTAAAAGTAGTTTGACATTAATCAGATTGCAATGCTCAAAGTTGCTAGAACTTCTAATAGTATTATTTTTTCTGTTTGTTTGAAATCCTAGTATAACAAATCTCTGTTTCTTCAATTGTGTTGAGATTTCTACTGTCCAAGCAAGGTTTGAAGTAGTTGGTAGTAGAGGATAATCATACAGTTCACGAGTTTGAAAACTTATTGGAATAGGTGGATCTTTTTCAATATATTTTAGAAACTGAAATTTTCGTGAATCTCACAGCCTAACGCTAGGTAATAAGCACTCTATTGGATTAATTTCAATTTTATACTGCTCAATGGGGGCTGCTTGCGAAATGGCTTTTGCATCACTTTTTGATCTTGTCAAAATAAGTTCATGCTTAACATTGCCAATGATTTTGTAATAATCTTCAGCAAAACCAAATATCACGCTAAGTGGTATGACTACATCAAAATAACCAGTAGCGATGGTTAGTGCTAGATTATTATCATTTATTTCAAGCCAACCAGTATTCTGTATGTAACGTTATTGCCCACGATTTAGATATACATAATTTTTCATGAGACTAGTGAGACCAACATTTTTATTTCTATCAATTCAATTTAGAAATTCAACAAGTCCAAGCATGTAATTTTTATAATGAGACAGCTCAATCGGAAGAATATAGTGAATTTCCAGGATTGTAGAATTTCCCGATAACGTTAGTGTCAATGAGTCATTCATGATGACTGCTAGCGTTCAACTGAATTGAAATTGCACATTTCAGCACTTATAGAGATTGAACGTATTTTTAGATTTTAATTGATTGCATAGAAATAGCACAGATAAATGTCCACACACGAATGTATCGTAATTTTGATATCTCTCGTGGTCATACTTTATGCTACCAACACCGAAATACTAGAACAGATCCGAAGGTGGCCGAAGATTACCGAAGCTATCGAAATGAATTATTTTACTGTCAATCTTTTTATAAGCACACCAACGTGTTTCTGATCCTTTTTTTATCATCAAGATTAACAATAGCACATTCATATTTATCTGGTCCACCTTTTGCTAATCCATTTCGCACAAAAACACCTCAAAAATATGAAATCTTCTAAGATTTTGCGAATTTGAGTAAATCTGCATCAGTTAAGGCCCGATGAGGTAGCTTCATTATGTCGTTTACTATCTGAAAGTTGTTGCTTCGCCGAATTTGTATCATTCAAAGCTTTAGCTATTCCAGGAGCTCCACCAGCTAGCGCCCCGAGAGCACTGAGACCCGCAAAAACGGGTATGAGAAAGGGTTAAAATCCTCCTACTTTGGATGGTACAGGTAGAATACGAGGTTTATTCACATTTCTTCTTCCACCAGGCTTCATTACAGCTGAGCGTGCGCCTCTGAGTACAGATTTAATGGCAGTTTGCGCATCACTGCTTGAAACGATGGACCTTTTAGCTGCAGCAACAATTTTTCTTAGGGTAGTGGTAGGTTTTCTATTCTTGAGACCCATCCCTAATTTTTATTTCATCTTAATTGTGTTTGCTATACCCCCAGCAGCCGCCTTTTCACCTATTTCTACGTTCTCAGCAAAGACACGTTTCCAAGCCTTTTCAGCTAGTACACTGTCAGCTGAGTTTCTGGTTTCTCTATTTTCTCTACTTTGTGAGTAGGCTATATCATGCTCTTTGCAAGCTGCGTCAAGTGGATTGATTCCAGGATCACCTCGTGCTAATCGTTTTGTTAGTTTAGTACTTGGTCCACAGCACTGATAACCAGGCGAGTGCAACTCAAACGGCAAATTGTTGATGATTCTGTTGACCAAGCCTCTCCAACGTCTTTCCTGCTTCGCGGCTCGTTTACCACTGACTCTTTTGACTCCGTGAATGATCATATCTATGCAAGGGATACTTTCAGATTGAAGGGTCAACCTATATAACAAGGATATTTATAGGTTTTCCAGTCAGTCTTTGTCAAGATGCAATTTGAAGCACAACCTGTGGAACAACCTATCCAGAATTTAGATTTGCTTGTTCAAACCGAGAATAGAGAAAAACGACATGGGCGTTTGCTGCCAAACAGTGTACGAGCAATATTGTGTGGACCTTCCAACTGTGGAAAGACAAATGCTTTGCTGGCTCTACTGATACATCCAAATGGGCTAAGATTTGAAAATATTCACATCTACTCAAAATCTCTGAATCGGCCAAAGTATCCATTTTTGGAAAAAAGCCTTCAATCAGTAGCTGGCGTTGAGTATTATCCTGCCAACGAGCATGAAGAGGTGATGATGCCAAGTGAAGCAAAACCAAATTCACTCATTGTATTTGATGATGTGGCTTGTGAGAAAGAAGATAATATGACAGAATTTTTTCCATGGGTAGACACAAGGATGTCGACTGTTTTTACTTGAGCCGGACATATGCCCATATTCCTAAACATCTTATACGCGATAATGTTAGTTTACTTGTGTCATTTAAACAAGATGGAATGAATCTAAAGCATATTTATGATGATCATGTGAATACTGATATGACTTATTCACAATTTAAGCATATGTGTTTAGCTTGCTGGAATAATGACAAGTATGGATTCGTTGTAATTGACAAGGATAGAAATCTTAACCAAGGTAGGTATAGGAAAGGTTTTGATTGTTTCACAAATCTTGAAAAGTGATATATATATGTGTTGTGATTAATACAGAAACAGTAGTACCTTAGACGTTGATGTATCAACATGTCTTCACGTGGGGAGAATTTTAAAAAGCAAAAAGATATTTTGCATCAAATTGCTAGAGCTAGTGAATCAATTCGACGAAAACATAGGTTAATAAAGTTGGACAAAGAAAAAGTAACTTGGAGTTATCAACTTACAGTGAAGCGAAAAATAACTCAGAAACGCCTACATCTTCATGGATTGATGATGATGCAAAGAAGTATCTCATATCATTGGGCGAAAGAAGTAGAGAACTCGATAATGTGTATGGGGTGAGAAAATTAACGAAAGATAGATTAATGATTAGAGATTCTCCGATAAGTTTCAGACCAAACTATATGCATGTGGGTAATTAAAATGTTCCTAAAAGTGAAGATTTGCTTGAACTTTTATTTTAAAAAGTGCCCGAAGGGTCCTCTATAACTCCCAGTGATCTTGAAAATTACAGAAAAACTATAATCCCAACAAATGCGTGTAAAAACATTATAAACCAGATCGTGAACTTCGTGATAATTGAGCCTTTATATATCAAAAATTTATAAAAAAATTAATTCCCACATCAAAAAATACAGATAGACGAAGTAAAATCCGAAAATCATTATCAGGTAAAGGTCTGAGCCCACATCACGTGATTGCTATAAGTCTAATGAATTACATTTACTCGGATGACCCGAATGAATGGACAAGAGCTTGGCAAAGTTAGACATCCAGACATTTATCTTGTGGAAAAAGTACTAAAAAAAACGTGGAAATGAGTTATTTGTAAAATGGCTAGGTTTTGACGACTCTCACAATAGTAGGATAGATAAGTTTAGTTTGTAAGTATCTTTGTATTAATATTAAGGTTTGTTTCTAATTAAAGTTAAGAAGCCTCGGTGGCTCAGACGATAGTGCGTCAGATTTCCATGCAGGAGGTCTAGGTTTTCTTTTCCTGAGACGGGTATCAATGGAAATTTCCCTATGTACTTCTACCGAGGCTTCGGTGGTTCAAACCCCACCTTAAATTGTAGGACCTCTCAGAAAAAGCTGGTGCCTTACCAAGGATAAATGGGTACTTTCGAGGGCCTAATCATGGGGGTCGAAGCCGACTTTTAGAAGACTCGAAAATGAGAATTGTAATCTACAAAGATACCATTCGCACATCTGAGTTCTGGTAATTTCTAAATCACTTCTTCACACACATTTTGATTGTAAACAGTAATCATGTCAAGAAACAGACTTTCAAATCGCATGAGATTAGTAAATATAAGTTTTTTCATACCCTTATTCTTTAAACTTGCATGATTTTTTTGTATATAAGATTTTACACTGTTCACACAAGGTGATCTCACATTACGCCTGACACCTTTAGCGATGGTTTCAAGGATGACATCCTTTGTGCGTTCAAACGACATAAGACTCTGTTCCAGAAGATACCGGTCGATACAAAGACTGAATTCCCGGAGAACAGAAAACGTTTTTTCTTGTAGTATAAACGGATAATATTTTTGAGTTTCTTGAATTTGCTCCAAAGCCACTATATAATCTCCAACTGATGTAGCAATGTGTATACGGAAATCTCCACAGTCGATGCATTGCACCTTCTCTTGACTATCAAAGAACAGTGAAATGAGCTTGAAGTAACTTTTGAATACTTTCCAGTCTTCAGGATTCAAGGTTATACTTGCACGAGAATCACTGGCTAGCAGCTTCACTGATGAGGCGAGCTTTACGTCTTTTTTAAACTCAGCACCGATGATAGTTTGCTTTGTGAATGATGAATTAAGATTTTATGTAGTTGCATGTAACATTTGATTTCGAGATGTATAAGGCATGATGATGTTGATCGCAATTAAGGCTTTCAGACACTGAGCGATAATTGAAAACTGTACACTTTATATTTTCTTCTTGATAAGTTCGATGGAATTGAAGCGTCCACCTAAATACACAATTTCAAGGTATTGATCAGCACAGGCGTTCTTCGTTTGCATGAAAAGGTCCTCATCCTCTTCGAGCAGTTTTGCAATTCTTCGAAGTAGAAAAACGGAGAATCTGTTTTCTATTATTACGATCGTTCGCATTCCATATTTTATTTTAGCTTTCTTTATGTCTGTTATTTCGTATCCTTTGTTAACTTCTAGGTCTGACGGCTTCTTTGTTTGGAACAAATTCTTCACTGAGAGCGGTTTTGTTTAATTTTGAGAAATCCATATTTTTCACTGCTTCACTTTGTCAATATGCAAATTTGCGCACTGAATAAATAAGGATAGGAATTGTTAGTTGAATATGTTATCTATAAGGAAGCAATAAATCAGATTTATATAGAAAAAATTATCTGCAAAGAAGCAATAAATCATCCTTTTTTCCTATAACTATATGACGCGATAGACATTGCCAGGACATACAAAATATAACCTTGAAGTATTTACGCGACATTCTTGAGGTAAGAAATAACACTGAAGTTGTTTGCATGAATTCAGAATTGAGCAATATTATTCTGTGACGTCATGAGGAATGTTCTAGAAGCTTAGCACGGACATGAACCACTACAAGTTGGAAGTTTCTCGGTGTCGGTAAGGTAGGATTCTTGAATTATAACGCAGGCTACTCATATACTCGCCTATTCTTTTGTAGTTATTTTTGGGACAGTTTGGACACTTTGTTTTTTTTCAATCTAATGGTAAAGTTTGGCCCCTTTGTTTTTTTCCTAATATAATAGAACAGTTTGACTCATTAGCTTTTTAGAGCAGTTTAGCCTTTCTGTTTTTCTTAATCTCATGGGGCAGTTTGTCCCTTTTGATATTTCAGTCTTTTGGGGAGCGGAGACACCTCTTTGACTGGTCACAGAGCTAGCGTAGATCACATACCATTCCCTTTCCAACGTCTCATGGGGGTTGCGAAAGCACCCCTGTGACTGGTCACAGATATAACGTACGTCCCATGGGGTTGGAAAGGTTTCTCCTTGACTGGTCACAGAAATAATGTAGGTCACATAGATTCACCTTTCCAGCTTCTTATCGGGGGCGGAAAGGCACCCCTGTGACTGATCATAGAAATAATGTAGGTCACGTTGGTTCCCCTTTCCAACGTCTCATCGGGGGTGGGAACGCATCCCTGTTACTGGTCACAGAAATAGTATAGATCACATAGGTTCCTTTTCCAACATATATGGGGTGCAGGAAGGCACCCCTATGATAGGTAACAGCAATACTTGAAGAAATATGAAATGTTTGTGATTTTCCATCTTCGACTTCGAATATCCCGAAAACTGCTACTCACCGGCTAAAAATTAGTATAACATAAAATGTGCATTTTGATGAGATCTACAACTTTTGTCTAAAATATTTTTCAAAAATCTCCATTATTTATGGAAATAAATGGAAAAAACTATTATTTTATACGTTTTTTATGGTTTTCCCCATGACAGACAAATTTGCGCCAATGTTTACTACCATGTTCGTAATCAGCGCGTCAAAATACATAAGTGAACGTAGTTTCGAAAAATTCGGAGGTGAGACACTTTCGGAACTTTATCCGTTCTTGTCATACAATTTATATATCCTTTCACTTCAACGGCCTTTCTACTCAATAGACAGTTTATTATTTGAATACACATTTAAATTAGCGAACTGTCTACTATTAGTCAGTACCTTAAATTAATCTTCAGCCTATATTTTGAACAATAAAATCACTTTCTAAAAATTCTTTAGTAGAGATAAATTTTAATGCAGTAACTAAATAATGTAAACTGTTACACCCGGGAGTTTAAAATGATTTTTAATATGGTTAAATAGTTTATTTTGTTTCGTTTTAATACTCAGAATTCTAGTTTCTAAAATTTTCAACGCTAAAATGTTTAAATTTTTATGTTTACAACATACAGTATCAATAAATATCAATAAAAACTCAAAATACACCCTCGAAAAAAACGAGGGTAAAAAAACGCCGCAAAATAATGCATTCTTACTAGCATTTAATACAAAATGATATCGGTATGAAAGTTTCACAATAGAATGTTCTTAAATCACTAAATTTCGCCAAATACTGCTAGTGAATTTTTTTATTTATTTTTGCTAGTGAATTTATTTAAATTAAGAATTGACAACATTAGAAATTACATATATGTATATATTCTTAAAAGATAGTATTATGTTATAAAGCTGAAACAGAAAAATCTGGTAAGAAGAAAACGAAGCTGGCGGAAATCGAACACGCGTCTCCGGGACAGCAGTCGGGCGATGATCCATCTACCTATAAGACTCAGAATGAAAACTCTCATATGACCTACATGATAGAAAGTTTATTGGTTCTAATTCATTTAATCCTTAATTGATTAATATTGATGATATTTTTATAATTTTACACAACAAAAATTTTAATATAATTAAAATAAGTAAATTTTTTTTAAATTACGTTTTTTTGCGGATCTATACCGTCTGCTAAATCAGTTAGTAATATTTGGGACCAATTTTAATAATTGGTATTAACCATTGTTACAAAAAGTAGAAAATGTCCATAATACACATCGTGTTCCTACAGACAATAGTAATTTATTCTACATATTTATTATATAATGTTATTTAAAATACTTATTACTTTTATTCTTTTTGTACAATTTATTAATTTCTCTACTAATTTTTCCTACATCGGATTTTACTACAGAAAATAATCAATCTTGCTATTACCAAATAGGAAATCTTCTTATAAAAATAGTATTACTTATTATTTATGTATTTAAATGTCGAAATTTAAGCATTTTGCCCCCATTTGCTATCCGTTTTAGTAATTTTTCTAATCTAAAGTTTCTCAGTGTAGTAAATTTTGTGTTGTTTACCTTAAAAATTCGCATTTATGTGTAGAAAATATATTCCTTTGGTTGAAAATGTAGCTAAGTTATTGAAAATTAAATCATTTTCTTGAAAACTCGTCTTCTTTTGTTCAGAAAAGTTAATCTTTTTGGATTGAAAATGAACTTTTTTGTTGAAAATTCAACTGCTTCATAGAAAGTTCGTAAGTTTTGATCGAAAATTGAAATATCTGATAGAAAATGCAAATATTTGTTCGAAAGTTGAAGTACTTTGTTGAAAATACATATATTTTGTTGAAAATTCGTTTCCTTTTCGGTTAAGGATGAATTTATTTGAATGAAAATTTAACTACTTCATTTTTTGTTTAAAAAGTTATCATCTGAAGTGGAAAACTCATGTACTTTGTTAAAAAATCGTATTTGTGTGTAAACAATTCATTCCTTTGGCTTAAAATGTAACTATGTTATTGAAAATTAATTCACTTTCTTTCAAATTCGTCCTCTTTTGTTCAAAAAAGGTAATCTGTTTGGATTGGAAATGAACTTTGTTGTTAAAAGTTATTTTTTGAAAATTAATTTATTTTGTTTAAAGTTCAAATATTTTGTTGAAAATTCGTTTCCTATTCTTGCTGAAAATTAATTAATTAAAATAATAATTTAACTCTTTCATTTGTGGTTGCACGTCGATCCGCAGATCTGCGTGCGCATACGCCATCAGTGTGCTAACAAAATGTTATCTGGGTTGCTTTTCAATCAATAATTAAAAAATAATTTAAAAATAAAATTATTCTTTGAATGCGAAGAACACATCTTCAAGCAAACGAATAGAAGCGAGAGAAAACACTACAGTTACTGCCTTGAAGGCTTCGCGTAGCCAATAATGCAAGCCAGGAGCATACACATGCGAACAAAACCAAACATCGTTGATGATGACACAGCCAACTCATGAAGAACCTTGGTTGCCCGTAGCATATCGTATCCCCGCCACCCTTCCGAGAATATTCATAAGGAAGGCAGAGAAGTCACACAGCTCTTCCTAAACCTTGGGGTGAAAAAAAACCTGAATCTTGAACTGGTGAAGTTTTTTCGGCCACTCGTACGTCGCACGAACTTTCACAACAAACATTACAACCGTATAATCTACATAAGTCATTATTATAATTATTTATCTTTCATTACCCGTTTGTAAAAAATTATTATGCTTAGTACCCTGTTTGAAATTATGGTGTAAAGATCAAGAGTCATAATTCGTAAAAGTTTTCTCTGTGCATAAGTTACATAGATGGCGATATTTTCAGATAAGTACTCCCGGCTGGATCGCCTTACTTGGCGGCGAGGCCCGACCGGGCCTACTGATAAAGTTAAGAACTTTTGAGTTTGTACAATTATTGTTGAAAACTAATTTTATATAATACATTTGTATGCGCACATCCACGGGTGTAAATTTAGACAATTATTTATATGAAAGTGAAGGAAATACTTTTAAAATGAGTTACAGTGTTTAAAAATTCGAACCTAATTTGAATAATATTTTTTTTAGAGTAGCCTTTCAATGTTTTGATGAAAAAGTGATGAAACTGGATAGAAAGGCAATGGACAAAAAATTTCAATCGTATCATTGCATGCTACAAAACAATGGAAATTCAATCAAACTCGGACGATTGTCCGTGAACTTGTGGAGACCGACAATTTGTTTCTTCCAAGAATTTTCAAACTAAACCAAAATAAATTCCTAAAGGGTCTTGAGTTCTCATGGGAATCGTTTCAAGCTTCGGAAATTGTATGCTCAATATAATATTAAATTATTATAGAATATATTTATAATAAAATTGAGCTGGAATAGAAGAAAATTATATTAATACTCTTTAGAGCGTATATTTTTTCAAGTGAACTGTCTGGAATCTATATGATTATTATCTTTTATAAATTAAAAAATTTATCATGTGATTAGTACTGAGAAGTCTTCTTCAAATTTTCACGACTTTTTCAATCCAAGTTTTGTCTCAGGAAATATCGGGGTAAAATTATTCAGAATTTCTATAGAAATTGTGCAATGTCTTACTCATGAAATGAGATAACAAGGTTCTTCAACTCCAGGTTTCAGCTAGGTTTTACTTTTTATTTCATATTTTCTCCATTTCAAATTAAATAAAATTTCACTTCGAATAACTGATAGAAAAGGCAATTTTATGGAATTTGTAACTTTCACGAAATATGCTATTACAAAACTAATAAAAATCCTGAATAAATTTCAAAAAATTTGTGATACCCTTTCACTATGCCTTGAATATATCCAAGGCTCGATCGCACTTATTTCAATTTGCGTGGCCCTTTAATTACTTTGTTATTCAGTTTTGATTGTCGTTTACAGTTTTTATTTCCTAGAGTAACTCCAGAATATTTTACAAAATATTATGAGTTTAAGTGAAGTTTGAAAAAAGGCTATCTCCAGCAACTAACTTCGTCGACTCCCGGCTCGATGTTACCACCTCAAATGGCCCAGAGATAACATTTCCGTTAAGACGTCTGTTTAATTTTTCACCGAACTTTACTAATAACAGCAAATCGTAATTCTTTTGTACTAGAACATCCTTTTAGATATATAATTTAAATATCTAATATTGAATAAACTATTTCATGTTATAACTTTAAATTGGAGGACCGTAAAATGAAAAAAATATTGAATACAAGCTTTCATACTAAATAGTTTTAATCTTGAAATATTCTTTTTGCAACACCCACCTCAAAAATTAAACTTTTCATGCTTCTAAATGGTGCCTAAAGGACCTTATTCGAGCAGACACATGCGCATAGGAGATTGCTAACTCGTGTGAATGAACCATTCGCCTGCGCACGAGCGAGGCGAGTGTGAAAACGTAGACGAGTGCTTCGAGCCGCAGGCGAATGATGCATTCACACGAGTTAGCAATCTCCTATGCGCATGTGTATCACACGCTATTTTTTGCAACGCCCGTCCGAAAAAGTTGTGTTAGCAAGAGTTAACGAAAAATACTAATCTTAAAAGAAAAGATTTTTAAATTTCGTAAACAATTTTCTTGAAAAAAAATTAAGTGAAAAAAATTTTTTTTAGAAATAAAATGTTTGAAAAAAAAATGTTGAAAAAAAAAATCAGTGAAAAAAAATTGTTGAAAAAAATTTTGAAAAAAAATTGTTGCAAAAAAAAATTTTGTTAAAAAAAAAAATTTATGATTAAAAGATTTCTTCAAGTTAAATCCAAATTTATTTCAAGAAGATACCAACACCAGTGTCTAACGTTGCCTATGCCAGTGTCTAAAGTACTGCAAAATTCACACTCGCACACAATCACCTATTTTGCGCACTTGTATCACAAATAACTATAATTGAACGGGTACAAAGTCAAAATATTAAAAGGTAAAAATTTAAAAATATGATGTTCGAAATTGAAAATCATCGTAGAAGAACAATATTGTCGCGTTGTTTTATTGTTGTTTACATTATTTCCTCCAACATGCCAGGAAGCCTATTTCCATAACTTGTTTCATTACCTTAAAAACAAAACAATTGCGGTTTAATGAATGGTTATAACACTGATAGCAGAACATTTTAATTACGAGGTTTTCTTTAATTCTTTGGAAAGAAATAGAAGCAGCGATTATCCGCGCATTATAAGTGAATTTTATGATATTGAATTAGAATTTGAATCCAATTAAAATTAATCAAATCACTAATCACTATGGTTCTAGTGAATATTAGTGATACGTGTAGTTGATAAATGAAATCCACTCGTATTCTAACTACAGCACAGGATAATATGAATTGTAAAGATACTGGAATGATAATTCAAACGTCAACCGATTCTCACCATGACCATCTGAAATTTGATCCAATTTTAGTTTGCAATTTAAAAAAACGTTTTTCTCTAAAAACATGTTGAAAGCACGTGTATCGTACGCTATTTTTTGCAACAACTATCTAGGAAATTACTTAGCAAGTTTTTACACATTTTCACCAAATTTCCTATCTCGTATGGTGGTTACCAGTCAAATTTGTTTATAATTTTGTTAACAGAATTTGAAAGAATATTTTTATTTTGCTGGTGTGAAAAGTTATGCATGTCTAAAGTGCCCATGCGCGTCTATTGCGTTGATTTGCAACATAGATGTGTTTCTAGTTGCGCATGCGCTCACATTATTCTCGTAAAGACTGCTGGATTAAAGAACTTTGGACATCATTTATAAGCATAGAAGTCCTTACTTTCCAGGTGGGTGTTACGAAAACAAAATTTGCTATTCAGATATTATTTCTACAGTTAGGACATCATTAGGAGATATGAAGAAATAGAAATAAAGTGAGATAAGCTACATTTTTAAGACGGCATGTATTTTTTGTAGAAAATATAATTCAGGTACGTTCTTAAAATGAACGGCTTCTCTTTGCCATGGAAGCTGGCTTTTTTATCCATTATTTCAACTTAAATTTTAAGTAACATGTGCGTGACGGTAAGAGTACTTTATGTTATTAAATAAAGAAACTATAATTAAAGATGGTTCTCAAAGCACATGCGGCTTGGACGATTACATTCTCATTTCGGCACTCGCGCTCGACAATTCGGTTATCAGACGGTTCTCTTTGACAAATAAATAGATTTAGATAAATTGGAAAGGAATAAAAGAAGTAGGTATTTTTTCACGAACCAGAAGTTAGCTATACATATAGATTTGAAATTTGAACTTTGAATTAAGACGAAAGTAATGGTCCTAACGAAAAACCAAAGCAGCCCTGGATTCCTCACTACCATATCTCTAGTTGTTTTTTTCTTTTTTTCAGTAAACAAAACATTTAAATAATTACATTGTTATTAACATTTTTCCAGATTTTTCTAGTTTAACGCCAAAATATTAGCAAAACATATACTAATACAAGGGTAAATAATTATTCAAGCTGCCAGAACATTCAATCAACAATAATTAATAAATTTCCCATTGTTTTTACCCCCTCCACGTTCACTCCTTGATGCTGTACCATACAGCATATAGATTTGACAATTGAGCTATTATTATAAATAAAATCTTATGTCCCATCGAAAAAGTGGAGATACCCATATATTCATCTCGAAAATATCTCAAGGTTTTTTTTTTCATATTTCAAAAAAAGTCATTTTTCAAACAATTATATTGTTTTTAACTTTTAGGAATTTATTTGAAAATAATGGAAAATATATTAAAGTTACTTACTAAAACATAATGTACAATAAGGTACCATAATTGGGAAAAAAATTTCAATAATGAAAAAAAAAATTAGTTTAAACATTGTTTTCACCCCCTTCACGTTCACTCCTTGATGATATACCATACAGCATATAGATTTGAAAATTGAGCTATTATTATAAATAAAGAAAAAAGTCCCATCGAAAAAGTGAAGATACCCCTATATTCATCTCGAAAATATCTCAAGGTGTTTTTTTTTATTTCAAAAAAAGTCATTTTTCAAACAATTATATTGTTTATAATTTTTAGGAATTTATTTGACAATAATGGAAAATATATTAAAGTTACTTACTGAAACATAATGTACGACAAGGTATCATAATTGGGGAAAAAAATTCAACAGTGAAAAAAGTTAGTTTAAACATTGTTTTTACCCCCTCCACGTTCACTCCTTGATGCTATACCATACAGCATATAGATTTGAAAATTGAGCTATTATTATAAATAAAACCATAAGTCCCATCGAAAAAGTGATGATATCCCTATATTCATCTCGGCAATATCTCCAGGTGATTTGTTCATATTTTGAAAAGTCATTTTTTAAACAATTACATTGTTTATAATTTTAGGAATTTATTTAACGATTATGGAAAATATATTAAAGTTGCTTACTAAAACATAATGTACAATAAGGTATCATAATTGGGAATCAAATTTCAATAATGAAAAAAAGTTATTTTAAACATTGTTTTTACCCACTCCACGTTCACTCCTTGATGCTATACCATACAGTATATAGATTTGAAAATTAAGATATTATTATAAATAAAACCATAAGTCCCATCGAAAAAGTGAAGAAAACCCTATATTCATCCCGGCAATATCTCCAGGTGTTTTTTCATATTTTTAATAAAGTCATTTTCTAAACAATAACATTGTTTATAATTTTTGGATTTATTTGACAATAATGGAGAATATATTAAAGTTACTTACTGAAACATAATGTACAATAAGGTATCATAACGGGGGAAAAAATTGCAATAATGCAAAAAGTTAGTTTAAACATTGTTTTTACCTCCTTCACGTTCACTCCTTGATGCTATACCCTACAGCATATAGAGTTGAAAATTGAGCTTTCATTATGAATAAAACCATAAGTCCCATCGAAAAAGTGAAGATACCCCTATATTCATCTCGGCAATATCTCCAGGTGATTTGTTCATATTTTGAAAAGTCATTTTTCAAACAATTACATTGTTTATAATTTTAGGAATTTATTCAACAAAAATGGAAAATATATTAAAGTTGCATACTAAAACATAATGTACAATAAGGTATCATAATTGGGAAAAAATTTTCAATAATGAAAAAAAGTTAGTTTAAACATTGTTTTTTTTCCCTCCACGTTCACTCCTCGATGCTATACCCTACAGCATATAGATTTGAATATTGAGCCATCATTATAAATAAAACCGTAAGTCTCATCGAAAAGGTGAAGATACCCCTATATTCATCTCGGCAATATCTCCAGGTATTTTTTTCATATTTTGAAAAGTCATTTTTTAAACAATTACAATGTTTATAATTTTAGGAATTTATTTAACAATAATGAAAAAGATATTAAAGTTACTTACTAAAACATAATATACAATAAGGTATAATAATTGGGAATCAAATTTCAAAAATGAAAAAAATTTATTTCAAACATTGTTTTTATCCCCTCCACGTTCACTCCTTGATGCTATACCCTACAGCATATAGATTTTAAAATTGAGCTATCATTATAAATAAAACCATAAGTCCCATCGAAAAAGTGAAGATAACCCTATATTCATCCCGGCAATATCTCCGGGTGTTTTTTCATATTTTAAGTAAAGTCATTTTCTAAACAATAACATTGTTTATAATTTTAGGAATATATTTAACAATAATGTAAAATATATTAATGTTACTTACTAAAACATAATGTACAATAAGGTATCATAATTGGGAAAAAAATTTCAATAATGAAAAAAAGTTAGTTTAAACATTGTTTTTACCCCCTCCGCGTTCACTCCTTGATGATATACCATACAGCATAAAGATTTGAAAATTGAGCTATTATTATAAATAAAACCATAAGTCCCATCGAAAAAGTGAAGATACCCCTATATTCATCTCGGAAATATCTCCATGTGATTTGTTCATATTTTGAAAAAAGTCATTTTTTAAACAATTATATGGTTTATAATTTTGAGGAATTTATTTAACAATAATGGAAAATATATTAAAGTTACTTACTAAAACATAATGTGCAATAAGGTTTCATAATTGGGAAAAAAATTTCAATGATGATAAAAAGTTAGCCTAAACATTGTTTTTACCCCCTCCACGTTCACTCCTTGATGCTATACCCTGCAGCATATAGATTTGAAAATTGAGCTTCCATTCAAAATAAAACCATAAGTCCCATCGAAAAAGTTAAGATATCCCTATATTCATCTCGGCAATATATCCAGGTGATTTGTTCATATTTTGAAAAAAGACATTTTTTAAACAATTATATGGTTTATAATTTTTAGGAATTTATTTAACAATAATGGAAAATATATTAAAGTTACTTACTAAAACATAATGTACAATAAGGTATCATAATTGGGAAAAAAATGTCAATAATGAAAAAAAGTTAGTTTAAACATTGTTTTTATCCCCTCCACGTTCACTCCTTGATGCTATACCCTACAGCATATAGATTTGAAAATTGAGAAAATTGATTGAATTTTTAAACTACTATATGGTTTATAATTTTTAGGAATTTATTTAACAATGATGGAAACTGATTCAAAGTTACTTACTGAAACATAATGTAGCCTCAGGTATCTTCACTTTTTAGATGGGACTTATGGTTTTAATTATAATAATAGCTCAATATTCAAATCTATATGCACCATGGGGTTACGTGAACGCATGAACGCGGAGGGGGTAAAAACAATGTTTAAACTAACTTGCTTCATAATTGAAATTGTTTTTCCATTATGATACCTCAGTGTTCATTATATTTTAGTAAGTAACTTTAATATATTTTCCATTATTGTCAAATGAATTACTAAAAATTATGAACAACTTGATTGTTTAAAAAATGACTTTTTTTAAAATATGAAAAAAATCACCGGCAGTTATTATCGAGATGTATATAGGGGTATCTTCACTTTTTCGATGGGCATTATGGTTTTATTTATAATAATAGCTCAATGTTCAAATCTATATGCACCATGAGGTTACGTGAAGGTATGAACGTGGAGGGGGTAAAAACAATGTATAAAATAACTTTTTTTCATTATGGAAATTGTTTTTCCAATTATGATACCTTAGGGTACATTATGTTTCAGTAAGTAACTTAAAATTATTTCCCATTATAGTTGAATAAATTCCTAAAAATTATAATCAATATAATTGTTTAAAAATGACTTTTTTGGAAAAATGAAAAAACATTTGGATATATTGCCCATAATGAATATAGGGGTAGGTTCACTTTTTCGATGGGACTTATGGTTTTATTTAAAATAATAGCTCAATATTCAAATCTATATGCACCATGAGGTTACGTGAAGGTATGAACGTGGAGGGGGTAACAACAATGTTTAAAGTAACTTTTGTTCATTATTGAAATTTTTTCTCCAATTATGATAACTTAGTGTACATTATGTTTCAGTAAGTAGCTTGAAATTATTTCCCATTATTGTTAAATAAATTCCTAAAAATTATAAACAATATAATTGTTCAAAAAATGAAAAAAACTCCTGGAGATATTGCCGAGATGAATATAGGGTCATCTTTACATTTTCGATGGGACTTATGATTTTATTTAAAATAATAGCTTAATATCCAAATCTATATGCACCATGGGGTTACGTGAAGGTATGAACGTGGAGGGGGTAAAACCAATGTTTAAAATAACTTTTTTTCATTAGTGAAATTTTTTTCTCCAATAATGATACCTTAGGGTACATTATGTTTCAGTAAGTAACTTAAAATTATTTTCCAATATTGTTAAATAAATTCTTAAAAATTATATACAATATAATTGTTTAAAAAATGACTTTTTTTGAAAAATGCAAAAAATACCTGGATATATTGCCGAGGTGAATATAGGGGCATCTTCACATTTTCGATGGGACTTATGATTTTATTTATAATAATAGCTTAATTTTCAAATCTATATGCACCATGGGGTTACGTGAAGGTATAAAAAGTGGAGGGGGGTAAAAACAATGTTTAAACTAACTTTTTTTCATTATGAAATTTTTTTTCCAATTATGATACCTTAGGGTATATTATGTTTCAGCAAGTAACTTTAAATTATTTTCCATTATTCTTAAATAAATTCCTAAAGATTATAAACAATGTAATTGCTCAAAAAATGACTTTTTTCATAAAATGAAGAAACACCCTGGAGATATTGCCAAGATGAATATAGAGGCATCTTCACATTTTCGATGGGACTTATGATTTTATTTATAATAATAGCTCAATATTCAAATCTATATGCACAATGAGGTTACGTGAAGGTATGAACGTGGAGGGGGTAAAAACAATGTTTAAACTAACTTTTTTTCATTATTGGAATTTTTCTTCCAATTATGATACCTTAGGGTACATTATGTTTCAGCAAGTAGCTTTTAATTTCTTGCCATTATTGTTAAATGAATTCCTAAAAATGATAAACAATATAATTGTTTAAAAAATGACTTCTTTAAAAAAATGAAAAAAACTCCTGGAGATATTGCCGAGATGAATATAGGGGCATCTTCACATTTTCGATGAGACTTATGATTTTATTTATAATAATAGCTTAATATTCAAATCTATATGCACCATGGGGTTACGTGAAGGTATGAAAGTGGAGGGGGTAAAAACAATATTTAAACTAACTTTTTTTTAATATTGAAGTTTTTTTCCAATTATGATACCTTAGGGTACATTATGTTTCAGCAAGTAACTTTAATTTATTTCGCATTATTGTTAAGTAAGTTCCTAAAAATGATAAACCATCTAATTGTTTAAAAAATGCATTTTTTCAAAATATGACAAAAAAAACACCTGGAGATATTGCCCAGTTGAATATAGGGGCATCTTCACTTTTTCTATCGTACTTATGGTTTTATTTATAATAATAGCTCAATATTCAAATCTATATGCACCATGATGTTACGTGAAGGTATGAACGTGGAGGGGGTAAAAACAGTGTTTAAACTAACTTTTTTTCATTATTGAATTTTTTTCCCCAATTATGATACCCTAGTGTACATTATGTTTCAGTAAGTAACTTTAATATATCTTCCATTATTGTTAAATAAATTCCTAAAAATTATAAACAATATAATTGTTTAAAAAATGACTTTTCTTGGAAAATGAAAAAAACACATGGATATATTGCCCAAAATGAATATAGGGGTAGGTTCACTTTTAATAGGACTTATGATTTTATTTATAATACTAGCTTAATATTCAAATCTATATGCACCATGGGGTTACGTGAAGGTATGAACGTGGAGTGGGTAAAAACAATGTTTCAACTAACTTTTTTTGAATATTCAAATTTTTTTCCAATCATGATACCTTAGGTTACATTATGTTTGAGTAAGTAACTTTAAATTGTATTGTTAAATAAATTCCTAAAAATTATAAACCATATGATTGTTTAAAAAATGACTTTTTTCAAATTATGAAAAAAAACGCCTGGAGATATTGCCGGGATGAATATAGTGGTATCTTCACTTTTTCGATGGGACTTATGGTTTTATTTATATTAATAGCTCAATATTCAAATCTATATGCACCATGGGGTTACGTAAAAATATGAACGTGGAGGGGGTAAAAACGATAGGTAATTCATTAATTATTGTTGATTGAATGTTCTGGAAGCTTGAATAATGATTTACCCGTGTATTAGTATATGTTTTGCTAATATTTTTTGCGTTAAACTAGAAAAATCTGGAAAAATATTCATAACAATGTAATTGATTAAATCATTTGTTTATTGGAAAATAGAGATATGTCTGAGGCGAACCTAGGGCTGTTTTTAGTTTTTCTCTAGTACTATTACTTTCGTTTTAATTCAAGGTTCAAATTTCAAATCTATATGTACAGCTAACTTCTGGCTTGTATTTTTTCGGCATAATAATAAAAAAAAATAGATTTTTTTTTAATTCACTAAACAGAGACATAAAGTCACAGACTCTCATTCCGTTGGTTTAAAGTTTGGCTCTAAGTCAACTCTACAAACATTCTACAAAAATGATTTCGCTGCGTTTTTAAATTATCTTAATATAGGTAATCTACTTAATTATTAATTATCTTGAAATCTGCTGAAAATCATGATTAAATCTGACGGATCTCTTTAGAAAGCAAAATTGAATAATTTTAAAAATGATTCAACTTCTAGAATTTTTGTCTAATCGAAAAATTTCATTGGGACAGTTTCGAAATATAATTGACATCTAGTAAAAATTTCGAATGGAATTTTTTGAATCCATCACAAAAATACTTTAGTCTATTTTTCGAACATTTTCAAAATGCCGAAAACCATATCTTTTTCTCATTTGAAGTTCTGAGAAAAAATGTCTGAAACTTAAAAATTTTTTTTTGCAAATTTCGAAAATGCTCCTAATTTTTTAGTTTCAGTTGGAGATATCTGGTTAACGAACTTACCCTTCATTTTGAGATAGAAAAAGTGTATTTTAAAGGATAAATCGATTGGGCAAATCCTTTAAAAGTTAGTGTGACTACAACATTTAGGTAACCGCACAGCGGGACATACAGAAACTCATACGGACAGAAACACATACAGACAGATACGGCCTTCCAAGATAAAAAGACATGTAAGGGACTTTGCGGTTTAGTGTCATTCTCTTATTCCTGACAATCGGAAAGTCGACCTAAACGACAATGTCATTTATATATCTTTTTACTTTGGACGGCAGGATGGACGCTGACAAAACCTTATCATTTTTGGAGTCTGTGAATACCGAAACGTCAAGATCCGTTAAAAACTAAGGATTGCAAATTTGGGCGATTCCATTACACTCTCATGGATGAGAATGTAATTTAAGTTTTGAGAATTTTCCAAAAATAAAGACAACCCCCGGGAAAAATTAGTTGTTGAAATTTTAAATGACTGAGTCAACCACTCTAGGATAGGGCCAAACGTATGTCATAAATTGAAATCTCCAGACTAGAAGGTCCAGATAAAGTCAGACCTAGGCCAGATCAGATTTTCCAGACTAGACAGTCTAGATAAAGCCAGACCTGGGTCAGATCAGACTTTCCAGACAAGAAAATCTAGATAAATTCAGACCTGGGCCAGATCAGACCTTCCAGACTAGACGGCTCAGATAATGTCAGACCTGGGCAAGACTAGCACAGGCCTAGGCCAAATCAGATTCTCCAGACTAGAAGGTCCAGATAAAGTCAGACCTAGGCCAGATCAGATTTTCCAGACTAGACAGTCTAGATAAAGCAAGACTTGAAACCAGACTGCCATTAAATTTTTGTTACACAGACATTCAAGACTTTTTTTTATATAAAAAAAATGTGTTTTGAGCCTCGCTCATCAAATTACAATAATTCCCGTGACGTTGAATAATCTACTATTCTTGACGTGACAAACCGTATATTAAAATACAGATCCATGTTTTATATTTCTGAGATTGTGTGGAGGAAGATATATACAGATTCACACATGAATCGGGTATTTAACGCAGTGATATGTGATATTCACACTGCGGGCTTTTCGAGCCGTCGTCGTCCAGCCTCCGGCCGTGAATAGAACGTCGCGGGATGAACATATATTTCATCTAATTTATTATAGTAGCACCTGCACTATTTATAGAAGCGAAGATAAGTATCGTACACGGCAATCCTGTATCTGGTAACAGCAGGTAATCTCGGGCGAAAATCGAAAAATTCTTATGGCGAATATAACTTTATCATTTTTATAGAAAAAACTCGACGCGCAGCACATTATGAGAGAATTCGCGGAACAAGCGCAAATTCTTATCTTGCGTGTCAGCGTATCCTTTAGTGAGAATTATTCCCTTTATTATCTTACAAAGTATCTCGGCGACTTTACCCACTCGACTTTTGAGTGTACACCAGATTTCAGGAATTCAAAAAATTTCGAAACATTTCTAACAAGAGGAACCCGTGCAGAAATTTTTATGTTCCCCGATAGCGCCCCGACATGGCAGCCCTAAATAGGGAATGAAACGCTTGCCCTAACCCGTGTAGAAATTTAGAAAGGGTTCTAGTATGGTCCAGGCTAGTTTTCCCTTTTTCTATTCGGGCTCTAATGTGGAAAACTAGTCAGGGCCCCAGTATTAACCAGTCTCCAGTCGGGCCCCCACTAAATACAGATAGACTTGTTAAGGTGAGAAATTTCTTACTAGAACCAGATAGGGCCCTCATTAGGTTTTACTAGACTAGAACTTCTAGAGCGAGCCACACTAGAACCCTACTTCAAATGGGGAAAGATAGGAATATTTCTACATGGGAATCGGAGACAGATCTGGCTACTCGATTACCGGTCTGGGCTTAACACGGGCCCTACTCAGCTAGATCGGGCCCCGATCGGGGCGTGTGGTTCATTCCCTATTCGCGCCAGATTAGAAATTTATCAGTAGAAAATTTTTGGGCAGATTTGCGTCCAGTTAGGGCATTGTCTAGAACGTCTAATCTAGACGGTCTTTTCAGGCCCTAATCGGTTGCTGGCTTGCCCGACTAACAATTTTCTAAGTATCAAACCAAAACATTTCTTTGCGTATTTAAAAAATGAACATTAGAAAATATGAATTTTTCTACCTGTCGTCTAGTCAGTCTGTTCTGGCCCTTATCTGGTGCTGGCTAGCGCATCAGGATTTTCGAACGCACAGTGGATTGAAATCAGAAGAGGAGGAACGCAATTATGCACCGATTTTCGATTTTTTTTTTAAATTCAGGTCTAAATTCTTCAAAGATTGGTGAGAGCAAATTTTCTATTTTTTTTTGTTTTTGTTTATTTAATATTTGTGTTAATGCAAACAGCGAACAAATGTCGATTTTTTTTTATTGAATTTTTTATCTCATGAACATTTTTTTTTATACTTGCCGTTACTTGGATTCAATGCACATAGGTATAAGAAATAAATAAAAATGGTTAAATTGTTAATTTGATTGTTATAAATAAATTGTATTAACAAATAATCTACATCAGGGATTATTCGTATTTAAAGTATATTTCTGCTCTGAAATTGCTTGCTTTCATCGTTAAGATGATACCTGGCCTTGAAAATTCAAGATCGGATATCAATTATTTCTATAAACAAATTATATAAACAAATGTGCATAGCAGACGTTTATAGGCAGAAAGAAATCGTTTTTTCTCCTCGCCTTGCTGCAATTATATTACCAATCATGTTTTCTGAAACAGTTTTGTTAAGTTTCAACATTTGTTTATTTTATAAACAAATTATATAAACAATTGTACAGTTTAGGCCTTTGTCAGCGAAAAGAAATCAATTTTTTTTCTAATCTTGTTGAAATTATATTACCCATGATATTTTCTGGAAAAGTTTTGCTATGCATCACCAATAATTAATTTCATAAACAAATTATATAAACAAATGTACATCGCAGACATTTATAGGCAGAAAGAAATCGTGTTTTCTTCTTGCCTTGTTGAAATTATATTACCAATCATGTTTTATGAAAAAATTGTTATTTAACAATAGTTGTTTATTTCAAAAACAAATAATATGAACAAATGCACATTTTAGGCATTTTTAAGCAAAAAGATCAATTTTCCTTCTAATTGTGTTGATATTATATAGCCAATGATTTTTTTTTGAAAACATTTTTATGCTTAACTAATAGTTCATTTTATAAACAAATTATATAAACAAATGTACAGCGCAGAAATTTTATAGACAGAAAAAAATAGTTTTTTCTTCTAGTCTTGTTGTAATTATATCAACAATAAGGCACCCTGATAAAATTTTGTTATTCATCACTATTTATTCATTTTATAAACAAATTATGTGCATAAATGCAAATTTTAGGCATTTTCAGGCAAAAACCTCGCGTTTTCTTCTAGTATTGTTAAGATTATGTTTCCAAAAATATAAATTTTAAGCATTTATAGACAAAAAGATAACCTTCTTCATCGTATTTATGTTGTTTATGAATCCCATTTATCACAAAAAAATTTGTCAAAGAATTCGTATAATATAATTTCAACAATACTAGAAAAAGAACGATTTTTCCTGACTGTAAATGCCTAGAATGTGAATTTTTTACCTAATTTGTTTATAAAATAAACAGATAGTGATGAATAACAAAATTTTGTTTAAACATATCATTGTCAATATAATTTGAAAAATAATAAAAGAAAAACTATTTCATTCTGCCTATACATGTCTGCAATGTAATACATTTGTTTATACAATTTCTTTATAAAATAATCGATTAGTGATGCATGCCAAAATTTTTCTGTAAAACATTATTGAAAATATAATTTTAACAAGATGAGAAGAAAAAACGCTTTCTTTTTGCTTAAAATCACCTAAAATTTGCATTTGTTTATATAATTTGTTTAGAGAATATTATTAACATCCAATCTTGAATTTCAATAGCCAGGTGTCATCCTAACGGTAAAAACAAGCAATTTTAGAGCAGAAATATACTAAAAGGACGAATATTCCCTCATGTAAATCATTTATTGATGCAATTTATTTATAACAATTATTTCTACAAGTTAACCATTTTTTTTTTCTTACACATCTGCGCATTGAATCCAAGTAATGGGAAGTATTAGAAAACATTTTTCTAGAAGATAAGAAATAAAATTTCAAAAATCGACATTTGTTTCGCTGTTTGCATTGACATAAAAATTTTATAAAAAAAAAAATCAAAAATTGGCTTCCAACAATTTTTAAAGAATTTAGTCCCTAATTTGAAAAAAGGCATAAATCGGTGCATAATTGCATTCTAAATTGGAACCTCTTATTTTGATTTCGCCTCACTGTGGACCATCACAGATAAAAAAATGTTTATAGACAAATTGATATGCAGAAGCGATTTTTTAACCGATTCGGACTTTTTCAAAAATTAAAGTTAAAACAATTCCACATAAATCTGTAATGGCCGATCTTGAAGAAAGTTTTATTTACTTAATAATAAAAACAGAACAAAAATTTTGTTTAGATGAGGTGAAATGTTGTCTAATAGCTTAAGAATGGTTTAAAAATTGATTTCATTTATTACAAACGAATAAGTGAATTAAAATGGATTCATGAGGAGTGACCGTAATTCGTAAATTTTGAACAATTTTTAGACCAAAAAAAAATCCCTATTATATTTCGTTTTTTTTCATTCTTGATAATGGAAAAATTACTTAAAAAGTAGAAACATTCCCAAAATGTTACGCGATTTCTTCATTTCCTGATTAAATAGGGTGATATATAATGAGAAAAAAACAACCATTTTTCGTAAATAATTGAAAACTTTCAAATTTGATGAGAAAATAAATTTTCTTATCAACAATAGGGAATCACACCTACAGAAAATTGATGGGAATTTTGCCGAAATTTTTTAATAGTGTTTGCAAAGTTGAATTTTTTCGTATCGAAACAAAAGAAGATACAATCAATATACCATTGTAACCCTCTCTAAATTTGAATCAGAAATGGGTTACTGAATCAAATCAGTATGAATCTGAACTGATTCACAACGCAATCTCACTGATTGAAATAGATCACTGATTGAAATTCGTAAAGATTTTCACTGAAAATCAGTGAAATCTTACTGATTCAAATGTATAGAGTAGGTAAGCAGAATAAAATACTATCCATAAAATTAAAAGTAAATCATCTGATCATAAATACCCGATCGAGGAACATAACTCGAATTGAATATCTGCTCATAGGGGATTGATATACCCTTGTGTCGTTTCTCATTCCTGGCGACTTTGGAAGGGTGTAACACTCCAAGATGGGTGGAAAGAGGTTGGATTTGGATGTGTGGAGAGAGGAAAGTGGGGATCAGCGAGTAGGTACCGAAGGGAGCGCTAAGTCATTCATCATCCGAAGAGAAGAGAGGCTTGCACGAGTGGCTGTGGACGTGAACGTGGAGAAGGATCCGTTGGAGGTGGTAGGCCACCCACGCAGAACGCTCGAGATCGGTGGCGACCCCGACACAAACCAACCAGCATGGTATGATACACCCACGCATACACATGTACCAGAGCTTGCCAACTTACACTCGCTCACCTGACATATGTACATGTGGTATAAAAACCGACATGCTCGTTTGCAAGGCTTTATTCCGCACGTCATTGTGTTGGCGCGTGTATCAGAGATGCTGCCTCTGCACCATCCTCCATTTCTCCATTCCTCCTGCAGTACAGTGCTTACTCTGCACACGAGGCAAAATATTTTCGCTAAACCTCATCAAGTGGGGCTTTTTCATCTCAAGAGCAACTGAATACGTTATTACATTTTGTATGAGGAGCGCTGGGTGATCCAGAGGATGTGTAGCTGGGTGTCCATGTCAAGTTTTATTGATTCTAGTTCATACATACCATAATGGTATGTAGAATTTGAGAACAACTTTGAAACACCAAACCTAATGAACCTGAGGGCTAAAAAATCTTTTCCCTAAAGAACCCCAAAGACGGAAATAGTCTTAAATACTCTTAGAAAAACCAACAATGAAATGGATCATCGTTGGCCAGATGTAAGTCAATGCGGAAGTTATCATATCCTCCAGAAATAGCAGATCCAGAAAGCAGCACCAAGAAACGGGTCTTGAACAACAAGAATAAGCATGAGGGACTCCTATGGTTTGTTCTGTGGTCGACTTCACAAGTCGCTAGCTACCTGAAGGGTCCAGGGCCCGAGAGCTTGGTATATTTTATATTATATCCGAGGCCTTTATGTTCTACTACGGGGGCACCCAGCGTGTCGAATAGAATTCAGGAGGCCGCAGTCGCAGATAGGTATATTTTGACATGCCCGAGAAATTAGTATAATAAAGGGGCCAAGGTAAAGGCGCCCAGAGTGCCTAAACACACGCCGTAAATCTCCCCCGTCGCTCTCCAAGACCTCTACTGCTGGAGGGTCCTTAAATGTTACCTAAACTACCAGGGCGGACGACGCGTCTCCAGCATTTGATCGATCGAGATATGTCTGTGTCTCGTTGTAACGGTCTTTATTGCGTTTTCCGCTCCTCGTGTGCCTTCTATCTTCTCGTCAATACGTATTGTACTGGTAAAAATATCGTTATACGCCGAGTCTCTTAAAAAATGATTTCCGATGATTTATTACGGCTGCAGCTTTCCTGAGGCCAGTGTATTTTGATTTCCCAAGGGATTGTCGATGTAATAAGTAAGGTCGTAAGTTATCCTGGGATTGGCAAAACTAGGCCCTGACCTGGTAATCTAGCCTGGGCCAAACTCGAATGAAACTCAAAATCTGGCTAGGGCCTGGTTATATTGCCAGGCTTGATCGCCCAGCTTGGCCCTAGTTTATTATCGATTCCTATCCATTAATTATTAGATTTTCAAAAACAACTACACAGAAAAAATTGCGGTTTCTTATTAGAAACAACTGGAACCCAAAATGATAAATTGTTTCTAAAGGAACCCAAAGTGTGGATTTAAACCCTTCTAAAAGAACCGTTTTGTCACTTCTGTCTTGACTCACTTCGAAGATTTTACAAGTTAATTATGCATATTTTACTTTATAATTCGGAATAAATAATATTAGACTGGATAAAATTTAATAGAGGAACTGAGGTATTTCAATGGATATCAAAATATTTCGAAGAGTTTAAAATGTTCGAGGGTAATTTTAAATTCCAAGATTTTTCAATCGATTTCAATAATTTGAAGGTATTTTCAAGGATTTCGAAGATTTCATTGTATTTCTAAAGATTGCAAGACATTTCAAAACAATTTCAAAGATTTCGAAGGGTATGAAAGTTTCAAAGAATTTTAAATATTTGAGGGTATTTTAAAAACACAGAGGATTTTTCAAAAGATTTCAAAGTATTTAAAATATGTGAGGGTATTTTAAAACTAAAAGATTTTTCAATCGATTTCAAATTAAAGGTAATTCGAACGACTTCAAAGATTTTATGATATTTTCAAAGATTCCGAGGAATCTTATAGAGAGAATAAAAAGATTTTTAGGGATATCAAAAGATTTTAGAGAATTTAAAATAGTTAAGGGTATTTTAAGACTCCAAGGATTTTTCAATAAATTTCAAAAAATTGAAGGATTTTGAAGGATTTCGAAAGTCTCACTGTCTATTCAAAGACTTCAAGAAATTTTTTAAGGATTCAAAAGATTTTAAAAAACTTGAAATATTTGAGGGTATTTTAAAAACACTAAGGATTTTTCAATAGATTTCAATCAATTAAAGGATTTTGAAGAGTTTCGAAGATCTCACGGAATTTTGAAAGATTCCAAGGAATTTTTAAGGGATTTAAAAGATTTTAAGGTATATCCAAATATTTCAAAGTATTTAAAATATTTGAGTGTATTTCAAAACTCCAAGATTTTTCAACAAATATCAATAAATTAAAGGTATTATGAAGGTTTTCAAAGATTTTATCATATTTCCAAAGATTTAAAGGTATCTTGAAGAGATTTTGAATATTTTAAGGGATGTATTAGAAATATTTGAGGATATTTTAAAACTACAAGATTTTTCCATCGATTTCAATTTAAAGGGGTTTTGAAAAATTTGAAAGATTTTATGGTATTCTTAAATATTCCGAGGAATCTCAAGGAGCATAAAAAGAGTTCAAAGAATTTGAAATGATTGAAGGTATTTGGAAAGACTCCAAGTATTTTTCAGTAGATTTCAATAAATTAAAGGATTTTAAAGAATTTCAGAGATTTTGTGGTATTTTCTAAGATCCCGAGAAATTTTTTAAAGAGATTTTAAAGATTTCAAGAGTTATCAAAAGATTTTAAAGAATTTGAATTATTTCAGGGTGTTTTAGAAGTCCAATATTTTCTAATCGATTTCAATAATTTGAAGGTATTTGAAAGGATTTCAAAGATTTCATGAAAGATCAAAAGATTTCAAAGATTTTGAAATATTTGAGGGTATTTTAAAACTCCAAGATTTTGCATATTTTACTTTATAATTTTTCAAAGTTTTTAAGGTAATGTTAAAAATCAGACGTTTTCAATTGCGCATGTACCAAAAAGCGCGGTACTATTTGAAATTATATAATATACACTTGCAATATTACGTTAATATTAAATTTGGTAAAGAAGTTAGGTACTTCTATTATTCAATTCAATTTATCAAATAAAAAAATAATAATAGTTTGTTAATATTTATATGTATGACTTTTCATACTATTTGCTGATTTCAAATCGGTCCGCGCTTTTCGGCACATGCGCAGTTGAAAACGCCGACAACAGCCAATGGCCTCTATCGGATATCCACGAACTAAAAAGGAACCCTCAAAAACAGTTTCTTTAGAGCCTAAGTTCTAAAGGATGCCAACTTTTATTTGAGCCGCAACATCACCGAACCCCCAGTTTTTTCTGTGTACAATGTGAGTTCTCAGTTTGAGGTTAGAAGTCACGTGCAATCTTAATGTGAAAATATTATTTTTAATTAATATAAGTACTTACACTTTCACCGCGTAAATATGGGATACTGCCGATTGCTCAATGCCTTCGGACTCTTAGAGTGCTTTTTATTTTAGGCATTTTTATAAATTTAATTTCAGTGATGAGTTATATTTTCTTCGTCGACCATCATCAATCACGACCATCACCACTGATTTCAATTACTCATTTGCAAAAAATGTATCGGTTAAGTTTGGCTCAAACTTGTTCAAATTTCCTTTCAAAGTCTGAAAACGGGAAGAAACTTGGCGATTTCTGCACAGGATAAGGAATGATGGGTGTTTTTATGGATATTTAATTAGGTTTGATCTAGAATGTGTTCATTTCCAGCTAATTTTTGTCTAATACCTTTTCTTTTCCTACACATTCTGAAGTAGACCTTTATCTTTTTACTTCTTTATTTTCATCTCTGAATATCTTCTTTTATTTCTAGGATCTGTGTTAAGTGGTCAGATGAACACAAGAATGCTGACAAGCTTTCATCTGATCACTTTCCACACTTTTCACAAATCATTGTCTCATTCTTCTCGAGCCCTAAACCCATTATCCACTTCTAGTCAATAACTGAACAGACAGCCTGTCAGACGTTAAGTTTAAGGCCACTCTGATGCTAAATTGAAACCTGAACCAGGCTAGGAGGTCATTTAAGGCAGGTCAACAAGGATATTGACCCAAAGATTGAAACCAGGATACTAGCTACCTGTCTTCAAATGGGTATAATTTATGCACTTCATTGTTGGCTCTTGTCTTAAAAGTATATTGAACCAAACTGTCATTGTGACAAAAGCCCCAAACCAAACAAATCCTTTTTAAATCAGTTGATTTTGAAACAGATCTTTTTCAAGTTGTAATTTCAAGAGAGTGATACCCAAGAGTCTATAGGATGGGATATTCTAATTCTAATCCAACATCATCAAGCTAAAATTTCCCCAATTTCGCCTTTGTCTTTGATATAGCTATTTTCCACCTTATCGACAACTTCTGATTCCACTCGAACTTCCCGAGGGCAACCATAGGTCCCTAATCCTCATCTTTACCTACCCATCAGCCATTGGAGTTAGTCCACATGAAGCTTCAGCATACCCCTTGACGCGCAAATATACCTTTATTAGCGCCTACTCACCGCCACGACTCTTAGCATGGTTGGGCGAGCACGTTGCCAGCCATCAGGCTTGGTAAGCGCGGTCGATCGATCTCTTTCGGCACCACCAATGTTGCTCTGCACGTACGCGATACACCCGACAACGTGATTGTGGGTTGGCTGTGAGACCAATGAAGGGGAGTCGCGGGGAATATGGTCGTGGTTCGACTACCGCCAGTCCGGCCCCCTGTCGCACCGAATTATCGTCTCCCTTGAGTCCCTGCCAATGGGAACCGGACTTTCTTTCACGTCCGCGCTATCCTTAGCCTCGCCCCTTCCCTAAGCCACGCCGGTCGCTCTGCAGGCGGGGGCTGAAGATGCGTGCGCACTTCAGTTATCGCGATAACGTGCTACTACTTTCCTGCAGTGGTGGGGAGGCCGATCGTAGGAGGAGGAGGAGTAGGAGGCCAGTGGAGTTCGGGTAGTCGGGCAGCGCAGACGCGTTGTGCGCCTGAGTGATTCTTAAACGAAAGCTGATCTTTCTGCTTCTGGTGCTCCGTTGTGGACCGCGTGAGTTCTTCGAGGTGACAAACTACTATCAGAGAATAGTCCCCTTGTGAAATATACGGACGAACTGTTCGTGAAGGACTTTTAACAAGATTGTTTTTTTTTTAAAGACCTCCGAGTGAAGGATTCTTGCCGTCGGGAGTGAGAAGGTTGTGAGTTTTCCTCGGGAGTGAAGGAACGTTGAAAACAAGGATTGGAGGGCAAAATTAATTAAAGACAGAGGAGAGAGTTTTTTAAGAGTGCCGGTGAAGAGGAATGCTCATGAAGGGGGAGAGGGGTAAAGCGACGGACTTCAGCATCGCGGCCATCATGGCGCCCAGGGGTCCGTCCTTCGGACATTACCACCTGCAGGGCCTTGGTGGTAACGCGTCGGCCAACACCAGCGTGGAATGCGGCAGCAAGGCTTTCGTCGCCACATCGACGCTTGACCACCGTGAGTTACTTTCCCCAGGGATTGTCTCTTTTATATCTTGTTGGTTTCATGTGCTGGCTAAATGGAGAAAAGATCCCTTGAGATTGATGTTGTGGGATCTGCTCTTATGATCAATTGTAGATGAAAGAAGTTTGCCCCGATTGATTTCAGACATCTGGAAGATTTAATGCTGCTATAAGATATCGTTTGACTGGCGTATTATTATCTCTTAAGCACTTCCATAAGTATTGTTGGATATCCCTCATTATGTGAACAATCTTGTAATTCTTATTTGGTTTCATTGGTTTAGAGTTAATCATGTCCTTCTTAGATATATACTGCACTTTTGGAATCATTGTTCATCTTGTTGACAAACTTTAGCTGTAATCATTAGTTTTCCAAGCGATCTTAAATTAGCAAAATATCAACAAGATAGGAACTATAATATTAATCAAGCTAATAGGTGGTGCATGTTCCCTTTCCTTTAGGATTGTTATATGTTCTAGTTATTACTGAATTTTCTTTAGTACTATCTTGATTTAAAACTAGCCTTGAATAAAAATGTACTGCGATTCTGATCTTGAATTTGAAACAGTACAACAGGTTTATTTTGAACATATTCATGATATGAAGTCATTGATAGTTAAATAGTTAGTGTAGGGTTGTCCAAAAATGTGTTTACCCAAATCCTAAAATATTGGCCATAAATTCATGACTAAAATCACACATCAAAGAACAAGAATGCTAATGAAATCCTGTAAAGCAGCAACCGAACCATGTTAGATTTCTTAACCACAACTAAGCTCTTGTTAAACCTTCTCTAAACACAGAACATTAATCTCCGCAGTAGCATATCGTTAACTGCAGCTAAAACTACCTAAATGGAGGCCACTTTCGCTTTCCCAACTTCTTGATTATGTTCCTCGCTACTACATAATTATTCAAAGAGATAATTAGCGGCTTTAGACGCAATAGAAAAATTGTTTTTTCACAGTACCCGAGTGTCTTATTATGTCATTAAAGACGCCGCCAGTAGAAACGTTGTGGTTATGACGCACGTGCTCTTTTCTCTGATCTTAGGTTCTCTGAGGTTAATATATCTTGTAGTACTGTCTTACCAGATGTTTGGTTGTTTGGATGGTTAGTCAATCTGTAATGTGATCGAAGGAGCTTTTGAGCACCACCTTTTCTTCTTTGGAGGGCTGGGGCGGTGACAGGATTCTGGGTGGTCGGTACACGTCGGGCGTAGGCAAAAGGAAGTCAGAAACTGCACACGCTCGTATTTCTTCTCACTTCAGAAATGAGAGCGAGCACATGTACAAGCCACGTTTGTCGCACTCTGAATGCACTGTTTTAGCAAACTAGAACTGCTGCTGATGTTTCCATTTGCAGCCAAATTATCATTTTCCGAATCTTCAATATTGGTACAATTGTGCAACGCCAATTGGAAATTAGAGAACACTTCTCACTCCAACAATTACATTTCAACATTTTTCAATAAATTGCACCACGAGTTTCATCATCGAGATAAGAGATAATTCGCACTTTTGAAGCTAGTAATTTCCGAAAAAAGGAACAAGTCCTAAATTGAAACAGTTTCCAAGCTATAATTTTCCCTAAAGATAGTCTTTTGCTACCGAGTACTTGAAACATTTTTATTTCCCACGAAAGGATTGGGTTTTGTGAACATTCTAAGATTACCGCTGACAGTTTAGAGTGACAATTATAAGGTATTTGAAAGTCAATGCGCGTGGATCATGACGGTATGAAAATCGAGTAAGCCATCAGAATATTATGACGGATAATTACCGAAGTAAACCGTGTAAACTTTGTTGCACTTATTAGTTCTTGCTGAAGATGCCCAATTAACCAGCAATTTTCCCGTGAAATCATACCAGCTAGGTGCAGTAAATGACTTCCGTGTAATTTCTACGGCATAGGCACTTATATGGAGTCTTCTATTATAAATTTCGATTTGCTCGCTAACAAACAAAATGATATACACATTTTTTTGACTTGCGTATTTTATGCAAATTGTCTTGAAGCCTTTTTTGTCGTACCAGCTGACTTATTTTTTAGTAGCGAATTGAACCGGTAGGAACTTATATTTATCGATCGATTTTGCATAATCGTTTATGACCTGTTTTAAGAGTTAAGTTTAGCTGCAGCAACAAATTTAGAAATTCAAATTATGTTTATTTTTCTTCCAAGGATTCGCTGTTCGCAGTTGTTCCGTCGGTTTCTGGAAAGCAAAACGTGCGAACGTGCATTATTATATGTTTCTATACTCGACTAAGGTTTCGGGGGGATATTATTAGCGAACACCATGTTCGTGTAAATAAGTCTCATGTGCAGATGTGCATGGACTCGTTTAAACGAATACACACATAATTGGCTGCATATCGATGGATCCATCTGCCCGATATTCACGAACATGCAGAAAGACGTGTTTGTATTTGCATAATACATATATACGTGCGACGTACTTTTATGACGTGAACACTGCCGACACTTCCGGTCAGTCGTTTGCCACTTTTATTTAAAACTTTACTGACATTGTTTATTATTTTAGTACAACCCTACAGTTAACATTCTAGAACAATTGTTTCGCTTATTTTTATTACATAAACAGTACGTACTTGTATTGTATACTACGTAATGTGTACGTACTTTTACTACGCATAGCTATCAATTAAAATATGATGTATTTTTTTAGTAGGTCAATTTTCAGATTTCTTATCCTATCTAAAAAAATGGGTGTAACGATATCTCGCTTACATTGTTGTCCAAAACTTGATTCGTTGCGACACTGCGTGAATATGACTTTTAGTGACTTTTTTGTTTGTTTATCTATTATTGAAGATTGCTTATTTTCTGCATTATCAATTTTGTAAATTAAAATGTCCAAAGTAATTTTATTTAATGAAAAATTTATTTCCAAATGCTTCTAAATATCATTGATAAAAGAGAAAATGTTAATTGTGAATGATTTTTCAATATTGCGAAATAATTTTTATTTGAATATTTTAATACCACATTGTGATTAGTAAATTTTTTAACACTTTCGAAGAGATCAAAAAAATGAAATTATGGACAAAAACTTATGATTTAAATGATTTAGAGTTTATTTTAAATGATGAATTTCAAGTTTTTAAGATTTGAAAACATCTCGAAAAAGAATCTGTAAAATTTTAAGACCATTTTTTCAAAGGAAACTGAATTAGTTAGAACGATATTTAGAAGTTTTGAAAAGTTTCGAAAATAATTTTAATTTTGAGAATATTTCAAAAAATGGTGAAAAAATGAAGATTTTTAAAAATTCCAAAATATAGAAGCTTTTTAAGGATTTTAACAGGTTTTAAGAAAATAAAAAAATCTGAAGATTCTTGGAAAAATTTCAAATGATTCTTTTTTATATAAAGAAAATGAATTTTAATAGAAAATTGAAAAAACTATACAATATTCAAAATTAAGAAAAAATTCAAGTAAGCTTAAGAGATATTAAGAAGTTTCCAAAACATACGAGAATAATTTAAAACTTGAAGAGATTTCCAAAAAATTGTAAATAAATTTAAATTCTTTAAGATTTTCAATACAAAATTCAAAACTCCTTAAGAATTTTAAAAGGTTTCAAGAAAATAAAAAAAAAAAATTCTAAAAATTCCTTTTGGCAAATGTAAAATGATTTTTCTATTTTAAAATTTAATTTTTCAAGAAAAAGTGTTAAGATTTCAAGAAATTTTAAAAGATTCCTAAAACTGTCGAAAAAAATTCGGCCATTTTTCTAATTTTAGAAGATTTTTCAAAATTTGAGTCAGTTTGAAAGATTTTTCAAAATAACTGTTTGGTTCGTATTTAATCTGCTTTGGTTGAGGATTTAACTACTTTGTTAAAAATTGATATTTTTTGGATGAATTCAACTCTTTTTTTATTTAAAATTATTTTTTTTTAGTTGAAATATGTACAATTACATTTTTCACTGAGAATTCATCTTTTTTGAACGAAAATGTAACTATTTTGTTGAATATTCGTGTTTTTGGCAGAAAATAATTTTATTTGAAAATTAATTGGTTTTGTTAAGAATTTAACTATTTTGTTTGAAAATTTATCTTTTTTGGTTGAAAATGTAACAATTTGGTGAAAATTTATCTTTCTTAGAAGAAAATTAATCTTCTTAGTTGAAAATTAATCGGTTTTGGTTAAGGATTCAACTATTTCATTGAAAATTCGTCTTTTCGGATGATTTGAACTATTTTATTTAAAATAAATAAATTTTTTTTAATATTCAACTTTCTGGAATTTTGGTTGAAGATTACCTTTTTTGTTAAACTTTGATTTAATGTATCTGAAATCTTCAAAAATGTTTTCGAATTTTCTCAAGAATCTTAGGGATATTATATTTATATAACCTTAAAAACAAATAAACTTAATAAATAAAGTTTCGTTCGGAAATTTTTAATTAAACATTTTTCATAATTTTCAAAAATAAATATCTGAACTTTCAGACATATCATTAATTTTACCAACTTCTGTTCAACATTGCAATAACACTGCAACCTAAATTTTAAAATCTGTTTCCGAAAATACTATTGACTTATTTTTATAACATCTGGTTTGGTTAAATATGTTATCATTTGGCTGCAAACTTAATTATTTTGTTTCAAATGCAACTATATTATTAAAAAGTCATCTTTTTTATGAAAAATTCAACTACTTTGTCAAAAAATCATTTTTTAAATTGAAGGTTCAACTCTTTGTTTGAAAATTTATCTATTTTGATGAAAATTTGTTTCATGTTTGGTTAAAAATAAATTTTGTAAACTGACAAAAGAATCCATTTTTGGTTATCCATGGTTATTTTTTTTTTATCAGAGTTTATATCTGAAAATTGAACTATTTCATTTTTGCTTGAAACTTTATTCTGTACTGTCCTGTATATTGTATTAGTCAAAAATTCAACTATTTGGTAGAGAATTCATGCATTTTATTAAAAAGTCGTCTTTCTGGATAGAAAATTTGTCTTGTTTGCTAAAACCCAGGGGGAAATATTATATACAGTTTATATACAGTGCGAAGTATTATATATAATATTCATTTGTTTCATACATTCTTTATATAAAATAAATAAATATTATATACTATAATACTTCACACTATATATAATCTATATATAATATTTCCGCCTGGGAAGTTAAACTTTTTGGTTGAGATTTCAACTATCTTGTTAAAAATTCACCCTTCTTGATTGAAAATGAACCTTTTTGATGAAAATTAAAAAAAAGTACCCTGGTCGAGCCAGGCCTCGACTACACCGCTGAATAAAAAATTTCAAAATAAAATTCGAAAAATGTTATATTTATAAAAAAAAGGCTACTCCCGAGATAGCAATGCACAATTTCCATAATTATGGGTTCGGAATTCATCGATACGTGTTTCACACTCATAAACACACTTCCTAACGTTTATTTCTATCTAATCTGAATGAAAGAAACTCGTTTCTGAGATAGATTATAATTATATGTCGTGATATGTCCTTCACCGTCGACGCTTTCATCGCCATGTAATAATAATAGCACCGTTCGCTACACATTACCCTATCTGGAAAACCGTGCCCTATTATGATAGGGTAAAAAAACTACACTTTTCTCCCTATACGCACTTAGTCTTTGCACACAGTTATAAAATATTCATACAAACATGTAGAAGAATTAGAGTCAGAGTAAATTATGCCTCTGGCGATCTATAGGCACCCGAAGAAATTATGCCTTTGTGAGTATATAACTTCCACATATGGTCTCTAATAGCAGTGTATATATCGACAGCAGCAGGTAGCAATTGAGCGAATTAGAATTTTCAAAATCTCATCCAGCCTAGAAAAATTCAATTATTTTAAGACCACTACTCTAATAATATCATCAATCAATTTTAGCTTAGGAAATTCAATTTTTATGTAACTGTAAAATGATATATAGTGTACTTTAATCCCTATAATGTTAAGCAGTCTACTGAAAATTACCATTTTAGTAACTATATTTTATTGAAATACGTCTATATCAGAAAAAATTCTGAGTTACAATGATCTGGTGATGAAAGGCAAAATTAGTCGAGTCCTAACATTCTTCTGCACAGAAAAACTGGGGTTTTTATTAGAACCGATTTTCGGTTTCAAGAGAACTGCAACAAAACGGAAAAAGTGGTTTCCAAATAATCAAGGAAATTTTTCAGATGAGGCGATTATGAATTTTCTTTAAAGAATGTATGTTAAGGGGGGGAGGGGGTGTCTCTTCCAATGGTTTAAAGGCAATTTTCAATTTGAATATAATAAGGCGATAAATTTAAATTTATTTATATTTTTCCATCATACTCTTCAAATTCATACAAAAAAAACTGAATGCACGTGCATATTTTGGGGGCCTTTTCTGTTGGGGGAGGGGGGGGGCAGCGAGTTTTTTGCAGTTTTACAAAGGTTACAATTTTTGTTAAAAATTCATATTTTATGTGTCGAAAATGTAACTCCTTGGTTGAAAGTTGAACTACTTTATTATAAATTCATTTTTTGTTTGTTTGAAAAATCATAATTCCAACTGAAAATTAAATTGTTTGTTTGAAAATAAACTTTTGGGTTGAAAATTCAAATTTTTTCGTAAAAACTTCATCATTTAGGCTTGAAAATTCAACAAGTTGGTAGAAAATTAAACTATTTAATCGAAAATCCAACTGTTTTGTGAAATATTCGCTTTTCTAATTTGATAATTATTGTTTTTTGAAGAAAATTCAATTTAAATCCTTCATTGAAAGTTGAACTACTTTCTTGAAATTCATTATTTTGTTGTTGTTGAAGATTTTAAATTTTAGTAGAAACTTCATATCTTTCGTTGAAAATTGAACAACTTTGTTAAAGTTTCCCTTTTTAGAGTTAAAAATTAATTTTTTCATCTGAAAATTGAACTATTTCGTTGAAAATGGATTTTTTGTTGAAATTTTATATTTTCGTATTGAAAATTAAACTGTTTTGTATAGAAAATTCGTCTTTTTGTTTTTGAAATTCAACAATTAGGTTGAAAATTCAACTATGTGGTAGAAAATTTAACTTTTTGTAGAAAATTCGTTTTTCTTTATTTAAAATTAATTTGTTCACAAGTGGGAATTTAACTATTTATGTATTTATGAAAATTTATGTAGTTTGATGAAAATTCATCCTTTTGGGTAGAAAAATAATCTTCTAAATTAAAAATTCAACTTTTTGGTAAGAAATTGATGTATTTTGTTGACAATTTATTTTTTGGGTAGAGAACTAATTTTTTTAACTTAAAATATAATTATTTGATTAAAAATGAACATTTTTGTTGAAACTACACATTTTTAGGTCAGAAATTTAACTTTTTGTTAAAAAATGAAATTTTTGGATGAAAATTTATATCTTTAGGTTGAAAATTCAACTGTTTTGTAGAAAATTCATCATTTTGGCTTGAAAATTCAACTATTTGGTAGAAAGTTTAGCTGTTTTGTAAAAAAATCACTGTTCTAAATTGAAAGTTATTGGTTTTCAATAAAAAATTATTTATTTTATTTTTTGTTAAAAAGTGGCATTTTTTCGACTAAAAATTCAACTATTTGGTTGAAAAGTCGTCTCTTTTAGTAGAAAATTAATATTGTTGGTGGAAAATTCTACTATTTGCTTGCAAATTTATGCATTTTGTTGACAATTCGTCTCTTTGATAGAAAATTGTACTACTTTGTTAAATTTTCGCTTTTTGGGGTTCAAAATACATTTTTTCAACTGAAAATTTATAACTATTTCATTAAAAATCAACTTTTTCATTGAAATTTCATATTTTCAGATCGTAAACACAACAATTACTAGAAAATTTCACAATGTGATAGAAAATTTAACTGTTTTGTAGAAGATTCGTTTTTTTTTTATTTAAAATTAAATTTTTTGGAAGTGGGAATTTAACTATTCCATTTTTGGTTGGAAATTTATTTCTTTAGTTCAGAAAATCAAATATTTGGCTGAAAATTTATGTAGTTTGTTGAAAATTCATCTTTTTTGATAGAAAAATAATCTTCTTGATTAAAAATTAAACTTTTTGGTAGAAAATTGAAGTATTTTGTTGACAATTTCTTTTTTGGGTTAAAAATTGATTTCTTTAACTTAAACTATAACTATTTGAATAAAAATTAATTTTTTCGTAGAAATTACACATTTTTAGGTAGAAAATTTAACTACCTGGTAGAAAATTTCGCTGTTTTGTAAAAAAACCACTCTTCTAAATTGAAACTTATTGTTTTTCAACTAAAATTTATTCACTTCATTTTTTTTTAAAGTGATATTTTTATACTAAAAATTCAATTATTTGGTTGGAAAATCGTCTTTTTTAGTGTAAAATTATATTTTTGGTGGAAAATTCAACTATTTATTTGAAAATTTATGCATTTTGTTTACAATTCGTCTTTTTTAATAGAAAATCAAATTTTTTGGTTAAAGATTCATAATTTCCCTTATTTCATAGTTTCCCTTTTTGGAGTTAAAAGCACATTTTCTTAACTAAAAATTTATACAAATTTTTTAGGAAATGAACTTTTTTGTAGAAATTTCATATTTTCGGGTCGGAAACTCAAAAATCAGGTAGAAATTCAAACATTTGGTTTAAAATTTTTGTAGTTTGTTGAAAATTCGTCTTTTTTTTGTAAAAATATCATTTTTTCTTGATTGAAAATTCTAATTTTTGGTTAAAAAGTTACGTATTTAGTTGAAAATTTATTTTTGGGTTAGCATCTAATTTTTAAACTAAAATATAACGATTTTATTGGAAATTAACTTTTTTCTTGAAACATCATATTTTTAGGTTCAAATTTCAACCATTTTAGACAGAAAATTCATCTTTTGTCTTGAAAATTCAATAGTTTGATCAAAAATTCAATTTTTTTGTAGATATTCTTTTTTTTATATCACAAATTAATTTGTTCTATTTTTGGTTCTAAGTTGATATTTTTAGTTTAAAAAATCAAATATTCGTTTGAAAATTTATCTAATTTGTTGAAAATTCTTCATTTTTGGTAGAAAATTGATCTTTTAGTTAAAAATTCAACTATTCGGATAGAAATGTATGCATTTTGTTAGAAATTCGTCTTTTTTAGGAGAAAATTAATCTTCTTGATTGAAAATTGATCTTTTTGTTGAAAATGTAATTATTGAATTAAAAATTTAACTTCCTTATAGAAAGCTTGTCTTTGTAGCTTTAAAATTTAACTTTTTGGTTCAAAATTGATGTATTTGGGAAAATTCGTCTTTTGCGGTAGAAAATTCATCTTCTAGGTTGAAAATTCATCTTTCTTGATTTTATGATTCTACATTTCGGATGACATTTTTTTTCTTCATCGACTGAAAAATCTTTTTTTGTTGAGAATTCAGGTATTTCGTTGAAATTTCTTCCTTTTCGGTTATTTTGAACCATGGTTCAAAATAAAAATCTTCCATTGTTTAAAATGTCAACTATTATATTTTTTTGCGAGTTTAGCGATTTTTCAACTTCTTCGTTAATTAATAAGCAAAAATAAGATTTGACCAAACTCCCTCCTTCAAAGGTATTTTTCGATGACCTGCATATACACGGAGAAAATGGATGTTTAAACGTAACATCTAGATGTTCAGGGTTAACATATTTTATGTTTAACTATAGGACAGCAATCTAGCATTCGCGAAAACCTGTTTTTCGGGTTCAGAAGGTTTCAAAACGTTTAAAGTTGATGAAAAGGGGGGGGGGGGGCAAATTTCAAACAAATCTAATACCTTCTCGGATGAGAATGTAAAAAGGTTCTCTTGTCATTTTGACGTGTCGGGGAAAAAAGGGCAGGAACGAAGGGTTTGTCAGAATGCACCTCTTCCCTTTGTCTGCGAGATCTTGACTGGACCTGAGCAGTTTGGTCAACGTCTACCAAGAAATGTTGGAAAACCCAAGACGAAACTGAAGTTGAACAGAATCAGATGAGGCAACCGAGGAGAGAACCAACACACTAGTACTGAAAATTGTATAATGAAGAGTGTTAAAAATTCCATACTGATTTACATGCGTTTGACCCATTCTAGATTATAGTATTTGATATTGCAGTCTTAAAAATTGGTAATGTAATGTTTCACGCGTGCATAATAATGATATATACAATTGAATAATTCTATCTATAGTCGGATTCATGCATGCTTTATTCTGCAGAATAGAAAAATAACTCATGTTTCTCATGGCATTGTGAACATCAACCAACTTTAACCTAAAAACGACATTACTCGAACTTTTATGCGGAATATTATTCTGTCACAATATGCGCAAATTTCTGCGTAAACAAAAAAAAATTGTTGGAGCGCTTCTTTCAAAATTGAATTTTGATTTTCAAACAAAAACTTTTTAAATTCAACGGTTTTTAAGCGTGGAAAATATATTTTGAAAAATCGACAGCAATATTGTCAAATTATAACTGGCAAAGCTATATTCCTTTAGTGCAAAAGGTTCTTCAAAAAATAATAGCATTACTGAACACTGCTTTGCAGAATTTTCTTTTCGGATAATGTTTGTACATTTCATGTATGAAACTTAAAAAATTGTGTGAGCGCTTTTTTCAAAAATCATTCTTTATTTTTATTTTTACCATTTTTTATTTTAAGGCAAACACAGAGGTTTTTGAACATTTGAAAAAGCCCTTTTATCATAAAAAGTTTTTCAACCCTTTTTTTTACTCACCGGTTCATCGCAGGTTCTAATTAAATTATGCTAGCACATTTTTTCACATAAGAAAAATAAACATAAAAAAAAAGTCAAATTGTGAAAAAAATATTTGTATTGAGATTTTTTGTTTTGTAAAATAATTGTCTGGTATCATAAAGCAATATCAAAAAATATCATCTCAATTCAAGGACCTTTCATTTAAAGTTGGTGGAGGCTCACCGTGATGGTTTTTGTTATCTACGCAATAAGACTTACATGATTGCGACTGTACAATGATTGAATTACTTGTAGTATTTGAGGGAAAGGAGGAGTGAGAAATAATGAACAACCGGATACCCCAGTAATTCTAGGTGTATTCATTTATTTCGTTATTCATTTTTATATTGTTCATTCGAACCAGACTGATTCAGGCCTTTTTCGCCTGCTCCCTCGTAAGCGCACTTCGACTGCTGGAAAGGGGAGGGCCTCACAGAAAATAACCAATCAGAGCATGAGCTTAAAGTGAATCTTACCGGTAACGAGTTCTAGAAGGTTCTCGGTATGATTTCAAATTTATATTGTTGAAAAATATAGAATATCACATTTATAGCATTTCAATATCTGATAAAGTTATTATTAAATCGACCCTTATTGAAATACCACTATAAGGTTCCCAAGCGTTAAAGAGCAAGATAGCTTCCATCACTGATCTTCCTAAATTCAAACTTTCATAGGTACGCAATTTCCTATTCGAAGGATTTATAATTACACAATTTTGAATTATAGCAGCTTTCGAAATGAAACGATGTAGAAATGAACAAAAATTAAGAATGTTACACTTTTAAATTTCTACTGTTACAAATAATTATTCGAGGGTGCATTTTCAAATAGTAAAACTTTACAGGACTCTTAGAGTCCGCTGGAGTGCCAGTGTGTGGACGATGGGTGTGTGCGTTCCGAGAGCGTTGAGCCGTGCGTTTGTGCGCAGTCTAGCTGCTGCTAGATATTCTCATTTATATTAATATTGCTACTGTTTATGAGGTATTAGCTCGCCTTATTGTAATTTTAGTTCTTAATAAACGCATTTTATATAACACTTAGCGGTTGGATATAATACCTCTCGCTTGGAAAAATCGAGGGACGGTGTTTAGCGGAAAGTGTTCGATGGTACGATCAATAAAGAAACGACCGTGCCTTTTTTTAGGAACGATAGTTCCGAATGTATCCCCTAAGGAAGTATCCTTCGGAGATGAACAACTCTGTTGCTAGGCTAGTGTTGACAGCATAAGCCGCCGAGGCTCTTCCAAATTGCGAGGCGGGAATCGAACCCGCAAGCCAACATAGTGGGTCCAAAGCCTATGCCTTAGTCCCCACGACCATCGTCCCACTTATTCTATTTAGTAGGTTTCCGATTTCTTTACTGTGAATCCTCTCCCTTTAACTGTGCGCATCTTGGCATTTTGACTTAGAGAAAATTTCGAGTCCAGAGACTCATTGTGGAGATAAAAGAGAGAAAGAGAGAGGTCTGAAATTGTACACGAGTATGTTCTGAGAAAAATCTCGATAAACGATGAGAGAATTATGAAACTTTTGTGTGCGATATACCTTGTGCGAAAATTCTATCCTTTTGCGTGAATCCGTCACCACCTTCAGTACTGTTTAGAATTTGACAGCTGACGGGCGAAGAGGGTACATTAACCTTGGCGTTCATGTGCGAAAATGTATTGCTTAGAGATCATTTCGGGAGAAAATTAAATGAACGAAAATATTTACTGTAAATAGGTAAACGTAACCCAGAATACAACTAGGCATGCCGTCCGAGACAAGGAATACCGAGTCTGGCTCGCTTTCGCCTCATTCATTCCTCGGTTCCGCCCAGTTTCCCGGGCCTATTCCTCGTTTCTTCTCGTTTCATTTTTCCTCGTCTCGTATCATCCTTCCTCGTTCTCGCCTCGGGTTTTTCAGCACTTCGTGACAGATGTGCGCTAGCAGAGAGGACAGCTCGCGGGAGCGTTCTTTTGCCACTATGACGCGCTAATTTTCACGTCAGCGTTTTTCAATGAATAGTTGAAGTCGAAACAGGATTACATATTATACTTGTTTGTCCATTACTGATTAATTTGATATCAAAGACGACTATGTTTCAATTTCTTCAAATATTTTACATACTTCAAAAGATTCCAAGGGATTCACAAGGATTTCAAAACATTGCAAGGATTTCACACACACTTCAAATATTTTAAACGATTGCAAAATTGTTTACAAGATTTCAAGAGATTTCAAATATTCCAATGATTTTAAACTAATACAACTAATTTTAGGAAGATTTTTAAAAATATTTCAAAGAATTCATAAAGTTTTTAAAATATTTCTACAAATATTTCAAAGATTTTGCGAAAATTTCAAGATCTCGCATAGGTTTTGCACACTTCAAAATTCAGTGAAAATGAGTGAACATAGAAATGAAAAAAGTTACTATCTAGACTTCAAAAATGCAAACTACGCGGCGATCTCTTCGTTTCTCGCAGCTGTGGACTGGGCTCAGGCATTTGAGAATTCTTGTGTTGATGAGTGTGTATTCCTTTTTTACTCAGTATTGTACGATGCAATAAACAGGTACGTACCTTGGCATAAGGTTCGAAGGAACAAATACCCAGTATATTTTTCACGAGAACTAGTTAAATTGCTTGCGAAAAATAGAAAAGCTAATTATCGGAATAAAGTTTTAGGTCTTCCACCGGAATATGATAATTTTCCAAACCTAAGAACCAAATGTAAAACCTTAAGACAAAATTTTCGCGCGTATCATGCTCAAAATGTGGAAAATAATATCCCACACAATCCCAAAGCTTTCTGGCGTCACTTCAGTGAAAACAGAACCGAGAAAGGATTAATTCATAATATTATGTACCTTGGCGATAAGCAAGCAGATTCTATACCGGGCATAGTAAAGCTTTTTGCTGACAATTTTGCTTCTGTATTGGCAAATATTGATCTCCCTAAATACACGCCTAATAAAGGAACATCGTCAGACGTAGGTAGTATAGACATCACATTATTAGAAGTATTTGAGCAAATCTCTTCAATTGATGGTAATAAAGCAGTGGAAATGTAGCCATATACTCCTAACCACAAAGCGGGTCATAAAGCCGATATAAAAAACTACATACCAGTTAGTATTATTAATACAATTGTCAAGATTTTTCAGAGCATAGTCACAGACAAAATATCCGTCTGGAGTGTTAACAATTTGGTGGATGAGCAGCATGGCTTCATTTCTGGTAGAACAGCATGCCACGATACCGTTCAGAATTCACTGTAATGGCCCTTTCGCGCTCGTCCTCGAAGAAAAATGGCCCAATGATGCCCCCAGCGTATAGCCCGCACCATACAGTGACTTTTTCAGCATGAAGTGGTTGCTGGTGAATCTTATGTGGATTTTCTGATCCCTAGATGCGACAGTTGTGCTTGTTCACATGTTCATTGGGATGAAAATGAGCCTCATCAGAAAAGATGATTTTAGATGAAAACCCCTTATGTTTTCCGATCATCCAATCAACGATGACACGGCGTTGTTGATGGTCTAGTGTGTTCAATTCTTGCGTTAATTGGATTTTGTATGTATGCAAATGAAGATCCTGGTGCAAAATGCGGCGTAAACTGGTTCGGGAGATGCCCAATTTCTGAGAACGGCGCCTGGTGGACGTGGTTGGCTCTTCAAGGACACTTTCACTCACAGCGGCTATTGCTTCACGAGTACGAACTGAACGAGCATGTTCATATGGTCTACGATATTCTACTGAACCAGTTTCCTCAAAACGAGTAATAATCTTCCGTATTCTGGACTCTTATAGACGTCCATGTCGACCGAAACTGGTCCGCAGTTTGCGAAATGCACTTTTTACAGACCGACCGTTTTCGTAATAGGTTTACACTATCAAAATGCGTTGTTGCGTCGTCGACGACTCCATCTTTACTAATCGTATAGTTTTGACATTTTGTATGTGCAGAAAGAATAACATATCCTACAAATAATGTGCCATTCATTCATAGTTGAAAAACTCACAAACAGATGATTTTTTAATGAAACATCAAAAACCCGGAAAAGGCCCACACTATCTTAATATTTTAAGTTAACGGAAAAATCAAATTTTTTGTTATGTTTATCATTTTGACTTTGAAGGCGATTCTCAAAGCACCTGCGGCTTTGACGATTACATTCTCATTGCAACATTTGCTAACATCTACTAAAAATAATGATTACCTATAACTTGTACCCCTCATTAAAAAATGTCACAATCTTTGAAAATCATCCAACTTTTTTTTAATTTTGGTTAAATCAAACATTTTCATTTGGATTATTTCTACATTTATTTAATATCGAATAAAAATTACTTGATCTGTGAAAAAAAATTTATTTTTTGCAAATTTTGAATATAATATAACTTGTTTAATTTTTGTCGAATTAAAAAATGTCATAAAGATAATTTGTAAGTCTTTTTATTATTCTCTTAATTGTTAATTTTATTTTTCAAAAATAATAATGTTTTATTATTAAACTTACCAGAATTTTTGACAACAATTTCTGCAACTTGAAAAAAAATTTGTTTTTCAAGTTTTTGAATTTTTATTGAATTAATCTGGTTAACGAACTAGACCTTCATTATAAGACCCTGAAAATGTGTATAAAAAGCTGATTCGATTTTTAAAATCCTTGAAAAGTTAGCGTGGGTACAGCATTCAGGTGACCACACAGACACAGACACATGCATCCATACATACATCCATCCATCCATACATACCGACATACATACTACATACAAACACCGATACAATTTTATGATTAGCGAAATCTGTGAGTTCTGAATCGTAAAGATCCGTTAAAAACTCGAGATCGAAAATTTTGGCGATTCCACTACACTTTCATGAATTAGAATGTAAAAAAGGAAACAACAAAAAATGTTGGAAGAAGGGTGCGAGGACGTGAACGCATGACAGCAGAATCTCCAGACAGTTATCTAACCGACTTAGCTGCTCGTTCGACCGCTCTACATTTCGTTTGGTAGTCTTTCAGCGTGGAGTTTTTCAAACCGGTTTCCTCGCAAACCACTTTTCATCTGGGGCAAAAGGGTTGAGCTTTTTCATTTCACTTCATGTCCTTTTAGCCCACAAAAGATTACCTACTACGACATCTATCCTCTCACTCCCTCCTCTAGTACTCTGAAAATCACTCTTCCATCAGCTATCTCTTTCTATCATATGAGATACACATCACACCCTCCTTCCACCTCCCTCGACATCTATCCACTCTACATCCATCCTTTACAAACATGGCATTCCCTCTCACTCCCTCCTATGGTTCCCTTACCTTTGCTGTCTCTTGTTATATAATGAGATAAATCCTTCTCGCTCTATCTGAGGAAATAGAAATCCATTATCCCTAAAGGCTATCCTTCTTACGAATAACCAACAAATACCACCCAAAAGTGAGGAGCATATCACAAAGAATTGAATGTATTTGTTTTTAATAATAAATTCAATAAATAATTATTAAATTAAAAGTATGAAATTTAGAAACAAAGTTTTTAAACTTTTCGAATAGTTGTTTTTAACCTATTAATTTGTTAAAGATCTATATTAGATTTTAGCGAATCTTAAGGCACTTTATCAGAATGCAGTTTACTGGTCCCAATTTTCCGACCGAACCCTTAAATATTTTTGTCTAACTAAATAGTTTTACTCAAATAGACTTGCAGCTGTTAAGTTGGAAAAAGTTCAAAATATTCCAAAAAGTTTCAAAAACTAGAAAAAAAAAGCTTATAGAAACAAAATTTTAAACTCAAGGTTATCAAACCATAACAGCCTAAACGCCATTTTTTGAACCCGTTTTTATTAGCTCAACCCTTACTTGACACACGTCTAGGGTCATCTACACCATAAGGACAAAAATTGTTTAAAAAATAATCTATTGAATCTTTTTACTTGAAAATTTTATCAGATCATAGTAAGAGCTTACTTTAAGAATTATGTAGGTTATATAGCCAAAAATGAAAATTCAGTATTAATTAAATTATTATGAATGTAAGAAAAAATGGGCGTGGGGTATTTTCCACACCAGTGTGTCAAACAAGAGTTTCAATCGCTGACAAAGACAAAAAAACAAACCAAATAAATTTAACTTTTGAAAGATACTTCGAAAATATGTACAAATTGCTTAGACCATAATCATTTTTATGTTCCAGTAATCGTGCCTGTCCAAAGACCTTTCATTGATTAAATGAGCATACTTATGTATTTACGGGGGTTTCCAGTGTACAGTAATAAGCAATGAAAATTGAACAAAAATTTTTTTCAAATTAGAATTTAACGAAAATTTGCAAAACACGTGTTTTTTTGGGTTTGAATTAAATGTACACTTTTTTAGAAAGAGTTGAAAAATGTCGAACCTGAGATTTCTTCAGCCTGAATCAAAGAAACATGCTAGTATTTTGTTTTCATAAAAAGAATAATTTTAGTGGTGTTTAAATCACTCTAAATTCCAGAATTTAACCTTTTTTTTCAATTTTCAAACACCAGGAAAAATAATTTTCTTTTGAAAGCAAAATAATAGCATTTTTTCGATTTCAGCTGAAGAACTTCGATACACAGTGAACTATTGCCTCTTCCAAGGGCCGCGGAACGTAAACATTTCGTCATGCATTCCAGTGTTTTTCAAATGTATTTGTTGACGTAACGACGCGTCAAATATAACATTTCTTTGAAATAGTACAATTTGCCAACTAAAAATCGATATAATAGAATCAAATAACGACTCAGATATTTCGCGGAATATTGAGTATCGTAGCCTGGCGTCACGATCATGATAGGATAGGTGGAAATGTCAGGAAGTTAAGCATAGTTGGTACATCTTAAAGCAAATGAGAAGTCCACTCCTTGGATCACTTCTTATATCAAAGATTTAATGAAATAAAGAGAGAAAAAAATGTAGATTGGCTATAAGGGAACAAAAAATAGTATTATTCAAGCCGAATTTCGTAAATTGAGAATCTTAGTACAAACCAAAATCCGGGATTCATACAATCGTTATAAATACAATTCTATCAAAAACAGGAATAAAAATAAAAACACCTGGCTTCTCTCAAGATGGCTTGGACTTATTCCTTCTAAACACTTGGCTCCTGATAACAATTTCTCCCCTGCAGATCTTTTAACAGCTTTGACTACAAAATCCACACTCCTTACAATCAGCACTTCTTTCCCGTCCTCAATTTTGTCTGAAGTAACGGTAAAAGTTATTCATTTAAAGACTTTTGTACATATTTAAGTTATATTTAAAGAATATTTCATGAAATTTTGATAAAAAAATATAAAAAATTGAGCCCTTGCTAAGAGATTTTCCGTGACACCTTTAGAAAAAGATGCTTTGCAGTGCACAGGATAACTCCTCAACGGTTCATCGGAAATCAAAAAAAGAAAAAATATTTCGATAAATTAAATGAATGCCTATAACACAATGGTCTGTTTACATTAAAAAAATTTTTTTATGGTTTTGGCGGTCAAAAAACTGAAAAATTCTATTTTTTGCTTAAAAAATCCGCCATTTTGTTTCTGTAAAATCGCAAAAAAAAATCGATCAACAAGACCGTTGTGTTCTTGTTCCGTCCTGTCAATCTCTTCTACTCATTTTTCTTAGAATTCCGGTGGATTTTATTTTTATTTTTCGATTTTAGTAAATTCCACCGAAATCATATTAAGACTTGAAATAAAAATACAAGAATTTCAAGAGATTGAACGGAATTTAACAGGATTTTCGCATCCTGCAAGAGATTTTAAAGAACTCCAATGGCTTTAAGGAATTAAAAGGTTAATTTTGGATTTCACTGGGGTTATACAGATTTCTTTAGATTTGAAAGATTTAAAAGGCATTACAGATTTTAATGATATTTGAAAGGAAGTTCTAGAATTTCCAAGGATTTGAAATAATTTCAATGCACTTCGTGAGACTTTTAGGGATTCAAGGGCATTTAAAAGGATTTTAATGCGTAGCTCAGCAAACCCAACTAGTTTTAGTGATGATCCCATCAGATTTCAAAGGGCCTAAGAGAATTTATTTTTACAGATCTCATAGAAGCTTCGTTACTTGAAGTAATTTCTAATGGCATTTAGAAACATTCTGAAATTCAATTGATTTTTCAGTGATTCGAATCGACCCTTAAGTCTCCGATTGGTATAATAGCACGCGAAGAAATTTTATCAGATTTAACGGATTTTATTGAATACCAATGAATTTTAAGAGATTTGAGAGATTTCTAGGAATTTGAAAGACTTATTCAGAGAACTTTGAAGAATAATCCGAACCAATTCGCGTATGAAAGGGTTAGGTTAACGCAGCCTCTAAACGCAAGAAATTTAAAATAATTGCGAATAAAAACGCAAATGTCATAAATTATATTACAAATTTGGAAAATTCCGAAACTTTTTTTTGAAGTCTTAAAGAGAATAGAAAATGCAGAATTAAAAAAGATCTTTGAATATCACTAAAAGGGTTTTATTGGATTGGAAATTCCGCAATTATTATTAGATATAGTGTTAACCAGGATAAAAAGAAAATAAATTTCTGTATTTCAGTTGAAGACTTCACGAAATAATTGTAGGTATGCAAGAATAATTGACAGTGGTACCAGCAGAGTAGCGATTTCTCCCTAAGTTTTGAACGGTTTCAAAATTACATAGATTCGAGTGCGCTATTTGGGGTCAAAATACCGTACAAAATGTAATTCTTGGATTCAATTTCGGGAGTGAAAACTTTTACAGAACTTAAGCACCTGATATCCGAGTTGGATGATCGCGAACTGATAGAAGGCCTGCAACTCATGTCCCTTGACACATCCGGCGGTAGGAGGGAGAGAAGCTCCAGGTTGCGTAAGGGTATAAAACTAATGAAGGGAATGTCGAGTCGAGCTTCGGATGTAACTTCAGTTACTACCGAGACTTCGGGAGGGTCGGACCTTGAGATTTAGGATTTATTTTCAGAATTAGTTTCAGCCTTACCAAATAACCCTGATTGTAAGAACGACTCAATCATTACAAACCACGTCAACCCCGCGACTACGGTCTTCAGTCTTTTCCACCCGTTTACCCCCCACCAACGTTTTTTTGTCGTTTCAGCATTCGAATTTTTACGGATTGCCAGACCCTTTCAGGCTTTCGGGTGGACCTGTACCACCGGGAGGGGCTGAGGGTGACACTGTTGAGGCGGGCTTTCTACTTCCAAATCTAGTTCATTCTATCGAAACTCGGGGCGTAGAAATCCAAAAACCCGGTATGACTGAGGCACCAAGAGTGAATCTCAATCCACAGAACCACGCCGCCGAACAATACCGAACCAAGATACCGATGGCCGCTCGCCAACGGGTGCCTTGGGGGCAACGACAAAAACTCTGCATACAGGGGCCAAGCCAAAGATAAGGCCACGGTCGGAGAGTCTTGAACAAGACCAAGAGGACCGCTTTAGCAGATACGAGGGCGAACTGAGCTATGCACGGAGGCTAGAAACTACCCGTAACATGAACAGGCTTTCCGAGAGTCATGACGATAAAAGAAGTCCTCCTAACTTACAATACCGCCCCTCGGATCGTCCGACCCTTAATTTGAGAAGCCCCAAACGTTCGGAAATTGACCCGGAATTCGATCGCGATAGTTCGTCAGATAGAAACGCAACCTACCGGAACATCTCGGCAAGTCCGAACCGGAGAAACAGGGCAGATCTCGGAAAAATTATATCCGCTTGGAAACTAACCTTTGACGGCAGCACCAAGTTGAGTGCCGACACCTTTTTAATGCAACTTGAGGACCGAAGATTATTGACTCAAGTTTCCGATGAAGAATTATTATTGGCAATGCCTGTCATGTTAAAAGATATGGCTTTTAAGTGGTTCAAAAATCACGAGCAGGAGTTCTACAGCTGAAGAAAATTCCGAAAAGAATTTAGGAGACATTTTGGGGACGATGATTACGACAGACGTGTCCGTGAACAGATCCACAGCCGTACCCAAGGTAAGGAGGAAATAATCGACGATTATCTGACAAATTTTCAGAGCCTTATCAACTTTCTGGAAGATGAGGTACCTATAGCGGAACAACTAGACTGGGCCCACAGAGGATTAAGACCCCGATACCACCAGGTGATTCGTCGATCCTATTGCCATTCCTTCAATAAATTGCCAAGGCTACGTAGAAGCTGGGAGAAACAGTGGGATGTCTACATGAAGGAATACAAACCTCCACCCGCTCCAGAAAGCTCCTTTCTCCAGGATTTTGCTTGCCGAGCGAAGTCTACTCCAAAGGAACCAAAAAAGGCCAACTCATCGGCGGTTTTCGAAGAAGAAAACACTACTGCGGCAGTATCAGAACACGATAATACCGCCGAAGATAAAAACAAGAATTCCAAAGGCCAGGATAATAAGGAGGGTAAGCCGAAAAATAATGGCAGCGATATAAGTATCGGAAATGACAATAAGAAGACCTCGAGGAATCCCAGCGACGAAAAGAGAAAAGGGATCCCTATTTCCGAGTCCAGTACCGAGTTAAACCAAGCGGAAATTAAGCAAGAGGTTATTTGCTACCGCTGTAAATAAATAGGTCACTATCAAAAGGTTTGCGCTCAACCCCATAAGCTAACTTGCTATAAGTGCAAGAAAGAGAGCTTTATGTTAAAAACTTGTCACGATTGCTCGGGAAATGGAGAGGGGAAGCAGTAGGCACGGTCAGTACTGCCTCTCAAACTACAGAGACCGTTACCTCAAACTTGACTAGTGTCCCTAAACTCAGCCAAAATGCGATAAATAATTCAATAGATTCGTCGAATTTAAGTGATCTTTGTTTTCCGAAGAATAAATTTACTATCTCGGTAATATACCCGAGGGGTGACAAGGTTAATCCCGATGGGGAAGTCCAACCGATCTCCGTACAGGCCGTTAACGATATGGATAGTTATCGAGGGGTTGGAATGCCCACGGACAGAGACTGTTGCCCCCTCGATTACACAGGGGAAGGCGATTCTGAGGCGGACCCAAGCGAACCCGTGGTACGAACCGTTGAGGCTCTTGTGCATTGGGAGGATATTACGTTCACGGTCCCGGCCGTAGCTGTTACAGATTTTAAAGATAGGTCTCTTTCTGATGAAAATGATTAGGAAGCAATGGGAACCTTAGAAGAGGAAACCCTGTCTGAACACGAACTAATCAGTGGAATAATCCATATCGAAGAAGTACGTGACAGGGTGCACCTCACGGTAGTCATCAATTCGATTCCAGTAGAAGCGTTATTCGACCCCGGATCCACGAGGACATTCATTAGGAAGGACATTTCGGAAAGAGTTTTGAACTCATTGGGGTTGGAGGTAGATCGTTCTCGTAAATCAATAATGATAATGGCTAATGGTTCTCGAGATCACGTCGAAGGCAAGGTAACCTTACCGCTAACAATAGAGAATATTACAAGAGACTGTGAAGTCGGAGTAAAATGCAACCTAGACACCGAGTTAACATTGGGATTGGACTCGCAAGAAAAATTTGATTCAGTTTTTGGCGCGAAATCATAGAAAATTTTGATGGCCAATGAAAAAGGGAACAACATCTACTTACCACGTGGCTCGTAAAGGATGACGGATGCTGTGGAATTCTGGACCTAGGGGACAACGAAAGGGAGCTGCTTAAAGGCTTTTTGGATAGAAGACTCCCTTCAATGAGCAAGAATGGAGGTCATCCCAGTGCCACTCATCTCGCGAAGCATAAGATAGATGTCCAGGGTCACCCACCAATCAAAGAGCGTTACCGCATCGTCTCGCCAAAGGTAAAAGAGGCAATGTATGCCGAGCTGGATAGGATACAATCAGAGGGCATCGTGAGGAGCTCCCGAAGCGAATGGTCTGCCCCGGTCCTTATGGCACGGAAATGGTCGACATCCTTAGCCAAATTCGTTCCGCTAATTATATTTCCAAAATAGATCTCAGCGCCGCTTTCAACCAAACTCCGCTGGAGGAATCCAAACAAGAATACACGGCAGGAGCTTCCGCCACATTTCAGAGATTTATAGATGGCGTAATCACTCCTTAAATGAGACTTAACGTATTCTGCTATCTTGAAGAATTTTGGTGATCACCGAGACCTTCAACGAACACCTTGAGTGGCTGGACCAGGTCTTGGATGCGGTGGAAGAGGCCGGACTCACAATAAATTCCGAAAAAAGTGAGTTTTGCTGTTCCCAGATGAAATACTTAGGCTTCTTAGTAAACAAGAAGGACGGTGGTTGCCTCGGACATAGTAGGCCCCTTCCCACCCAGTAAGTTGAGTTACCGCTACGCCTTGGTGTTTCAGGACCTATTCACCAAGTGGATAGAAGTCGTTCCTGTACGCACCGCGAATGGCCCAACCATCAGAACAAAATTTGAGGATCTGGTCATATGGCGCTGGGGAACTCCAGAAGTCCTTCATACTGACAATGGTACCGAGTTCTGCAACCGGCCGATGGAAAAAATGTGTAGAGACATCGGAATTATACGAATATATTATACACTACGAATTCAGTCTATCATGCCCAGGCACATCCCACCGAGCGGGTGAACGGAATCCTCAAAACCATGGTGGTAGCGGTCCTCAATAAAAATAATACAGAGTAGGGATCGACATCTTCACGAATTCCGCTTCGCCTTCAATACAGCTATATATGGCTCCCTCAAGGTTTCCCCGGCCTTCCTTAATTTTGGTAGAAACCCTACACCGTACCGACAATTGAGGAGAGACCTTGAGAGGGGTACATCAAGGATCCCGCCAGATACCGAAGGATGGTTAGAGCGAGTGAAGAGATTAAACCATTTGGGGGATTCCATTACTCGCAATTTAGATAGAGCTTAGTCACAAGCCGCATATTACAACCAGAAACACCGTGATGGATCCTTCTGAGCCGGAGACCTGGTCCTAAGGAAACAGCGGATCCTTTCAAAAAAGGTTGAAAACATTGCAGCGAAACTTTCAGAAAAGTTTGAGGGTCCCTACAAAATCTGTAAGAAATTGTCACCTGTAGTCTGTCGCCTAACCACGCACAGTGGGAAATTCGCGGGAAAGGAACATATCCGCCACCTAAAACATTATTTCGAGGAGACGGGAGAGGGAAATACCGAGATTTGAAACGCACTATGGATTTATTTTCTAAGGCGGGGGGTATGGGAAACGCTGCTACTGTTCCGCCAGTGGATTTCATGCGTTTTCTTTTGTTTGATTTTGTTTTACATTTACCGAGCGAAAAGCCAGCCAAGAAGCAACAGAAGGAGATCAGATTACGTCGAGCCGGCCCCAAAAATTCCGCCTCCTTCCAACAAAGAAATGTTGCACGAAGTCCGATAGCAGCGCATCCTGTGACCTATTGCAGCAGAATGCTTCACATGCCAACAACTCGGTCATAAAGCAGGACAGTGTCCCCAGAGGGGGCTCATGGGCCCTTATTGTTATCGCTGCAGGGAGCCGGGAATTGTGAAACCAAACTGCCCTAACTGTGGACCCCTTTACCGCTCTGGCATGGTCATCTCCAGCAAGTGGCTACGGAAGCCAGGACAGAAGCTGTTTTATGGCGGCGAAGAACTGACGGAACAGGAAGAAATAATCCGCGAGGCCTGCAGACGCAATGGGAGGCTGGCCAGAGACTTGCGAGCACAAACGAGATAGGACTGGTGGTCCGCTTCGTCATCCCATGACTAAACCTGCCCACGACTGTTCCAGTACCGAAACGAATTCTTATCCAAAAATTCATACCGTACCTTTTTTTTCCTAGTTCGTGCTAGATTTTTATTTCTGTATATGTACTTTCCGATCGACATTAGCTAGATTAGTTGAATATCATTAAAGGACTATTGGTGATACTACAAACAATATCTATATGAAACTCAGATTACATAGACTTGAGATTTTTTTTTCAAAAAGCCGATAATGGGTTGATTATCTATAGACAAAGGTCTATCGGCGTAAGGTAGAAATGTTTCCTTTACTAGTTCAATCCAGTGTGACTTTATTTTTTCGCTAATCCACGTCAGTGTAATACCGAGATTAACAATAAAACTTAGAATTACCTAACCTATCAGTGGGTTACTCAATCTCTCCCCTAACACTAATAAGACAATTAACATTTTGGAACGCCGTATGCCGAAAACGCTGAGCCCCAGTCGCCGATGTCGACTTGGACCCCTTAGATCAAGAGATAAAGTCCCACGCTATTAGGATCTATTTCTGATGCTTAACCGGGACCTAACGCCTGCTTAAAATTTAATTTTCTAACAAGGGTCCCTTAATCTTGATTAAGAATCATTTCTTTTGATAATGTGGTCTAACATGTCAACCATACCCCCGATTTCGCTTATTTACCTTACGGTTTATTATAATTTTGTCCAACACTGCCTCTTTTACCGTTTTCGCTTATCTTCCTTACTATGCTTTATTATGATTTTGTCTAACACTATTTCATTTATCGTTTTCGCTCATTTAATTTGCTTATGTTCTGCTTCACTAGCCTAAAAAGTTAAAAGAAGAGAGCTCTGAGAAGGGGCGACGCCTTGCTTGCGGGTCCTGCCGAGACCTAACTTACACCTTTTAAAGTAGCTTAAACTGAATCTTTTCTTTTAATGGCTTACTGGAATAACGGGTCTTCGGTAGTCCCTGGCTAAGAGGCACAGAGGGGGAGCCTTACCACACACTCTCAGAGCACTCGCGAAACCTTATCACATTTTTTTTATACACGCATTTGTTTTGTTTCTTTTGTTTACGAGCAACACTAATTGTAAACCTGGCGCCATCTTCGAAGGGATCGTCTGTTGCTGAGATACAGTGCAAACACGAAAGAGATAGAAGAATCTTTGACGTCACACTGGGCCTACACCGTGATTGGCCTAGTAACTGCGGATTCCGTCAGTCACGCCAATCAACGGGCCTCATTTTGGCGATTTTGTATGGCGTCGAACTAAGCTCAAAAATCTCGCCTTTTAAATCTTATAATTATTAATAACAAGCCTATTATTATTCATGCATACTTAAGGTTACTAACCGTAGCAGATTTACGTTTGACGATGCTCATGTAGCGTTACGAAACGAACCTAGAAGTTCACACGCCGCCTATTGGCTTATTGTATAAATGGCGCGCCCTGGGCGCGTTTTGATTGGTCGCGGATTCCGTGCGAGCTTGGCGTTCACTTTTGATCTTGGAGTAACCGCGGCAACGAACCACTCTCCTTCTGTGCGTCCTGATTGACAGGTCTTTTTGAAGTATAACACGAAAGTCGTCTAATGAAATTGGCATTTTAATTGGTCGCCATTAAAAAGATTTCCGCACAAGGACTAACAATCCACAAGGATGGCGTCGAAGGTATCCGTTTATTTTATTCAAGCAAGCCAGATTAAGGTTAAAATCCTATCATTATCGTATTATCTGTTGTTTTAGTGAGAAAACCTTAACCTAGCCTCGCTTCTTTCTCTTATTTGAAGTTATGATTTTCGTTTTATTTGGCTTATGTTTCCGCACAGTGCTCGAGTGGCCTAATTTTTCCGTCAGTAGTTTATTATTTTCTTCGGGATTTGAATAAGTGAGAAAATCATGGTCAGAATCAGATCGAAATTATCCTTTTGTGTTTTGGGAATTCGCGTTGCGGTATTTTTCTATTTAATTTACACATGTAAAAAGTTGCAGAGATTTCCACATTTGTGTCATTAAATTAAGACTCATTTTTATTAAAACTAATGGTCTCACTTCTTTCTTTCGGGCTTGTTGGTTTTCTTATATTTCCTCCCTTCCCCACCCAAGATCCTGCCACATTTAACCGGTAGCTAGTCGGCTTAAATAAAAATAAAAAGGGTAAATAAACCATATGTCTGGGGACCACCAAGAGGCCATGTTTGAAGATGATCGTAATATCCGTGACTGGCGCAAAAATAAAATAAACTCTTGGTCGCGGCTAGATCATGTGGCGATCAGAGACCCAATCGCTCACAGTTCATATCACAGGAAATCTGTACTTTATCATTGAGTCTGACGTCCTCCAAACTCCATTTCATTTAGAACTTGAAAGGACTGAGGTGCATATTCTGTTAATCGTAAATCACCAATTGAAATTATTTCAATTTTTCACATGTGTAAAAACGACAGGGCGAGTACATCGCCCAATTTTGATTCACAGATTCAAATGTATCAAAAAGGCTGACCGATTGAAAAACTTGCAAAACGATTCACAAGTTAGCTTGTGAATCTGCAATTACAATTTCAATTTTTTTTTCTCCATCTGGGTATCCATCAGCGGGAATAAAAAAGAGCAAAATACAATTAATTTCAATCTCCTTCACCATGTGTTTCAAAAGCTTGACATAACCTCAAATCAAGTTAAAAAATAAAATTGTTTATATGTATTTAAATGACTGTTGAAGCATGAAATCTGAAAAGAACCACATTGGCTTTTGCATTAAACTACATTACCATATTGGTAAACATTAATTTTATTCAAATTCTATCACCGCAAAAGAAAATAAAATCGTGATATATAAATAAAAAATTAATTCTCACCACAACTTTTAATCGTAACTCAACTCTATAAACGTACCGAACAATCCACTGTTATATAAAGTTATATCCAGTTATATCCAGTGACTATTTGAAGGTTTAAAATTGAAGGGAGTTAAAAATCCGATCCTTCAGTGTCGTTCTTTGGAATTGAAAATAGATTGCTGGTTACCAATTTCAGAGAAAACCTATTCTCCGGTTGTGTATTTTACCTGATGGAAAAATCACGTAGTTAAAAGCATAGAGTAGTTCTCACTTTAACGCTTAAATTTTAATATCTGCATTTTTCTCTATTTTTCTCTTCTTACCGGGATGTGTTTTGCTTTTTTAAAAAAATCATAAACTTAACATTTTAAACCCTAAATTATTATATAATAAAAAACTTTAATTGCATGCAAAATTATTTGAACATAACCTTAAAGACATTTTTTTTAAAGTAACAAATATTAAAGAAATGTTTGTAATCTTCCTATAGACGGGAATATTTACTTTATCTTTGAGCATCAAAAATGCTCAAAACCTTACGTAATTAGTGATCCGATAAGAAGTTTTAAATCTCCACAGCAGTAAAAGTTGTCTCTTAAATTAAGTCCCTTTCTGTACCCAGCGGCAAAAATATTTTAGTGGATACTTTTGGATACCACAATGCAACAATAAAATAGAAATTAGCACATTTCACTATTTTTATTTACAATAATTAATGACAGCCACATTTTTTTGTACAAATAATGAGAGATATAATTATTATGTTATAATGAAAAAAGTGAATGACTAATTCGTTTTTTATTCCAAATTTTCCCTTTATCACACTAACCCCTAACCATCCTATTGCAATTTCATATTCTATGTATATCATGTGAAATTATAGTTTTGAAAAACTAGCGCGCATTCCTAATGAAAATAAACGGCCATTTTAACGACAGTTCAAGTGGCCATTATAACGGCCGTCAAATTGAAGACGTTTAAATGGCCATTTGTTTATGCGGCGAATTTTTTTGTTTCATTATAAGTAATAATAAATGTAATAAATAGTATTATATCAGGACCGAACCGAGGCAATGGCCCGGGACAAACGCGAAAACATCGTTTTAAATGGTCGGACCAACTCAGGAGGGACATCCTTACCTGTTGGCAAAGAAGCTCACCTTCGCGAAGAGGATTCATGCAGAGGTTAATGAACATTGGGTCCATATGCACCCGGAATATGCTCATAAAATGCCTCAGTATTTAAGAGATCAGATATCCTTTTTGCGCAAAAACGGATATGAAAGCTTCATTTTTTAGCCAACTCAACAAAATCCCGGCTTGCCAGCGTCAGGCTCAGTCCATCGCGAACCAGATGCTAAAAGCTGTTCTTCTGGGATCACTTCATCTGGTCCGTCAACACTGTTCCTCATGACATTCTACAAAGATTGGTAGCTCTAAAAAAGTATCCAGAGGTGAAACTTTAATCTCCAACTATGTCGTCTGCCGCGTAAGGTCATCCACGGCTGGAGACCGGACTCCAAGGACAGTGTTGTACGGAGTCTCTTGCGTAAATTTCCCCCTCTCGTTTACCTACTAGGATAGAAGGAGCAGGAGTGGATGACGTACACGTTCCATTTACGTCGGGATTGGTTGCTTTAAAGAGCCATTATCGTAGCTTCCGGAACCTACAACTTCTCGTATAATATAATTATTATATTATATATATAATATTTGAAAAACAAATTAAACCGCCGGGCCTCAATGGGAGAAACTGCCATCCATGAAAATGACACTGGCTTCCAGTAGAACCACGGTTAATCACACCTGTGGCGACGTCTCACGATCGTGAGATGGGTGGCCACGGGACCCTCGTATGTCATGAGGACACGGAGCGACCCAGGGATGACAGCCCTCTGCATCCATCTCCAAAGCGCTTCAGAATGATTTTCGATCAAGAATCTAGTTTGTTTCTCTAAATCCTGGAAAACGATGTCAGGCCTCGTGTACGCAATAGACTGCTGTCCGAAAACCGTGGTTCCAGAAAATGTGGCACTTCTAGTTTTAGGGAATTGACTCTACCTCCCCCCGCTCTGCATCTATCGTTGGGAACTTCTTGACGTAAATGCGGTTAAGGTATACTAAGGTGGAAATGACACCGTTCTGGCACTCAAAAATGTAACCCTCTTTACTTAAGTTAAGCCCTGATGTTCTGAGGAAAGCAAAAATTAGCTCCTTCGACAAGGGATAACTTTCTAAATTTCTGTCAAAGTTTTGTGTGTGTGATTTAAAAAAATAGTATAAAAAATTACTGCAGGGTCCTAATGGGAGCAACTGCCATATATGAAAAGGACACCGCTTCCCACTAGAATCACGGTAAATCACACCTACGGCCACGTCTCACGACCATGATATGGGTGGCCACAAGGCACGACGAAATCACAACGACAGCTCCCTTTTAAAATCTTCATACTTCTCCTCCTGTTCCTTCTCCTTAGCAGTGATGTGGTATTCGGCCGGAGCCGAGAAGTCGATCACGAATATAGTTCGTTTATCGAAGTCTTGGAGAACAATGTGAGGCCTCGAGTGTGCAACGAAGACTGCTGTCCGAAAATCGTAGTTCCAGAAAATTTGGCACTTCTCGTTTTGGACAATGATTCAAATTTCAACTCTTGGGTTGAAAATTCCATGAAAAATTGAAACATTTGGTTGAAAATTCATGTATTTTGTTCAAAATTATTCACTTTTGGTAGAACATGAATCTCTTTAGTTGAAATTTCATTTATTTGATTGAAAATAAGTATTGTTTATTAAAAATTAATTTTTGATCTAAAAATTCAACCATTCCATTTTTGGTCGAAATTTGTATTTTAAAGACATTTAATCTTTTTGGTAGATAATTCATTTGTTTGGTTGAGAATTTATCTATTTCGTTGAAAATTTATTTGCTTGAAAAGTTATTTCTGTCACTGAAAATTATACTATTCTATTTTTTGTTGTAAATTTTATATTTTTCAGTTGAAAATTCATCTATATTGTTGAAAATTTGTCTTTTTTTGTGTAGAAAATGAACGTTTTTGATTAAAATTTCAACTCTTAGGTTGAAAATTCCATTAAAAACTAAAATATTTGGTTGAAAATTCATGTATTACTTTAAAAATTATTCAGTTTTGGTAGAAAATGAATCTTTTCAGTTGAAATTTCATTTCCTTTGTTGAAAATTAGTTTTGTTTATAAAAACTTAATTTTTGAACTGAAAATTTAACTATTGCATTTTTCGTCGAAATTTTTGTTTATAGACGTTTAATCTTTTTGGTTGAAAATCCATCTGTTTGATTCAAAACTTAACTATTTTGCTGAAAATTTATTTTATTTTGTTAAAAAGTTTTTTTTCCAAGTTAAAATAATTTATCTTTTTTAGTTGGAAATTCATCTTTTTTGTTGAAAAATTGTCCGTTTTAGTCTAAAATTCAATTATTCTGCTGGAAAATGCATAATGTCGTGGTAAATTCAATTTCTTTCTTCTTCAATAAATCGTCTTTATGACTTAAAAACTCAACATTTCGGATGAGATTTTTTTCTCGTTATTAACTGAAAAACTTGTCTTGTTCGAGAATTCAACTCTTTTGTTGAAAATTCGAATTTTTGGTTTATAAATTAGTTTTTTATGAAAATTAAAATATTATTCGATGGAAATATCAATAATTATTATTATTTTTGTTGAAAATTTATTTTTTTTTATCAAAGATTCAGGATTTTGGTTAAAAATTCAACTATTTTGTTGAAAATTCTTTCTTTCTTGGTTGAAAATTAATTATTTCAACTCTAAATGTAACAATAAATTTTTAATTAATAAATATGACATTTTTTCAGTTATATAATGCACACAAATGTGAAATTTTCTGTCACTGCCCTTCAACTGAAACTCAATTCTTAATTATGTGTGATTAATATGTTCCAATTAAAATAATATCTTAGATTTAGATTAAATTTCAAATTTGGAATATTTTTTTATGGGTAATTATTTCATTAAGGCCTTGATGAAAATGACTGCATAATCAGCGATCAGTAATTACTCAGAATGAATTAATTTGCTGGTATGAAATTATATGCGCATTATTTAGAAAGGAGTAATTTATTAGTGTTGGACGAAATTAGATGTTTAATACATACATAGTGAAAATTGTTTATTACCTAAAACAGATTTATAAACTATAAACATAATTATAGATGCAATATTTTCTAGACAGATTTATTATATTTTTAAACGAAATTTAAACATTTTTATTCATAATTTAAAACCTGAAGACCCAAGGGTTTTTTTTCTGCATTATACGTTCAAATTAGTTTGGTACGCCTCGCAAGAATTCACTTTTTGCAGAATAAAGCTGCTCGAGCAATTTTTTAAGATGCCAGCCAAGCTTTGTTTACAGGTTTTTGTTTGGAAAAATTTGTATGTGAAGCCATATTTGAGGCTAAAGATGCTCTACTTAGAATGTAAAAATTGTTTTCTGCTTTAAAAGGTTTTCTTTATTAACGGGATAAAATTTTTCTATTAAAAGTAGGTCAGGTCTGGCTGGAGAATTAATTTTAGAATTATTAGATGCCTATATTTATATAAGAAAACCGGTAATTAGTTTCCAGGAACTTATGAATTTATTTTTAATGTAAAATTTAAAAATCGATTTAAGAGAAATGCGGGTTTATAAATGAATTTGTGTCATGTCAGGAGAGAAATAATCCTTGCGTTTGACATATCCTGTGATGTAAGAAAGAAAATGTTTGGAAAATGTGAAAAAAATGCTTAACATCTAATTTGGTTCTCATAAGAAAATGCAATCTTGTTTAATTTTATTTTTATTTTAAGGAAAAGTTCAACAGCTTGAATAAATTTACATATTAATTATTTTATTACAATTTTCACTATTTTGTAGGTAATAGATTTTATGTTGTATTTTTTTCATTCACTACAAAAATTTACATAATTCTGCAATAAATTATAAAATTATTTTACCATGTCAATTATGTAGAACTTGCAGAAATATTAATTGATCATTTTTCAAGAATGTTTTAATATTTCAAGGGTATAATGAGATTTTGATCAATTTTACTTTAAAAACCGTGCAATGTCTGCAATTTTTGAGATATTTAGGTTTTCTTTATTTCAGCTTATCTAGTTTTTGGTTTTTTTATTCGTTAAAAAAACATTAAAAATAAAAAAATTAAATTTTTGGACAAACGACACAAGCTACAAAAAAAAACGAGTAGACAAAAGTTGTTGACCGAAAATAGAGCTACACATTTGTTATAAATAGGTTTTTGATAGGATGCGTAGTTTTTGCTTCAATTGTGAAAAATAACACTGCAAATAAAAAAATTTAATTTTTAGAAAAAACAACGCAAGATACGAAAAAAAGTTAATCGACAAAAGTTTTTCACTCACAAAAGTTCTATAAATTTGTTATTAATGATTTTTTATGGAACGCCTAATTTTTTTTTTATCGTAAAAAATAAAATTAAAAATTAAAATGTTTGGACAAACGACACAAGCTGCGGAAAAATATGAATAGACAAAAATTGTGAACCCAAAAAACATTTACAAATTTTTTAATAATCACTTTTTGATAAGAGGCGTAGTTTTCTTTATCGTAAAACATAACATTAAAAATAAAAAATAGTCGAAAAACGACGCAAGGCGCGAACAAAAATTTAATAGAAAAAAGTTGTTCACCCGAAAAAGAGATAAAAATTTGTTATTAATCAATGTTTTAAATTTTATTTTATGTTTTAATTTTTTTGTTTCATTCATAAAAAACAACATTAAAAATGAGAAATAAATTTTTTTGGGCAAACGACACAAGCTGCGAAAAAAAGATGAATAGAAAAAAATTGTGCACCGAAAAAACATTTACATATTTTTTAGTAATCACTTTTTGATAGGAGGTGTAGGTTTTGTTTTAATCGTAAAAAATAACGTTAATTTTTTTTTGTAATTTGCCAAAAACGACACAAGCTAAGAAAAAAATTATTGAACAAAAGTTATTTGCCAAAAAAGATCTAAAATTTTTTTATTAATTATTCATTGGTAGGATGCGTATTTTTTGTTTTTATCGTAAAAAATGACATTGAAAATGAACACATTTTTTTATGGGATGCGAACTTTTTTAGTCATAAAAATAAGACTATAAAAATACATTTGTTTCAATATCAATGCATTATGAATTGTAATAACATGAATTTATTGAAATGATACATGTTTCAGGGTAGCTGGGAATAAAAATTAATACAAAATAAAGTAAAACTATTAAAGTAATCATGAAAAATAAAATGTATACTTTATTTTGCAATACCTGAATAAGCAGTTTCAGACCGAGGTACAGAAATAAATATAATATACATTTGATATTTGTTTTGAACAACTTTAGCTTTTTTTATTTTTTTAAATATATTTTTTGGATGTTGATAGAATGTAAACAACTAGACAAACTGAAACAAGAACAATCTAATTATTTCAATAATTGCAAATATGGTACCATTTTAAATAAAATTTGCATTAAACTAATTTTACCCTTAAAATTTAAAAGTAATCATAACAATTTAACTATGTTTATTTAACAAAAATACACGTGAACAAGATTAAAATAATAATAGAAAAATATAATTTTTTAAACTATGAAAGAGTTCTCTAGTACAAACTTGTCTAATCCGGGATTGCCACGCTGGAGACCGGGGTTCAGTTCCTCACCGAAGAACCAATTTTTCCAGAGAAAAGCATGGTCTGTAATAATTATTTCATAATGAAAATTAATTGAATATGTATGTGAATTGAGAATAAAGATTATGGATAATATGAAATAATAACTTTACAAAAATATCACAAGCGGAAAAGTGATGTATAGTGGGAAATAATATACAATATATTTTTCCACAATGTATAAACTATATATAATATTTGTGCCTGGGACGTAATATCACAAAACAGGAAGCATTAAAATAACTACAATTTTGACAATCTTTGCAAAACGTGGTGCAGTTTTTTGGTTCAAGAATCTAAAAAATTTGAAAAATTGTAGGTTTTGTAGAAAATTCAAAATAATGACAAAAAATAATGAACTTTTACAACACATGAGTTGCGGTTAAAATTGTGTTTGTACTTTGATGTAAAAAAGTATATCTTTTATTAGAAAACACAAGTAAATATGTAAAATAATATTTATTTGTTGTCTAAATCTCTACAGGAAATATATTTTCCCCAAATTTTCTACATTAATTTTTCTAGATTTCTAGGGGTTTGAAAAGTATTTTTGACCTTGAAATTTCAAGGGATATAAAGAAAATAAGAAAATTGGAAATGATTTAAAAAATTTTGAGTTATTTAAAAAATATGTCAAGAATTTCAAGCGATATACGAAATTTCAAGGGATGTCAACGAATTTCGTGTGACTTTCAAACATTTCAAAGAATTTCCCTTAATTCAGAACAGATTTTAACAGATTTCAAAAATTTGGAATGAATTTGAAAATATTTCCAAGGGTATCAAGGGATTTCAATAGATTTCCAAAGGGTTTCAAGGACTCCTATTAATTTTTTTTAAAGCGATTTTAATGATATCAAGAAAATTCACCTATTTTTGGCGTGTAAAGTTGATTAATTGATTTATCAGTTTTTGCAATTGCAATAAGGGCACTCTAAAATTAATGCAATGAAATATATTCAATGAATAAGGTATGACTAAATTTAGGTCTAAAACTTTAGTTCTCATTTGAAAAAAGTACTATTTGTGCCAAATGCGTTCTATTTTATACTGCATTCTCTTAAAATTAATGATCTAAAACGTATAACACTTTTATTCGAAACATGGGAAATCGCGGAGTTTCCGAGAAAGCGAGTTTGAGTTTAGAAGCTCTCGAAGCTTCACGTCAGAGGAATTTATGATTATTGCATCCAAGAACTTTTTCTTGTCAACCTTACAGGTTTAAATGGCAATTGTAATGCAACATGATCCCCACTAAATTTCTCAAATAGCTTAAAATAACATTTTTTATGTAAGGCAGACATGATTTACGCGCTTTATGAGCGTCTTTTGAGTTCTAAAACGAGCCATTTACACAACAGGAGGAGCGAGAATGAATGCGCATGCGCGCAGTACAATAATAAGTCCATAATATTCTTAAGAGTATTATGGGCCCATAATCGTACCGCGCACTCACTCCGCACTCGCTTCGTACTCGCTCGAAAGATTGCATTTCCAATTAATAATGTACAAATATAAAACAAGATTACTATGATTCCAATTTTTAATTTGATAATATAATCACTTAAAAAAAGCTGCTTAAAAAATATTTAATTGTGAATAATTGCTTCCTCATAGAGGGAGGTTTGTAATTACCTAAATTTTCAAATGTACTTTGTTGACATATTTTGATTTAATTCGACCCCAGGAGCTATAAAATAAAATTTGTAAGGAATTTCCGTGTGTGTATGTGTGTGTGTAACTTTTTTCTGTTCACCATATCTCGAAAAGTAAAAGACATTTTGAGCTAGATCGACCATTTAAAACTAGTTTTTCCTTACGTTTAGAGATTTAGGAAGAAAAATTTTACCTTGTTTCTATAAAAAAAACTTTTTTGATATACAAAATACAACAATACGATATCTAGCGTATTTGTTTGCGTCTCTGAGACGCATCGATCGACCTATTGTTGAAACTTTTATGACCTACAAGTACCGATTCACGAATTAAAAAAAAATGGTTCATTCTGTTTATATGAGAATTTTTTTTTGATATTCAAAATACGATAATATTACACGTAGAGTATTTGTTCGCGTCCTTAAGATGCATCGATTGACCTATTGGTGATCCTTTTATGACCTACCAGTAACGATTTATGAAGTTTAAAAAAAACGGCTTATTCTGTTTATATGAAAAAAAACTTTTTTGATATTCAAAACACGACAATATTACATTTAAAGTATTTGTTCGCGTCCTTGAGACGCATCGATTGACCTATTGGCCTATTGACCTATTGACCTTTTATGACCGACCAGTACCGATTTATGAAGTTTAAAAGAAATAGTGTATGCTGTTTATATAAGAAAAAATTTGTTCACATCAGGAGTACTAGAGTACTGTAACTGACATTTTTGTTTGCATCTTCGAGACATGTCGAATGACCTATTGACGAAACTTCTAGAACCTCTTATGATCTAGCCATACCGATTTATAAATAGAAAAAATGTATTGTTTATCTTGTCGATATAAGGGAAACTTTTTTAATATTGGGAATACAACTATATTGTATAGAATATATTTGTTCGCGTCTTCGAGACGCATCGATTGCGAAAATTAAAAAGTCAATATCGTTTTTAAACTTTTTAACCATTTTTTTTTCCTTGTTTATAAGAGGATTTTTTTGTATTGGGAATATAGCAGTTCTGCATTTGATGTAATTGTTCGCGTCTTCGAGACGTGTGAATCGATCTTCTGACGAACTTTTAAAGACCATTATTGATTATTCAATAGCTAGTCATATATTTTAAAGAAAAGTTACATTGTTTCTATGAGGTTTTAATTTGAAATATAAATTTAGCGTAGGTTAAATGTTGTTCATTGTACACAACTCATCAATTGACATTTTGGTGGGCCCTCTGATTTTCTGAAACTAACATTTTCATTGGGTTTGCTTTGAATATCTTTAAATTCCTTCAAATGCTTTTGAATTCTTTCATCTTCTTTGAAATCTTCTGAATTCCTCCGAATTCACAGATATATCTAAATTCTCTGAATTTTTCTAAATTCCTTGAATGCGTGAAAATTCTTGAATTCTGAGAACACCCTGAATTCCAAGGACTTAAAAAAATGCTAATAATTGTGAGGAATTCCGATGAATTGAAATAATCCAGAGAATTCCAAGAATTCAGGTAATTCGGAGAATTCGTGGAATTGAAGGAATTCAGGTAAGTCAAAGAATTCAGGGAATTTGAAGAATTCAGGAGATTTAGAGAATTCAAAGAATTTAGAATATTCAAGAACTTCAGGGAATTCATAGAGTTTCATAGCATTTTGGAATTGAACGAATTGAAAGAATCCAGATTATTTGAGGAATTCTGACAAATTAAAGAAATTCAGGGGATTTAGAGAATTCAAGGAATTTCAGGAATAAAGAATATTTAAGGAATTAAGAATATTCAAGGATATCAAAGAATACAAAGAATTCAGAATATTCGAGTAATTCAGATAATTAAGAGAATTTTATGGATTGAAATATTATTATAGAAATTAGGAAATTTAAGGAATTTCAGGAATTCAAAATATTCTATGAATTCAGGGGATTTAGAGAATATTCAAGGATTTCAGAGAATTCAGGAAATCCAGAATAATCAAGGACTTGAGGATATTCAAGGAATTTAGGGAATTCAGAGTAATTCCGGAATTTCACAACGTTTAGGAAATTCCAAATATTCCAGGAATTCAGAGAATGCAGATAAATCGAGGATTTCAGAGAATTCAGAGTTGAGGGATTTGAAAGCGCTTATGAAGTTCTAAAAATTTCAAAGAATTCAGTATATTTAAGGAATTCCAAATATTTACGGGATTGAGGATATCCAAGGATTGCAGGGAATTCAGAGAATTGCAGATCATTTAAGGAATTCAAGGAATTCAGAAAATCCAGAGAATTTAAAGAATTCTAGGGATTCAAAGAATTCAGGGAATTTAAAGAATTCAGGTGATTCAAAGAATTCAGCGGATTCAAAGAATTCAGGGGATTCAGAGAATTCGGAAGATTGAGAGAATTCAAAGAATTTATAATCAAGCATTTCAGGGAATTTAGAGAAATCAAAGATTTCACAGAATTTAGGAATTCAGAGAATGCAGGGAATTAAGAATATTCAAGGATTTCTAAGAATTCAGAAAATTCCAGGGATTTCACAGCGCTTCAGGAATTCAGAATATTTAAGGAATTCGGGGAATTCAGGGATTTCAGCAAATTCAAAGAATTTCAGCAGATTTAGGGAGTTCAAGAAATTTAAGAGAATTCAGAATATTTCAGGATTTCAGATAATTCAGAGAAATGAAGGATGTTACAGAATTCAAGGAATTCTGGGAATTCGCCAAATTTTTATTGCTACGAATATAAAACTCTTAGTTTTGAAAAAATAAATTAAAATCTTTGATTTTAGGTTTTGAAACTGTGAATTTTTAATTTCAAATGCTATCAATTTAATATTGACCCATTTTTTAACAATTTAAATTCTAACTTTTATAAATTAATTATCAAGCGAAGCATCAGTATTGATTATTTTTTCAAGGAATTAAGGAAATTCAGATAAATAAAGGATTTTAAAGAATTTGAGGATTTCAGAGCATTGAGAGAATTTAAGGGATTTCAGAACGTTTAGGAAGTTCAACAAATTTTAGGAATTCCGAATATTTAAGGAATTTCTAATATTCACTGAATTCCAGACATCCGAAGAGAACAGAGAATTCAGAGAATTTTAGAGGAGTTAAGGAATTTATGGAATTTGGGGAATTCAGAATATTCGAGGAATTCTGACGAACTGAAGGAATGCAGAATATTGCAGGAATTACCAATATTGAAGTATATCAGAGAATTCAGAGAATTAATAGAATTCAGGGAATTATGAGAATTCGGGGAAGTGAGATATTTCAGGGAAATCAGAAAAGTTAAAGAATTTTAGAAACTCAGAACATTTAAGCTTTTCTGAGAATTTACGGAATTTAGGTAATCAATAATATTCAAGGACTTTAGGATATGTATGAACATCAGAGAATTCAGAGAATTTAAGGAATTCAGGGAATTAAAGGAATTCAGGGAATTAAGAGAATTGAGGGATATAAGAGCATTTAGGGAATTCAAGGAATTTCAGGAATTCAAATATTCCGAGAATCCAAGGGATTCAGAAAATTTAAAGATTTTTAGGAACTTAGAATATTCAAGAAATTCCGAATATTCAAGAACTTTAGGGAATTGAGGGAAACCACAGATTTAAGAGAATTGAGGAATTCTGAGAAATTAAGGAGTTCAGAGAATGCAAGAAATTTAGAATATTTAAGAATTTCTGGGAATTTAGAGAATTTCAGGGATTTCATAGCGTTTAGGCACTTTGAAATATTTCAGGAATTCGGGGAATTCAGAGAAATCAAGGGTTTTTAGAGAATTCAAGAAATTCAGATAATTTGTCAAATTTTCATTGCTCTAAATATAAAACTCTTAATTAAAAAAAGACATTTTAGAAATTTTAATTTTTGAAAGCTGTGAATTTTTCATTTAGATACCATCAATTTTATATTGAAATATTTTTTAACAATTCAAATTCAATATTTTAAAATTTTTGAATTCTCTGAATTTGAAAATAAATTATTTAAATTCGTACAATTTCAAGTATGCCTCATTTAAGAGTTGTTTAATATCAAAGACTTTGAATAGGGATTTTTTTAATTATTTAAAGTTTTTTTTTCAAATTCAAACATTTCTTCAAGCTAAAATTAATTATTCGCCTAATCTTGTTTTTAATTATTTGTCCAACTATGAAATATAATTATTCTCAAACGACACAATTTTTAAAGATGTAAAACTGAAACCAAACCAGTTTTAATGTTTTGATATATGCTTTCAATTCAAGATTGTGTAATTTCAAACAATTTTAGTTTGAAATAATTCAATGTTGAAAGTTTCAAGCTAAAAGCTGATCAATAAGAACACCATTTTTTTATTTACAGTTTTGAAAGATCTAACAAGGGGAAAGTCGTAAAATTTTTATAATATTTGAAATCATTCTGACTTTCTTAACTAATAAATTAATAAAAAAAAACTTATTACCTGAAAAATAAAATTAGAGAAACATAGTGAGTAGGTCAAATATATTTATTTCAAAAATATCAGTTTCCAGTTATTAATTTCATTTTTTTGTACAATTTCGAAGATTTGAAATTAATCCCAAAGAATTTCATATATTATGAATTAAAAATGATGTACTTCTACACTTATGTCTTTCTATATTTTGAATAATAAAATTAACCAATTAAAAAATCAGTCGCGAACACATGTAAATAATTATATTAAATATAAAAAATAAATGTTGATGATAAAACTATTGGAATCAAACACATATGATAGTTTACGACGTCACGAATCACCGTCAGCGTCTCACTTTTCTCCGCCTTCTTATTTTTAAACTAATAGCAGATTGTGTATCAAGGGTGGAAAGAAGATGATTTCGACGAGTGGGAAGTTTGCGCATTGAGCGAAGCGAGGGCGGAATTATCACGAGTCAAAATCGCTTTCCGCCCATGGGAAACATAATACTCTTTGTTCCACCTCCTCTGAAAGTTGGCCTTTTTATACCTGTCCAATAATAAATTTATATGAACGACTGTTTTATCACTTTATTGTTCCAAAATATGTGATTTTTGGAAATGGAAGAAAATATTGACCATCGCTATTTTGAGAGGAGCATGATTTTTTAAAAACAAATTTTATTAAAAAAATGAAAATACCAATGGGCCAGACAACGGTGGGCTGATATATATGTTTCTTAAAAGTTTTGGTTGCGAGTTCTCACCATCGATTTTTTAAATCAAAATTTTCAATTAGGTAATTTTATTTTGGGGTTATATTTATTTCTAAATGTTTCTAAATATGATTGATAAAAGAGGAAATTTGAATGATCAATGATTTTTTAATATTTGGAAATAATTCTTAATTTTAAGATTTGAATATTTCAACATATTTCGAAAAAGAATCTGGAAGATTTTAAGTCAATATGTCGCTGGATTAACATGTTTTTGCCAACACTGAATTAGTTTGAAAGATATCCAGAAGTTTTTAAAAGATTTTAACATGATTACAATTTTCAGAAGATATCAAAAAATTTTAAACCAAATTTAGATTTTCGAAGATTTTGTAAAAAAGAGGCTTTCTAAGAATAATTCTTAAGCAGAGAGAATAAAAAAAATATCTTAAGAGTCTTAGAAAAATTTTAATTATTTTTTATTTCAGAAAATGAATTTTAAAAGAAAATTGACAAAATTTAAAAACATTTCAAATGATTTGCTAAAATTCCAAAAAAAGAAAGAATAATTTTTCAATTTTGCAAGATTACAAAATTTTAAAAAAGTTCGAGCAAGCTTAAGAGATATTTAGAAGTTTAAAAAATATTCAAATATAATTTAAAACTTTAAAACATTTCAAAAATTCTAAAGCGAAATATCAATTTTTGAAGATTTCGAAAAGAAGATGCTTTTTAAGAATTTTGAAATGTCTCAAGAGAATCAAAAATATTTTAGAAGATTTTTTTATTTGAAAAAATAATTTTTAAGAGAATGTTTAAAATGATTTCAAAACATTTCACATGATTTCCTAAAATTGAGAAAACGAAAATAAGATAATTTAAAGCATATTTTTCAATTTTGAAAGTTTTCAAAATGAAAAAATAAAAAAATAATAATAAATACTAAAAAACATTTCTTGATATGCCTGAACAAATTTGAAGATTACATTGGAAAAGATTTAAAAACATTTTGAAAGATTTCCGAAAATTTATCAAATATTATTTAATTTCTTTCATACCTCTAGAAGTCCTGAATATCTTTCAAACTAACTCGATTTTTTTTTTAATTGCTAGACTATTTTTCGTCACACTTGAAATCTTCAAAAAAATTGTTGTATTTTCTTCAGAGTTCTAGGAAAATTATATTTGTATAACAATCAAACAAACTGATAATATTTGCTTCCTTCTTTTCAGACCTTAGAATCAATATAATAGTTAATATTTTTATTACTTTGTATTAAAAATTCTTTTCCCCCTCAAATAAAAAAAAATAGACTCCAGCGTAGTAGTAGGCGATTGATGATGATAGTTTTTTTTAAATTAAAAAAAATGTAGCATTAGTTAATATTACACAGTTAATATTTTTATTACTTTGTATTAAAAATTCTTTTCCCCCTCAAATAAAAAAAAATAGACTCCAGCGTAGTACGCGATTGATGATGATAGTTTTTTTTAAATTAAAAAAAAATGTAGCATTAGTTAATATTACACAGTTAATATTTTTATTACTTTGTAATTAAAATTCTTTTCCCCCTCAAATAAAAAAAAATATACTCCAGCGTAGTACGCGATTGATGATAGTTTTTTTTTAAATTAAAAAAAATGTAGCACGATATTTTATTCAGTTCTGAAATAAGAATGTGGAAAAAATACATTAAGCGGGGCAAAAAAACAGAAGATAATTTTTATCCAATTTGAACGATTTTTTTTTACAAAAATTAAATTTAATCAAATTCCGCATCAAACTCTCTTTGCAGATTTTAAAAAAATGTCTACGTTATTTTTTTATTTAGAAGCAAACATAAAAAAGTGATTACTTTTGAAGCGTACCTTTTTTTAACAAACACTTTGATTTATTTTAAATTACCTGTAAAACATGAAGTAACTGTCCAAAAAAGATGTTCCATAGCAACTTTGGCAAATGTTTAAAAATGTTAGTTGAATCAATAAAAGTTAATGCATAATTTAATATTCTATAAAAAATTTTATAAACAATGATCCATATCAGGTATTTATGGTGGAATAAATCAAGTTTTTTCTACGAAATCCATCATATATTACTTGGCAGTGAAACCTATGTATCATATTTAGCCATTCAATAAAAATTGATGATGTTTTAAACAATCGTGATTAACAATTGCAGTATTTGACTATTTTTGTATGTACAAACTTGGTTCATTCGAAGTAATAAACTATGAATAACTAACTTGTAAATTTTTAAGGACATTTTCATGATAATAAACAGTTTTTATTGTTAACGAAAATGGTTTGAACCGATTTTCATCATGTTGAATAGAAATTTTCATGATAATGAACAATTTTTATTGTCAACGAAAATTGTTTAAACCGATTTTCATCATGTTGAATAGTTATAAATAAAATTCCACTTTTTTAATGGAATTAACAGCCAGTTATTTAGCAATTACTTCTTGCTATGAATTTATAACATTTATTAATTCTTTAAACAAACTTAATTAACAATAATGCATTATTTGGCCTTTTTCAGAATTTGAACTTTGTTGTTTTAACGTAAACAATTGCGAATAAAAATTTTTTAACTTTTTTTAGACCCTTTAATTTTTAAACTAAGAATTACGTTTTTCTTGTGGCATATACTGAAAATTACTAGGCAATAATTCCTTGCTATTAGTTAATAAAAATTGATGATTTTTCAAAGAAAAGTTACTTCCTAAAATCTTATATTATTATACTGTCAACGGCTACGCTAATTGAATTGATAAGAACATTAACAATAATGGATCGTTATGGAAGTGTCTAAAAAATGTTTACAAATTTGTTATGAACTATTGATTACGTTAATACAATAAAGTTTTAATTGTGCGAAAGAGCCAAATATTAAATTTATTAACTCAAGAGCTGCCTGTTAATTCGTGAAAAAATGGAATTTTGTTTATAAATACACAACATGATAATAATTTGTTTAAACAATTGTGTTTGATAACAAAAATGGTTTATTATCATCGAAATGTCCTTAAAAATGTAAAAGTTAGTTATTTACAGCTGATTGTGTCGAATGAACGAAGTCTGTACGTCCAAAAGTAGTCAAGTAATGCGTTTGTCAATTAGGATTGTTTAAAAAATTATTAGTTTTTATTTGATGACTAAATATGATACTTAGGTTTCATTGCCAAGTAATATATGACCGGTTCCAAAAAAACTTGATTAATTCCATTATAAATATCTGATATAAATATTGGTTTATAAAATTTGTTTATAAAGTAATAAATTAATTATTTGCTTTTATAAATTCAACTAGAAAATTCTTTTTGTCCTCAAATTGTTGAAATTAAATACAAATAAAGTGAGGATTCGCTGCCAATCTCCATGAGATCATTTACATCAATTTATTTTTTTATAACAAATTTAATAAATGTGTAAACATTTGCGTTGCTATTAAACATCTTTGTTGGATATTTGCCTCATATTGTATAGGTTTTTTTTTTGAAAATAAATTCAAGTAATTTCTGAAAAACGGTACACTCCAGACTCAATTTTTTTTCCATTTTTGTTTTTAAATAAAAAAAAAAATAATAGACAGTTTTTCTGGACAAGTTAGTCTAGAGCTTACAATTTTGATTATATATACGTGTTAAAAAAATTATAGTTAACTAAATTTGAAAGAGATTTGTAAAAGCCGATTTTTGAATTTTTTTTTCGATAATTTTTTTTTACCTAATCAGAATATACGGAAAAACAATGCTTAGTTCCTATTTTTTATAAAACTAAACTAATTGTTAATGTTATAAACAAATGCTTATATTAGCCATTTCCCGCTCTGAAGGCTTCGCTCCTTCATTAAAATTGATAAAAAATTTGTCGAAAATAAATAATATGTACGATTTTCTAATATCTGATAACAATTGTTAATTTTTCAAATAAATTATACGATAAATACACATTTTCAACCGGAAAATTTCGTTTTTTCAACGGAATAAATTTTAAATTACTTGGAAAATCTTTCGCCTTTCATACGTTATCAATCGATAATAAATAATTATTTTATAAGCAATTTTATAAACAAATTCACAGCTTGAATACAGGTCAATGAAAGGATGTTGTTTTTTGTTACGAAATCGACTTCCAGTGACTCAAAAAGGACCTTATTTATTAGGAGACTTTGTCAGGCGACAATATTTGTTTTTTTTTTCAAATACATTTTATAAACAAATACAATAATTATTTTAGTTAATTTTCTACCAGCAGATTTATTTATTTTTTCAACAAAAACTCTAAGTAACTTGAAAAAATCCTTCCTTTATTATGAGTTATCAAAGAACAATAAATTTTCATTTTATAAACAATTATATAAACAAATTCGCAACTTGACTACTTTTCAACAAATGGATGTAGTTTGTTTTGCGGTTTTGACTGCTGTTTGAAAATTGATAAAAATCTGTATTTGTTTATAACATTCATTTAAATAAAGAACAAATATTGTCGCGTAACGAAAAACAAGATCCATTTGTTGACAAGTAATCGAGTTATGAATTTGTTTATGAAACAAAAATTGATTATTGGTTGATATAGTATCAAAGGCAAAGGATTTTTTCAAGTTGTTTAAAATTGATTCCGAAAACGAATTCTGCCAGTTGAAAACTGACGAAAATCTATATTTGTTTATAATACTTATATAAACAATTAACAATATTTTTATCAGGTATTAAGAAATTGTATATATTGTTTATTGTGGAGAAATTTTTGATCAATTTCGTCAAAGGAACGAAGTGTTTAGAGCGTGAAATGGCTCAGATATGCATTTGTTTATAAAATTAAAAATTACTCCAGAATAAAAAAAATGAAAAAGTAAGCATTGTTAGTACGTATATCCCGCATAAAAAAGTGCAAAATAAAGTCTCTAAGTATTTTTAATCTTGAATTAGTACTTTCACTTATTGATTTGTTGATATCAAAATCAAATTTTGTTTTTCAAATGTTGTAACCTTCTGAATATTATTTTTAAAAAGTGTATTCACTGAGATAAAAAAAAAACATAAAAAATTTATTTCGATATAACCAAGTTACATAATTAAAAAAAAAATTTATTAATCTTCCGTATCAGTTTTTGAAAATTTTGGAAATCGATGTTGAAGAAATAAAATGTCAACTTTGTTCTTAAATAAACAAAAATTCTTTTTTAAATTAAACGATTTGCCCAGAAAAAACTTTTTGTCGTAGAATACTAGAATTTTTGAAAGTTTTGATAAGATAGGGGAGTTTTGAATGATAAAAAAAAATGGCGCATCGAGGATCAAGGGAGTTGTGCAGGATTACCATGGGACGAATCAAGGGGTGTCTCTTGGCAGCTTGTGGGTGGTCGGGCGGGCTATATAAACCATTCTCGGTTCACAGGACTCCACAGTCTTCTCTACGTATCTGCTGCGTGCCTCTTCTGGTACCTGTTAGTGTCTCAAAAATATTTTTAAATAGTAAAAAAAATATTGAAAAAAAAAATTATAAAGAAGGTGGCGAAAAATGCTTTAGTATTTATTCAACTATTATTCAATAATTTTAATAGCTATTAACTTGAAAATTTTATGTTATCCCTTATTATTATTGTTATATAAAGTATTTCATTTTCCAATCATCTGAATTTTGGAAAAAATTGATAGAGTATTTAAAAAATTAAAAAATCTTGTTCATTTTAATTTTAATTTTGCCTTTAATTGTGTAATTTTAGCAAGTAAATTAAAACAGACAAAGGAAGTATAACGCGGTTTGAATAAAGCTTGTTATCTCGAATCAAAGGCGAAAAATGAAAATTTCTAATCGCTTTCACGGATTTTTTGCTCGATTTAAGTTCTTTTGTTTGTTCAATTCGAGAGGGTGAATTACCACTTGTTGAATGCAAAGGAAAAAAATGTGATAAAATTTGTGTATAGAAAGGGGAATCTATAATTTTAGGCAAATAAGTTAAGGAAGGTTTTATCGACTTACAGAATACATTTAGTCACCTGTGAACCTCGGCCGTGAAAAGAATGTAGAATTTTTTCAATTTTAAGGAATTATGAAATAAGGTAAGTGTTAAACTTGATTACAATTTTCTTTAATCCGATTTGATAACTAGACTCTTAAACAATGTCGATTTATATTATTGATTTGGTTTATAAAGCAGATCATTTTTTTATTTTAAGCTCTTTTTTACAGATTCCTTTTATTTAAATAAATACTAATCATTAAATAAATGATAGCAAAATTAAACTAATTGATCAGTGATTCACAAAGTATCAAATATAAGTTTCAATACATTGTTTTTAGAGAATCTTTATTGAATTGATTCGAAATTTGGTAAATTTCTTCTTTTTGATAACGCTGACCAAAAGCATAATTTTTAACAAATTAGTTTGAATTGTAACCAAGTAGTTAAACTTTCAACCAAAAAAATGAATTCTCATCGAAAAATATCATAGTTGACTTTAAAACCAAAAAGGATTTTAATTTTATATAAAAAAGAATTGAATTCATCCAAAAAGACGAATTTTCAACAAAATAGTTAAATCCACAATCAAAAAAAATTTTAATTTATAAACAAAACAGTTGCTTACCAAAAGAGATACATTTTATGACAAAAGAGACGAAATTCCCAAAAAATTGTTGAATTTTCGACCAAGAAAGTATTTTCAGTCAGGAAAGAAAAAAGTTTTAGGCAAATTATAATTTGAAGGAGCAAATAGTTATTAATACATAATACATATTTTGATTAACTATTTATTTTTTAAGTTTCTTTCTTTATTTTCTTTTCTTTTATATAAATATAGTTATTTTAGGTTGCTCGAAAGCATTCAAAAAGATTTTTGAAGATTGCAGATAAGTCAAAAAAGTATCTAGAAAATTTTAAAGAGTTTTTTTTATTTTACAGAATTTTTTAACATTTTCGAAAAAAATTTAAGTGAGTTTAAAATATTTTTAGGACATTTTAACGCTTGGAAAAAATTTAAAGATATTTAGTGAGTTTTTTGAAATCATTCAAAACTTAAAAATATTTTCGAAATACCTTTTACAATGACTCGAATTATTTCTAAAACTGTCTTGAAATCTTCCGGATTCGTTTTTGACAATATTGGAAATCATTTGTAATCTTTTAAAATCTTTTCAAATATTCTTTAAAAATAATTTTTTTAAGATAACTTTAAATATTCCCAGGAGTCTTGAGAATTTTTTTTGTTATATTGAAGCCATTAAAAATCTTTAACAAATTTAACATTTTATTTCGCAATCTTCAAAATTCTACATTTTGTTTTAAGTTTTACGAAATATTTTCAAATTTTTAATTATAATTAAAGATAATATAATTATCTATTAATAAAATAATTATTTTTCAAATTTTCTAAAAATTTCAAAATTAAAAACAGTTGAATTTATGAAAAAAATGCAATTTTTTACTAAATTAGTTACTACCATGAAGATTAATTTTCTACCAAAAAATACGAATTCTCGACAAAGTAGTTGTATCCCCAACTAAAAAGATGAATTTTCAATTAAGAAAATGAATTTTATGCCAAAAAAGACGAATGCTGAACAAAATAGTTACATTTTCATCCAAAAAGATGAATATTGAACTAAAATGTTGAATCTTCAACCAATCAAGTGAATTATTATCAAAGTTGTTTAACTTTTAACCAAGTAGTTGAATTTTCGACCAAAAAAGATAAATTGTCATCGAAAAATATCATAGTTGACATTAAAAATAAAAAAGATTTAAATTTTATATCAAAAAGGATTAAATTCAACTAAAAAGACAAATTTTCAACAAGACAGTTTAATTCTCAACCAAAAAATATTCGAATTTTAAACCAAACAGTTGAGATTTTAATTAAAAAAGATGGAATTTATACAGAAAGAGAAGAATTTTGAAATAAAAAAGTCGAATTGTCAACAAATTATAGAATTTTCAACCAAAAAAGATTTTTCAGACAAGAAAGAAACAAGATTACAGCCAAATTATAATTGGAAGGTAAAAATCATTTTTAATGTAGAATACAAATACATAAATATAATTTTTCTAGGTTTCTCAAGAAAATTTAAAAAGCTTTTTGAAGATTGCAGATGAGTCGAAAAAGTATCTAGAAAATTTCTAAGAATTTTTTTTATTTTACAGAATCTTACAAAAGTTTTGGAAAAATTTGAGTCAGTTTAAAAAATATTTGAGACTCTTCGACGGTTGGAAAAATTGTTAAAATATTTTAATAGTCTTTTTATTTTTTTGTAAATTTCGGAAATTGTTTTTTGTAATGTTTGCAAATCTTTTTAATCTCTTTAAATATGTTCAGGAACTTTAAGAAATTGTTTTTATTATCTTTAAACAGTAAAAATCTTGAAAATTTCCAAATTTTATTTCGAAATCTTCAAAAATCTACATTTTGTTTTCCGGCCCTTGAAATATTGTAAAGCTTTTAATGATTTTTGAAATTTTTTTAAAACTTCTTTATATTTTTCAAAATGATTGAAATTTTTCCTCAAATTTTGACAAAATTCTGCAAAATTATCAAAATTGTCCTAAAATCTTTTAAGATTCTTTTTTGACAATTTTCGAAATGTTTTGAAATGTTTCGAAATCGTTTTCTTCCTGATCCATCATGTGTCCCGTGAGGGATTATATGAATTTAGTTTCTTAGAATACCATCTACAAACTTTATATTATGGTATCCTTCCTATTTACAAATATTTACATCAATTCTTATATCTAGCTCCTTTTTCCATCCATTCTTTCATTCTTTCTCATTCGCATCTCTAGCCTCCTCCAACTCCTTCATCCACTCCTCACCCATTCCATCATCCCATAAAATCTTTACCAAATTCTCTTGCCAGCTTCCTTTATCTTCCATTCCTCTCCGACATTCTTCCCACATACATGCTCCCATGTTTCCTCCTCCGATTCACATATTCTGTACTTTCTCTTCTCTTCCTATTCCCAATACATTCCCACCCTTACCTCGTTTCCCTATCCCTTTTCTAATTACTTTGCTACTCTTTCTTTTTTATCATATTATACCATTTATTATATTTTGATTCCTCAATCATTTCTCATATTTCCATTAACTGTCTTTCCCTGTCTTTTCCTTCCAATTATACATAGATTACTCTATTCCCCTGTCCAATATCTCTAGCACTAAAAAACTCCATTCTTTCTTCTTTCCATCTTGTTAGTTCTACTGCCCTCCCTCTCCTTTCTTCTATCTCTTTGAAACACTTTTTCGCTAATTCCCCTCCCTTCCCCTCGCTTAACTTCGTCTCAAATTGCCATGCTCTCTTACCCGCTCTAGTACTTAATTTATCCCTGGAAAACTGCGTTGCATTCTGGACACCTTAAGGATCGTCAGTGAATTTTTTCAGATTTTTCAAGACGTCCAGCTCGGGTTGGGAAGCCTCGAAAGTCGAGGCTTCAAAAAAGTGCCTCAAAAACCTTGTTTTTTGGCACATTTTACATCAGCGCTATCGTAAAAATGTTGTTAGAACAACAATATACATATCTTTCAATTCGGGAGACCTTAAGCTTTCACGTTTACCTGGCCAAAATTTTTCTGCGATTTTTTTTGAACGAGTTGCAAGCGTTCAAAGTGAGGGTCGCGTACTTTTGACGCCGACTATACGTTATGATAAAACGTCTCTTTGTGTTTTCCTTCACCAAACACAAATATTCCCTTATCCTACTTATTATATGACTCAAAGTTAATAGATTTCTTGCAAAAAGTTTGTTTATGCTTATCGACTTCCGCAATTGATCATGTATATAAAAAACTGTGGGTTTCTCAAAGAAATTATATTTTTTCTAAACCGGTAGAAAGCACGAATATTTAGGAGAAAGTCGGGAGAAGAAAATTTAAAAAATATTGGACACCCTGTAGGCTATAAATAGATAACCAAGTTTTAATCAAATCATAAAAGTCGTATCAACTTTCTTGACTATACATACCCAGCGATGCTAATGGACCGCGACTTTTTCAACTGCGCATGTACTAAAAAGCTCGGGTCTATTTAAAATTATAAAGTATGCACTTGTATTACATTCTGTCAAAAAACTACCGGGAATTGGTCAATAAAGCACAAAATATTTATTATTCATCCACATTTATTTTATCGTCTTCAAAGTAGGCACCTTCCGTAACAATACACTTATGCCAGCGAATAATCCAATCATCAAAACATTTGTTAAACGCATTTGCCGGAATCCACTTAAGTTCTCGCTGCGAATTCTCCTTTATGTCTTCTATCGACTGAAAAAGGGTGCCTCGAAGTAGTAATTTGAGTTTTGTAAAGAGAAAAAAGTCGGCCGGAGCCATATCCGGTGAATAGGGTGGTTGTTCGATTATGTTCGTTGAGTTTTTGTCCAGAAATTCTTTCACAATGATAGCCTTGTGAGATGGTGCGTTATCATTCTTTCGGAACTAGTCGAGGAACAACGCGTTTCATGCCCAAACAATCGTTTAAAATGGTACGAATTGATTCGTGAGACACAGAAAGTTCAGCGGCTATCTCTCTTAAACTAAAATGACGATTTTCAGACACAATTTCCTTCACTCTAGCGATGTTAACTTCAGTTGAAGACGTTGATGGCCGACCAGAGCGAGGCAAATCTTCCACCACATCTCGACCGCTTTTGAATGCACTGCACCACTCATATGCACGTGTTTTTGATAAAGTCGATTCACCGTAAGCTTTCTGTAACATTTTCAGAGAGTCCGCACACAAAATTCGATTTTGAAATCCAAAATTTGAGACAAATTCATTGGTTCGATATTCTTATCAATTGGAAAAATCGCAAAATACACTTGAGTTAGACTGTCAACATCGAATACTGTAAACAAACTAAATGAGAGATCGTGCTCGAACTCCACCTAATGTAGATTAATCTGCTACTCAAATAATAGCTTCCCGATTTTTTTGCTGTTCGAAAATAAGGTACCTGTTAGGTATTTTGTAAAAAGCGCCAATTAACTGTTGTTCCTAAAATGTGTCATGGTATTCATGTATGAAATTTATTGCGTGTATGTATGTATGCTAGTGACCTCTTCACTGCATAGGCCATGTCGGGTCGAGTACATACGGCCATGTACATTAAGGCTCCAATCATTTCTCTGAAGGGATATACTTCTACTTCAGGATGCTGTGGCTTCGTCAACTTTAATCCTGGATCCAGGGGTGTGGAGACAGCTTTCGAATCTGCCATTCCAAATCTTTTTAAGACTTCCTTGGTATAGTTTCTTTATGAGATTTTTATTCTACCATCCTTTCGAGTCAATTCCAAACCTAGGCAATGCTTTACCTCACCCAAGTCTTTCGCCTTGAATTTTCTGTTCAGTTTTTGCTTGAATTCTTCCATCCACCAGTCTCGATTCGTTGAAGCCACGAGGATGTCGTCTAAAGATCTTTGTGTCGGTCAGATCGACATTTTTTTTGTATCCTTCTAACGTATCTCAGCCTTTTTATATTAAATCAAAGCTTAGCTTTATTTCCTACTTTTATTTCGCAATTCCTACCTCTCTATCTCAACAGGTTATGGCCCCAGAACCGTGCGTCTAAAGTGAAAAGGCTAATACAGAAAAAGTGCTATGTTTGAGGGGAAGCGTCAGAATCATTATGAGTTCCTTCGTCAAATTCGCATAAATGTACAAATGAGTTCTACGTACTCGGCACAGATTGAAACACTTGGCAAAGATAATTTTGATACGTGAAAGCTTCAGTTCGATGCTTTCGCAATAAAACGTGATTCTTGGGAATATGTGTGCGGCAAGTAGTCTAGGCCAACTGTAACGGCAGGAGATGCTGCATCGGAAGCAGTGACAAAAACATTGGGCGTCGCCGATCGAAAGGGGCATTCCGATTTAGTTTTAGCGATTAATCCTTCCGAGCTGAAACATATTAAAGGTTGTGCAACAGCCAACGAGATCTGGAAGAAGCTGCATTCGATTTATCAAGCGACCGGATCGGCTAGAAAAGTGACTCTTCTCAAACAGCTAACGTCACACAAAATGGCTGACGGTGAGGATGTTTGGGAGCTCATTCGAAAGAGATGAGTTGAGATGAGTTGCCAAACCCCGAAACTTTAAAAATACAATTTCTGGAGGAAAGTGACACAAGCGTTTCAAAAAAGCGAGAATCTTCGTCGGGCGCCATGATTGCGAGTCGTAGTCATGCGCAGAAAAAGAGCAAATGGAAGAAGCGAAACTCCGGGAGTAGGGCGGGCAGCCGAGAAGGACAGAAAACAGAACCTCCGTTCAAGTGCTTGAAGTGCAAGAAAGTGGGGCACAAAGCATCTGAGTGTGGCAAAGAACCGAAACAAAGTGCAGCAACAGCGGACATGTGTTTTCTTGCATCCAAAAATGAAACATCAGCTTGACATGTAGTACGTGAGTCAACGGAAAGAAAGTGGTGTCTTGATAGCGGGTGCACATCGCACATGTGCAACGATGAAAAGAAATACGTGTGTAGCAAAAAGTGCGATAGTGAAAAGCTGAATTCATCAAATAATGCTACTACGAAAGTAGAAGCCAAAGGCACCGTGAAGTTGAAGGTACCAAGTGACAATGGTACCGCAGTAGTGAATCTTGGAAATATATTGCATGTACCAGATCTTCGTATGGCTCTGATGTCTATAAGCAAAATTACCAACAAAGGTTTCGAAGTGGTGTTTCGAAAACATGAAGCTGTGATAGCGGACGAAACCCGTAACGTGAAAATGCTTGCCGATAGAATTGGGGATTTATACTTCATTCGTAAAAGTGCGGAAAACGCGGGTACAGTGACCGGAAATCGCGGCGTAGAAAATGTGAAATTGTGGCACAAACGTCTCGGGCATATTAACGAAAAGGATTTGGGAAAAATCGCGAAAGAAAACAAAGCTCTCGGTACAGAGCTTAGTACAAAAGAAAAATTACCCACGTGTGAGTCATGCGTTAGGGAAAGTTCGCGCAAACTCCTTTTCCGAAAAGCTCGTCTCGAAGCACAGAAATGCTTGATATTGTTCATACAGATTTGGGCGGACCAATGCGTACGCATTCGATGGGCGGTGCAAAGTACTTTTTGCCTTTGTAAATGACATGACGCGATGGTGTGAGATGCGATTTTTAAAGAGCAAGCATCAAATTTTTGAAGTTTTTAAAAGCTATAAAAATCTAGTGGAGAACCAAACGGATAGGAAGATAAAGCAAGTGCAATCGGACAACGGCAGAGAATACTGCAACAATGCCTTCAACGAGTATCTGTATTTTTTTGAGGCCGATCTTCTAAAAACCTTTTGGGCGGAGGCCGTATCAATGGCAAACTATATTCAAAACCGATATCCTTCCAGAAGTTTAGGTGGCAGGACACCGCTCGAAAAATGGAGGGAGCACCAGCCGAATCTTTTTCATCTCCGAACCTTTGGATGCAAGGCATTTGCACTGAATAAAACAGGGAAAGAAAAATTTGACGCACGTGAACGACAGTGCATTTTCGTAGGATACACAGAGGAGTCGAAAGGGTATAGGATCTGGCTGCCAGCTGAAAGAAAAGTAGAAGTTAGCAGAGATCTTCACTTCATGGGTGAGATCACACTGAAGAACGGCAGTGACGATTTTCTTTCAGATGAAACTTTCCAGAAAAAGGTAGTTAATGAGCTCCGTGAAAATAAATGCGTAAATATCAAAATAAGCCCCATTCATGAACCACCTCCAAGGGTCCATGACGTCAATGACAGTTCATCAGAAAAAGATGAATGGGAAGAAGCAGATGATGCTTTAGAAGCTGCTATCGATGAAAACGTTGACGAGAACGTCAATGAATAAGGAGCCAACGAGGAAGCAGAGCACTCTCTGGAGATGAGATCGGTGAGTGGAAAGCAGCAATCCGTGATGAGTTTCGTGCACTAATTGAGAACCAAACTTGGGAATTGGTGGATAGGCCTGCAAATCGAAGTTTAATCGGAAGTCGGATCGTATTGCGGAACAAATACGATTCTGATGGGAATCTGAAGAGCAAGAAAGCGCGTGTTGTTGCAAAAGGTTATTCTCAACGTCCTGGTGTTGACTTCCAGGAAACTTTTGCACCAGTGGCATGATTAAGCTCAATCCGATTACTGATTGCTCTTACCGTCGAACATAATATGGAAGTTCACCAATTGGATGTTACCACAGCTTTTCTCAACAGTGACATCGAAAAAGAGATTTTTATGGAGATTCCTGAATTGTTCATGGAAATGTTGCAAAAAATAATCCTGGAGAAAAATCGCGGAAAAGTCCCAGCCGACTAGGTGAAATATACCTTGAAAATACTTCAGCAGGCTAAGCCAGGAAGCAAAGTCTGCGCTATGAAGAAAGCTGTGTACGGTTTGAAGCAAGCGGTGTATCAATGGCATAAGAAGATAAAACATGAGTTGAAGGAACTTGGATTAAAGCCATTGAGCTCGGATGTCTATATCTACGTGGGAAAACGCGAAATCCAGACACAATGCTTGTATCAACGTACATGGGCGACATCTTCGTGGCTTCAAAAAATCGAGACTGGATGGAACAATTCAAGCAAAAGCTGAAAAGAAAATTCAAGGTGAAAGACTTGGGTGAGGTGAAGCATTGCCTAGGCTTGGAATTCACTCAAAAGTATGGTGGAATAGAAATCTCTCAAAGCAACTATAAGAAGGAATTTTAGAAAGATTTGGAATGGCAGATTCGAAAGCTGTCTCCACACGCCTGGATCCAGGATTAAAGTTAACGAAGCCACAGCATCCTAAAGTAGAAGTATATCTCTTCAGAGATATGATTGGAGCCTTGATGTACCTGGCCGCAGGTACTCGACCTGACATCGCCTACGCAGTAAATTCATTGAGCCAATTCAACAAATGTCACGGAAAAGATCACTTGATTACCGGAAAGAGAACCCGCGCTATTTACAAGGAACTTCAAGACTTGGAATCAGGTTTGAAAGTACGGGAAGGCCACTAGAAGGATTCGTAGATCTCGATTGGGGTTCCTGTCTGGAAGACAGGCGATCATACACAAGTTACGCATTTGTGCTAGCAAATGGGGCTGTTTCATGGGAGGCTAAGAAACAGCGGACTCTGGCCTTGTCTAGTACTGAGGCTGAATACATAAGCCTCACAGAAGCCACCAAGGAGGCGACTCACGTACGAAGATTCGTCCAGGAGGCAGGATTAAAACCGCAGAAGAGTGTGTTGATTAAGAACGATAATGAAGGAGCGCAGAAGCTGGTGAAAAATCCGGTTTTTCGTTCTCGGACGAATCATATCGACATTCGCAATCATTTCGTGCGTAAAGCACTAGCTGAGGGTTCAATAGTCGTGGAATACATGTCAACTACGGAGATGATGGCAGATGTTATAACAAAAGGATTGTCAGTTCAGTGTTCAAATCTCGCACGCAATAGCTCCAATCCGCATGAGAGTAATATACTTTTCAGAAATTTGATTCCCTGCAGTTCCCATAGTGGCAGCAACCACTTTCGGGATTATTTTGTGTTCAAGAAACAGGACAAAATTTACATTTATTTAATTCCTTCCAGTACCATCAAAACATAACTGTAATTAATTGTTTTTAATTTCGTAAAGTAGGAAACATTTCAAATTTATTGAATTCCTTCCATTTCTTTCAGAAAATATGTATATTGAATTGCTTTTTATTCCCTAAAGTAGAATTTATTTTTAGTAAATTTAATTCCCTCTAATACCTTCAAAATAAATCTTTATAACACTGTTTTGAATTCCAAAATGTAGCATATATTTCAAATGAATTTTATTACCACTGGTACCTGCAAAAAATATCGGATTCAAAATATTTTTAATCCTTTTTTCTGGAATATAAGTTTAAAAGTTTCAATTTTCGTGAATCTTATGAGTAAGATTTTTGATATCTCTAAATAAATAAAAATATAAATAAATATAATAAACTTTTTAAATGAATTGATGACAGTAAATAGATAAATAATTGAGTAGATAATTAATTAATGGATAATAATTAGGTTATGCCACAAGAAAATTGAAGGATTTTTCTGAAAGAAAAGTACTGAGTCAACGTCGTGGGTCTTAATATGACATAAACCAAAGCTCCTTGAACTGTAAATATTCTTGTAGATTTTGAATGTGGGTAGCTTTATAATTATTTAGCAACAAAAATCAAAATCTTTTATCCATCCGTCTTTTAAGAAATCTACTTTTTAGGTTCAAAAATGGTATTTTTAGTTTTTTATTTGAGCCATGAGTATCGGCATGATAAAAATTATATAATAGGATTTACATTAAAAATCGAGAAGAAAAATTAAATTGCAAGGAACCTTGGGTTTAAGCACGTGGGTGCCTTAATTCAACTGTGCCTTGTTAGGCTGTTTTTTATTTTTTCAATTATTTTCGATCTGCCCTTATGCAATTAACATATCCATTTTATTGAATTTAAGTAATACACATTTTTCTATACAACAGAATACGACTCATTACTCTAATGATTAATTTCCATTTTGATTCAACCAAGCGTTTTGTCAGGATCAATTTTATTGATCCTGACTACGGATTTTTGTATTTTTCAACTCCTTTCAGTACTGTTCTGTGAAATTTTTCGAGCTGAATTGAAGGGGATTGATTTTTTCTCATATTTATTTCCCCCGGCGGTTTAGGAGACGAGCGGAAAAATCATGTATTCATGTGAATTACATTTCTTAATACCGATCAATGCAAGCCTTCTTACTGGGAAGTGTTATTCCTAAAATGTGTCATGGTATGCATGTATGCAATTTATCCCGTGAATGTATGTATGCTAGTGACCTCTCCAGTGAAGGTGGCGGTACTTGGTACCTTGGTTTTGCTGACAACGTCAGTCGTCTAGCGATCTTTGTGACGGTCAGATCGATATTCCTTTGTGTATTCTTTTAACGTATCTCAGCCTTTTTATATTAAATCAAAGTTTAGCGTCATTGCTTACTTTTGTTTCGCGATTCCTAACTCTCTGTCGCAACATTAACAAGAATTAGGCATGATTGGGATGTGCTGATATCTGGTTCTTGAATTTTTATATTTTTTGTCATGTGATCAATCAGTCAGTTGTTTTCTGACTTGCAAATTTTTTCGTAGCATCATGTAGTTTGATTCAACGTTTTACAATGAAAGAAACTTTTTGTGAACCTCATATTGTGCATTATTGTGAACATTATTCCTATAATAGATCCTGACAACAATAGTACCAGATTTTTTGCTACTCGAATTCGAAGCTCTAGATTATTCTGCTACACGAATATTAATTCTCAATTTTTTTCTCCTCTAAATTAAAGTACCGGATTTTTTTCTACGCGAATTCGTCTTTATAGATTATTCTGCTACTCGAATAATAGATTCCCGATTTTTTTGTTCCTCGAAATTCAAGAACCGGATTTTTTTTCTACTCTAATTTGAAGTTCTAGATCAGGGCTCACCACTTACGGTCGTTATGGTCACGGCTCGTTGCGGTTCATTGTTCACACCGAAGGGTCTGATTTTTTTTCTACTTGAATTCAAAATACATTTAATTTTCTCATTTCAAACTGTAATTTACCGTGAAGGATTAGGGACGAGTCGAAAGACAAGTTGACGAAAATTTATTGGGGCTCACTTGACCTAGTCTCTAGACTGCCACTGGCAGCCAATGACTGCCTTCTGGAGAGCCCTGTTCTAGATTATTCTGCTACTTGAATAATAGATTCTCGATTTGTTTGCTCTTCGAAAATAAGGTACTAGATTTTTTTGCTACTCGAATTTTAAGTTCTAGATTATTCTGCTACTTGAATAATAGACTCCCGATTTTTTCGCTTTTCAAAAATAAGGTACCGGATTTTTTTGCTACTCGAATTCGAATTTATAGATTAATCTGCTACACGAATACTATATTCCCGATTCTTTTGCTAGTACTTTTAACGAAACAGTTGCGAAGATTCTCCATATAAAACAGTCAGTAAGTTTTAAATTTGAAAATAGTCAAATAATTCACATTGACAAACCCCCAAATTATGTTCTCAGTCCCATAATAATATTAAAAAACACCCATAATCCACTCCTAGTACATTTAAAGAAACAGGTCCGAAGATTTTTCATGTAAAACAGCCAATAAATTTTAAGACTGAAAATATTTACAAAACTCACTTTAAAATCTGCAGGTTATATTTACAGCCTTATAATAATATTAAGAAGTCCCTAAAATCCACCCCTAGTACATTTCACGAAACAGGTCCGAAGATTCTCCATGTGAAACAGCCAATACATTTTTAAATTTAAAAAAGTCTAAAGTCAAAAGTTCTACGGATGGATTTTGGGGGCATGTTTAATATTATTATGGGGTTGAAAACATAAATTGGAGTTTTTTTAATGTGAATTTTGTGAATATTTTTAATTAAAAAATTTATTGGATGTTTCACATGGAGAATCTTTGGACCTCTTTCGTGAAAAGTTCTAGAGGTGGATTTTAGGGGCCGTCTAATATCATGGGGTTGGGAACATAATGTGGAGTTTTCTGAATGTAAATTTTGTGACAATTTTCAATTTCCAAATTTATTTGCTATTTTGCATGGAGTAACTTCAGACCTATTTCGTGTATTATGGGTTCATTTTAGGGACTGCTTAATACTACTACGGGGTTGGAAACATGATGAAGATTTTTCTGAAGGTGAATTTTGTCACGATTTCCAATTTAAAAATTTATTGGCTGTTTTACATAGAGTAACTTCTGAACTGTTTCTTGAAATGTAATAGGGGTAGATTTTGGGAGTTGCTTAATATTATTATGGGGTTGAAAAAATAATCTGAACTTCACTAAAGGGGAATTTTGTGACTATTTTCAACTTAAAAATTTATTGTCTGTTTTACATGGAGTATCTTCTGACCCGTTTTGTGAAAAGTACTAGGAGTTGACTTTAGAGGCTGCTTCATATTATTATGGGGTTGAAAAAATAATCTGAACTTTACTAATGGTGAATTTTATGACTACAGTCGAACTTCGATAACTCGAACTCCGATAACTCGAATTTTTGATTACTCAAACTTTTTTCTCATTCCCGACCAAAAGTCCTATCTTATACGTGTTAAAAATATTCGATAACTCAAACTTCGATAATTCGAATTTCGCGATATCTCGAACAAAATCTTCCTGTCCATTTGACTTTTCAGACTCGATAACTGGAATTTCAGTATGTACTTACAAATTTTAGGAAGGACTTTTGTACCTGATAATGAACGCACGCCCACTTATGAATTCTAAGAATTTCAATATCTACAGATGTCCTTCCTAAAATTTGGAAATTCAAAGAATTCATTAAGGGCAGATGTTCATGCAATCCCTACGAATCCTGAGGGCGCTGTCTGATGAAAGTAGATTAGTAGAATATTGGAATAGTTTGGACCAATGATGTGACTGTTAGAGTTTGTGCAATATACTAATTGGTCAAAACTATTCAACTTTTCTACTAATCTACCTCCATATGCCCTCCATGGGACTGCGCTCCGAGGCCCTTGAATTCACTTGACTCGAATCATCCAATTTGAACGTTTACCTATATAATCCTGGATATAGGGAAATGTCCCAGTGTGCACCAAATTTGACGAGGTCTTTACGACAGCATTACGACATCTTTACGACATACTATGTCCATGTCGTTGAGGTGTCTTTACGATATCGTAAAGATGTCGTACGATCTGACGATGACGATTAACGACATGGACATAGAATGTCGTAAAGATGTCGTAACGATGTCGTAAATACGTCGTCAAATTTGGTGCCCACTGGGGTACCACTTTGAGTTTGAGTGATAAAGGTAAAGTGATCCGGGAAGTCGAAAAAGGTATGAAGAAGAAAAAAGACATTGCAGCAGCATTCGGGATTCCACCAAAAACTTTGTCTACGATTATAAAGAAGAAAGATGAAATTATTACTGTAGCTGAAAACTCTTCATTTCAATTTGATCGGAAACGAATGAAGCTTTCTAGGCTTTTTAGGGCCCATAATCGCCGCTGCTGCCTACCTCTTCAATTTTGAAATTTGCTTGTTTTAAGTATTAAAAAAGGACTTAAATATTATTATTCTGACCTGAAAATTGTGAAACATATTGTATGAATATGGAGGAACAATTACAAGAAGTTTCATCTCAAAATCACTCCCTTAAGCATGTCAAATTGTACACTGAAGTTGAGCTCATTTTATACTGATAATTTTTAATGCAAATGAGTTTGTCGGTTTTTTTTCTTAAACAGGAACATACATTTGCTCCAGTGCAAATCGCCTGATCTATTTCCGAAGTTCTTTCTACGATATTTTTACCTTTTACTTTATTTGTTCAGAAATCGCACAATTGTACAGTTAATCCAATTTTACAGCATAACAGTCGATAATACGTCTACAACTGTTAGAACCTTTTTTGTGCACTATGAAATTGTGAACATTTTTTAACATAACAAGGCACATTTCCCTGTCTTTTCAAGGTTTGGAGAAAAGGGGACGACAGCTCAGAGGCAACCAAAGTCGCCTTCGGCCAAACTGGGCCCGAAACAGCGGCTAGCCAACGAGATTACCACCCCTGTCAGGGTCAGGTGGGCCCTGAAGTCCTTACAAGTCTCCTGGCCCAGATCTCATATATCCAGTCCTCTTACAGTGGGCTGGAGATATCATCATAGGGCCGCTAGTGAGACTTGCTAGAGCTACTCGGACGTTGGGACATATCCCGGCGGCATAGAGGGGTACGAGGTAGTCTTTATTCCGAAAGCAGGTAGGACTGGTTATACCTTACCCAAAGATTTCCACCACAACAGCCTAACATCTTTCCTACCAAAAACAGTGGAAATACTTCTGGACAGATATATCCGGGATAAGGTCTTGTCAAGTAGGCCACTTCACAAGGAGCAATACGCCTATAGGGCTGGTCACTCAACGGAGACGGCCATAAGCGGAGCAGTTAACCTAATGGAGGGGCAACTGAAGGAGAAAGGCCTCGCGATTGGAGCCTTTATGGACATCGAAGGAGCATTCAATAACACCTTTTGAGAGGTGATCAGGGCGGCCATGATCACACATGGTGTGCCTATTGCAGTGGTGAAATGGACGTGCCACATGTTGGCCAACAGGAATCTAACTGCGACTAAGGGTGCTACCACTTTGCGTGGAACCGTTGACTCGGAGTGTCAGTAGGGAGGAATTTTATCGCCCTTTCTGTGGTGCTTAGTAGTGGATGAACTGCTTGATCTACTCTCGAGTCAAAGCCACCACGTCATAGGCTATGCGGATGCGCTCTTCGGAGTAATGCAGCAAGCACTGATGATAGTGGATTCATGGTGCAAGAAAACCGGACTATCGGTTAATCCGAGTAAGACAGACGCAGTTCTTTTCACCAGAAGATATAAGTGGAAAACCACGAGTACACTGAAACTTGAAGGACAACAACTGGAAATCAAAGAACGGGCTAAATATCTAGGAGTCATTTTCGATAAGAAGCTGCTATGAAACGATCGTCTGGAAAACAAGTACAAGAAGCTAGTAACGACACTATCGCTCTGTAGGAGAGCCATAGGGAAAAGCTGAGGCTTGAAAACGGAGACACTTATGTCGAGCTGTCCACTGTGAAGTCTCTACTGGAAAGGATCGGGGGACTGATATTGAGAGGCGTCACTGGTGCCTCGAAGTCGATACCCGCGATGACACTGGAGGAACTAATAGGTTTGGAACCCCTCCATCTGACCATCAAGACCGTGGCTGCGAAGGCGACCTGGAGATTAAATTTGGTAAATGACAGAAGGATCACGACAGCAGTGAAGATCCCAGTCGACATCGCGAGGAGGCTGACCCTGAACATGCTCGGGGACAAAATGGCCACCCGTTACCTCTTCGACAAGAAGTATCGAGTTAGCCTATCCACGAAGGAGGAATGGGTTAACGGCGACGCACACCTGCCTAGTGATGGAGACAACTGGTTTACAGATGGCTCCAGGAACGAGAAGAGTGCAGGAGCCGCTGTATATCGTAGGAATGGAATGGGCTTCACAATCGAGACGGGGTCCTACGCCAGTTCCACTATCTGAGATTATAGTAATACTCCAGTGCGCCTACAAGGCAAAAAGTTATGACAACAAAAGAAACATCCGTATCTTCTCAGACAGCACGGCTGCTATATTGGTCTCGTATAGAACAACGGCCACGCCGCTATTAGTATGGGAATCCTTTGAGGCACTAAATATGTTAGCGACGGAAAACCGAGTTACTCTGCTATGGATTCCTGGACACAGCGGTATCAAGGGCAACGAGATATCGCATAGGCTAGCTAAACTAGCAGCAAGAAGAAATTTTACTGGGCCCGAGCCAGTTGTAGGTATTTCCAGTAGGTCAGTTACTGACGAAATTAACAGTTGGCTGATTGAGGAACATCAGAATGAGTGGGATTTAGTCTCTCGTTGCAGACAGGCTAAAACAATCTTGGGCTCAAAGCTCAACTCTAACAGAGCAAGGGAAATACTCAAGCTCGGGAAAAACGAAATCAAACGCCTAACAGAAATGTTTATAGGACATGACAACCTCGGATATCACAGAGATAAGATAGGGCTTGCGGAAAGTATCCTCTGTCATCTCTGTGGAAAGGATAATGAGACAGTTACTCACGTCCTTTGTCACTGCCCTGTGATTGCGGGGAAACGTTTAACACTCAAAGCACTCACTCAGCGAGTCAGAGATATCAGCCAACAGCGTGGCTGCGGTCATCTCCTTATGGAAAGGACTTTGGGTTCACGCTTAGGCTCACAAGGGGACGCAACGGGATTACGCAACAGTCATCTGTCACCTGCGCGCGGTGTTTTAAATCTGCCATTCCGTATTTGTCAAAATGCTGAGTGAATAGAGTCGAATGAGACTGACTAACCTGAAATAATTCCAAAGGGCAATCTACAATTCTTTAGTGTGCGCATGAGTGGGTTGAAATTCAGTATGAAATGGTGGTCTTAAAAGATCACATCCAATGGTAAAAATACGATTCACACATAGCAACTTTAAATGAGCGTGAATCTGCCAAGTATAGCTTCCCTCAGGCTATGTTCAACTGAGTGGAATATGCAGATTACAATTTCAAAGAATCAATTGTTTCGAATGAGAAGTATGAAGTAATAAATTTTGATTGGAAAATGCAGATAAAACAAAAATGATAGAAATTCAAATTAAATAATATTGTCCTGTGCAGGAATTTTAAGATTTACACTTACAGCGTTAGTCCTATTCACTTATTCAGTGCACATTGCCATTGCTAATGGCTTCAGGGAGAGCACATGTCAGAACCAAACTCCGTAATCCGATCATGTCTATTATTTGCATCCCAAACATTCAAATGTTTAGGATTTCAAAACCCGCACTTTTTGAAAAGATAATTTCTATAAAATAAAACGCGAGTGATAGTTTTTGTGAATTTGAGATTGATACAAGGTGAATGTCAAATTTCATAACCTAAAGATTGTAACTTATCGATTTTTCACATTCAGTGACTACGAGATTTTATAAACATAAATTAAAAGTAGATTATGTATGTTAGGATTTGCTTAAAGGTTGTCAATTTAACTACTTTTTAATAAATAATTTAAACTATTTAAATCACAAAATTTTTAATTTTAATCAATAATATTCTATCGGAACTATTATTCCTGAATCAGATAATACCCATTCATAATCGCTGTTGAATGGGTTCCAGAAAAAATAGGTTTGCCCATTAAAAAACTCATGTTCTCATTCAAAATTCAGCCTAACCAATGGGTGGAAATCTGGAATTTCAGTGACAGATACGCAATTCACAAGTCATCAGAACCCATTCAAACGAAAGTCAATGGATTTTTGTTTCCTGGGCTTCTGATTAAAAATTAATTTAGTTTTAGTTGACGATTCAAATATTTTGTTGAAAATTCAATTATTTTAGATTGAAAATAAAAATATTTTTTGGTTGATATATCAACTATTATATCTTTCTGAGAGAATTCATATTTTTTGGTTGAAAATTTTATCATTTTATTGAAAATTCGTCTTTTGTTTGAAAATTTATAACTTTTAGCAGAAATTTTATATTTTTGGTTTAAATAAATTTGTTTATTTTCTTGAAACTTTGTCTTTTTTGTAGAAAATTAATCTTATGGTTAAAAATTCACATGTTTGGATAAAAATTTATCTATTTTTGAAATTGCAGTACTTTTCGTTAAATTTTATACATTTAAAGCGTTCAAAGATTATTTTTTTAACATCATAACAATACTTATAGTGTGATAAATTATGTAATTCGCCTCACGCCATTTTTGGATGACCACTTTAAAATAGATTGAAGTTCAGAGTAGTAATATTTTGCGCCAAGTACGTTAGATTTAGCACGTGCCCTGTAATGTTCTACACTTTTATTTCGGGTCACGTTTTTCACGTGGCTACTAATATTCTTTGGTATAAACGAAAAACAATTCTGTGTTATTCCTATAATTATTTCCTGAAGCAAACCTCTAATGGAGGTTATAAAAAATCGTTCATACGCGCTCTGTTTAAAACTTATAAGACTTTTCAGCAATTTAACGAAAAGATTTATGCTTTAAAAGTTGTGAAAGACGTGGTAGAATGTTTTGTAGCACTGATGTCTACTGTAAATGTTACGATAACAAAGTTCGAGAAATCAACTTTGAGAATTCTTCGATGCAATCGAAGCTCTTGCCTCTTATACCGAGTGGTCGAATTTTTCGGACTTGTTTAAATCACTGATAGCTGAAAATATAGACATCGCGGATGTTTTTAAATTACATAATTTAAAAACAAATTTAACAGGAGAGCCGGCTCAGCTCCTTTAAAATATTCCGGTTACAAACGAAAATTATAAGCGTGCGTGGGATTTGTTAGTAAAACGTCATGAGAATAAAAGAATATTGATAAATTCTCACTTGTCTATTCTCTTTTCGTTAAAGCCTCTATAGTCGGAATCAGCTTCGAATTTGGAGGATCTAGTCAACATTGCTGAAAAAACCTAGAGGCTCTGAAGGCGCTTAAATGTCCAGTCGAACATTGGTCACATTTCTTAGTCTTTCATCTTACCGACTTACTGGACTCACAAACTCGACGTGATTGGGAGACATCACTAAGTGATACGACAGAGTCTCCTTCTTATGATTCCTTGCACACATTTCTTGAGGGAAAGATTCGCACATTGGAGATTCTTGAAAGGAATCCAGCTAACTTAAAGGATTCTTCGAATTTAAAGTCGAATGACAAATCGCAGGGATTAAAGTATGGTAAAGGAACCCACGGGTCGAGCGAGAATTCTGCTCGCCAACGCTGTCTTGCGTATCGCGACGTTCTTCGTAACATATTCTCAATTGAAGTGCCTCTTTCGATAAAATTCAGTTCATTTTCTGGTTCCTGTGAACAGCATGGATTCTCCGATGCTTCAGAGAGAGCCTTCGAAAAAAGCTTTAATAGGTCTCTCTGCCAATGAGCTGCAGATATTATTGGAAAGAACGTGGTTTCAATTATATTGGTTAAAATACAAATCCTAAACAAATGAAATAATTAAATATAAAACTGTGGTTTTTGGCCTGCAAAATACTCTTTCTTGCACTGAAATTGCTTCAAATTTTTGTGAGACAGATTTTCTGTCACTAATTCTATGTAAAAATTAACAATAGATCATTCTCATTTTCTATTCTTGTAATTTTAAATGTCACGAATTTTTCATGTATTTAAGAAAGCCATTTATTGATTCATTTTACCAGATCAATAAAGCGGTCACCTAAGGTCAAAAGACACGTACATCCTGCAATTTATATCCACCTGTCATGGCAGGCCTAAAAGCCACAGTTTTGTATTTACTTATTTAATTTGTTTATGATTTGTATTTTAAGAAATATAATTGAAGCTATGTTCTTTTCAATAGCGTCTGCAGCAATTCAAATAATGAAGGAAAATCCGAAATTGAAAAATCACAAATTCCACAATTTTCCAAAAAATTGCGTATAATGTTTTATAGAAATTGTTACTGAAAATGACTCTGACGACAATTTAAACTATTTCCAGAGAAGAATAAACTTTTTTCAATGAAAATTACAATATTATTAAATACCTACGAATCGTAATATTTTCAATCAAATAATAACAACTGTTTATTGTGAATTTTACATAGAAACAGTTACTGCAAATCTCTCTCACAAAAATTCGAAGCAGTTTCGATAAAAAAAATTATTGTCCACGACAAAGTTTTATATTTACTTATTTAATTTGTTTACTGAATCAACAACTTTTGTATTGGAACATACATAATCAAACATATATCACTTTTCCGAACATCTACATAATTTCAGATAATAAAGGAAGAAGCAAATTCCAAACATTTGCAAAAAATTGTTCACAACATTTACAATTGTTGATGTTTAATAAAAATTGTGACTAACAGTCATTCTCACTATAATTTAAAGCATATTCATCCGAAAACAAATTTATTTCAACGAAAATTACACTATGTGGCTGTTTGTTAATGTCATTTGTTTATAATAATTAAAACAGACAATAATCAAATTATTTGCATTCTGGGAGTACTCTTGCGTCGATTTAAGATGATTTCATTTCAAAATACACACTCAGCTAGTACTGAGCATCACTGCATTTTTTTCTATTGTGCTTTTCTTTTTGTTTATAACGTCAAATATAAACATTTTTCCAAAAAACGGAGACTTCACAACAAAAGAGACGAATATTTAGATGAGGTATGAAGAATATCAGAAAAAAATATTCAACCATGCGGCCGAAAACTGGAATTCCGTCTTATAACGCTGATAAATCCCCTTAAATTCGCCCAAATTTGGCTTTCTTATAAGTTGAAACGAACTGAGTCACCGCGAATTGAATGCGTGTCAATTCGCCTTAATTCGTGGTCAAGGTCATTTCCAACAAAAATTAATAAATATTGCATGCCTCGAGTCTCGAACCAGCGACACCAAGTGTATAATTCAAGAGGACGACCACCGAGCTACAGGAATCATCAATATATATTTACAACGTATCCTATATGCCCCTGCGCATTAGTTATACCTTAAGAATTCGATTGAATAAGCCAGTTGTTAACTTTATTCGCTCTGGCGAATTCTGACGAATTGGAGTTTGGCTCAAAATCTGGCGGATTAAAATTAATTGACCTACACTGAAATTGATTCGTGTTGACACATTCCAATGATATTTGACGACTATATTACTCTTCACGAATTTACACACATAAGAAGCAAGAAAAATTGCCATCACGATTACTGGGACTAAGGTCACGATTAATGGGATGTTTACCTTAATTGCATAAATTAAAAAAGAAGTAGACTCAAAAATCAGAAGCTAGTGCGTTTTGATAATGAAAAAATTAGTTAAATTAACAAAAAACTAGAACGTAAAGTCTAAAAATATTTCTGGAAAGAAGAAAAAAACTCCGGCGAAAGCTTACTATTTTTGAATTTATCAATATTTTGAAAAACATTAAAATGTGTTTACTTTATTCAATAGAAATATAATTAAAATACTTCAATGTCAAAATGATTGAACACTATATAATTTTAATTGTTTCTTTGAAGAAAAATTATTAAGCTACCAAGCACGAAATACGTATTATCATTCGAGAAACATAACTATATTCTGAAATATCATAACCCAGGGTGGCCGCTGAACCGTGAAACCGGAAGATGATGGGAATTTTTTTCTAGCGGTGAATGACAGTGAATTTACTTTTTGGCTGGGATTTTCACAACTTTTTAAACGAAAAATCTATCTAATCACTTGAAAAAAATTTTGAAGGGTACATTTTCAATTAAAAGAATGTTATAATGCAGTTTTGAAGACTTACACAACACAAGAATAATATCCTTTGAAACTGAATTTTTTTTACAAAAAATGTTTGAAGTTAATCAACTGTAAATATAAATAAATTAATTATTTGAAAAATGGAACTGTAGTTCGCCTATTCGAAATTGTACAATAATCGATTGATTTTACAGGGCAATTCTAAATCTTATCAAATTAAACAATTTACAGATTTTGACTTTAGAAATTGAATTGTTTCAATTCGAAAGCCTTAGTAGTTAATCAAATGTAAACTTCCGATTGAAAGTTTATAAACTATCTGTTGTTTTAGTTTAAAATATACCATTTTTAACGACTTCAATTTGAAAATTTGTAATCAAGAAAAAGAAGAATTTTTATTAGTCACCAATGTTTGACTGTTTATTGTAAATGAAAAATTATAAATTAAATTATCAAAACCGAACAATTTGAAACTGAATAGGTTGAAAAAGAAAGCCTTGAATCGTTAAAGTTTCGGAGGGCTTAACTTAAACTTTGAACGTGACAATGTTTTTAAATTAAATTTTGAAGCTTTTAAGAATTTTGACAGGTTTAAGATAATACAGATATTGTATATATGGAAATAGAAGCCTAAATTTTGCTGTTTAAAAATAATATTTTTATAGTTTATGCTTGACTTTGAAAATTTTATGAACATTTTATACTTGTTGAATAATTATTATACCATGGCATACAAGACGCAGCTTGTGAATATAAAAACTTAGTTTCTATTTGAATATTTGTTAATTATGTTTTATGTTCATAACACTCATGAGTAATATGTTTATATAGTTTATAATAAACATTCAAAGCGCAGACATAACTTCAAAATTATTATTACCCTCCCCCTTAAGAGTGTAGGGGAAGAAGAATTATTGGATGCCCCCCCCCCTAAAGCCCTTCTGTGGATCCGCGCTTGTTACAAAATTAAAAAATTTTGATGTTTCCTATTTTATTCCTCATTAGTACAAAGGACCCCTTGCAATAAATTAAGTTTTATCATTGTATGAACTATGTTTTCTTGCGGTTCTTGTTTTGCGAGTAATTTTCAAAAATGTAGAACGGTTTTAGAGGGGCCTTCGTAAAGTAAACAGATAGTAGGTCATTGCCAAACTTGTAATATGCTAAAGTAATAAGATGCACTTTTCCGCCATTTTTGAGAAAAACGGCTTTAAGAAAATACGTGCACGTCAGATGTAACGCGATGCGACACTCTTTTAAGTCTCGGTTAGATCAGATGTTAACGCTCTGAGTTTATAATCGGAAAATTTGAGCTTGATTCCTGTTGCCTGCATTTTTTGCGAATTTTTTTCTTTTTTCATATTAAATTTATTTGAATGAAATCAAAAGAATGATTACAAAAAATTCATATGACAAAATGGGATTTTTCAACCCTGACGACGTTCACACCAAGAAAAGTTTTTTTTTTTAATAGAAAATTCTTATTTTTCTTCGTTGAATTGAACACTTATATTCTGGCTATTATTATTTTCATTTACGATAAAAATAGAATACACCAATATAGTAAATAATCAGCGTAGGGATGTGGCGACCCCATCGCCCGAGAGCTCCGGGAGTTTATTATCGGGAGTTTACTATTCAAAATCACCTACAGCCTACAATTCTCAACCGATTTTCAATTTTTTGTTTAGAAGTGATCAGCGATAGTTGCACAAGAGCGTCTATGGATTCGGATACCTTTCCTCCTTTTCTTTCTCCTTGGCAGTGATGTTGTATTCGGAAGGAGCCGAGAATTTGATCACGAATATATATGCTGATTGCTACCAAATTTGAATGCTTTTTCGTTACTAGAAAACTAGGTCAATTCAAATTCTTTTTGAAATTGAAGGTTCAATGTATGCCGTTACATAATTGCATGGAATTGCAAATACTTGCCAGCGAACGTCAATAAATTGGGTGTCAATACAAATTATTCCAAATAGATGTTACAGCTTGCGTGTGAAACCTTTTGTCTTTTTTTAAGTTGAACAATTTTTCAGTTAAAGCAGTCAAAATCAGAGAAAAAAAACACAATAATTTTAAAATCGTGTTCCTTAAAATAAAATAATAATTTAAACCCAAAATTAATACTAAATTCTGTTTTCAATTTAGTTTGAATTTACTTTATCAATGGCCAACGCCTTGATACATAGTTTTAGTACAGAGTATACTTAATATTCAGTATTTTACAAAAAAATATATTAAAAATATTAAAATTATGGCTTTATGGCATACAAACTGTTTTATTTATCGCTACAAAATTGTTTAGAGATTGATTAAATATGTCGATATCGTCGGACACGTGCTTATTATAATTACGACAGATTTCGGATAGAGTGGCGCGTGATCCGCATTCTGTTCTACGATATGAAATTTCGAACAAGATAGGATCATCATTCCTTAACTACCCCGAAGGAATATCGAAAGCAATGTGTTGTAGTAAGAAAGAACTATCTAAATAACCATTTAAGAGCTTGTACGCAAATTTTCGCCAGCCTCAAAGCTTCTATGTTCAAGTGTGTCTAGATGTAGTAATTCAGATATTGTGTCTATTGAGCCTCATTCCTTATAGGAATTCTTAATCTGAACTCAATTGACCTCAAGAATCTCTGTTGCTTGGTAAGGGTTCCAAACCACTTATGCTTATTCAAGTAGTGGATAAACTATGGACAGGAACAGGATGTTTAGTCCGTAATTTGGCGAAAATCTCTTGCTATGCGCAAAATAAATCCTAATATTTTTGAAGCTTTCAATAAAATATTTCGTATGTACGGCGCAAAAGTTACAATTTACTTTATGAGCCTGAAGTGAAAAACTTGCAAATGTTATATCTTCTGCAATGTCATTAATGAATGTGTTAAAAAATATTGATACTAAATTGTAAGTCTGAAGGAACACCCGATGTGAGACAAAATCCACCAGACTAAAAACTAACAATTTTCACATATAGAATTCTCTGCTTCAAATCACGACCGAGCCAATTAAGCAGTTATCTTCTTACACCACAGGCCTTCAATTTAGACAGAAGATTACTAGATTACTTCAAGTAAATGATTTTAAATAAGAAAAAGAAAGAAAGACAAGTAATAAATTCAAATAGAAACGTATTCAAATAAATTGTTAGTAAGTAAAAGATGAAAGTATTATGACGAAAGAATTTGTGAATTACGCTAGAAGTTTGACCAATTTTGAGTCAAATTAAAAGCCAAAAGGTAAGGAGCCTTAGGCATCTTAGGCACCTTAGGCATCTTCAGTTATAATCACAAATTAAAATATTCAAAATCAAAAATTTTAGGATGTAGGCCTTCAAGAATCGATAAACTTATAAATCTTAAATAAATTGTCTTAATAGACATAGCTATACTTCAGCTGTACCTTAGTTATATTATTTTTGAAAAACTTGAAGTATAGCACTGTTTCATTGACCATATACGAATATGTTTTATAATTCGGAAAATCAATGATTGATCAATCCCATATTTACCAGGTTGGTTTCAGGCAATTACGAGTACAGCGATTTGAAAATGGTTGCAACTGATTGCATGTGACTTCCAATTGGTAACTACATGTTTCAACTATCATGATTGAATATACTTTAAAACTGATTTCAAGTGAAATTCAGTGACTGCAAACATATTAAAAGTGGCTATAACTAATGGTCAGTGATAGCTTGTGATTGAATGTTATTGCAAAATGGTTCCAAAGTTATTACAAGGGATTTATCCCGAAAAAAATAAACACCCTCTGAACTGAGTGTACCGTGAAAAGGCACAATGGAATGTTCTTTATCCCTGTTGTTTAAAAGCGAACGCTTTTTCGAAAGAATTCTATTTTTTTGGGTGAATATTGCGAATTTCAGAGTACACCCGTTGGTTGGATATAGAAGTGGTACTCGCGAGGCAGAGGCTGGCTTCCGTTCCACTGCCTCCAGGCTCTTTTCCACCCGCGTTTCCACTTCCACATCCACACGTACACAGGCAGCCCCATTCCACGCTCGCTTCCGCTTCCATCCTCGCCTCTGGCCGCCACTCCACACGCCGCGTTTAAGTATCCCCGATATTCCGCTCTCTCGTTGCGAAACTACTGACCCGTGCTCTTGAAATCAGCCCCTTTTCGAGCGCGCTTCTCGTCGAAATTCAGTCTACTGAATTGCGGAACGTTGGTCAGCGTGGAAAATCATGCGGAATCCGTGAATTCGAAATCGGATAATAGAGCGCACGAGAGTTAGAAACGTGACCCGTCTCTTGTTAATGGGACAGAACTTTTAAAGCCAGATCACACGAATGACGGGCTCGCTCGCCGCGTAATAAGCAAGCGAACCTCCGCGCGCTGTAGGTGGCACGAGACCCGTGGAGTACCCAGCTATTTTTTTTCTCTTTTTCTCCTTTTTTACTGTTCTTTCCCGTTCCCTCTCGTTCTTCTTTTTTTACCTTCCATCACCGCACAAGAGCAGCACCGAAGAAGGATATCCGCACGCTGCCAATTCGGCTCCTCTTCCTGCTCTCCCACGGTCCGCGTATCGATCTATCGACTTTTCTTGCTACTCTTCCTCCAATCGGTTCAAGTAGAGACCTGAAGACCAGGTTCTCCTGCGATATTAGGAAATCGATTTTTAAATTCACGTGCAAAGAGCTCGGAGAGTCAAATGACTGGAAACGTATGCGAAATTTTGCTGACTGACGAATGAAAAACTGGAAAACTATACTCCATGAAGATGCAGTGAAATTTTAAATTACAAAAATTTCAGAGATAGCAGGAAAGGTGCCAAGTTGTCAGCAACGTTAGAATTTGGTGGCTATATACTGTACATATGAGTCCGCAATCAGTGACGTAGCCAGGGGGGGGGTGGTGTTAGACCCCCTCTATTGACGTTGGAACAGGCATATTTACTTAACCGCGCACTCACGGTTCTGTATATGTATTCTTTTTACTGCGAGTGTAATATTAAATAACAATTTTTTACTTATAATAAAATACAATAATTCGCTTCAAACCCTAGATTCTTCTTTAATCGGTCTGAAATGAACGAACGCGCTTTCAGGGGCCGTCTATATACTCATTCTATATTTTATGAAAATTTGTATATTCGTTGTATTGAAAAACAAGGAAGTCAAAAGAAGCAGTAAATTGGCTGAAAATTCGGTTTTTCTCGAAAACAATAGCTTAATGATACAAGGAATGAAGTTCAAACAAAAAGTAGTGCAAATTTCCTATTTTCTCATGTTTTTTCTGAAAAGAAATCCGCAGGTGCAGGAGAACATGCGTCCACGTGGATTTTGGCTAGAACCCCCGGAGCCCCTCGTGAACAATCGTGGACTTTTGACACCTCACCTCGTCCACCAATAACTGTCTAGGTGGAATATAGTTGGCCCTTATACAGAGCAAAATTGCTCTAATATAGTCTTCATTAATGGATAATTGAAAATATGTTAGAAAAGTTTAATGGAAGCGCGTAATAATGTAGCATTTTCATGATTTTAAAACAGTTTTTCCCGCAAGGATGATAAGTATGACATTTATAAATTTTATGTTTCAAATTATCATAATTTGTCCCTGTAACTAGTAACGTACTTTCCGTTCAACCTTTAAAACCACTCCCTTTATAAAATCCTGGCTAGGCTACTGCCCGCAAAATACAAAAAATCTAGGCCATTTTTGTGGGAAATGATTGCTTGCGTTTTACTTACCATTAGATTGTCAGAATTTTACTTGCATTTGTTGCTTACAATTTTCCAGATACAATTGACTGCAATTTTGCTAGCAATCTTCGTGTTGTTTGACAATATCTGCTTCTGATAGTTAGAAAACTGCAAACTATAATTAAGCAAATAGCAAGCAATTATTGCCGTCGCGAGACCAAATGATATACCTCAGCATCAGTAGTTAGAGCATGGAAGGAGGTACCACGTTCTGACCAACTTAAATCTCCACATATCCACTTAAATTTCAGAAAAAAATTTCCGATTATTTCCAAATTTTTAACAATTTCCACGATCATTCAAATTTTTTGAATTTAAACCTTGCATCAGCCATCGAAGATGTTCCTATTATCGATTTCGAAGATTGAATTCCTGCTCTTTTCACTATTGTGGCATATATATGCTTAATTTTTGTATTTCATAGCTTTAAATCATACTAATATAATGCCTTTTTTATGAAAGGAGAAAAATGAACTGTTTACTTTACAAATAGTTCCCACTCGGTCACTTGTTACTTTACTAGGCTATTTTGTATTCAAAACAAGATTTCCAAATTGAAAAATTAGATGCGGAGCTATTCTAAATTTACAAAGTTTAAAATTGAAGATTTAAAATTACACGTTTTTGAACTCGAAGATTCAACATTGAGCAATTTTCAAATGAAAGTCTGCCAAGTAAAACTTCAGTCTAAAAACCGTCAAAATTAGATAATATTTTTAACCAATCATTCAAAATTCTACAATTTTAAAGTACCATCCGATCTGAACACTTTATAATTTGAGGCAGTCAAATACAAAGTACTTTAAACGGAACAAGACAAATTCGGCAGATTCAGAACGATCCATGAAAAATTGCAAAACTATTAAGAGTTTCAATTCCAAACTTAACCAGCTCCCGTGCAGAAATTTCGGCGTGGCCCTGGTCAGGGCCAGATCTGGCAGAATCTGGCCCCGATGAGGCATCCCAGTCAGGGCCAGACTCGAAATGAAACGCTTAATCCGATCAGGGCCAGACTAGGGTATCCATAAGGAAGGCCCTATGTGGCCCTGATTAGGCCACTGCTAATTTTTAATAATGAAAAAAATTATGAAGATTTTATTTATTTAATAAAAAAGTAAATATTTAATTAGATATATTAAACTTTATTATTTCGAATATTTGAAAACAATTATCGGGAGTTTTACAGAGAGTTTAAAAGTCTTTGTCATCTTTCGCATCAAATATCCTTGTAACGTATTAAACAATATACTTTATATAAATATTTTGAAAAAATTAAAACGTGTTTGTAGTTCGTTTAAGCTTTCTGTTTCTACCCCAATCTTTGGCGTTGCTAAACACTGAGCCGATGTGCAGCAGTGGATCGTCCTCAGATATTTTGTATCGTTCAAAACTCAAACCTACAGAGAATTTTGATAAATTAATTGTAAATAAAAAATATTATTGACAGAATATAATTAATACGTATTCCAAATTTCCTTACCATGAATATTGTGACGTGCTTCTTTTTGATTGGATCATATCGTATCCAGTCTACTGTAACAAAGTTCTTTTTTTCTTTAGGACTCTTTGAACAAATTCCACTTACTGGAATCGTCGAACAAGGTTTAGATTCATAGTGTTGAATCTGAAAAAATCCAAAATTTTCTTAAATTCTGCTATATGATTAAATATTCTTTTTAATGAATAAAAAAATTATTTGACTATCAACGACAAAAAAAAAACCAAGAATAAATATTATAAACGGAGTTTTCTGGCGTGTCGAGCAACGAATAAAAAAGTGAGGTTATGGTACAAAAAAGTTACAGAATTAAGTGTAACCTTTGTAGCATACTAAAAAGAAGAGTGGGATATTTTTGTAAAATTGGTTCCAATTCTGGTTCTCAATTCTCAATCTTTTTAAAACTCTCACGGAAACAGGAACAATAAATGATCTTCAAATTGTCGATTCTTTCTCGATGTTTACTGTCGGAAATCTTAGAGAGCTACAATGGATAATTCTAGTTTTATATGAACACCTCACCCCGGTCTAAAAACGTTACATAGATGATCAACTAGTTTAATTAAGATTTATCGAAAGCAATTTATCCCCACGAAGTTACCGGTCTTAATGCAAACTTGATAATTTTATATTTGTTATATAATTGAATACGTCCCTAAACACACATTTTTAGACATTTTGTTCGAATTAAATGAAGCTTTTTTCAGTTTTTTATCATTTTTATATACTTTGCATACAAGAAGTTAAATTTCAATGATTTAATTTGAGATCAGTCACTAAACGAAAAATTAGTTGAAAATTTACTAATTAAGACAGGGAATCATTTTAAATTTAATTAATTCTAGTTTATAAATCAAATCTGATTTACACAGGGAGCCCGATGTGGCCCCGACCAGGACCACAATAGTAGCTATTATCAGGGCCACATTGAGCTAACCCGATCGGGGTCACGTTGGGAATCGGGATCAAATTGGGCAATTTCTCCACAGGCTCGAGTGTTTTAAGTTTAAAATGGGACCTTTTTTATTCATGGAACTATAATTGTTATTTGCTGCGTTTGTAACGCTAATTATTTGAAATTATATCATTTATAACATTTTAATAGAAAATTATTGAATTTTAAATGATATCAATTACAATTTTTAAACGTAGCAATTGAAAGAACTGTAAAGAAAATTAATCGTTGTATCTGACATAATTTCATGTTATAGGGTCGTTCAAATATCCCTGAGACTTATTATTTAAAGACGAGAGCTTAAATCTTGTAACATTTTTAATATAGAATTTTTTATAAGTAGAATAAAACATGTTCAAATTGAAGTTCAAATTGAAGTTCAAAAAATTTTCAATTTATTATTGTTGACAATGACCGAATTCATTTCAAATCGGGCAGGCCGTCAATGCTCAAATCACAGAATAATTTGACACTCACATAAGTTGTTTTTCGAAGGGTGTAAGTCGACATATAGGAGAGAGTGGGGATACTTGAACCATTTTTTTGTTAGTCTCTTCATCTTTTAAAAGAATCTTCACAAATCATGTTTTAGATATTTATATGTTGGATTAAACATTTATTAATAAATTCTAGTAGTATTATAAATAAATCTGGTATCTTATGAAAATTATTGTCATTTTACAAAAACATATCTTTTGGTTCAAGTATCCCCACCTGTGGGGATACTTTGACCAGCCTCGTTTAGGCTGGTCAAATCTTTATTTATAAGGATGAATTATGCTCTTGAGGGTTACAAAATCATAGAAAATGATTTCAAAGAAAGTTTAATTAGCATACAATCACATTAAACTATTTTTTATTCATTTACATTCGTAATTGTCTGAAACAAAACACATAGTACGAAAGAATTTAATGCGAAAAATTCAGTTTTGTTAAATTTTTTTTCATTTCCTTTATTTTGCAAGTTTTTTAGGAGGCTTCTTCTTCTTTTGCTTCTTCTCGATCAACTTTTTCTCTGGACTATCCGTAGCGATGATACTTTTCCCTCGTTTTCTCGTCTGAGTTGAAGTCTTTCGTGGTTTAGCTTTTGGGAATCCACGTATTTCTTCTGATCACTTTCGTGGAAGGAATGGACGAATTCGGTTTCCGAGCGAAATATCATCGAGGTCAGCCGACTTTTTACGTTTATTTCCCGGTTCATTTTCGTTTTCAGAGCTGGATTTGTAGAGTTTCTATCGACGTTGACCTCTGTGGTCATTTCTCTGTTTGTAAATTCACTGCCAAGGAAGTCTGAAGCAGAAAATCTATTTGGATTTGAATGCTTTCACTCGTAGTTAAACTAATTTTTCTTTTCCGTTTATAATTTCGCACAATTTTGAGGCCCAATTAAGATAACAGTGAAATAGCGAAATTAAATTGTGGTTCAAGTATCCCCACAAAAAGTGGTTCATGTAACTCCACAGAACATAAGCAGATTACAAACGCACTCAAAGAGTTTAAAAAATTTCTAAATCAAGGGGTTATAATGGATATCACAGAATATAAATTTACCCACGATGGGAATAGATTATATTAAGTTGAGGACCACAGCTGGTCAACAACAATTTTTTCCGAAAAAACTCATTTAAGGTTCGGTTAATGATCGTGCTAAGAGCACGCAACATGGCGGCGTAAAAAGTTCTAGGAAGCTAGGACATATCCCTAGTGGTTCACCTATCCCTGTGGTTCAAATATCCCCACTCTCCCCTACCTTACCGATTTGCCGAAAATTTGGCTTGGACAAAGTTAAAAGTATTTGAATTTTTAAGATTGAAAATTTTCGAAAACTATCGAAATCCGTTCGAAAATTTCAAGAAAGTTCAACATTAATAAAATGGCAGCTATTCTTCTGAAAATATTTAGAGTCAATTTACAGGAAAAAAATGTATGGATAATCCAACGATTTTTAGCCTTGATCTAGCTATAAATATTATTTGAAATTAATCAACGATACTGGTAAAATTATTAAAGCAGGGATTTGCAGTAGGATTTATTGTAAGTATTTTAATACTTACAATAAAATTTTAATCTAAATCAAATTTTATACTAAATCATACAAATAAATCGTTAGAACAGAGATATTATATAGCTGAAATAAGAATGATGAAACTCTGAATATGCTAATGAAATGGGATTATTTTGACAGAGGTTTATTTCCGTTTAAAAAGTTAGTGCTCTAGAAAAGTTCTAGAAAAATGTCTCTTGAAACTTTTTTGCGTTGAATTATTTTCGAAATTTTTTTGAAAATATGTATAGACCCCTTTAAATTTTTTTTGCCAACAATACAATTTTATGGTATAGTGAAAAACTAAAAAGACCTTAATTTAACAGTTTAAGTGAGTTAGACAAAATAGAAAGTATCGATTACACTGGAACTCCGGTTTACCGGAATGTTTCGGGCATGTCCTCAATGGACTTCACGGTAAAGTGGAGTTCTCCAAACCGTTTTTTTTCCTTTTTGCTTGTGGCTTCTTGTAGTGCCAAACCGTAAACAGCGAAACTCCGCTGACCTTGACATCGCCTCTCTCTAGCCCCCCCTGGACCACCTCGTCCGGTATATCAGGGACCGGTGAAGCGGGGGTCCGCGTGTACTTGGAAGGAAAAAGTTTAATGTTAAAGATGTTCAGTGTTGCATTCGGGTTTTCTTTCTTTTTTATGACACCATAAAATTGTATTGTTGAGAAAAAATTACATTTGTGTAAAATTTGCCCCCCTCCCCCCCGTTTTGTCAAATGTCCACGTTTTAAGCCCCCCCTGAACCCGAAAAATAGGTTTTCGCGAATGTGTCTGTCTTTCTGTCTGGCTGTGTGCTGTCTCTGTGTGTGTCTGTAGATTTTTAGCCTGTTAGCACGATAACTTTCGAAAGAATTGACAGATTGGATTGGCCTTTGGTATACTGTTTAAGGGCTATAAAACAAAAGGGCAAGTTCATTAGCCAGTCATTTTTGATAAAAATTCAAAAAGTTGAAGCATTTTCAAAATTTTTGAGACCACTTTTTTCAAGATTCGAAAATTCTCTGTACGGTTATTTGTATTACTCAAATAGATGCAAAATTTCCTTTCATGATTTTTTTTAGATGCAGGAAATATTACCAGAGTTATAGCACTTACTAAAATCAAAAAAACAAACGAAATTTAAAACTTTAGGCCGAATAACGCGCAATATGAAAAAAAAGTCGTGAGAAGAAAAATGTTGCTTTTTGAAAGCCCTACAAGGTTATCTCAACAACTTTTAGAATTTCTTTGAAAAATTGAAAATTCAAATTTGACTGCACAAAAAAATAACGAAAAATAAAAAATTCCATTTCGATGTCAAACTGCGAGATACGACAAATGATGAATAACAAAGATTGAGCACTCAAAAACATTTTTAATGGGACGCGTAGTTTTAACTTTATTCGTAACAAACAATGTTGCAAATGAAAAAAAAAAAAATTTCTAGACAAACAAAACAAGCTGAGAAAAAACAATTAGACAAAAATTGTTAGCACTAAAAAGAGCTATAAAGTTTTCGCCTATCATTTTTTGATAGGATGCATAGTTTTTGTTTTAATCGCAAAAAATAAAATTAAAAATTAAAAATATTTTTTTTTAAATGACGCAAGGTATGAAAAAAAATTATGAACAAAAGTTGAACACCCAAATAAGGTCTATAAATTGGTCATTGATCATTTTTTAATGGAACGCGCAGTTTTCGTTTCAATCGTAAAAAATACCACTAAAAATAAAAATATTTTTTTTTCAATGACACAAGGTACACAAAAAAGTTAATGGACGAAAGTTATTCACCCAAAAAGGAACTACGTTATTATTCACTTTTTGATAAGACAAGTAGATTTTCTTTTAATCGTAAAAAATAAGACTGAAAATAAAGAAATTAAGGTCTTGGAAAAACGACACGAAAGACGAAAAAAGATGAATAGACTAAAGTTGTTCAAACAAAAAAAATCTAAAAATTTTTTATAAGAATTCATGAGAAATAAAAAAAATGAACGTTTTGGAAGAACGGCGTAAGTTACAATAACTTTTTATTTAACCAAAATTTTCGCCTAAATTGTATCTACACCTTTTCGTAGAACGTCTTTATATATTATATTTATACATTATTTATTAAATATTGAATAATATTTTCAATAATATCAACCTTCAAACTGTCACATTTTCTTAATTTTACATTAAAATCGACTGTATAAGTGACTTGACACGATTTCCGGGGCACACTTGGTCTGATTTGACCTACGTCCACACGGATAATTTTCGGTTTTATTGTTGATTTTATTTCGTTTGGTTAATATTTTTAATAATATCAACTTCCAAACTGTCATATTTTCTTAATTTTACATTAGAATCCACCGCATAGGTGAAGTGGCACGATGCCAGAAACACATATTGTTGGATTTTACACTTTTTTGTTGATGAAACAGGAATTTGGAACTTCCTCTGTACATCTCGTGGATAACGTGTATCAAATTTGAAAGAAAAAAAAAACAGTGAAACGATTTTTTTTTTAGAAATTAACATTTTTGCTGGAAAATTTTTTTTTGCTCTCATTTTTTTACAGTAAAATTCGAAAAACCGAAAATGCCCATATCTTTTCTGAACATTATCCTACAGTAATAAGCAAAAAAATATGAAAAATTGAAAATTAAGTATTCGTACAAATTAGTCAAACCATCACACTCAGACGTCTCGAATTTCAGGAGAATAACTCATTTAATTTAAAAACTTTTTCATTTTATTCAATTCTATTAATAACTATTGATACATCTTGCCATATTATTAAAACATGCTTTTATGTGGAAGAAGTGCAATTGATGGAAAAACAATGACAATGTAGTAGAAATTTTTATTTTCACCACAAATCTTTAAAACAAATTTTGTTCTCTCGAAAAGTTGTTAGAAAACATCGCAATCGAAAAAATACTGTTAAAACATTGTTTTTGCAGTAACGTATATTTAATTTAAAAAAATTTTATTTTAATTTTATTCCTATCTGTTTGTATGAAAAGTAGTCTTCAACCAAATTTTGTGTGTACAAGAGAAATAATGTTAAGTAATTAATTTTTCTGTTATCGTGAGGAATTATGTCTGTGAAAGTGAAATTTTTTTCTCTTGTAAATCTCACTGTAGTATCAATATGTAATTGTAAAAAACTTTTTAGTTGAATAATTATTCAAATATTCTTTGAACCAATTTTTATTTTCTTATCGATGAAAAAATGATGACAAAATTTGAAATACAGTAGAGAGAATACCAATTTTTAAGAAACATTGCATTCGAACAATTATTTATTCAAACAATATTTTCCCTTGATTTATTGCATACAAATTTTCCTTTGAAAAAGTTTTATGTGTCTGAACATTTTTCAAAGAGTTTTTTAATTTAATTTTTTTTTTTATTTGAAATGAACTGAGTTTTCTGTTACCATTGAAAATTATTATTGTTACAGTAGAATCATTCCAACAATTACAATATAGTTAAAAATTTATTTTTTAAAGAAAGTTTGTACTTTCAAATTTGAGCATTGTAGCATAATGAAATAATTAATCAACTACAATGTTTCTTAGAACAAATTTATTTTCCACTACATTGAAATTGTTCAAATGATTCTGCTGTTACAGAAATAAGATTCAATTGTAACAAAAAACTCAGTACATTTTGAATTAAAAAATTAAAATTGAAAAAAAAAATTTTAATTAAAATTGAAAAATTATCGGAAACAAAAAACTTTTTAAAGGACAATTTGTATGCAATAAATCAAGGAAAAAACTTGTGTAAATAAATAATTATTTAAATGCAATGTTTCTTGAAAATTGGTATTCTTTCTATTGTGTTTAAAATTTTGTCATCATTTTTTCGTCGATAAGAAAATGAAAATTTGTTCGAAGAATATTAAAATAATTATTCAACTATAAAGTTTTTTACAATTTTGTATTGATACTAAAGTCAGATTTACAAGAGAACAAAATATCACTTTCGCAGACATAATTCCTCTTGATAACAGAACAATTAATTACTTAACATTATTTCTCTCGTGTACAAAAAAAATGGTGTTAGAGGTTATTTTTCATACAAACAATTTGTTCGAAAAATTACAACAAAAAATAAATATGATATTAAATAAAATTTTTTTAATTAAATGTGGGTCACTGGAAAAAAAAGTTTTTTAAAACTATTTTTTCGATTGTAATGTTTTCTGGCAACTTTCGAAAAATTTACTTTAAAGGTTTGGGGGAAAAAAATTTCTGCTACATTGTCATTGTTTTTTCATCAATTGTACTTCGTTAAAATAAAACCATATTTCAATAAGACTGCAAGATTTATCAACAACTATGTTGTGATTGTTGAAATGATTCTACTGTCATGAATTTAAAATTAAAAAAAAATTAAATTAAAAATATTCTTTTAAAATTAAAATTGAAAAATTTTCAGAAACATGAAAATTTTTCAAAGGAAAATTTGTTTGCAATAAATCGAAGACAAAAATTGTTCAAATGAATAATTGTTTAAATGCAATGTTTTTTGAGAATTGGTATTCTTTATACTGTGTTAAAAATTTTCTCATCATTTTTTCGTCGATAAGAAAAGAAAATTTGTTTAAAGAATATTTCAATAATTATTCAACTACAAAGCTGTTTTACGATTTCGTATTGATACTACAGTAAGATTTACAAGAGAACAAAATTTCACTTTCAAACTAATCAATTAAACAAATTATCATTGTTTATGACTATCTTCTCATATAGTAATGTTAGATAGTTGCGGTTTTTTCTCAAATTTTTAACTTTTTTTCGCTTTTACTTGAAATCAGGTAATAATTAATGCAATTTAGCAAACATAACTGTTCAAATAAAATATAATTGTTTATAACTATCTTCTTCTATATTAATGCTAAATAGTTGCGGTTTTTTCTAAAACTTTGAACTTTTTGTTGGACAAGAAATTGAAAATTTCAGAAAAAACCGCAACTATTTAGCATTACTATGGGATAAGATAATTAACAGCAAAAATAATTTTTCCAACCAATCACTTTAGTTCAATTTAATTAATTATTACCTTGATCTGAGTGACACGTGGACAAAATGTTGAATATTTCAGAAAAAATCGCAACGTTCTAGCATTATTTGAAGGTAATATTATTAAAAATGATAATAATTTGTTTGAAACATTATGTTTGTTAACCTAAATTTATTATTTCTTACTCTTATTCAAAAATTGAAAGTAAGTTGAAATTAAGTTTAAAAAATCGGGGAAAACGCGACTTTCAAACTCTATTCTAAGAGAAAATTGCTAAAAACGATAATACACCATGAAAAAAATTGTATAAAGATATTATTATCAGTAAAAAGCAGTATTTTGTGTATTAGAGACAACTTGTATTTAAAAAACCCCAACGAATCATAATTAGCGCCAAAAACTCGCAATACCCTATTTTTCACTTATGGCGTTTTTCTTGGCCCTATAAAACAGAATAATGGGGGTGTTATATCGAAAATAAGTTTTGATTCGCATTCCATGGCTGATTGTGAAGAGAAATGTTGAGTTTGAACTCGATTAACCTATCAATGATGATTCTGTATAAAATGTACAAAAACGTATTTTTTTCTTATTGGAAATGTTGAAAATGCGTGTTAAACTTCATTTAGCTTGCGGAACTTCTAAATATCATTTTTTTTTTCAACAACAAAAAAACTTATTTAGTTTTTTGTGAAATTGAACAAATTTCCGGGCCACATGCATGAAAATTCAACAACAAAAATTCCAATCCATTTTTGGACCACCTAAATGAACATTAAACTGCCTCCTACCCAATTTGAAATTAATTCGGTCAAGTATTTTTTTCAAAATCCCTGACGTTTCCTGATTACCAGGTTTTCTCTGTCCTTCTTCTTCTTCTTGTTTGTGGCATCTTGAAGGTTTTTAAATAGTAATTGCTAATCCACAAATTGAGCAAAATAAAAAGTATTTGCTTCCAAAATCCTTTCACAAAAATTTCAAAAGCATCATAATTTCGAAAATTTCCTGTCCAGAAATAACATCGCTAATTTCTAATTGGCCCCTGTTCAGACACTCCGTTCTCTTTAGCATAACAATTGATTCTTTGTCTTCTTCATCAAGAAAATTCCAATATCTCAATTCAGAAATGTCCTTGCCACGAGCTGAAGTTGAGTTTGCATAGCTTGGAAAGAGATGGTCCTAAAATGACAAAATTGATTTGAACGCTCTTAATTCCACTGGGTATCGAACACAGGTCCATTCATTTATCGGACCTGAGCTACGGAGATTCCAGCTATCCTTCCTTCGCATAAGTTATAGCCTCTCATTTTCCGGTTTTCCTGGATTCCCGATATAGACGCCATCATGCTACGATAATATAACATCAACACATCCAAATTCAACCAGATAATAGAACTCTCATCTCTTCTACTCGAGGAAGATACTCGTATGTACAAAAGCATCCAATATTAACAATTGTTATCAAGGCCGTGTACGCGTATGGAAACTTGAAAAGGGCGTGCACGACGCTGATCCGTGGGGATCAGTGGCTGGTACTAAGCCCGAAAGAGGCTGCGTGGCGTTGTGATTACGTCATTCTGCCTAATCTCTTAGCAAACACTTCACGCTATAACGAGCGCCGGCCATACTCGCGCCACCAGGGTTTGCGCTTTGCGCTACCGAGGCGAGGGTGACAAACGGTGTGTGTCGGGGAAAGAGCGAAGCTGGGTTTTAGGGGTTGCAAGCCGTAGTCACGATGGTTCTGACAGCCGCAGATGGCACTTGCCGCCTTGTTTGTCATAAAACCTTCCCCCCATCCAGACATCATCCCCGACCGAAAAACCACCCCCGCCTAGCTGCTGCTACTGCTGCTGCTGCATTGGGCTTTTTGTCGCCACCTCTAACAGAACGTGGCGTGACGCAAACCAAGGGTGCATAAAAGGACGACAGAGAGGAAGAGGGATGAAGAACGCAAAAAATATTAGGAGGATTAAACAGAGGAGACGCGTGTAATGGCTACAGGAATCATGCTTTTCACACCCCATTCTCTTTCTCTTTCCTTTTTTACTCTCCATTGTAATTTAGGCCAGAATTTTTGCCAAATAATTTATACAATATGAGTTTTATAAAGGTTTGCTGCATTACTTGCTAAAGTCCATAACTTTTATATTAGGGGCCGTCCATAAATTACGCAACGTCATTCATGCGAATTTGGATACCTCCTATAAAATGTGGTATGTGATATATGGACAATTTGGAATCTAAAATCATTTTTGAATGTATAGTTGTAAATCGTTGACAAACTTTCATCAACTGTAACTTTGGAATTTAGAATGTACCGACAATACTCTCACATAGAGAAAAAATTATCTGCAGTTCGCATGTCACCTGTAATTTTCCTGGCGTATGGCAAAATGAATATTGCAAAATATCATCCAAAACGAAGGCTCTCGTGAATTTTTTATTAGGTTTGGGAAATTGACAGGAAACTTATTCGAAATGCAGATACGCTATTTATCGTTTAAAAGTTTATTCTACGAATGTTAGAAGATGCACATAAAAGTAAAAGTCACAATTTAAAAAAAAATAATTTTAAGTCTTGAGCGTAAGTTTCCTATCAGAGGCATTCCCATTTAAATGCATGGAATAAGTTTTTAAGTTTACTTTGAAATTTAAAAAATATTAATTTCATTTCGCTTATTTTCATTTCAAATAGGCCCTTATAATTTATTCAGTTGTAAAGTAAACTGAATTAAATCAATTATTTTCAAACCACTATCAAAATTAATCCTATTTCATTAGCGCCGTATTCAGAGTTCCAACATTCTTAATTCAGCTACGTAATATCTTTGTTTTAAAGGTTTATATAATATGTGACTCATTCATAATAATACTTACAATGAATTCTGCTGCAAATCCCTACTTCAAATATTTTACCGATATCGTCGGTTCGTTTTTAATAATATATTTGTATCCAGATCAAGGATAAATAATATAGCTGGTTGAGCTATACCTTTCCCCCCGTATTTTAAGAATTCTAAACTAATACTTTCAGAATTAAATCATTAAAACCCTGATAACGACAAGTAAAAAAGTTAATATTTTCAAATTGGAAAGTATGAAAATTAAATATTCAAAATAAAATATTGAGGATTAAACTTTATCACATAACATTAAATTTTCAAATAGAAATATTTAAAATTGAAAACTAAGAATTTTAAATTTTGAATTATACCTACGTCATTGAAATTGAACAATTTACAATAGCTGTTCCAAAAGAGTCAACTTTGAAATTCGAATCAAAACGAAAAAAGAGAAAGCTCTCTTACATCTTACATGATTAATATTGAAAATCGTACACTCAAAAAATTTTTTGGTTAAGTTAACCAGAATTCGGAAGTATAATAATTCAAAACTAAACAATTTAAATTTACAAAAATTTGAAGAAATAACATTTTTAATTAAAATAAAAAAATGAACACTTTATACATTCAGATTACAAATAAAAAATAAAGTGTCTAGGCACACCAAAAGTATTTTGTCTACGCTCACCGAATTTCAGTGAACCAATCCGCCTTTTTTAGTTTCCCAGTGCTTACCGGAAATATTTGTTCTGTGCTCACCGAATTTGAGTAAACTTTAGACACAGCCTTTGAAAAATTAATAAGTTTAAACTGAAAATTAAACATTTTAATATTTCAAATGTAAGTAAAACTACGGTTCCATTTTAAAAATCTAGAATATTTATAATTGCTTAAAACTGAACTGAAAATATCTAAAATTGAAAAATGCCTAATCTCATCTTTTTTATGGTTTGTAAATAAACAGTTTCAATTTAACAGCATTTAATGCAAATTTTTAAGCAAATATAAGGATATAAAATAACCCGCAATATTAAAGTCTTCTCAACTGGGAGGGTTTGAAATAAAAAAAAATGTAAATCATCAAGGCTTGAAAAATGGAAAATTAGCCACTTTGAAGAAAAAATAATAGTTATAACTGTGAAGCAATGTGAAACATCTATGTCAAATTTAGAAGAGTTCAAGAGTCTTCAAAATTCAATTTTAAACGATGATAGTTCGCAATTGATTTTTGAAGCGCCTAAGTCGTAAGATGCAGAGCTGAAGTCGTCCAAAAGTCAATTTCCATAATAATAATCTTGAAAATTTTGGCTTAAATTATGATTCTCAATTTACAATGGAAAACAGAAGCTAATAAAAAGTTTTGGTATATTCCTTAAATTTCAACAAAAAAAAACTATTACAATGTGAATTCGAGTTTATCAAATAATAAAAGAAAGTTGAAAAGGTCAGGTCCTTAAATAGTCGAAATTGGAAGAGAATATAATAATGAGATAATGAAAAATGGAAAGGATAAATTATTTACAGGTATAGGTATTAATTTTGATTACAAAATCGAATTTAAAGAGTCTCGAAAGTTGATCTAGTTTCGCAGATCAGATATAGGAACATTATCTTTTAATTAATTACTATTCAGCTAAACGCTGTCAAAATATCTTCAATTAATGAAAAGTGGACTTGTTTTTGTTCGTTTATGTAAGAGGAGTTCGAAACCATTTAAACCAGGATCGTGATGTCCGTTACAGAGCAATAATACGGACACGAAAAGCCTCTTTGGCGGACGCGTCGCACGGTCGCGGTAATTTTGGCAGGAATAGAATGAGGTCGTGAACCAGACACAGACGACACGCGGAGAGTTTCATTACGAAATCATTCGTTAGTGACTAAGTCAATCGATAGCGCTCACCGAGTTACTAGAATATTGAGAGTAATTGTCTCCGTGACCAGAGACACAGAAAGCGAAGGAAAACCGCATAGTTTAATGAACCTGCATATCAAAGTGAATTCATTGGAAAATTGGTTTCCTTGAAGGGGAACACTTCACCACAAAGATAAAAATGAGGGTATAATATGAACAGAAAAAATTTCAGAATTAGGGGCAACAAAAATTAACTTTTGTGAAAGCCGAATTTTGTTAAAGCGAATTTTATGGTATTGTTGATATTAGTTCTGCCTTGCGACAAAATAAAAATTTGAATACATAGGCGTGTTCGAACTACTCCATATTTCGCATCTCTTTTCTATAGTATTTTTGCATCTTCCTTTTTTGTACGCTTTTTCATCACCTGAATTCTATTCTCCATTTTATTTTTATTTAAGCTCTCTACAATTAATACTTTAATCTATATATCTGGATCATTTTTTCTAGCTTTTCTTTCATTTTTAAATCAACCTTAAATGAAGAAGAAGCTGACATTTGAACCGAACTAATTTTTATCTTTCCAGCTCTTTTTCTTCGCTTTTTCTCTGCCTAGTACCTAGCCTCACAAGCCTTCTCTCCATCTAGAACATACAGGGTGTCCCAGTACTCAAGGTATATTTTTATTTTTTTGAATTCCTCATCAAAAATGGAGTTGAAATAAATTGGAAGCATGCGTTAGATGGACGACAGTCAATGTGTCACTGATGAGGGTGTGTGCGCAAAAAAGTAATTTTAATTTTGCAGGATGTTGTGAATATCAATGGTGCAACTTCACACGGCAACTGAGGTACGAGATTCTTAGAAAATATCTTTTCCTTTAGAATACATGTTGAATTATTTTAACTTTCTTCGAGTATTTCTAATTTTGTGGAATTCAAATGAATTCTTAGAATTCACTTGTGCTCCTTTGAATTCTTCTGAAGTTGTTTGCAATTCTCTTGAAACCTTTACATTACAACTTGAATTATTTTGAATTTCTCCAAGTCTTCTGTATTCTCTAAATTTCAGATTCTCTAAAATCTTTTGAATTCTAAGAATTCTTTTATATTCTCTAAATTCTTTTGAAATTCTATAATTTTTTTAATTCATTAAATGCTCTTGAAGTTTGTGTATTCTTTTGCACCCTGTGAATTCCCTAAATTCTTCTCAATTCTTTGAATTCTTTCGCTATTTGCTAAAATCTTCCGTATTCTCTGAATTCTTCTCAATTGTCTAAATTCTTTTAAATTCTCTAAATTCTTTTAAATTCTCTGAAAACTTTTGAATTCTTTTGTATTCTCTAAATTCTTTTGAAAAGCTCTTTTTTTTAATTTTGTGAATTCTTTTGAAGTTTGTGAATTTATTTGCACTCTTCGAATTCTTCAGAATTTTCTAAATTCTTCCTAATTCTTTGAATTCCCTGATTTATTGTGAATTCTCTGAATTGTTCAAAAAATTTCTGAACTCTCTAAACTGTTTTGAATTCGTTGAATTCACCGTATCACTTAATTTTGTTTAATATTTTTTAATGACTTTGAAATCATTAGAATACACGTTAAATTATTTTAACTTTCCTTGAATATTTTTAATCCTGCAGAATTCAAACGAATTCTTCAGAATTAAAAATTTTATTTAATTTTCTTGAAATCTTTACCATACTCCATGAATTGTTCTAACTTTTTCAAGTCTTTTGTATCCTTTTAACTCTCTGAATTATTCTAAATTCTCTTATAAATTTTTAAATGTCTGAATTCTCTCGAATTCTCTGAAATATTTTGAATTCTATGAATTCTTTTGTATTTTCTTTTCTTTTAATTATCTGAATTCTTTTAAAATGTTCTGAACTATTTGAACTGTTTTTAATTTTTTAATTCTCACAAGACCACTGAATTCTTTTAATGATTTTTAATTATCTTTAAATTATTAGAATACATTTCAAGTTACTTTGAACTCCTTGTATAAAAATAGTTTAATTTTCTACCAAATAATAGCGAATTCTTAAAAGGCAAATTTTTAACAATTAAATTAAATTTTTGACAAAATAGTACAATTTTTGAAATTATTACGAAAATAGATCTAGAATAGTTAATTTTGAAGTTTAAAAAATTTATTTTTGCAAAAAAAAGCAAATTTTCGACAAAATAATTAAATTTTCAATCAAAAAGAAAAATTTTAAACTAAAATGATCAATCTTTTACAACAAAAAATAAATTTTCAACAAAAGAATTGAACTTTCAACCAGCTAGTTTAATTTTAAACAAAAAGTTTAATTTTTATCGAATAAAAATAATTTTCTGCCATAAAAGACAAATTTTCAAGAAATTACGTAAAGTCTTAAATCAATAGATGAATTCAGCTAAAGGAGTTAAATTTTTAATCAAAAATGGAAGAATCTAATTTTCAAATGATAAGACGAATTTTCAACCAAAAACAATGACTTTTTGTAAAAATAATTCAATTTCGAACAAAAGTTAAACTTTCGGAAACAGGCGAATTTCGGACAACAAAATTATATCTTTGACTGAATCATACAAATTTTCAATAAAACAGGATGAATTCTCAACCAAAAATATAATAGTACACATTTAAATTAAGAAGAATTAACTTTTAGCCAAAAGAAGTTGAATATTCATATTGGATATTATTAATTTATTTCGCATTGAAGCGAAAAAACGAAAGAAATGGGTAGAGAGGGGAAAAGGGGAAGAGGGAAAATATTAAAAAGTCTATAAATATTTTTAAAAAAACATTGAAATGGAAATAGTTATTAATAGTAATTTAAATATTTGTATAGTATTATTGGATATTATTAATTCAGATCGCAATTTACGATAAAACGAGAAAAAATGGGTGAAGAGGGGAAAAGAGGAAACAGTACAAAGTATATAAATAGTAAAAAAATATTGAAATAGAAAAAGTTATTAATAGTAACTGAAATATTTGGATATGCTTATTGGATATTATTAATCCAGATCGCATGTAATCGAAAAAACGAGAAAAAATGGGTAAACAGTGGAAAGGTGTAAGGAGTACGAAGTCTATAAATAGTAAAAAACGTTGAAATAGTAATAGTTATTAATAATAATTGAAATATTTGGATATTCTTATTGGATATTAATAATTCAGATCGTATTTATTCGAAAAAACGAGATAAGATAGGTAAAAAGGGGAAAAGGGTAAAGAGTACGAAGTCTATAAATAGAAAAATACATTGGAAGAGAAATAGTTATTAATGATAATAATTCAAATATTTGGATGTTCTTATTGGATATTATTGATTTAGATTGCATTTAAGCGAAAAAACGAGAAAAAATGGATAAAGAGGGAAGAAGGGGAAATAATACAGTCTATAAATCGTAAAAAACATTGAAATAGAAATAGTTACTGATGATACTTGAAATATTTGGATATTCTTATTGGATATCATTAATCCAGATCGCATTTAATCGAAAAAACGAGAACAAATTGGTGAAGAGGGGAAAAGGGTAAGGAGTGCGAAGTCTATTAAGTTAGAAAACGTGAAAAAATGGGTCAAGAGGGGAAAATAGTACATAGTCTCTAAATAGTAAAAAACATTGAAATAGAAAAAGTTATAAATATTAATTGAAATATTTGGATATGCTAATTGGATATTATTAATTTATATTGAATTTAGGCGAAAAAACGAGAAAAAAAGGGGAAAGAGGGAAAAAGGGGAAATATTACAAAGTCTATAAATGGTAAAAAATATTGAAATAGAAAAAGTTTTCAATAATAATAGAAATATGTGGATATTCTTATTGGATATTATTAATTCAGATCGCATTTAGGCGAAAAAACAAGAATAAATGGGTAAAGAGGGGAAAAGGGGGAATAGTACAAACTCTATAAACAGCAATACACATTTAATTAGAAGTAGTTAATAAAAATAATTAAAATAGTTGGATATTCTTATTGGATATTATTAATTTAGATTGCATTTAAGCTAAAAAACGAGAAAAAATGGGTAAGGAGGGGAAAAGGGTAAATATTCCAAAGTCTATGAATCGTAAAAAACATTGAAATAGAAATAGTTATTGATAATACTTAAAATATTTGGATATTCTTATTGGATATTATCAATCCAGATCGCATTCAATCGAAAAAAACGAGAACGAATGGGTAAAGAGGGGAAAGGGTAAGGAGTGCGAAATCTATTAAGTGAAAAACGTGAAAAATGGGTGAAAAGTGGAAAAGGGAAAATAGTACAAAGTCTCTAAATAGTAAAAAACATTAAAATAGAAAAAATTATCAATATTAATTGAAATATTTGGATATGCTAATTGGATATTATTAATTTATATTGAATTTAGGCGAAAAAACGAGACAAAATTAGTAAAGAGGGGAAAAGGGGAAATAGTACAAAGTCTATAAATAGTAAAAAACATTAAAATAGAAAAAGTTATTAATAATAATTGAAATAGTTGGATATTCTTATTGGATATTATTAATTTAGATCGCATTCAAGCGAAAAAATGAGAAAATGGATAAAGAGGGGAAAAGGGGAAATAGTACAATGTCTATAAATAGTAAAAAAATTAAAATAGAAAAAGTTATCAATAATAATTGAAATAGTTGGATATTCTTATTGGATATTATTAATTTAGACCGCATTCAAGCAAAAAACTGAGAAAATGGATAAAGAGGGGAAAAGAGGAAATAGTACAATGTCTATAAATCGTAATAAACATTGAAATAGATATAGTTATTGATAATACTTAAAATATTTGGATATTCTTATTGGATATTATTATTCCAGATGGCATTTAATCGAAAAAAAGAGAACAAATGGGTAAAGAGGGGAAAAGGGAAAGTAGTACAAAGTCTCTAAATAGTAAAAAACATTGAAATAGAAAAAGCTATCAATATTAATTGAAATATTTGGATATGCTAATTGTATATTATTAATTTATATTGAATTTCCGCGAAAAAACGAGAAAAACTGGGTAAAGAGGGGAAAAGGGGAAATATTACAAATTCTATGAATAGTAAAAAACATTGAAATAGAAAAAGTTTTCAATAATAATAGAAATATTTGGATATTCTTATTGGATATTATTAATTCAGATCGCATTTAGGTGACAAAACGAGAAAAAAAGGGTAAAGAGGGGAAAAGGGGAAATAGTACAAAGTCTATAAATAGTGAAAAACATTGAAATAGAAATAGTTATTAATAATAATTGAAATGGTTGGATATTCTTATTGAATATTATTAATTCAGATCGCATTTAGTTGAAAAAACGAGAAAAAATAGGTAAAAAGTGAAAAACGGTGGAGAGTACGAAGTATATAAATAGAAAAAACATTGAAATTTAAATATTTATTAATAATAATTGAAATGGTTGGATATTCTTATTGCCTATTACTAATTCAGACCGCATTCAAGCGATAAAACGAGAAAAAATAGGTAAAGAGGGGAAAAGGGGAAATAGTACAAAGTCTATAAATAGTAAAAAACATTGAAAAAGTTATTAATAATAATTGAAATAGTAGGCTATTCTTATTGGATATTAATAATTCAGATCGCATTCAAGCAATAAAAGGACAAAAAATGGGTAAAGGGGGGAAGAGGGGAAATAGTGCAAAGTCTATAAATAATAAAAAGCATTAAAGTAGTTATAAATAATGATTGAGATAGAAAAAGTTATTAATAATAATTGAAATATTTGGATATGCTTATTGGATATTATTAATCCAGATCGCATTTAATAAAAAAAACTTGAAAAAATGGGTAAAGAGCGGAAAAGGGTAAGGAGTACAAAGTCTATAAATAGTACAAAACAATGAAATAGTAATAGTTAATAATAATGATTGAAATAGTTGGATATTCTTATTGGATATTATTAATCCAGATCGCATTTAATAAAAAAAACGAGAACAAATGGGTGAAGAGCGGAAAAGGATAAGGAGTATGAAGTCTATAAATAGTAAAAAACATTGAAAGATAAATAGTTATTAATAATAATTAAATGTGTTGGATATTCTTATTAGATATAATGAAGTCAGTTCGCATTCAACAGAGAAGACAAAAAAAATTTGATAGAAAAGGGAAAGAGTAGAATGTCTATAAATAGTGGAAAAAACTAAAATAGGAACTTTGTGTCTATTATTCTTCATTAAGCTACCAAAAAGCTTAAGCGATACTTTCGTAAATCGCCGGAAGAAAGAAATAAAAGTTTTTACTCTTCTGTTGAAATGAAAGAACCCAATTCATGAATATTGAATATGCTGCCTTAAATCTGATGCAGTTGTTCTTAATGCAGCTGGAGGGACTTTTTCAACTCGAACTCTGACTCAATCAGAAAAATACTGAAGTAAGAATTAGGTCTGTGAATATGCTCGAAGGATTAAAGAACTTTTATTTCCACAATTGTAATCTGGGGTATTCATGCTGGATAGTAAAAAAGTAATAATCCTGGAATATCAATTTTTTGTCAGCCAAACATTTATGCCAGGAAGCGTAAAATATCGGTTCATCAATTTTAAAGAGTGAGTTAATTTAGGGTTTCAAAAGATTTTATTTTACCATTCACGATTTTTATTTCACTCTTCTATTATCGGTATGCCCATTCAATTTTTTTACGTGTCGTAAAATATTCTTTGAATCGGATTATAAGAATAATATGGTAAAAAAATAAGAGGGATATTGCATTATTAATATGAAAGTGTTCTTCTGAGTTGAAAACAATTTAAGACTTCCCTTCCTCTCATTCGCGTTTACTTCCCCTACATCCTCTTCACTAATTTCCCCTCACCTTCTTACTTCCTTCGCCTTATTAAGCCTCACTCCCCTCATTTTTCACTACTCATTTCCACTCACTTCTGCTACTCACCATTTCCTAATTTTTTCTACTTTTCCTCTCAATCAGTTAACCCTTCGCTTACCATCCCTTTCACATTCTTCCCTACTCCTCAATCCGAATGACTACCCTATCCCTTATTCTCGCTTGCTTCCCCTACTTCCTCTCCAATAATTTTCCCTCACTTCCTTACTTGCCCCGCCTTATTACCCCTCACTTCCATCACTTTTCACTACTTATTTCCACTCACTTGTCCTACTCACCATTCCCTAATTTTTTCTACTTTTTCTCTCAATCAGTTCACCCTTCGCTTACCATCCCTTTCACATTCTTCCCTACTCCTTAATCCGAATTACTACCCTATCCCTTATTCTCTCTTACTTCCCCTACTTCCTCTCCAATAATTTCCCCTCACTTCCTTACTTGCCTCGCCTTATTACCCCTCACTTCCATCACTTTTCACTACTTATTTCCACTCACTTGTCCTACTCACTATTCCCTAATTTTTTCTACTTTTCCTCTCAACCAGTTCACCCTTCGCTTTCCATCCCTTTCATACTTACCCAATCCTTATTCCCGCTTACTTTCCATACTACCCCTCAACTTATTTCCTCTCACTTTCCCCACTTTCTCCCCTAATTTCCCTTCACTTTTCCTACACCAAATTCCCTCACTTCCCCTACTTTCCTTTCCCCTATTTCCCATTTTTTTCCTACTTCCGGCCGCACTTCCCCCCGCTTATCCTAAATTTCCTCCCCTTTCCTTTCCGACCCCTAAAAATTTAAGGGATTTCAAGAGACTTTGATGAAATTCATAAGAATTTAGGTTTAATAATTATTTATTAATTATTAATTTATATGTTTAGTAATAATCATTGATTTATTTATTAATTTAATTTACAAAATCAAAAATATCCTTTAATTTAATACCCTTTGAGTTCCAAAGGAATTCAATTTTTTTTTAATTCATAAAATATAAACTATTCCACTGATTTCAATCAATTCGAAATGTATTTAGAAGAATTCAAGGAAATTGAAGAGACTCTGCTCAATTTCAAAAGTATTGGAAAGAATATGTAGAATAGAAAAAAAAATTTAATGAACAAATTTCCATTCAATTGAGTAAAATGAGAGTAAGCAGAATTCAAGGCAATCTCAATGGAATTTAAAAGAACTGAAAAAATATTGAAAAATTTAAATAATAATAAATAAAATTCGATTAAATTTAGAGGAATTGAAAAAAATTGACGAAATTCCTGAAAATTCAAAGTGAACTTAAAAGAACTCAGCTCGCATTCAAAAAACTAAAAAAAGTTGTTAAATCAATTGAATTAAGTAGAATTAAGTGAATCAGAATAATTCGAGTGAATTGTAAAGAAGTTAAAAAGAATTAAAGAAAATAGACAGAATTTCAAAGAATCAAAATTTTCTTTTCAGAATTCAAAATAAAATTATAGAAATTGAAGGCGAATTACAAATAAATTCAAATAAATTGCAACAAAAATTAATAAAATCCCAAACACTCTACTAATTTCGATCGAATTGAAGTGAATTTAGAAGAATATAAAAGCATTTGAGAGACCTTGATGAAATTCACAAAAATTTGAAAGAATAGGAATTAAATTCAAAAGAATTTGAGAGGAATTTCCAAAATCAAGAAAATCTCAAAGAACTAATTTTTTTTCAATTCCGGATAAATTATTAAGAATTCAGTGTTAATTCCAAATGCATTCAAATGGAGTGAAAAATATTTTTTCAGTTCAAAATATCTTACTGATTTCGGCCAAATTAGAGTGAATTGAAAGGAATTCAAGGGAATTCGAATGAATTCAAAAGAATTTCATGAAATTCATGAGAATTTGAAAGAATATAATTAAACAATATTTTGAAAACAAACAATTTCCATTAAATTGCGTAGAATGGGTGTGAACATAATTCAGGGCGAATTGAAAAGAATTTGATCAAATTTCGAAGAATTCAAGGTCAGTTAAAAAAAACAGTTTGCATTAAAAAAATAAATAAATAATGGTTAAACTCATTGGATTGAGTAGAATTAAGTGAATTAGAATATTTTAAGTAAATTGAAAAAAAGATAAGGAGAATTTAAAAAAATAGACAGAATTTCAAAGAATTAAAGTTTTGTTTTCCGAATTTCGGGATAAATTAATAAAAATTTAGAGTGAATTTCAAACGAATGCAAATGAATTGAAACAAAAATTAATGAAATCCCAAATATTCCACTAATTTTAGTCAAATTGAAGTGAATTTAGAAAAATTCAAAGGCATTTAAGACACCTTGATGAAATTCATAACAATTTAAAAGAATACAAATTGAATTCAAAATAATTAGAGTAGAATTTTTTTTTTAATCAAGAGAATCTCAAAGAATTAAAGCTTTTTTTTTATTTCAGACTAAATTATTAAGAATTAAGTATTATTTTCCAAATAAATGTAGAATGAAAAATTTTTTTTTAATCTAAAATATTTTATCGATTTCGGCTAAATCAGAGTGAATTTAGAAGTATTGATAGGAATTCAAGACACTTTTATAAAATTCATAAAAATGTAAAAAAATATAATTCAACAAAATTGGTAAAATCAAACAATTTCCATTGAATTGCGTAGAATGGGAGTGAACAGACTTCAGGGAGAATTTAACTAAATTGAATTTAGAAACAACTAAACAAAATTTGTTTAAACTAAAGAATTGAAATAAAATTTCTGTGAATTTAAAGGGATGCAAAAGAATTTGGTTGAATTTCTGGAAATTCAAGATGAATTTAAAAGACTTCAAGAAGAATTAAAAAAAAATTGTTAAATCGTTTAATTTGAGTAGAACTGAGTGAATTAGAATAATTCTAAAGAATTTAAAAGAATGCAAATAAAATAAAAAATATTTCACTTGAATTAATAAAAAAACATCAAAAATACTCGACGAATGGAATTTGTTTTTTTAAACTTCAGGTTAAATTATTAAGAATTCAGGGTCAAATCCAATTAATTTAAATGGAATAAAAAATATTTTTTAAATCAAAAAATTTCCATTGAATTCCGTAGAATGGGGGCTTACATAATTTAGGAAGAATTCAACAGAATTGGAGTGCATTTGAAAATAAATTAACAAATTTTATAGATCTACGAATTAAATCTAATTTGATTGATCTTATAGGAATTTGAAAGATTTTATAAAATTTATAAAAATTCAAAGTGAGTGTAGAATTGAGTGAATTATAATAATTTAAACGAATGTAAAATAATTCAAATAAATTAAAAAGGATTTATGTGCAATTAAAAAAAGTCAAGAGTATCTCAAAGAATTTAAATAGTTCTTTAGGAATCACAGACAAAATTAATAATAATTCAGGATGAATTCCAAATGAATTCAAATGGATTCAAAAAAATTAAAATATTCAACTAATTTCAATTATATTAAAAAAAATTTAGAAGAACTCAAGGGAATTCAAGAAACTCGATTTTGAGTGAATTTAAAGGAGTTCAAAAGAATCTGATGAAATTCCTAAGAATTTAAAGTGAGTTTAAAAGACTTGAGGGAAAATTTCAAAAAAACTGAAAAGCAATTTGTTTTTTAAGACTTGAGGATGAATTATTTATTTAACAAATCCAAAATGCAATATGAGGTTTGGAATTCTTTTTTCAAACCCCTAATCTACAATGTATTTATTACGAATTGAAAATACAAAAAAAATCAACTATTTTGTGAAAAAAAGTGAACTATTTGGTTAAAAATTAATTTTTTTGTCTGGAAATTTACCTATTCCGTTTTTGGTTGAAATTATATTTTTAAACTGAAAATTTAAGGTTTCCGTTTTTTGTTGAAAGTTATGCACTTTTAATTCAAAACTCAAATAATTCGTACATAATTTATCTATAGTGATTAAAAAATCACTTTCTTGTTGAAATTTTGTGGAAAATCTATTTTCTTTGTGAAAAATTCATCTATTTGGTAGAGGATCCAACTACTTTGTTGAAAATTTGTCTTTTTTTTAACTAAACTAATTGCTGATAATTTTTTTCTCAATTAGCCTTTTTAGCAGCAAATTTAACTTCCAGTTTTGGTTAAAAACTTTATTTTCAGTTGAAAATTCATCTATTTGGTTGAAAATTCTTGTATTTTTTTTCGAAAATTCGCCTTTTGGTAGAAAATTATTTCTTTCGGTTAAAAATTGATCTATTTGTTAAAAAATTCAATTAATTAGTTGAAAGTTTAAATATTTTGTTCGCTATTCAACTACTTTCTCAGTTCTCTTTTTTCCCCGAAAATTCAACTTTTTTGTTAAAAATTGGTCCTTTTGGATTGGAAATTCATCTTTTATGGTAAAAAATTAATCTTCAAAAATTGAAAATGAACTTCATTCCTCAAAATTGAACTTTCATAGTTGAGAATTCAACTGTCTTCTAAAAACTTATTTTTTTGACTTATAAATTCAACTATTTGGTTGAAAATACTGCTCCATCTGGCGATAACTGACTTTGCTAAAAATTATTTTTTTATGGGGTTTATCATTTTAGTTGAAAGTTCGTCTTCATGGTTGAAAATGTAACTATTTCGTTGAAAGTTTGTCTTTTTTAATAGAAAATTAATCTTCTGGGTAAAAAATTTATCTATTTGGTTAAAAATTAATCCTTTTGCCAAATATTAATTTTTTTGTATTAAAAAATGACACTGTTTCGTAAAAAATTCGTCTCTTTTAGTTAAAAATCTGTTTTTTTTTTCTCAAAAATCTTAGGAAAATTATATTCATATAACCTTTACAACAATTAGGCTTAAAAAATAAATATTCAATAACAGTTTTAAATTTGCAATAGGGTAGTTTAAAGCATTTTCTTATCAAAAATCAGGGGTGATTTCCCCACTATATGTGCCCTAAGAAGCTTTCTTTCAACTTTTTTTTTTTAATTTTTAATGTTGAACCAAATTGAAACAAAAACTCTGAAGCTCTAAAAAAATACTGGATTTTCGCTCTCTGCAACAATTTCTTTAAAATCTTGAGATTTTTTTTAACTTTTGCATTCTTTCAATTTTAATGATAAACAAACAGGAAGAAAACTCTTGGAAAATTTCCAATTAAAAAAATCCAGTTTTACTTTGGACTTTTTCTTTCTCAAGCAATTTTTTCAAACGCTCAAAAAGTTTTTAATAACTTCTATAAAATGTCATCTATTTCGAAGGTTCAAATAAAATAGAAAAACAACATGAAAAGATTCAAATTTAGAAAATGAAATTCGACTTCAGATTTTTTTTCTCCCTGGTGGTGATTCCTCGTTAAAGCTTGTAAATCCCATTGGAGAAAATGTGCGAAAACTGAGAGTGTAAAATAATTTACGACTTCTAGGTCACCATTATCGTGCCTCAGGAGACAAAATTAACGAGCCTCCAAGCCTTCTTTGATACAAGTGAATGTATAACGAGTCATGCAAAAGCACCATGCTGCGACTGGGATTGAAGTTGGCGTTAAATTTCAAGACTACACTCGCTTTCCACCAAGAAATAATTATATGCGAACATTTTTTTTTTTTAATCATGCAACAAAGAAGGAGTGAAGCTTTAAGTTATTCTCTTTTTGCAAAATTTACTCTTTCATGTAAAATAAGCACTTGACACTCCTTCGCTCTAGTTTTCTCAAGTATTTTTTTACAGGCTTTCCATAAATGAGTTCAGAAGGAAAAAAGTTTCAAGGATCCTTCTTGAAAAGTTGAGGCTTTTGCAGTCGAGACGGCTTTATATATTTGTGTAGCATTTTTAAAATTTCAATGCCAGACAGTGCCGATTTAAAAACTTATTTTTTTCTGAAAATCTTATCCACCAAATTGATACCTTTTGAAAAAAAAACTTATGCTTTTTTTATACAATTCTTTTTGACTTTTTGCATGTTCACATTTTTAGAAAAGATTTTCAGTAGTAACATCTTTCATAGGTCAGACGTGGTACGAATTTTGCTCGTAAATCACTTTTGCAAGAATAAAATGATTTTTTTTTATGTTATGTTTTTGATTATACATATATTCATTACTTGAATAGGTAAAACTTATTAAGCATGTGAACACTTTCTAAAAATCATAAATAATTTTCAATTATTCTCTTATAATACATGCTTTAATGAAATTTAAAATTTTTAAATTAAACATATAGTAATCATAGATAAAATTATTTTTTGAGTAAAAAGAAATTATAAATTTATATCATCAGAACTAGAATGATCAATAATTAATAATTAATAATTAATTATCTTGCTCTCTAAACCTGAGATCGTAATAAGTGAACAATAAATAAGATATATTTTTATATTGAAAGAATTTTTATCATTGAGCCATTTTTCTGAGAGAACGAAATTCACTATTCAAATTTTTCAGATACTGTTCACGAAATAAAATGTTCACAAATATTTTTGATTGTAAATAAGCATTTAAAAAGGTTTTGGACAATAATTTCAGTAGTAATATCAGTTACAGGGCAGACGTAGAATAATCTTTTTGAATTTTAATTTTCAATTATAGATTCATTACGTAAATAGGTAAAACTTATTCCTCAATCTGAGTTCGTCAAGTTTCCAATAAATGATATATAATTTTTTATTTGAAATAATTTTTAATAACAAGCCGTTTATCTGAGAGAACAAAATTCACTACTCAAATTGTTCGAACACGGTTTATCTGAAGAAATAATTTTTTAAAATCTTTTTTCTTGGACATCAGCATTTAAAACCTTTTCAGAAAATAATTTCAGTAGTAATGTCTGTTGTAAGTCAGACGTGAAATTAATTTCCTGTCTCATCCACCAAATTAATTTTAATTTTTTGTAAAATGTTGAAAGTTCTGTAATGTGTCAATCAAAGTTTTCCAGTCAGCTTTGTATAATTAATATATTTTTTCAAAATAACAAAATCCACTTTTCATCTTGTTTGGACACTATTTATGTAATGAAATCATTTTTTTATTGTTTTCATATGTAAATCAGAATTTAAAACGGTTTTAGAAGATGAGTTCAGTAGTAGCGTCTGTTATGTGTCAGACACAAAATTAATTTTTTTTGTAAATCAATGTTGCAACTGAGGAGTAAGAGATACAAACATGATAAATCCATTTTTGAGTGAAAAAAATCCTTTTTGCTTTTAATGACTAGCCATGAAAATAATTTTTAAACTTTTAATTTTCGATTATAAATTCGTTACGTAAATAGATCAAACTTATCAGACATGCAAAAACTTGTTAAAAATCATAAATACTTTTCAATAGTTATCTTATGATAAATTATTTAACAAAATTTCAATTTTAATATTTAACAATTATGAATATATTTTTTATTTTACTTAGCATTTTTTGAAATTACGAAAAAAATATGTTTTTTGGATTGAGTTACATTCCCACTTTTTTGTAAAAATTTGAACAATTGAAACCAGAAATTTTTAGCTTGAATAGAAACATCATGCTGTTAACTTTCTTACATGGAAGACATCTTTTTCGTGATTTCAAAATCGTGAATTTTGAGACCAAAACAATAGCATGTAAGGAATAATTAAGGGTCTAAAGTAGGGAAATTAGGGGAGGGTAATAAGGGGAATGAAGGGAAATGATGGAGGGGAAGTAGGAAAATTAGGGTTGAAGAAGGAAGGGAAGGGAGGTGAAATAATGGAGGAAAATCAGGGAAAATAAAGGGATGGAAAGTAGGGGGAGTGAGGGAGAATGAGTGGAGTGGAAGTAAGGCCAGGGGAAGTAGGAGTAATGAGGACAGGGAAGTAGGGGAAATTAGGGAAGGAAAAATTAGACAAAGGAAAATTCGGGGACGCAAATTGGGGAGAAATGTTAGGAGGGGTAGTAGGGAGAGTGAGAAGGAAGGAACTAGTAGAAGTAAGGGAAAATAAGGTGAGGGGCAGTAGGGAAAGTGAGGTTATAAAAAGTAGGAAAAGTGGGAGGAAATGTGGAGAGAGGATTAAGGGGATAGGGAAGTGATGAGAAATAAGGGGTTGGAAAGTGATGGGAAGTGTGAGGTGGGAAATGATGGGAATGGGATTGTTGGATAGGCAAGTGAGGAGAGGAAGAAGTAGCTGAGGAAAAAGTTAAAGGTGAAAGAGGGAGCTGAGGTTGAAGTCAAGGGAGAGGAAGTAGGGGAAAAGAATCAAAGTAGGGTAATTTAAGGGAGAAGAAGTAGGGCTAAATGTGGGAAGAGGAAATAAAGGAAGTGAGGGTAAATGAGTAAAGTGGAAGTAGAGGCAATTTCGGGAGGAGAAGTAGAGGTGAATGTTGGGAAGGGAAGCAGGGGGAGTGAGGGGAGACGAATTGGTAAAAGTGGGAGAAATGAGGATAGGGGAACTGAGGGTGTAGGGGAAGCGATGGGAAATAAGAGGATGACAAGTGTGGGAAGCGAGGAGAAATGAGAGAAAGGAAGGTAGAGAAAGCGATTGGTAATTATGGGAGGAGAAGTAAAAGATACAAGTGCCAATAAGTAGAGTGGAAGTAGGGGATGGAAGAAGAATTAGCGGAAGTATGGGAAGCAAGGTAAGGTGAAGTAGGAAAAGTTAGGCTATAAAAAGGAAGAAAAGTGGAGCGAAATGAGTGAAGAGGATTGAGGGGATAGGGGAAGTGATGCGAAATAAGAGGATGAAAAGTGAAAAGAAGTGTGAGGTGGGAAATGATGGGAATGGGATTGTTGGCTAGGGAAGTAAGGAGATGAAGAAGTAGATGAGGAAGAAGTTAAAGGTGTAAGAGGGAGCTGAGCTTGAAGTATAGTGAGGGGAATTAGGGGAAAAGAAAGAAAGTAAGGTAATTTAGAAGAGAAGAAGTAGGGGTAAATGTGGGGAGAGGAAATAAGGGAAGTGAGGGAAAATGAGTAAAGTGGGAGTAGGAGAGTAGGGGAAATTTCGGGAGGAGAAGTAGGGGTGAATGTTGGAAAGGGAAGCACGGGAAGTGCGGGGAGATGAAGTAGGAAAAGTGGGCGAAATGAGAAGAGGGTACATGAGGGGAGGGTAAATGAGGGAAGGGTGAATGAGGGTGTAGTGGAAGCGATGGGAAATAAGGAGATGACAAGTGAGGAAAGGGATGGGAAATGAGAGCAAGTAAGGTAGAGAAAACAATGGGTAATTATGGAAGGAGAAGTAGAAGAAATGAGTAAAAATAAGTAGAGTGCAAGTGGGAGAAGTGACGGAAGAAAAATTAGGGGATGAAAATTCGGGATGAATGTGAGGAGGTGGAGTGAGATAGAGTGAACTATGAAAATTAAGAGAAAATGAGGTAAGAGGAGTGACGAGGGGGGGTATGGGAGATTGGGGAAGGGAAAATTAGATGACGAACATTGGGGAAAAACGTGAGGAGGGGTAGTAGGGGGGTGAGAAGAAGAAAACTAGGAAGGCTAGGGAAGTGAGGAGAGGAAGAAGGAGATGAGGAAGAAGTAGATGGGGAAGAAGTTAAAGGAGCTGAGTTTGAAGTATCGTGAGGGACGTGAGAAGAAGGGAACTAGGGAAATTTAAAAAATTCGATAGAATGAGTTGAGCAGAAGTAGAGAGAGAGGGAGTATGGGAAGTAGGTCAAGTGGTGCTATATGAGGGGAGGAGGAACAGAGGTTAGGGGAAGTGATGGACAATGAGAGGATGATGAGTGAGTGAAGGTGTGGGTAGGAAAGTAGGAAAATGGAATTTTTGTCTAGAAAAATGAGGAGGACGGGAAGTAGATGAGGACGAAATTGGTGGAGTGAGGGTGAGCGTGAGTTGAATCATGATGAAAGAAAGTATGGGAGAAGAATTGAGGAAGGAAAAAGGAAGTAGCGGAATTTAGGGGATGAAAGATAAGGGTAGGCTCAGAAGGGGTAAATTTTGGTAGAGGAATTGGGGAGAGTAAGAGAAAGGAAACTAGGGAAAGTAAAGGAAAAGTAGGTGAGGTGTAGTAGGGAGAGTTAAGGGTATGGGAAGTAGAAAGAGTGGAGGTAAATGAGGGGGTCGGGAAAATGATAAGGAATGAGGGTATGGCGAATGAGTGGAATTTTGGGGTAAGACAGTAGCGGAATGGGATTGTTGGCTAAGGAAGTGAAGAGAGGGTGAAGTAGTTGAGGAAGAAGTTGGCGAAGTGAGAGGAACTGGAGATTGAAGTAAAGTGAGGATAAGTAGTGGAGGAGAAGGACAGTGGGAAAATTTCAGTGAGAGAAAATTAGAGGGTAAAGAGTGGGGGTGAATGTGGGAAGGGAAAGTAGAAGAAGTGAAAAGAAGTGAACTAGGGGAAGTGAGGGAAAATGAGGTAAGGGAAAGTGGGTAAAGTGAGGGTATGGGAATTAGAAAAAGTGGGAAAAGTGGGAAAAATTAGAAGAGAATGAGGGTAGAGAAGCAATATCAAATGAGGGGATGGCAATGGAAGGGGAGTGTGAGTAGGGAAGTAGGGGAAATTAGGGGAAGCGAAAGATGAAGTTTGAGTAGGGAAATTAGGGGAAGGGGGGAAGTAGGAGGATGTTTTTTGAATGTGAAAATTCGGATATTCCTTGAGGAATATTTTGAATCAGAATGTGAAAAAAGTTATCAAGTTAAATCTTCAAGTTTTCAAGCAAATGTCAAAGTTTCCGGAAAGCAATACTTTTAAAGGGATTCCGGATAGTGAACGAAAATCTGATACAGTAGAAAGTACATTACAACTTCCCTTTCCGCAAATATCTGAAACTACGAGTGAGTTTAATGAGGTGCTCACTGACTTGATAATAAGAAAAAGTGAAGTCATAAAAAACAAGGCATATCGATCTGGTTTCTATAATAAAACGCATACTGTTTCAGAGCGAAACCTCACATCAACAAAATGCTATGAAAATATTATCTAGATCAGGTCTAAGTTTTATGATAAGTAAAAAAAAAGGAAAAAACTAGTACAGTTCCTTCAAAGATAAGAAAATGAAGCATGAGAGGGAAAATATTAAAAATTAATAATTACTAGATTTTATTTACTGACATTAAAAACATAAACAATATAAAAATTCATAATGAGCATTTTTTAAATATATACCATTCAAAAAAAATTTTGAAACTATTTAAATAATGAAATAAATTATTATACCTGACAGATATACATCAAATAAATAATATCCATATGTTTTCTTAATTCAAATTCTTAATAGGTTTAAATTTTAAATTAAAAGCCCTTCAATGTATAGAGCATGATTTATCAACTACCATATGTTTTTGGTGATTTGTAACTCTATTATTACTATGAGCTTATGAAAATTTAGTATAAGAACCTTTTCAATCATTCGATAATACATAGAATTATTCAATTTTTAAAGATTTTTATTTTAAATTCTTCCGAGTTTAAAAGTTTTATTTTTAAGGTTCATTTTCTTCTGTATTGAAAGATTTTTTCTTAAATTTTTAACATTTTTATTGAATTGAAAAGAAGAAAATTTTGGTTTTCATCTTTTTTCGGAACTGAAAAAAGAATTTCTTCATTTCATTCATTTTGATGGATACTTTAATTAATTTGCAGCGAGGCAGTTTCTTTATTTGTAACATTTTTGTATGATGGAAGGAAAGAATTTTTTTATTCTTCTTTTAAATTGGCAGAGGTACTTTTTTTTATCATTAAAATGTTTATGAAGTTCGAAAAAACGAAATTTTGGTTTATAATTTTTTTCTGCATTTGAAGGGGGAATTTCTTTTTTTTCTACATTTTGGTTAATATTTTAATTAAATTGAAGAAGATGAACTTTTATTATTCTCGTGTTTTTTTAAGATAAAAAGGACATTTTTTAACACCTTTTGTTTGAAAATGTATTTATTTGAATAATAATTCGTCCTTTCTGGTTAAATTCTATTGTTTGTTATTTAAAATTGAAGTATTTTTTGTTAATAGTTGAACTACTTTCTTGAAGATACATTTTCTTGGTTGAAGATTCATAATTTTAGTGAAAAATTCATCTCTTTGGTTGAAAATTGACCAACTTTGTTAAAAATTTCTTCTTTGGGTTAAAAATTAATTTTTTTAACAAAAAATGTAACTATTTGGTTGAAGAAATTCACTTTTCTTCTAAAAATTCAACAATTTGGTAGAAAATTTATCTTTTTTGTGAAACATTATTTTTTTATAAATTGAAAAATAATTTTTTTGAATGGAAATTTACCCATCAAACTGGCTCTATAGAAAAATCGTATTTTTTTCTTGAAAATTCAACAATTTCGCAGAAAATTCCACTATTTGGTAGAAAATTCCACCATTCGTTATAAAATTAAATTGTTCTGTGGAAAATTAGTTTTTTAAAATAAAAAATTAATTTTTTCAATCAAAATTGAAGTATTTAATGTTTTGTTTGTCCTATTCATTGAAAAATCAAATGTTTTATTGGAAATTCAACTGTTTTGTAAAAAAAAAATTCAAGTTGAAAATAAATTTTTTTAATGAAAATTCAAGCATATTATAAATTATATTATTATTATAGAAAATTCGTCTCTTTTTCTTAAAAATAGAACAGTTCTATGAAAAATTAGTTTCTTTAAACTGAAAATTAATTTTTTTCAATGAAAATGTACCCTTTTAATTTTTTCTTAAAAATTGATTTTTCACAGTTTAAAAATTGAACCATTTGGTATAAAATGTATTGAATTTGTATAACATTTTTCTTTCTTGGTAAAATAATTAATCTGCTGGTTGACAAGTCATCTATTTCGTTAAAAATTTATCTATTTTGTTGAAAATTCGTCTTTTATAGTAGAAAATTAGTTTTTTCAAGCTGAAAATTAATTTCTGTAATGGAAATTTATGTATTTTTTTTCAAATTAATTTCTTTAATGCAAATTTAACGATTCCATTTTTGGTTGAAAATTTATGTCATGTGTTGAAAATGGAAAAATTCTTCTTTTTTGATACAAAAAATCAATCTTCTTTGTGGAAAATTCAACCATTTGGCTTGTTGTTGAAAATTCAAATATTTTATTAAAAATTTATACATTTTATTAAAAATGGAGAGATTTGATTAATAATTCAACTAGTTTATTGAATATTTATATATTTTCTCAAAAATGGAATTATTTCATTAATGATTCAATTATTGTATTAAAAATTCAATTATTTTAATAGAAATTTATTTTGTTGTACAGAAAATTCGTCTTTTTGTCTTGAAGATATAAAAGTTTTATGAAAAATTAGTTTCTTTAAACTAAAAATTAATTTTTTTGAATGAAAATTCATCTTTTTCATTTTTTGTTAAAAATTAATCTTTAAAAATTCAAAAATTGAACCATTTGGTATCAAATTTATTCAATTTGTAGGAAATTTTTTTTTCTTGGTAAAAATGTTAATCTTCTGGTTGGCTAGTCATCTATTTGGTTACAAATTCATGTGTTTTGTTGAAAATTAAAAATTTATGCGTTTTGTTGACAATTCAATATTTATGTGTTTTGTTGAAAATTGAAAATTTATCCTATTTGTTGAAAATTCAAGTTGTTTGTAGAAAATTAGTTTTTTTGAATTTAAAATTAATTTCTTTAATAAAAATTTAATCATTCAATTTTTGGTTGAAAATTTGTGCCATTGGTTGAAAATTGAAAAATTCTTATTTTTTGATAAAAAATTAATCTTCTTAGTTGAAAATTCAACCATTTGGTTAGAAAATGTATATTGTTTAAAAATGCGTCTTTATTGTTAAAAAATTTACCCATTTCATTTGAAACTTATCTTTTTTTTTAGAATTTGTCTTTTCTAGTAGAAAATTAATCTTCTTGATTAAAAATGTATCCTATTTGTTGAAACTTCACATATTTCATTGAAAATTCAAGATTTTTGTAAAAAATTATTTTTGGTAATTTAAAATTAATTTCTTTAATAAAAATTTAACCATTCAATTTTTGGTTGAAAATTGAGGTAATTTGTTGAAAATGAAAAAATTCTTCTTTTTTGATAAAAAAATAAATCTTCTTTGTTGAAAATTCAACCATTTGGCTAGAAAATGTATATTGTTTAAAAATGCGTCTTTATTGTTAAAAAATTTACCCATTTGATTTGAAACTTATCTTTTTTTTTTAGAATTTGTCTTTTCTAGTAGAAAATTAATCTTCTTGATTAAAAATTTATCCTATTTGTTGAAACTTCACATATTTCATTGAAAATTCAGGATTTTTGTAAAAAATTATTTTTTTTCAATTGAAAATTAATTTCTTTAATAAAAATTAAACAATTTCACTTTTGGTTGAAAATTGAGGTCTTTTGTTGAAAATGGAAAAATTCTTCTTTTTTGATAAAAAAAATCAATCTTCTTTGTTGAAAATTCAACCATTTGGCTAGAAATTTATGTATATTGTTAAAAAAAATCTATCTTCTTGGTTGAAAATTCAACAACTTGGTTAAAAACTTGTCTATTTTTGTAAGAATTAGTCTTTATTGTTGAAAATTCAATTATTTTATTGAAAATTCATGTATTTTATTAAAAATTGAATGATTTAATCAATGATTTGATTATTTGATTAAAAATTCAGTTATTTTATTGAAACTTCAATTGTTTGTATAGAAAATTCATCCTTTCGTCTTCAAAATTCAACATTTTCGTGAAAAAATAGTTTTTCAAAATTAAAAATTATTTTTTAAAGTAAAAATTAAGCTATTGCATTTTTTGTGAAAAAATTGAACTTCCACACTTCAAAAATTGAACCATTTGGTATAAAATTTACTCAATTTGTAGACAATTTTTATTTCTTGGTAAAAAAATTATTCTTCTTTTTTTGTAAATTCGACCATTCGGCTATAAATGTATGTATATTGTTAAAAAATTTGTCTTTATTGATAAAACACTTATTTTCTTGGTTGAAAAATTAACCATTTGGTTAAAAACTTATCTATTTTTTTTAATAATTAGTCTTTATTGTTGAAAATTCAATTATTTCTTAGAAAATTCATATGATATATTAGAAATTGAATTAATTATTAATAATTTAATTATTTTATTAATAATTAAATCATTTTATCACAAATTCAATTATTTTATTGAAAATTCAACTATTTGTATAGAAAATTCGTCTTGTCGTCTTCAAAATTAAACAATTTCGTAGAAAATTAGTTTTTTCAAATTAGAAATTGATTTTTAAAATAAAAATTAAACTATTGCAGTTTTTGATAATGTATATATATTGTTGAAAAATTTGTCTTTATTGTTAAAAAATTTATCTTCTTGGTTGAAAATTTAACCATTTGCTCAGAAACTTATCCATTTTGTTTTAGAATTAGTCCTTATTGTTGAAAATTCAATTATTTTATTGAAAATTCATAGATTTTATTAAAAATGGAATTATTTCATTATTAATTAAAAATTTTTATTAAAAATGTAGTTGGTTGTATAGATAATTCATTTTTTTGCCTTAAAAATATAACAGTTTTATAAACGATAAATATATTATTGATGAGTATCATATAATTTAGTATATCAAGTGACATTCAAAAAGACTGCATAGACTTTTTTACTAAAAAATGTGATTTCTCTCTCTCCCTCTCTCAAAAAAAAAAAAAAAATCATTTTTACTCAAAACTTATAAAACGCGCGAATTATGAAATACGGGAAATCTCCCAGTGTAATATTATTCTCCCGAGTTTCATTAAAAATTTACCGAAAAATTTAACTATTCCACATTCGGTTCAAAATTGATCTTTTCTAGTTGAAAATTCAACTACTTAGCTGCAAATTCATCCTTTTTGGTTAAAACTGCAACTGTTTGGCTGAAAATTAATTTGTTTTTGTTGATAATTCAACTATTTTGTTGAAAATTCGTCTTCTTTGCTAAAAATAAACTACTTTGTTTAAACGTAAACTGTTCTTTTTCATTCATTTTTTTTTGTTTGAGTATTCACCATTTTATATATTTGAAAATTTATATTTTCCGATGGAAAATTGAATTTTTTGTAGAAAATTCGTCTTTTCATATTGAAAATTAAACAATTGGGTATAAAATTTAACTACTTGGTTGAAAATTCATATTTCTGGTTACAAATTCGACCAAGTGGTTAAAAATTAAACTATTTTCATGAAAATTTAACTATTTCGTAGATAATTAACTTTTTTGTTGAAAACTCATATTTTCCGTTTGGAAATTCAACAATTCTGTTGAAAATTGATGTATTTTGTTAAAAATTCGTCTTTTTGGCAAAACATTAATCATCCTAGTGAAAAATCCACCTTTTTGGTTGAAAATTTAAATTTTTTGTTAAAAATTCCTGTTTTTTTTTGCTAAAATTAAATTTTTTATCTGAAAATTTAGCTATTTCATGGGAATTGAACTATTTTGTTAAAAATTCGTTTTTTCCTTTAATTCAGCTGGTTGTAAATTTGTCTTTTGGTAGAAAAATCATCTTTTACTGTAGGAAAGTCAAGTTTCTCGGTGGAAAATGAACTTTCATGGAAATTGACTTTTTTTTTGAAAATTCAACTATTTGGTTAAAATTTCAACTTATTTTGTTGAAAATTTTGTTGCCTTTGCTTGAAAATTCAACTACATGGTTATTAACGCAATTGTTTGGTTGAATTTAATTTGGTTAAAATTCGTTGTTTTGGGTTTAAGATCCATCTCTTTTGTTAGAAAATCTTTTTTCGTTAAAAATGCAAAATATTTCGTCTTCAAATCTCAGGAATTAATTTGTTACATACTGAATTGAATGTGGTATTTACATTTATTTTATTCAACAGAGTTTATTCCCCTATTTTCGTGAAAAATAGGCCCCTAAGCTTTTGAATCACTTTAAAAGTTTCTCCACAATAATATTTTAAAGGGAAGATATGAAAATGACATATTTTTCAGAGTTAAAACCCAATTTCAAATAAAATCGGTAATAGCTTTGAAATCGTCTAGGGATGCAAGTGCCCATAATTCCATTTTATGTCTTTACATAAAACAAGAGCTTTATTTTAAGAAAATTGATATCGGCAAATTGATGTTTCAGACTATAATGGTCGTAAACGTCAAGGAAAATAAGTGTTTTCAGGTTGTGATCGTTGAAATGTGAATATGCTGCAGTTGTAATAATATCCTTATTGCAACAACTTTACATAATCGCGTCCTAATCACTTTCACTTATAGCCTTATTAATTAGATACTTAAAATATTTATCAGGTTTGCCAGAAAATCCCAATTTCAAAATTCCCTGAATTTTCCTGACTTTTCCCTGAACAATTTTGTTATTTTCCCTGACCTTTCTAAATTTTTCTTTTATGTATAAAAACAACCTTACACCTAGAAGATCAATAATGCTAATGCAAAAAAATGTGTATTTCTAAATTTATTTTACACATTAATTTTCACCCAAATAGTTGAGTTTTAGATTCGAAAAAAAAAATTTTGAAGCAAAAATGCAAGAATCAATTTTTAGGTTGAAAAAATTAATTTCCAATCAAGAGGAAAGGAATTTGCAACCAAAGTAATGGATCTTCGATAAAAAAAAATGCATTCCCAACAAAAAGTGTAATCGTTTATATTTCCACTGAAAAAAAAATAATTTAAAAAAAAAACAGATGAATTAAACCAAAAAATACAAAATTTCAGCAAAAATTTTGAATTTTGAACTCAAAAGAAAATGAAATTCCTGCAAAAAAAGTTGAATTTTCAACCCAAAAATAGGAATTTTCTACCCAAGTAATTTAATTTTGAACTAAAAAAAAACGAGTTTCAAACAAAAGAAATGAATTTTTAACAAAGAAAGATAAATTTTCAACCAAATAGAATAGTTAAATTTTCATTAAAAAAAAAGATAATTTTAAACCAAAAAAAAGTATACCACAAAGATTCGATATCTATCAAAAAAGATAAATTTGCCACAAAAAATTGAATAGTTAAATTTGCGGTAAAAATGGAATTTTTGACTACAATGATGAATCTACAACAACAAAAAAATCAATTTTTAACCAAATAGTTGAATTTTCGACCCAAAAGATTAATAGAATAAAAAAGTTTAATTTCCAGTAGAAAAATTAATTTTTAACCAAATAAATTAAATTTTCAGCGGAATAGTTAAATTCTCCACCAAACAGATATATTTAGAACGATTAAAATTAAATTTATATCAAAAAATATAAACTTTCGACAAAGAATGGAATTTAAATTTTCAGTTAAAAAAATTAATTTCAAATAAAAAAAAAACTTTCAGCCAAAAAAATGAATTTCTAAGAAACATAAAAATTTTCAACCAAGATTAATTTTCTAACAAAAAAAGATGAAATTTTAACTAAATAAAGAATTTTTAACCAAATATATGATTTTTGAAAGGAATTTTCAACCTAATAGTTAAATTTTTAAGCAAAGAAATGAATTTTCAAGCAAAAGGATTAATTATTCACTAAGAAAATTATTATTCTACCACAAAAGACCAATTTTCCACAAAATACATGGATTTTCAACAAAATAGTTCAATTTTCAACCAAAGTGATGGATCTTCGATAAAAAAATGCATTCCCAACAAAAAATTTCCGCTAAAAAAAAATACTTTTCAAACAAAAATAGATGAATTAAACCAAAAAATACAAAATTTCAGCAAAAATGTTGAATTTTCAAGCCCAGAAAAAAAAGAAATTCCCACAACAAAAGTTGCATTTTCAACCAAAAATTATGAATTTTCTACCAAAATAATTTAATTTGAACTAAAAAAAAACGAGTTTCAAACAAAGTAAATGAATTTTTAACAAAGAAAGATAAATTTTCAATTAAATAGAATAGTTAAATTTTCATTCAGAAAAATTAATTTTAAACAAAAAAAAAGTATACCATAAAGATTCGATATCTATCAAAGAAGATAAATTTGCCACAAAAAATAGAATAGTTAAACTTACGTTAAAAAATTGAATTTTTGACTAAAATGATGAATCTTCAACAACAAAAAAATCACTTTTAACCAAATAGTTGAATCTTAGACCCAAAAGATTAATAGCATAAAAAAGTTTCATTTGCAGTAAAAAAAATTTATTTTTCACCAAATAAATTAAATTTTCAGCGGAATAGTTAAATTCTCCGCCAAACAGATATATTTAGAAAGATTAAAATTAAATTTGTATAAAAAAATGTAAATTTTCGACAAATAATGGAATTTAAATTTTCAGTTAAAAAAATTAATTTTAAATAAAAAAAAACTTTCAGCCAAAGAAATGAATTTTTAACAAAAATATACATTTCCAACCAAGATTAATTTTCTAACAAAAAATATGAACTTTTAACTAAATACAAGAATTTTGAACCAAATATTTGATTTTTGAAAGGAATTTTCAACCTAATAGTTACATTTTTAACCAATTTTCAATTTAAAATATTAATTTTCAACAAAATAAAAGTTCAATTTTGAAAGAAAGGTTTTTCTATTAAAATAATTAATTATAAACCAACTTAAAGAATTTTCAACAAATCAGTTTTGCTCTGAACTAAGTAGTTGTATTTTCAACAAAAACATATGAATTCTCAAGGAAAAATGTAATAGTTGACATTTCAACAACAACAAAAAGTTTTTAATTTTAAACCAGAAACAGATAATTCAACCAAAACGACAAATTTTAAAGAAAATATTTGAATCCTCAAAGTAGATTAATTTTGAATCAAACAGTTGTATTTTTAATAAAAAAAAATAATATTTATGCCAAAAAATATGAATTTTTAAATCAAAAACATGATTTTTCCACAAAAGTGTTGAATCATGAACCAAGACAGATTTTTTCAGCGAAGAAATAGAAAAGATTGCAATCAAATTGTTGAATTTTTAAGCCAAAAAGACCAATTTTCTACAAAACAGTTGAATTTTCAACTAAAAAAACTGAATATTCAACAAAAAATTAAATGTCAATCAATTAGTTTAATTTTCTATTAAAATAGTTGGATTTTCAACCAAAAAGGAAAACTTTAAGAAAAAATGTTGAATTTTTTAATAATATAATGAAATTTTGCACAAAATAGTTTATATTGTTATCAAATATTAGAATTTTCAACCAAGAATATTAATTTTCTACGAAAAATTACGAATTTTCCAGAAAGTATATGAAATATCAAACAAATAGTAAAATGTTCAATTAAAAAAGATAAATTTGAATATTCCCAAAATTAGTTAAACTTTTATCCAAGAAAAGTTAAATTTAATGAATATAAATTTTGTTATATATATATTATATAAATTTTCAACAAATTAGTTCTTACTTCAATTAATTCGTTCAATTTTCGACCAAAAAATATGATTTATCAACGAAAAATGCAATAGTTGATAGTTGTAATTTTGTCGATAGTTGTGATTTCTAAACAAAACAGATGCAATTTCTACCAAAATAGATGAATTTTCAACCAGAAGGAATTACTTTTTAACAAAATTGTTGAATTTTCAACCAAATAATCAAATCAATTTCAACTTCAGTTTATCGAAAATTCCCTGACTCTGTCAGGTTTTCCTTGACATTCCCTGACTTTTCCTGCCCAGTTTTAAATTCCCTGATTTTCTGGAATTCCCTGACCTGTAACAACCCTGTTTACTGTGCAAATTTCTCTCTTTAAATATTTGGTCATTAAATTTTATAGTACGCAGAGGAGCAATAATTCCTTCGCTAATTCGTCTCTAGGGCATTATATTAATGCCTTTGTCTGGTGATAATTAGGGAAAGGGCTTTGTTGTTCTAATGTTCTCTGTTATGAGGGTAAGGGCTATATTGCCGCGTCTACAGACTATTTTCGGAAAGGTAAAACATATTTAGTTTTAAAAGGGTTAAAAAGGTTCCAGACCTCGGACTCACTCCAGAGATAAAAAATAGGGTAGTGTCACTGATTTTAAAAAATAGTGTCAAAGTAGTGTCACATAATTTTTCAAGCATTATAACTAAAATTCGATGTTTATTTAAAATGTTATTTAGTCTGTAAATGATCAAAAAAATTTTTTTATCGCAGGCTTCACAGTCTTTTCCCTTTTTCTCATTCCCAATAAGAAAATCCAACTATTTTTAGCTGAAAGTTCATTTTTCTCGGTTGAAAAGTCTGCTATTAAATTTTTCCCTAAAAATTCATCTTTTTTATTTAAAAACTTTATTATTTAGTTCACAATTAAATTATTTTGTTTACAATTCAACAATTTTGTTAAAAAGTCATACTTCTTCGTTTAAAATTCATCTGCTTTGTTGAAAATTCGTCTTTTTGTTCTGATAATTCAACAATTTGATTGAAATTTTGTTTCTTGAATAACCAATTCTCTTTCTTATTGAAAATCTTGTTGAAATCTCATCCTTTTGGTTTGAAAATGTATCTCTTTCTGAAGAAATTTCATATTTTTGGTAAAAAATGCAACTATATGGTTAAAAGTTAATCTGCTTAGATTGAAAATTCAACTGTTTTGTTGAAAATTCGTATTTTCAGATCGAAAATTAAGCAATTTAATAAAAAATTTAACTATTTGGTTGAAAATTTGTCTTTTTAGTAGACAATCAATTTTTTTGGTTAATAATGCAACTGTTTAGTTGAAAATTATTGTGTTTTAGTTAAGAATTGAAGTATTTTGTTGAAAATCAGTCTTTGTTGATTTAATCCAATTGTTTTTTATTTTTAATTGAAATCTTTTTTGTTGAAATATAAACTATTACATTTTCCATTGAAAAGTCATATATCCTTTTTGGTTAAAAATGGATCTTATTTAATTTAAAAATTCAAGTATTGAGTTTAAAAGATTTAGAAACGAAAAGAATATAAACTAAAAATTAATCAAATAAAATTTGGGCTAACATCACGTCGATTGTTCAAAATATTTAGTTGAGAATTCATGTAATTTGTTGAATATATATATATATATTTTTTGTTTTGTTTTGAAATATCAACTATTACATTTGGCGTTAAAAATTCATCTTTTTAGGTTGAAAATGCAGGTGTTTTGTAGAGAATTCGTCTATTTGGCTTGGAAATTAATATTTTAAACTGAAAATTTAACTATTCATTCGCCTTTTTGATATAAATTGAATCCTCTCGATAGAAAATATGTGTATTTTGTTAACAATTCGTCTTTTTTGGTAGAAAATCTATTTTTTTTTATTGTTAAAAATACAACTGTATGGTTCAAAATTAATCAGTTTTAGTTCAGGATTCAAGTATTATGTTAAAAAATCGTATTGTTGGTTTAAATATCAACTATAACATTTTTGCCGAAAATTAGTATTCTCAGGTTGAAAATTTTACTGTTTTCTAGAGAATTCGTCTGTTTGGCTTAAAAAATCAACAATTTGTTAGAAAATTCGACTGTTTTGTGGAAAATTCGACTTTTTGGCTTGCAAACTGAACTATTTCGTAAAAAATTAAACAGCTATGTAGAAAATGAAACTTTTATAGAAAATTCGTTTTTTATTGAATATTAATTCTCAATAAAAATTTAGCTAAACCATTTTTGGTTAAAAATGGATCTTTTTTAATTTAGAAAATCAAGTATTTAGTTTAAAAATTTTAGAAATGAAAGGAATATAAACTAAAAATTAATCAAATAAATATTTGGACTAACATCACATCGATTGTTCAAAATATTTAGTTGAAAATTCTTGTAATTTGTTGAGAATTCATTCTTTCTGGTAGAAAATTCAACTATTTGGTAAAAAATTTTTGGTTAAATCCAATTGATTTTTAGTTGAAATTAAATTTTTTTTTAAATATCAACTATTACATTTGGCGTTAAAAATTCATCTTTTTAGGTTGAAAATTCAGTTGGTTTGTAGAGAATTCGTCTCTTTGGGTTGGAAATTAATATTTTAAACTGAAAATTTAACTATTCATTCGCCTTTTTGATAGAAATTGAATCCTCTCGGTAGAAAATATGTGTATTTTGTTAACGATTCGTCTTTTTTGGTAGAAAATTTATTTTTTATTGTTAAAAATGCAACTGCATGGTTGAAAATTAATCCGTTTTAGTTGAGGATTCAATTATTTGGTTAAAAAATCGTATTTTTGGTTTATATTCAACTGCTTCTAGTTTAAATAAAAAATTTTTGGTTTGAATATCAATTATTACAAATTTGGCAAAAATTAATATTCTCAGATTGAAATTTTAACTGTTTCCTAGAGAATTCGTCTATTTGGCTTAAAAATTCAACAATTTGGTAGAAAATTCGACTGTTTTGTGAAAAATTGATGTAATTTGTCGAGTATTCATCTTTTTGGTAGAAAGTTAAAGTAATGGTAGAAAATTCAGCCGTTTTGTTAAAAACTAATCTTTTTGGCTTGAAAATTCAACATTTTGGACAGCCCTTAATCAGCCATTGAGACCATTTGTAGCCAATTACCAGACAATTGTGAGAAAAGTGTCTTTAGATTCGTTTTTTTTTTCGAACTAGGAGCAAAATAGTGTCATCGCTTAAAAAAATTGTCAAATAGAGTCAATAGTGTGGTGAGTCCGAGCCCGAGCTTCTACATTAAAACATCAGAGATAGGAAAACTTTCTCAACATTGCAAATTTCACAAAGTGAAAAATTTAAGGTTTCCATACAAATAAGAAGAAAAATGACGCCTTTATTAAACAGTCTTATACAGAGATGGGTACAATGTAATCATACTAATGCTCACCAGTGTTGATCATAACCACGGTCTAACTTCTAGCTTAAAAGAAACGCTCAATTTTGCAAAACTTGTTCCATGGAACCCTCTCCTAAAATTGTTTTTTTGATGGAATATTTATTTAATTATACATTAATCCACCCGGTGTGAAACAAAAATATACATATGTAAAAAAAAACAACTCCTTATCTCAAAACTTAAGTATTACAACGTTTAGAAAACAAAAAACAAAAAAATGGCCTTCAATGGTATTCAATTTTCAGAATACGAATGCAAAAAGTAGCAATAGTTAACCTGCTCGTTAAACTGCCTATGGTCGTAAATTTGAGTGATTCTCAAAGTAACCTTAATTACGTATCTGTCTAATTACGTATTCATAAAATCGTCAATGAGACACTTCCGGAAATTGAATTACAACTCGAAACTCTGGTAACAATTGAAAAATAAAGTGTTCTCATGAATATTCTACAGAATATTCAAATTTGCATCCTACTTGCGTCTTTTTGGTGTTGCGCACGGTGACACGGCTAGATTTCAATATCCGATGTATGACAACCTCTATAAACTCCTAGAAACTTCTCTCTTGAATTCAGCTATGACTCCGTCTACTTCAGAAAATATTTTGTTCTTCAAGGCAATAGATCGTAGTTACTATTTTGTTCCAGACAAAAAATGATGTTCGCTCTTTAAAAACTAAGTTTCATTTCAGCGAAATTGATCGTGGTTATGTGAAAATCGAAGAAGACTTTAAATAGCAACACTGATAATGTCGCTGATGATCCTCGCTAGCACAAATTCCATTCCTAATCTCTATGAATACGCTTGCTTCTTTCGGCACTACTCGAATAAGGATCACAGATCTGCTGTAGTGGAACTAGATCCAAAAAGTTTCTATGATAAATGATCCTCCCTAATCTTGATCTTTATCTTAATCTCAATTGATCTTACCCATAATCATAATCTCAATAATCTTAAATTTAACCTCCTGCCAGGCTCGAAAAATATCAGTCTAAACTAAAATCTAACACGGATTGTACTTGCAGTTCGTTCATAGCTGAATACTAAAATTGAACGTATCTAGAGTTCTACTTTAAGCCTATCAATTGACTCTTGGTAGGCATCTGTCGTCGGATTTTGAAATCTGGCCCCCGTATATCATGACTTTGCGCAACTCGATTCACGGATGTACTTGGCCCATGTTCTATTCGGCGTGAGATCGCCTTTGCGCAAGAATGGCCTGCGATCTGTTGCACTTCGATTCTGATCCATTATGCTTCGGTAGGTTACCGGATCGTAAGAACAAGACAGGCTCTTGCGAAGTTTCGCAGCATCTGCAGCGAAGTACGAAGGCTGGCTACCAACAAGAACATTCAGATCGTTTTTGACCTCAACTGCCCAGTTCCAAACGTCCACAATAGAACAGTTGCAGACAAAGGGATTGTTCATCAAGTTAACAGATAGAAGTCGAGGATTAGCTTTAAATACTCGGGGATGAATTGTTTGGAGATTATTACTGCTCAGGTCAAGGTGTTCAAGTTGGTCAAGTTTCTTAAGACCTGCGAGGTTGTCTGGACCTGCTATCTTATTTCCAGAGATGTTGAGCTGCGTTAGGTTTCTTGTTCGCGAGAAAACGTTCTCTTGCAGATTTTCCAAATTGCAGTTACTCAAATCGAGAATCTCTAGACCCGAAAGTTGCTTTGGAAGTAAAGGACCGTCCTCTGGAATCACGAGAGGATTACCACTGAGTTTCAACTCGATGATGTCCATGAAGACTCGATCGCCAAAGACCTTCGGATCAACGGGATTTTTGAGGTCACAGTTCTTCAGTTCCAAGGACTCGAGATTAGTCAAGTTGGCGAAGAGACCTTGTTCCAGAGTATGGAGTTTGTTTCCAGACAGGACGAGCTTCTTGAGGGAGGTCGTCTGAGCGAAGGTCTTGTTCCCTACGTGTCCTAAATTGCAGTAAGACATGTCTAGGAACTCGAGCGATTTGAGAGGATTCAATCTAACAAAAGCGTCTGATAAGGGATTGTGGGAGACATCGAGTTCCTCCAGATTTTCTAAAACATCGAACGCGTTGGGGAGCTGTTCGAGGCTACAGTTGCTCAAAGACAGTTTGTGCAACGTTGGCAGATGGCGCAGAACTTCTGTCAAGTTTCCAGCAAAGGTTGGATTTCCATTGAGATTGAGAACTCGTAACTTACTAGCATTTCTGAAAGCTTCCTCGCCGAGCTGGTCTTTCAGGTTACAGTTGGAGAGATCCAGAGACTGGAGGCTGTGAAGATTGTGCCCTAGGGTATTGCCGACGTCCAGATGTGTGAGCTCGTTATGTGCGAGCACCAGGTTGCGGAGGTACAAGTTTTTGGCGAAGGCGTCACCTGGCAAATTAGTTATTCCAGTGTGGCTAATGTCCAAATGTTCCAGACGCACCAGAGGAGCCAGGATGCCCGTCCAACTGAGACTCTTTAGGTCATTGTCGGACATTTCAAGCTCTCTAAGGTTCTCCAACTGGGAGAAGGCTTCTGGGGAAATGTAGGTCAGATTGCAACCATTTAGCTTCAAATACTCTAGGTTTGTTAGGTGGTCAAAGGGGCCTGGTTCTATTCTCTGCAGGGGGTTGTTTGAAAGGTCGAGTTTATTCAGGTTCGTTGTATTGTGGAAAAAGCGATCATTTAATTTATGGATTCCGCATGTATTGAGATCCAGGTAAAGCAAGGTTCGACAGTTCAAAAAGTGAGCCTCCACCTCCTCCAAGGGATTGTGCTGAAGCTCCAGTGTTATCAGTCCTGGACTGTCTCTGTTGATTAAAATGTTTTTATTAGATTCGATTCGTTAATTTATCCAAGTTCTTGTAATATTGAAATCTAGCTTCACAATGTGTTCATAAAATTAATTTACGACTAGAGAGGAACGTACCCCCCGCCGCCCATGCTTCAACCAAAATTCCCATAAGATTAGCATGGGTAAATTGTTGGTTTTTCGGAAAAGAAGGAGTCACGGTATCAGGGTTTTAAAAAAATCATGCCGATCTTTATCAGCTTTTTTAGAAAAGCGTTCAAGGAATAATATCGGCTAGATGAATTTTAATGTTGACTCCCCCCCCTCCCAATTTCCTGTTACCGTGCACCAAAAGTGTCCCATAAAACTTAAAAATTGCAATATTTCGTTAAATTGGCACTTATGAGCACTATTTCTTCCTTTTTCTGACATCAATCGTTGTTACTAGACAATTGACATATTTGTAATTATTTGTTAAGTAGTTTGCAATTATGCAAAAACTTTAATTTGTTTAAATAATGTTTTTTTTTCCCCGACCAACTCATGAAAAGGTAGATTTTTATTTGATTAATGAGAAAGTCACTATCAAGAGTACAAACTTTTTGTTTAGAAAATGGTTCCATTTTTGAAACAATTTATTATTATTTACTTGTAACTTTTCATGAAAAAGAGGTATGAAAACTCTACTTTTTAAAAATTTTGGTTAATTATGTCCGTTATTACTGAATATTTACGTTAATCAGATGTTACAAACCCATTTTTCAACATATTTTGAATTGTTTAAACCATTCTTATTTGCTTAAACCATTATTTATGGAAATTTATTTTTTTCTTTGATTAATGGGGCTGTTTGTTATTTTTCACAGCTATACTTTTTCTTTGAGATATTTTGCAATTGTTTAAAGAATTTTACGATCCGCTTGTACTTTTTCATGCAAAAGAGGTACGTATTTTTTTTAAATTTAATTAATTATGTCGCTTTTTATTAAATATTTGCGCCATTCAGGTGTTTCCACAATTGTTTAAACATTTTATATTTTGTTTAAATCACTTTTTTAACAATAAGTCATGACCTCTTTTTCATGAAAAGTTACAAGTAGATCGTAAAATTGTTTAAACAATTGAAAAATGTTTCAAAGAAAAAGTATTGCTGTTAAGAATGACTAATTGCCTCATTTGTAACAGCAAAAATGATAAGACTAATGGAAAAAAATGGGTTCAGCAAATAAAAATTGTTAAAAAGTTGAAGAAAGTTTGTGAAAAAGGGGTCTAAGATCTAAAATTGATTAAAAAGTACGATGATTATCGTATCTAAATAATTTTTAAAATTTCTGCTGATATCAGAAATTTAAATCTAAGGTTCAATAAAAAACGTGCGAATATAAGCAATCTTTAATAATTATGCTAATGATAATTTGTATAATGTTCACGGAAAAACTAAATTTTTTCACCTTATCGTGTATTTCGCAAAGAAATTTATTTTCTCTAACTGTTATTAATTGTTTTCATGTTTACTAATTATATTTAAAATTAGAATTACGAACGAGGTTTTTAAATCTTGTATTCTATCGGATAAACGATGAGTTTTTACGAGAACAAGATTTTTTTAAAGTTTCTATTGTGAAACACACCTGATGTTTATATAGTTTTTTGTTTTTCAATTAAACTATTGAAAAAATTAAAAATGCCGAACATTATATTTATAAACAGTTAATTAAATAAAAAATAAAATAATCAAAGCGTGGGCAGCGAGAATCGAACACGCAACCTTCGGCTACGAAGCCGAAGCGCTACTGCCTGAGCTACCAGCCGGTTTAAAGTATGTCTAAATCAATTTCGATTGAAACTCAACTTTTTCTCTGTTTTTGATTTTTTCGAAATTCATCTTTTAGTGATTAGGCCCCTTTTTGATATACGGCTTCAATTATAAATCTGTTAAAAAATGGGTTTGTAATATCTGAATGACGTAAATCTTCAGTAATAAGCGAAATATTTAACCAAATTAAAAAAAAAACTAGTTTTCTACCTCTTCTTCATGAAAAGTTAAAAATAAATAATAATACATTTTTAAAACAATTGAAAAAACTTAGAAAATAATTTAAAATATGTTAATTGTCCGATAAAAACAATTTATTTAAACAAAAGGAAGGAATAGTACTCATAAGTTCCCATTTTATGAATAATTATTATCTTTTTTGGTTTTTTGGGGCTCTTTTGGGGCATTATGAAGAAGGGTTTGGCGATTTCAAAATAAAAATGTATCCAGCGAATATTGCTTCTTGAAAACTCCTCTAAAAATGGTGATAAAGATCAAATTTTTTTTTAAACTCAGATACCGTAAATCGTATTTTCTCAAAACCAAAAATTTTCCCAGGTTAACTTTATGGCAATTTCGGGGCCTAGGCGTTTATTAATATTACCCAATTTCGATGAAACTTGAATATGATTTCTTTTCTGGTAATGGACAAGATGGGGGGGGGGGGGTTTTTACTTTTCCGAAGTCGGTTGCGATCTAGTTGTAAAAAATGTATACTTAACTATAATAAAATTTAATCTTTTCTAAAACTTATTTATCAAATAAATTTATCAAATTACTTTATTTTTATTTAGAAATTTGATTTTTACAATGCAAAGGTACAGACAAATTTCACATTTATGTGCAATATAGAATATAGGAAAACTCAAAATCTACAATTTTAAATTGAATTGACGCAAATTGGACGTATTCAATAATTTTTAAATTTTTATATAACATGAAAAAAAGTAACTTTAATCTGAAATGATGGGCGAACATTTTATTTAAAAAATAACTAAAACCTTTTTCGATACTCGTTTAATCAAATCTGAAAATAGCCATCCTTCCGGTTAATTCTAAAATCGATATTTTGGTAGAAACGCGAAATTTTCAGGGAGATAAAATGAAGTCCTGATTTACATATACTGCAAATCCGGGATTTTTTTATTTTTCTCCAAAGTGAAAAAATTCAAAGTGCAATTTTACATATTTCGGCATCAAAAATTGAAAACAGGGCTCATATTCTAAAAAGTCTAATTAAAAATAAGCCTTATGAGGAAATATTAAATTTTTTTAATCAAACATTTTAGTTTTTGTTTCCTGATTTTGGTGAGGTAATTCAGCCTCCTTTAAAATATGCCAGAAATTACAAAATACTGTAAATTAACAAAATAATGGCGGTTCCTTCTGAAAATATTAAAGGTCGATTTTTTCAAAACCCTCAAATTTTTTTTGCTCAAATTTTCTTGCTAATTTGGTACCAAGAAATCATATAAGTTTCATGTGGGCAAAAACCATATTTGTCCAACCATATTGACCCAAGAGAATTTTTCTCGAAAAATTTAATTTTCGCAATTTTCTTACAAACAACGAAAGATTCAACAAAATGCTACGAAACTTTTTTATTTAATAATTTTTTATATATATAAATGAGATTGTCAAAAACATGAAACTTTCTTAATTTTAAAATGTTTGCGAGAAAAATTTTAAAATTCAATTTTAAAATAAAAAAAATTATTTTTGAAAACATGGAAAGTATATTTAATGGAAACCACCAGTTTTTTATTTTATCCAATATTTTTTATAAATTTGTGCTCATATATAGAAGACATTTTTTAAGTTTTGTTCAGTCCAAATAATTTTCGTGACCACGAGAATTTTGTTTTAAAGAATTGAATTTTTAATTCTTGTGGCGAACGCTGCAAGATATCATAAAAGAGTAAGCGCTTTTTTGTAGAAGATTTCAAAATGAGCAAAAATTTTTATCAACATTTTGTGAAATCTATCGTGGTTTGTAATAAAAATAAGAAAATTTCATTTTTCAACAAAAATTATTTTGGTCACAAATATGGTTTGACCCGCATGAAACTTATGCGATTTCTTGGTCACATGAGTAACAAGTTAGCAAACAAAATTTCAGCAAAAAAAGTTCGGGTTTTTGATAAAATCGACTTTTAATATTTTCAGGAAAGCCGCAACTCATCAGAAGCAAGAAAAAAAACTAAAATATCTTCATTAGATCAAAAGTTATAACCATTTAAATAAAGACTGATGTTTTCTGAAAAAATTTTTTTTAATGATTTGAAATGGATTCGATCGTCTGATTTGATTCAATTCAACTTTACATTGTATAACTTGAGTTTTTATCTATTCTACAATGCACATAAATGTGCCATTTTTTTGTACCTTTGAATTTTAAAAATAAAAAAATAAATAAAAAAAAGACTTTTGATAAATTTATGTGATAAATGAGTTTAAAAAATATTGAATTTTATTACAATTGAGTATCCATTTTTTTTTAAATTAGGTCGCAACCGACTTCGATGAAAAAAAATTGAAGAATTGAGAATAGTGATCAATCATTTCGCCAACTGGTGCCAAAAATCAGAACTTGAAAGAATAGGTAGAATTTTAAAGATGCATTTTAATCAGTGATGCTAATGGACCGCGACTTTTTCAACTGCGCATGTAACTAAAAGCGCGGGTCTATTTAAAATTATTATTTTTAAAAATTTTTTAAATTTAAAATCTATTTAAAATTCTATTTAAAATGACAAAGCATAAACTTGTGGTATTACATTAATAATAAATTATTTAAAGCAATTAGCTATTTCTTAGATTCAATTTAGTTAAATTCTTTGAAGTGAAAATTAAAAAAAAAATGTTATCTGTATTAATATTGATAGTATTTATTGATTTCAAATAGACCCGCGCTTTTTGGTACATGCGCAGTTGAAATAGTCGCGGTCCATTATCATCACTGATTTTAATTTTGACATCAAAGTGTTTTTTATGATTGTTTTGTCGACTTTAAAAAAATTATTGAATTGGTAAAAATAAGTCTTTATCGAAAAAAATGGTTTCAGATGGAATTTTCATCTTATAGATCTTTTACAGTGAAAACACATTTCTTGTTGAAAATATTTTTCTCACAAAAAATTATTATTTTACTGTGTCATGTAAGTGACAACGCATCTTAAGCTTAAATGAACTTTAATTAAAAGGTGTAGCGAAAAATGTGTTCTATATTATGCAAGGAATATGAATAATGGACGAATGGAATTGAAATAAGAATTCTAACCTAACTTTTAGGTTCGATTTTTTAGATAGTAAATACTTAATTTGTAATATAATGAAAATTTACTTTGAGTTCATGCTTGCTTCGAAATAAGTTCATTTAAGCTTATAGTGTGTTAAAATTTACAATAAATTGGTACAATAATTTTTTTTGTATAAAAACATTTTTATGCGCAAATTAAGGCCATGTGAAGAGTGGATCACATGACCAGATTCCTACCTTACCGACACTTTTTTTATTTGTAAACTTATTTTCACACGAATAGCCAAATCGTGTTGAAAATTTGGGATGATAAATAAGAAGCACAAAGAAACACGGCTCGGGGCTTAAATTTTTATAATTATGAAAAAAGTTTTTTTTTTGTAATTAATTTTTTTTTGCTACAAATAAAAAAAGTGTCGGTAAGGTAGGAAGCCGGTCACGTGACCCACTCGTCAGATGGCCTTAAAGTGCATCTTTAAAATTTTACCTACTCTTTTTAGTTCTGATTTTTGGCACCAGATGGCATACCGCAGTTTAACTATTCTCAATACGCCGTTACCCCCCCCCATACTTTTCTTCCCTTACTCCCCCTAAATTTCCTTACTTCCTTTCCCTCATTTCACCCTTTGCCTCGCCTTCCTCAACTTCTTCCTCCCCTACTTCCCCTCCTCCTCGGTTCCCCAGCTAACACTGCCCTTCTCCTACTTTCCCTCTCCAGCCCTCAATTTCCCTCCCCTACTCAACCTCATTTTAAATCATTTCCCTAATTCTCCTCCCCCTAATTACCCGTCACCTCCCCTAGTTTTCCTCCCCAACTTCCCCTCATTTCCTCTCACTCTCCTACTTTCCCTTCACTCATTACTTCTCACTTCCCCTACTTTCTCTCCCCGCATTTCCCCTCGCTTTACCTTCTTGCAAAAAAGTACGATGGGTGGACGGACACCTGACCGAAATTATAAGTGTTTCTGCCGGGGGTTATGAAACCCTAAAAAGAACAGTCCTCAGGTATAAATTTGGACTACCCTAATTCGGATATTTTGAATCGTAATACTTAAGTTTTTAGGGGTTCGTAGTCCCGGGCAGAAACCCTAATAGTTTCTGTCGGGCGTCCGTCCGTCCGTTTTAATTTTTACCAAGAAGGGGAAGTGTGGGAAATGATGGGAGGGGATGTAGGGAAATGAGGGTAAGGTAAATATAGAAATTAAGGGGAGGGGAAACATGAAAAGTGAGGGGAAGTAGGAGAAGTGAAAGGAAATAAGGATAGGGCCACACAGAAAATGGGGGAAGGGTAATCATGGGGAATAAGGAGAGGGTAACTATGGAAGTGGGGGAAATAAGGGGTGGGGAATTAGAGGGAGTGAAAGGCGAGGGATTGATGGGAAAATAGGGGAGGAGAAGTGAGGGGAAATTAATAGAGAGGTAGGGTAATTAGAGGAGGGGGCAAAGGAAGTGAGATCAGGTGAAGTAGGAGAAGTGGGGAAAAATTAAGGAAGGGGGAGTAGGGAAAATTATGGGAGTGGAACTAGGGGATTTGAGGGGAAATGTGGATTTGGAAAGTAGGGGAAGGGGAGTATCATCTGGGAAGTGAGAAGAGGGGGAAGTAGATGATGAAGAACTTGAGGAAGGGTGGGGAGGGTTGAAGTCTGGAGAGAAGAAGTAGGGGAGGGAAAGTATGGGACCGATTTTGACTAATTTTTTAATAATAAAGTGGGAAATAAGCTATGTGGCCTGTAAATATTAAAATTGAATCTAGTTACTTGAAACTTATTAACGACACACTAAAAGCATTTTCAAAAGGTTAATGGTCCCGTTTCGTGAATATTGCATGCTCGACATTATGGGCGACAATTTATCACTCAAGACGGGTTCTTCACATTCCCTTTCCCTTTCAGTAAGTGTTTATAGCTCTTCCCTAAACCCAGATCCCTGTCCGTTAGTCATGAGCCAGATTTAAAGTTTTCTCAAAGATTTAAGCGAAAATAAATTTGAGAAACTAAAAGAAGGTACAGGTATGTACCTAAAGGCTTCTGGATCTATCTTCTTGATTTTGTTGTAGGAGAAATCCGCATCAAGAAGGTAGACCAATCCAGCGAAGGAATCGTAAGAAAGCTGCGTCAAATAGTTGTGGGCCATTTGAAGTCTTCGAAGTTTGATGTCTCGGGGGAAAGGACCCACGTGAGCGATGTTATTGCCGTTCATGTCCAGAATGTAAACGTTGGGACTGAGCTCGTCGTAAGGGATGCTGGTGAGGTTGCTTTCCGAGCAATCTGTCACCCAGTTGATTCGAAAATAGTGACAGTGACAGTCGACCGGGCATTCTTGTTCCACCAGCTCGCCATTTAGAGCTGATCCGACCCAGAAGAGGACCGTCAAAGACAGTATAGGCTTCAGCATTGCTGCAGCCGTTGCGTATCAGGACCTGGAAAAATTGATTGATCGATTAGGATAAAAATTCGTGGCACTGAGAACGTGAACGAATCAAATTCAAGTTATAGAAATAGGTCTAAAGGTCTATCGAACGTAATAAGGAATATTGATCTTCTTTTAATGTTCTCCTAAGGCTTTCATAGATTACTCAAGCATGGTGAGCAGGGTGGCCGTTTTAATCGAGGAAAAATATTCCCGGGTTTTTTTTCGGATCCTAAACTTTTTCCACGGTTATTGAAATTAAGAAATTCGAACTCCTAAAACTGAAAACATTTTTATTTGAAGTAATCAAACGCGAACTGGAGATTATAAATAAGTGTAAAATCTAAGTTTTTATCACTTTCCAATTTAACGATTTTAAATAAATGTCATTGAACTGCAAAATGAAAATTTTTTAATATGGGGCGGTCCAAAAATTCGTCTTTTGATTTTTTGTGACCCCCTGTCCCCCTAATTACTTCGTTTTCCGGGGAAAAAAATTCCGTAATTTTTTTCAACGTTAACCCAAATAAATTTCTATTTTGACACCCCCAATCCCCTTTTATTGTGCCCGGAAAATACGTGAAAAAGTGCAAAATAGCAGTTTTCTATCAAATTCTTGCTAAAGACTATTTCTTGGAATTTTTTCAACATAAATTATTTTTAATCTATAAGTGACGAGTTTCCAAGTATTTGTTAAATTATTATTTTCTGGAATTAATGACACAATTAACGGATGTTTAGGGTAATATATTTTTTAAAGGATATTTAGTAATTATTGAAACAATTTTAATTTGTATAAAAAATGTTCATTTGTTTAAACAATTTTTTCACTGTGTATGGGTAATTGTCAAATTGGAGGCAAAATTGAAGTCCCAGTAATATAACATTAACTCAGAAACTCGTACTGATTTTTTTTTAAATTTAATGAATAGTTATTATCATCCTCTACAAAATGGTCATTTCTTTTTCTTATTTGTGTTCTTATTTACTTTAATTCAATAAAGAACACCCTAAACGTCATTACCGTACGGCGTCCAAACCTCAGTTTGCACAAGGACAAACTGTTTTTCTCCTTTTTTTAGACAGTAACTTGAAAAACGCTTAAAGTATCAAGTTTTTGAACTTTAGATGAACATAAATTTAATTTATGGACATTTTTCAAGTCAAATAAATAATATTGTAAAAACCTTGAAGTCTGTCCCTGGATTTTGGTCATTTCAGACGTCATTACCGTACGTCTTTTTTTATAGTAAAATATTGTAGTTGTAATTGAGTAATAAATACAGAAATATTAAGCGTATCGTTTAATACAAGATTCTATAAAATTGAGTTAAAAATATTAACTCTTTTTTTTGTGAATCCGATATTGAAACTGAAAAGTGCATTTTGACAACGAAGCATCATTATTGTACGTGAGTTAAAAACTAGTTTCAGAGAGAAAAAGGTTATAAAAACCATTCCGTTACTTGCTCAGCGGTGTTTTCTTTCATATTTAGGTGACTTTTTATGATTAAAATGTTTTTTTTTTTATAAATATTAAAAAAGGCTAAACATCATCAATTTTCTCGCATCATTCCCGTACGGTACAATAGAGGAGTGTACGACTGCGTATATGCGCGTGCGCGTGAGTCAGGTGGGCTGGTTTGTTTTCGGTTTTATAACCTCTATTTATAAATATACAGATCTCAAGAATTAAGCTAAATAAGTTAATTAGAAAGAAAGAAAGAGATGTTACAAATTATATTACAGCACAGGTAGGTAGATTTGTTATTAATAATATACTGTATACTTTATGTAATTTTTATTACCCATTGTCGGGAGCCCTGCGCGTTCGATTGTTTTGAACCGCACTTACTACAACTATGTTTGGTGTTATCATTATTATTCCCACGAGCAGCTAGGGAAAAGGGTACGTCCATTCTTGTAGAGCTCCGCATGCAAGGACAAGGTTGCATACTCTAAGAGTTCGCCCGGTATCCCAGAGTCACCGTTTGAGACACCTCACCCGGGGACCGCGGTAAATCCCACACATGGCCACGTCTCACAACCGTGACATGGGTGGTCACAGGATACGATGAAGTCACAGCGACAGGCCTGCGCAACCTTCGTTTGTTTTGAGGACACGAAGCGACCCAAGCATGTCAGCTTTCTGCATCCATGTCGCTAGTGCCGTGGCATATTTTTGGCACGCGGGTATGGCTGTAATATTACTAACCAGTGATAGTTTCGCACCTCCGAGAGCACCACGCATTTTAGAGGAATTAGAAAACAAGTCATAGAATCGGCCTGCTTTCCATATGTCAGCGAAACCAACTGACCAGAGCAAAACGTATACTGTTGGAATATTGCAAGGTAAATGGTCTTCCTTTTCTAAATGAACACCAACTCATCTATTGGAATATCTGAAAACTACATATTTAGATATTCTCAACATGGTGAATATCCAGACGTTTCATAACTCGGTCAGGGAAGAAGTCATTGAAATTACTCTATGTACCGGTAGTTTTGGAGACAACATCAAGAAGTGCAGAGTCTCAAACGAACATACTCTCTAAACACTCGCAGATGGAGTGCGAGTTGAAATTAAGCGTACCCGCGGATCCTACGTGAGCCAGAAATCTAAGGAGAATGGACTGGACCAGTACTCGACGGAACTAAGAAGTGCACCCTTGACACTGCCCAGGTCAATTAGAAACGTGGAATGCCTGGAGATGGCACTCAATATTTTTACGAAGGCCATCAAATCGACTTATGGTAGTAATTGTCGACCTACAAGATTTCCAAAGTCTGGAGAAACACAATTGTCTAACGGAAAAGTCGAAGAGCTGCTCAGATAAACGAGAGAGGTTAAGATGTGCCAGTACTGGCAAAAACGGATGAATTATGACTTTATTTACGACGATCACCTAGGATGTCTCGATAGCACGGAGATGTATGCGAGTGTTCTTTATTCCGAGAGCAGACAGGATCGGTTATACTTCATCCAAGGATTTCCGTCTCATCAGCCTCGCATCGTTCCTACTAAAAATAGTGGAAAGACTTGTAGACAGATATATTTGCAACAAGAACTTATCAAGTAGGCTGTTTTACAAGGAGCAACACGCCTGAAGGGCTGATCACTTCCCTGAGACAGCCCAAAGTGGAGAAATAAACCTAATCGAAGGAGAAATGAAGCATAATGGCTTCGCGATTGGAACCTTTATGGATGTCGAAGGAGCCAATAACTACACTTCCAGAGCGGTGATCACTTGGGATATTCACAGGAAGGCGTTTTATCACACTTGGCTGACGAAGGAACATCAGAAGGAGTAGAGAATCGCTACTGGTTGCAGACAAGCCAAAATACTCAAGAGTTTAAATTTGAAATCTAACTGGGTGAAGGGAATACTCAAGCTCGGGAGGAACGAAGTCGAAGTTCTAACGGAAATGTTTATAGGACATGGAAACCTCTGCTATCACAGACATGAGATAAGCCCCGCAGATAGCCCCCTCTGTCGTTTATACGGGAAATGATGATGAGCCAGATTGTGGTTAAACGTCTAACACTCACGGGAAGTAACTGTATCAGTGGGTCAGAAATACCGGCCAATAGCGTGGCTGCGGTCCTCGTTGTATGGACAGGGCTTCTGGGTCAAGCCTAGACCTACAAGGGGACGCAACGAGATTACCCAAGCTTCAGAAGCTCTTGTGGTCTCAACCTAATAAACAATAATAAATCAGTAGGAAGCTTTGTATAAAAGCGGTTTGAAAGCTAGTGTAAACAATGCTCTATTTTCTAAGTTCTCTAAAACAAAATTGCATGCAATCGGAGTTAAGGAAGATCTCATCGAACAACCTGATATCAGTTTACAAATTTTTTTGTTGAAAGGGATAACAGTGTTATGGAATACAGTTCTCATAGCCATAATTATTTGAGAAATAGTTATCTTTGCTACATTTATATAAGCTTGTCATTTTTCTTCAATGCAATCAGAAAGTAATTAACAAAAGAGTGGTTCGTACTGGGAACAGATTTCAGAGCTTTTGGTAGAGAATAGACTAGTTTATAAGTAAGTGATTCAATGCAAGACACTGTTGATCTCCATTTTAGGACAGTTTTGTAAACTTTAGGGAGGGCATAAGCCTTGGTCACAAAACGCCCCTGATTTTTTAATCGGTATGCTAAATTCATATTTATATACCTTGTATTTTTTTATCTTGATATAATATCATCGCATCAGCAAAACAGGTAAGTCGGTAATTTTTGTTGGTACTTTCGCGAATAGGTGGCGCCACAAGGTGCATGGATCTGAATTTCCTACGGAAGGTAACATACCGTGGAGCGCAAAATTTGAAACAGTAGTTGGATTAATAATAGGAGAAGATAAATTTTTAACCAAAAAAGATGAATTGTCAACGAAGAATGTAATAATTAATATTTCAACTAAAAAAGATTTTGATTTCCAATGAAAAAACACTTGAGTTCATCCAGGCAAATTTTCAACAAAATAGTTGAATCTTCAATCAGAAGAAGGCTACGAAGTACTATGGGCGTATCTACTCTTGTTTTATTTATTTGTGCTCATATTATAAGCAGTTTTCTTCCTCAAAGATATCAAATATATTTTGTTCCTGAAAGAAGGAGGTTTTTTTACCTAAAATGTTATTTTCAGAAAAACAGAGTAACCATTGAAAGGTGAATCGATTTCAACAAACAGTTGCATTTCGCACCCAAAAGAATGAATTTTGAATCAACAAGTTTAATTTTCTACAAAAGAAAGACGAATTTTAAACAAAATACACGAATTATGAACCAAATGGTTTAATCACCATATTCAGTATAATTATTACGTAGAATAACATGTAAGACATATTTTTTTGATTGTCTAATTTGTGCAACACGGGGAACAAAAAATTACATATCTTTGGCTACGCTACGCTGCTGTATCATGTAGTGCATTAGTCGACGGATGCTTTCGGGCCTAAATTTACCTTGTACTTTTCATTGTTTTGTATATTTTTCATTATACATTGTTTCACTCTACTTGCATCTCAGATGATACAATTGTCTGATTCAGTGCACTGCTTCCGAAAGACTGACTGAAGCATAAAAGGAAGATTAGAGCCTCAAAAATCATAACACACTGACTTTTTATTGTAATTAGCAGTTAAGTAAAACATTTTTATCAAAATTTAGGTGGCAAGCATTTTATTTTAGTTTTACATTTTTTTTTAATTATTAATTTAGAGGAGTCAATTTTACATTAACTATTTTATAATTCAACGTGATTTTTCGTTGGGAACCTACTGGAGTCCAAGAAATTTCTTCTCGCTTCATTGCAGTAACATTTTGGCTATTCATGTCTACTTTCACACGTCTCTTATTGTTACTAAAACGTTTATATATTCCACGAAGAACATTCCAATTCTCCAATACTGCTAAAGCGAACCCATCGCATGTTGATAATACAATTACTTCTTCGGTTGGCGTAGGTTCATATAGCTGATTTCCTGTTAAGATTTTAAGGTGTTCATTATCAGGAAAAGTGTATCTTCGAAGTTCGAATATCTGGTGCAGATTTCTAAGAGAAATAAGCCGAATAAATTTAATTTCTTCAAGGCCACATTGACGGCCACCAGGAGAAGGAAGCCTTATAGGTAAATCTATAGATCTGGAAGGAGTGGGTAGCCTGGCAGAAGGAAATCTGGACCTAGTACGAGAAGGATACTTCGGAGAAGATTTTGACCTGGTTCGAGAAACAGACTCGGGAAGAGATCTGGTCCTGGTAAGAAAAGGAGACTCGGGAGGAGATGCGGACCTGGTACGAGAAGGAGACTTGAGAGGAGATCTGGACCTCGTACGAGAAGGAGACTCGGGGGGAGGATAATTCAGGTCAATCTCGGGTTTATTAGTTCTTTTAGAAGAAGAAGGAGGTCCGCCATGGGGCACATCAGGAACACAGTCACCATCAGGTAAAACCATGGACACTGAACTTGAATCTGTAACAAGAAGATGATGATGACCTTTTTAGCATTGGTGGGTTAGGCTGCAGCAAGATCCACGATGTTATTTTTGATGAATAAAAATATCGTAGGATTTAACAATTTAACGGATGGATTTTTTAGATTATATAAATTGAAAAAGTTACCTTGAAATCTGTACGAGAAAATGTAACAGCTCGTTTTATTGAGAATAGTGATAAATGTGGTGTAATCTCTTATTCTTTGGCATTCTAGTAGATGCAAAGTGAATATGTCAACTTCATTATCTTTCGAAAGATCATATTTTTATGCCGTGAGTATTTTAGTTAAGGTTGCAAACGTTACATTTTGTTAATAAAATAGATTATTTCATGCCAGGAATATTTAAACTGCTTAACGAATAGAAACGCTATTTGCAAAGTCGTTTTTGTTCTGTTCTTTGTATCGCAGTTATTGTTATCTTTCGTTGTGCATATACAGTCCAAACAAATTTAGAAAATTTGTACAAATTCAACGACTTTACGAAAAATCCAGGAGATTTATCGAAAATTCAAAAAATTGAAAAAAAAGTCTAAAGAATCTAATGAGAGTCATAAATTTAAATATTAACATTTGTTCCATGTACCTTCCCACTCCAAATCCAATTCTCTTTTTCTTTACCTTCAATTCAATACGTTTAATCATTTCTTTAAATTCGTTTGAATTCCGAAAATCAAGGCTTACTCAAAATGGGGAATTATTTGAATTCTCTGGCATCCTTTTGAATTATTTTATATCTTTTTTTATTATTTAAATTACTTGTATTCTTTGAATCCTTTCGAATCTTTTCAAGAAATCTGAATTCTTTCAGATTTTCGAAAATTCTTTATAAATTTTTGAAATTCTTTTTAATTCTTTTAACTCCTTTGAATTCTCTAAAAAAATTAAATTTTTTCAGTTTGTTTTATTATTATCTTTGCATTCTCTTATTTGCTTGACTTGCATTAAATTCTTGAAATTTAGCAATCAGGGATCTCTTCAAGTTAGAGTAAAATACTTCAAATAAAGTATATAAGAAAATTTTTTAATTTAATTTGAATTTTCAAAACAGTTTTTCATTTCTGGACTTTTTTTCAATTCCTTGAATTCTATTGTGTTTCCTGCATTTGGCAATTCTTTTGAACTATTTGTAATCAAAAGAAGAAGTTGAATTTTTGAATTAAGAAAGTAAACAGATAACTAAATATTCAATTCCAAAAAAAGTTGAATTTTCCACCAGGAATATTAATCACCTCCTGGAAAATATAAATTTTTAACAAAATTGTTGAACTTTTTAGCCAAAACGACGAATTCAACAAGAAAGTTAATTCGATAAAAAGGGTAAAGATTCAAATAAATAATTTGATTTTCTACCAAAATAATTAAATTTTCAACTAAAAATATCAATTTCTAACAAAAAAGTTCATTTTCAACCAAATTGTTGAATTTTTGATCCGAGATGACACATTTTCTATGAAAATTCAAATAAACAACATAAAGTTTTATCCGAATTGTAAACATTTTCGATAAAAAAGTTAAATATAATATAAACTATCAATTGGAGTTAGAAAAAAAGGTAATTGCTAGAATCAAATTCAACCAAAGAAGAAGAATTTTCAACAAAATTGCTTAATCCTCAAGCAAAACATATTAATTATTAACCAATGAGTTGCGTTTTTAAACAGTTCAATTATCAACTAGAAAATTTTCAATCTTGATGAAAAATATCAATTAGTAACAAAGATTGGATTAGTAACATTTCCACTTAAAAAATTAAATGATAAAACAAACAAAAAGACTAATTTGTGATCAAATAGTTAAATTTTCCAACAAATAAATAAATTTCGAAGTAAAATTATAAATACACAACAACAACAAAATGAATTTTCGACAAAAGAAGTGAAAATTCAACAAACTAGATGAATTTTCAATAAAAAAGATGATTTTTAAACTAAGAATATTGATTTCCTACCAAAAAAGACGAGTTTTGATCAAAATATATGAATTTTCAACCTAATAGTTGAATTTTCAACTGCAAAGAGTGAATTTTCAACCATAAATGAAACAAAACTGTCGTCGAGTTTAAACTTCAGGTGTCACTTCAAGTTTTCTTAAAAAATTTATATTTTAATTCGTACCTCAAGAGAAATACTTCAAAATACTACACAACACACTAAAAATCATTTCGTTTCGAAATAAAAATATTTGCATTTAGTTGTTTTCACGAGAGAACGATTTGGCGACTGCCGGGATAAAAATTTCAAAATGTGTACTTTTGGGCCACTCTACAGTGTATTTAATTACACTTTTTCACCATTTTTCATCTGTCTTAGTTAATAATTATAGAAAATACATTTTTTATCCAAATTGCGGTCCGACCTATAAATAGATAAATAGAAATGTAAGTAGAAACACACTTTTTCGATATTGAGTAGCTCAACCGGCACAACAAAAAGATTTGCTTAAAAAATAGTTATAGAAAAATTCTCTGACAAAAGTGTATGGTTTGTCTCGTCAAGGCCGGGGATCTCTACCTTGGTTCGAGGGACTAGCTCGCGCACGTTCCCCACGTCTCCCAATTATTCCCTGATGGCAAAAGTCAGTTTGCTCCTGCCCTCTGAAGACATCATACATTGGAACCGCTTCGTGGTGGACCTGAGTCCAGGCTCTCCTTCTACGCTGTTTTTTTGCGGGTTGCTCTATTCTCGTTTTGTTTCTCGTGTCGAAAGTCCCTGGTTCATCGCTTCAAGTCTACGGCTTCTTCGGCTTCTTTGGCTGACGGTAAGATCTCATCTTCTTCCGTGTGAGCGTCGCGGCAGTGCCTTCCCTTGGATTACGGTCTGAGTACCCTTTTTGGTCACCTGCGAAACCCTACTGGCCAACCTATTGATACCGTTGGCCGCTTACTCTCATTCATCTTCTGGGCGAATGTGTCGACTACAAAATACTCGAAGGTCTTCTCGAATATTCTCTTGGTCTCATTTATCCATTTCTGCTTCTCTAGCACCTCCAGCGCTTCCTTCAGTCCATTTTTGGTTGTCATAAACATGTTTTATTAAATTCCGCAGAATTCCGCCAATTTTTATGGATAGGCTCCATTTGGTCGAACAGTCTGTTGTTTTCCTCTCTCTTATCGATCAAGTCAAACTTGTATTGATTTGCCTGAGGCTTCACCCTCACTCTCTTTTCTCTCTCTCTCTCTTTTTTGGTTTGCGAGACTTCCAACTCACTACCAAACAGCACCTCAGGAAAAGTGAGATTTCATTGTTCAATCTGCATTTTATTCTTACGAATTCAGTGAAGTCATCAGAAAGGTAAGCAACTCAACAGAGGGCAGGACCACATAAACCTCTGTCATCAAGGTGACTGTCGGGAACGTGGAAAACATATACGCGACTAGTCATCCGGACCGACGTGGAGAGATGAAGAAAGCTCTGAAGAGGTACTTTGGTCCTAGTGCTGCCAGGGCTGGGGACACCCTATGCTATGAAGAATTTTCTCGGGAAACTTTGCAAAATAAAAAAAGAAATATCTTTAAAAATTGGAGATATCAAGTTATTAATTACCCTGCGTCTCCCACGTGCAAGTGAGAGACACCGTCCCCCACGTGGGGTCTACACGAACCCCACTCACGGTTACGACGCAAGCGGTGTGGAATCGCATTGGACCAACGTCAAAAAATAATTGTTGTTTTTAATAACACAAACAAAAATATGGTAGGTAATCAAAACAAATAGGATTCAAGTAGAGAGTTTATGATCAAGTTTAAACCTTATCAGATACAAAAGACAACCACCTTATACTACTGACTAACGAAATCACACTTCAAAAATATGAACTGGAACAAAGAAATACTACACTTTGAATATGAGAAAACTTCGCAAAATTTTATTGCAAATTTAGTCTTGAGGCTTCAACTTGACAAGACTATATAAAACTACGTGGGGTTCGAACGGACCCTAATCACGTTTTTCAACAAAAACATTAATAAAACAAGGATGACATACCTCAGAGATTAATGCGCTCTTACCGACGTCTTGATAACTATTGAGAGGAAAGAAACTCATCGCGACAGGCAACGGGATGCAAAATTGTGCCTGTCATATGGAAATTAGTGCGTCTAGGGTACGCCTCGACCCCACGGGGGGGACGCAGGGTTAATTAAGTTTGATAGTTAATTGATGTTAACTTATAGAATGAATGTGAACCCTATATCTGCGAAGGAAAATTTTACATCCTCCTTCTGCTAAAATTCCAATTTCATTTTTAGTAATACTCCGAATCTTTGAGCGTTTAAAACTAATTATGCCTGACAATATTATATCAATTAAGATGTACAAACTCAAGGCACTTTTGCAGGATAGCTTTTAAATCGAAAAATTGGAAACTTCTGTATGAATATTTAATTTAAAAGCCTTAATAGTACAATCATATAATTAAAAACGAACGATATTAAATAATTTTAGATTGAAAAATTATAAGTGAAGTAAGTTCAGTCGCTGAAACTTTTACAATTTCAAATTGCGAGTCTCAATAGTTCAAAAATTTCCAGTTCTTTTTTCATTTTCCCCAATTCTGAATACTCTATGCTTAAAATTGGCTAGTTTTTTGTTTGTAATGTTGTTTTAAAAATTATTATTTGAAAGTTTTTTAGATTGAAAGGTGAAATCTTAAAATGGTAACAACTTTTTGGTTTGGTAGGGGTGGCCAGAAAAGTAACGTATTTCCAAAATAAAGTTTTCAAATTTATATTTTCTTCTCAGTTGGAAATTGGAAGATGTTGCAAATATCGAATTTTTCACTCAAATAGGGAAAGTTTATTATTAAAAAATCTTTCATCTTCAAGAAGTAAAAATAAAATATTGAATAAACTTTCTACTTGTTCTATCTTAAAGATGAAAGAATTAAATAAAACAAATATTCTTACACAAGGGGAAAAATGTTAAGTCACAAAGTATTCGACTTTAGGAGTAAAAAACGAAGAAGTAGAAATTTTCTATTGAAAAATGAAAAATGTCTAAAATTACGAATTTTTTTACTTAAAACATCGGAAATTAATTATTAAAAGTTTCTCACGTCAAGCGAGGTAAAACCTATCGACTAACAAATCTTTTGACTTAAAAAGAGTGTCCACTTAAATTTGGACACAACAACGATTTTGGGTTGATAAAGGGAAATTTACTTATTTTCGCGTGCAATCTTGAAAACTATAACTCATAAGTTAATACTTTTTGAAGCAAATTTGATTTCGGAATTCACTTAATTTGATATAATAAATCTTTCAATGAATCTCCTAAGTACATTTAGTAAATATTATTACTTGAAAAAAAAATTATGAAATTGGTTTTTAATGCACAATAAATATAAGAAAATACAAATTGAGAATCTCAGATCATTTTATAGCATAACTAGCGTCATCAGTATTGCTCTATACGCGCCTATAGTTCTTCAATTTGATGGGGAAACCCACATTTAATAAAAAATAAGAACTTTGGAGAACTGTTTATTTTTATATAATTTTTTCTTGGGGTTATAGAAATATAATTTGTCTTAGATTTTCGGGAAAATTCAAAAACATTTTTTAAGGTATGAAGATGAATTATAAAAGAAAACTTTAATGCAAATTGATACTTCCAAAAAAGATTAATTTTTGACGAAAAGATCTGAAACTTGTACAAAAAATACGAATTTGAAACGAAAAAGATTAATTTTCAACCAAAAAAGATTAATTCTAGAAGGGAAATGTAATAGCTGATATTTTAACTGAAAAAATTCTTATTTCAAATTAAATTTTTGCTTTCTCATAGGCATCAAATTAATTTTCTTCTTGAGAGAGGGCAGTTTTTCTTGTCAAAAATCTTATTCTTAGAAAAACGGAGTAAATATCAAAAGGTGCATCCATTCAAACAATTTCGAATGGGATATAAATATTCTTCGATTACACCCAAAATTTAAATTATAGATATTATATTTACCAATAGGATTAGGGCAAATCGCTAAGATGAAATACACTATACCAATCAAGGTCCACATTTTTCAAAAATAAAAGAATTCACCGTTAAACAATTTCGATCGATGTCTAACTAATGAACATTGTCAAAAATGTTTCATTTTATATGAGTGCAGTCGCTATCTAATTTGTCCTTCTACATTATTGAGATTTATGACAATTTGTACAATTATGAGGAACCATAATTAACTACTACGCAATAGCAATATCAATATCTGTTAAAGAACATGCTGACGTTTTATCTTTGGCTTTCCGCATACATTTCAAACCAATTAAAAAAATTATACATATTCGAAGATTTTACGAAAAATTCAAGAAATTTCAGTTTAATTATTTGGTTTCTTTGGAATTCTTTAAATTTTTACATTTCTTGAATTTTTCAACTCTCATTAAATTAATGAAATCATGATACAATAAAGTACATCAATTTTTATTAATAATATATAAAAAATTAGAATTAACTTGTTTCAATTTCTTGAATTCTTTAGAATTCTCCTAGATTCTTTGCATTTCTTCAAATTTTCTAAATTCGTTTAAATTTTTTAAATTTCATTGGGTAATTTCAAATTATTTCAACTTTTTTGAACTTTTCAAACTATTTTGAGTAATTTTGAATATTTTAAATGTACTTGATTATTTTTCTGAATTTTAATTTTAAACCAAATAATTGTTTATGCAACCAAAAAGATGACATTTCTGCTAATAAGATGAATTTTCGATCGAGGAGATTAGTTTTCTACCAAAAAAGTCGAGCTTTTAACGAAATAGTAACATTTTCAAACATAGGGATTAATTTTCAACCAAACGAAATAGAATTTGCAACGAACTAGTTCAACTTTTATCAAAGTACTTCAATTTGTAATGAAAAATATAATTGTGTTTATTTGTGCTCATTTGATAGGCGCATTGCCTCATCATAAGTGGAAAATAAATTTTTCTTTTTGAGACATGGAAGTTTCACTTACCAAAAATCTTATTTTAGAAAAACAGAGTCACCGTCAGAAGATCAATCAATGTTTCCAAGTCCAAGACGAACTATTTTCGGTTGCTGAGAATTTGAGAGTTGTAGGCTGCAGACTTTATGGTTTCCCTAACGTCCATTAAGTAGCTTCAATTATGAGTTTTGTAGGCTTCATACTTTCTCATCGTTTGAACGACGATAAAGGGGCTTCGATTCTATTTTTTTGTGTGCAGCTGACTTTTTGGTTCATCGAGCGTCCATGCATGAGCTCGGAATTTGGTTTTTGCAGGTTGCTGACTTTCTAGTTGCTCGAACTTCTATCAAGGATTTTTCATTTGGGCTTTTGTAGGCTGCTGACTTTGTGGTTCTTTTAAAGTCGATGAGGGAGCTTATATTTTTTTCTGGTTTCCTGACTCTGTGATTTCTCGAACGTCATTGATGGAGCTTCCAATTTGCCTTTTGTAGGCTGCTGACTTACTAGTTTCTCGAACGTCGGCAAACGAGCTTTGAGTTTCTGAGATTTCAATGAAACGGTTTTTGATTCGATTTTTGTAGCTGGTTTGTGGCGAGTCCCCCTGCCTCTATACAAGTGGTCAAAAAAAAACTTGTCTGAAATGGAAATATTTGTCTTTCCCGAAGAAAATCATGCCGTCGCTACTGAAAACTTTCAAACTCCACCAAACCCTTATTGAAAGTGAGTAGAAAAATGTCCATTGGTACCATAATAGGAACTGAACCCCAGGCCACATGCTCGGAAGCTTTACGTGCTATAGCCTGAGTCTATGGTTATAGAAGGTGATTTGGCATTAAATTTAAGGAAGTTCAGGCAGGCTTTTGAACTCTATTTGGAAGCAACAGGGGCATCTGAGAAGGTGCAGAAAATGCAGGCTGTAATTTTACTGCGCTGCGTTGGTGAAAATGCAGTTGGAATCTACCGAATTTTTGAGTTGATCGCTGAACAGAAACAGAATAAAGATGCTCTACTACAACAGTTTGAGACTTATTCTAGACCTGAAACCAACGCAAGTGTAGAAAGACACAAATTGAATTTGCGAGACAGTCTTATTAAAGACAGACTTGTTTGTGGTATTAAAGATAAAAAAGTTAGAGACCGATTACTACAAGAAGGGGATTTGAATTTGGTCAAAGCAGTAAGAATCTTCAAGGCGGAAGAGCTGACCGAAATGCATCTCAAAGAACGTTGGAATTAAAGGAACTTCGAGTGTCTAGAGAAAATCATACATCACAACAGTCGTCAGGAGCATACAGCAAGGGATATCAAGGACGAAACTATAAAATATGAAACTCTCAAGGACAAGGCTACAGAAAAGATTTTCTACAACAAAACAGATCGCATACGTCATTACGGGATGCACAGGCGTCATAGAATATAGCTTCAGGTAATTCAGGGTATCGAGAGCAACAGGCGAATCAAGAAAAATGTTTTTTTCTTTTTGTAGGTATGAGCGACATCCTAGGATAAAATGTCCAGCTAGTGGTAACAGTCTATGAAATTTAAAAAACTAGGTTACTTTTCGAAAGTATGTAGATTAAAGTCAGTGAATGAGTTAAATTTAGATGTCACAGATTCAAATAATCCAAGTTGTGATCGCGAAGATGAGATACATTATATGTTTGATTCATTAGACATAATTCAAAATAATGAAAGTGTTGTCAATAGAGCAGTATGTTAATGTAACAATGAGTGATAACAATAAAACTGTAAAATTTAAAATAGATTCTTGTGCAAAAGTGAATGCCATTTCAGACTATATATTCAATAAATAGAAAGTCAGAGCGAAACTTAGTATGTGTACTCACAAGGTATCTTGTTATCCGGGAAAATTATTGCAGCTTGAGTTTGCCATTGTTAAAACAGCGCTAGAAACCAAGCAGGTTCTGGGATTACCGGATATAGAGATTCTGAATTTGGTAAGATTGATAGACAGAATTGACAACACTAATGGTGACAATTTAGTGTCAGAATATAGTGACTTGTTTAAAGGCGTAGTTCATATCAAAACTCAACCGTACGCAATTAAATTATAGCCAGATGTAGTTCTATGCCGACATGTGACTCTTTAATTAGTGGGACAATCAGAAGAAGAATTAAAAAAGACAACAGAATTAAAAATAACAGCAAGGGTAACAGAACGAAATGAGTTCGTAAATCAGATAGTAATTGTGAACAAACCAAATGGTGACATTTGATTATGTTTGAATCCTCAACAACTAAAGAAATCTATGTTAGAAGAACATTATAAACCTACATTTGACGAGATTACTTGCAGTATAGCAGCCTCAGAGTTTTTCTAAGTTTTGGATGCCCATAAAGGGTTCTGGCAAATTGAACTTATAAAGGAGGCTTCTAAATTAACTACGTTCAGGAGATAGAGATTCTGCAGGCTTCCATATGGACTTGCGATAGCCCCAAAAGTGTATCATAGAATATTTTTAGAATTTTTCGAGGAAATTCCTAATGTCGAACTCTATTGGGAATAGTGGCCGACCATTTCGCTACCTGGTATCAAAAATCATAAGTAGAAAGAGCAGGTATTCTGTTATGAAAGCCCAAGTGAAAAGTATACATAAGCCAGTGAAATGAACATTTCAATTTAATACATTAAAATTTGCACCTCATGTCTACCTAATTATGTAGACAGGAATCTTCTTCTGTTTTAAGGAGTCCAAAAGCCGAATCTTCTGCTCTGTTTTTAACTATTATACCGCTGCACGTGAAAATCCGGAATTTAGTTTTCACCAGTTTCCAAAATCCGGTATAACAAATGAATATACAAAAAACTTGGACCAATTGAAGCAGTCAACAGTATGTGTAATGCTATGCTAAGAACTTATATTCAGATTTTATAAAAGCAGTTTCGAGCAGAATACAGTTATATTTTCATAATAAAAAAATTGAAAAATAATAAAACAATAAATTTAAAAAATAATAGAAAACAATAAAACAAATAGATTCCAGACTTACCTAACCCTGGGTACAACGAGTAGTACTCTTACGAAATGACGCGAGCCATTTATAAATTACTTCAAAAACTTCAAAATCTACAAATATTTGTCAAAAGAAAAAAAGATGCGCCTTGAAATTCTCCACAAGAATCAGTCCTTAAAATTGTAATTCAAGCGATTTATAAAATTGATTTTCAGTACAATGCTTCTCAGGCTGAATCCACCTGTATCCCCTTCTGATCCGGAGAGGTTCAATTGAAGAATAGAGCCTAGAGAATATAATGGTAAAATCAAAAGCAGTCAAATTCAATAAAAAAGAAGAATTATTAACGAAAATACTTGGATCATCAACCAAATCAAATTGATTTTCAACCAAACAGTTGCATTCTGAACCAAAAATAATTAATTTCGAATTTTAGTCCGCGGAAGCTTTCGGTCATAAATGTGTTCTGTACTTTTCATATTTTTGTTTTTTGTTTTATTTATACATCGTTTCACTCTACTTGTATCTCAGGTGACGCGATTGTCTGATTTGTTGTCATGCTTCCGAAATAGATGGGCCGAGGCATTAATGAAAAATTAAAGCCTTGATAACCATAACACGCTGAAGTTTTATTGTAATTACTAGTTACATAAAACATTTTTATCCGAATTTAGGTTGCAAGCATTTTCTTTTCCTTTGTTTCTTCTTTATTATTGGTTTAGAGGAGTTAACTTGACATTAACTACTTTATAATTCAACATGATTGTTCTTTGGGGACCTACTGGAGTCCATACAATTTCTTCACGATCCATCAAGGTGACAATGTTGCTATGCATGACTACTTTTACACGTCTCCTTTTGTGATTAATAAATTTATATATTCCACCAAGAACATTCCAATCTTCCAATATTGCTGAGACGACACCATCGTATGTTGATAATACAATTAGTTCGTTGGTTGGCATAGGAGCATAGACATGATTTCCTGTTAAGATTTTAAGGTTTTCTTTGGCAGGAAAAGTGTATCTTCGAAGTTCGAATATCTGATGTAGATTTCTAAGGGAAATGAGCCGAATAAATTGAAGTTCTTCTAGTCCACATTGACGACCGCCAGGAGAAGGAAGCATTGTAGATAAAGCTATTGACGTAGCAGGATGGGTTAGCCTGGCATGAGGAGACCTGTACCTGGTACGAGAAGGAGACTCGGGAGGAGGATAATTCAGGTCAATCGCAGGTTTATAATTTCTTTTAGAAGAAAGAGGTCTGCCGCGGGGCACGCCAGGAACACGTCCACCATCAGGTAAAATCTTGGTCTCTGAACTTAACTCTGCAAAAAGAAAGAGAGGATTACTTTTTTTAAGTATTGGTAGGTGAGACTGTGGCAAGATCTACTACGGTTTTTTTGATGATGTAGAAATATCTGAGGATATAACCATTTTACGGTTGGAATATTTGGTATTGTATAGGTTGGAAAAGTTTTATAAGTTGGAATAAGTGCAGGAAGAAGTAACAGCTCGTTTTATTGAAAATAGTGATAGATGTTATATGATCTCTTATTCGTTGGCATTTTAGTAGATGCAAAATACATTTTTCAACTATTTTCTTGGACCTTCCCCAATAATAAAGCGTCATTTTTACATGAATGTTGTATATTTTTGACTTGAGCTCAGTTGACTCTTTATAGTTAATGGAATAATATATTTTTTACCGAATGATCAAATTTTCATGGTGTGAGTATTCTAATTGAGGTTGCAAACGTTAAATTTCTTTAATAAAAACACCAAGCTCTCGGTTTCAGTCCAGTGTCGGTGGTTGCCTGCAAATATCCTTGGTCACAAATCGGAGGAATCCAAACGTAAGCAGTCAATGCCGTGAAAATCATTTTTGTTGAATTTTTCTTTGTAGTAAAAAATATTCGTTTAATTTTACCTTGGGTCTTGATAAACGTTATCTGCGAAGAACAGGTTTGACGGAACGTATGTTATCTGTCTTTCGCGCTCCTTAAGAAGCGTGAATGTAAAGTAATTAGAATAAGCGAGACACTCGCATGAGGAAAGCAAATGACTGTTATCCACTTGCGAGTGTCTCGCTTACTCTAATTCCTTTACATTCGCGGTTCTTAAGAAGCGATAAATATAGATAACCTACGTTCCGTTCAACCTGACGAGAAATGTTTGAAAGCCAAACATGTCCCGAAAGTAAAACGTTTTTTAAGCAATTAATGAATAATATCCATTTAATTTGTCGGAATCAGGGGTAGACTAAATATTGAGCGGAACTTTGGAATAAATTTTGACATAACACGTAAAAATAATGTGTCTCCTGCTCACTTACTCTAAACGTTTGCGGAAGTTTGCGGCCTCTGTCCCTCGCTCTCTTAAACTATTGTATCCAAGCAACCTCCAAAACCATATTATGACTTTTGACGATATATTGTTCTGATATTCATAATTTTTAATCTTACTGTCCCAATCAGCTTTGCGAGCTAACTGCTTTCACTTGATCTCCACGTTCAGATTTCTCTTTGAGCGACAAACACTGTATCTTATTTTCCTTTAACATTTTTACGAACCGTAACACAACCGAAATCGAGACACCTCTCTGAATACTGAATACAAACTGACGCATGTGCTGACAGCTGACGCACTTATCCACGGAAAGTATTGCCCACTTCAATCGCTCCGCTTACTGGTGGACCAGCATGATTGGCAACCTTCCCTTCAAATCCGCGTGCTGAGAAACTGCGTGGGCCAGCAGTTCTAGGAAGGCCGAAACCGGGGGGACAGGGGGTTAAACAATTTTCAGTGCTTTTTTCATTTTTCCTAATTCTGAATACCCTTTGTTTAAAATTGACTAACTCTTTATTTGAAATATTATATTAAAAATGATCATGTAACAGTTTTCTAGATTGAAGTGTGAAATCTTAAGAAGGTAACAACTTCTAGTGTAGAAGGGGCGGTTTGAAAAGTAGCCCATTTCCAGTATAAAGTTTACAAATTTCTATTTTTTTTTTAGTTGAAATCGGGGAGATGTTGCAAATATCGAATTTTCCACTCAAATGAGAAAAGTTGATTATTAAAAAATCTTCTATATTAAAGAAGAAAAACTTAAATATTACATAATCTTTATACTTTCTTCATCTTGAAGGTGAAATAATTAAATACAACGAGTATTCTCAAATAAGGGATAAACATTTTAAGTGAAAAAGTGTTCGACTTGAGAAGCAAAAATTAAAAAGTAGACATCTTTTATTGAAAAGAGTGCCCATTTAAATTTTGACACGTCAACGATTTTGGCCGGAATTAAACGATTAAACCCGGAATTTAAATTATAGATATTATATTTACCAATAGGATCAGGGCAAGTCGCTAAGATGAAATACACAATGCCAATCAATGTGCACATTTTTCAAAAATGAAGGAATTCAGATTAAAGAATGTTGATAAGTGTCTAACTAATGAACATTGCTAAAAATGTTTCACTTTATATAAGTTCAGTCGCTATCTAATTTGTCCTTCTCCTACATTATTGAGATTTATGGTGAAAGTGAATGGAAAATTTTCCATTGGTGCTGGCATACGGTTCGAATCATGTTCGAACGAGAGACGCTTTCATTTAGTCACGTAAGCCAGTGACGCTTCCTCCCGCCTCTATCTCTCGCTCCTACATAGGGTGCTCAACGCCAAGCATTTTCGCATGAAAACCTTTCCAGCATTTATTAATATAAAAATTGTGGAAACAATCTTGCGTCAATGATATAATATTATTTAATTTTACACGTCGGGTAATTATTTTTTTTTCATAATTATTGTTAACGAGTAATTATTGGACTTTCTGTAATTTTGTATATTTTTGAAGTCCGTCAACGCAAGATTAGAATAGGTATTATTAGGATTATTGTCTACAAATATGGCGCAAAAATGTTAATATTTAATATTTTTAAAATGTTATTAAGCATTTGAGAGTAACACGTAAATGGCGCGAGGCGCGCGAGCTTGACGGAAGGCAGCACGGAGAACGGTTTCCCCACCGCTCCGTTGCAACTCCAGTTTCAGGAGTCTCGGCCTATGAGAGGGCCAGCAGCCGCTCCCTTCCTCACTCGAGCTATCGCCCCTCCCGTCCATAAAAGCCAGTGTAAGAGCTGTTCTCGGCACTTGGCTTCTGCGCTTCCCTCCGGTGACTTGACTGCACGGTGCTCGCAAGAGCTCCCTAATCAACGCTTCTCCGGACCCACGGGACTTCTTCCGCTTTAGCCAATTAGAGCTCAAAAATAATGCGCAGCCTTTTTCTTTGCTACACCTTCGAAATATTCTCCAAAACTCTCCTACTTTCCACGGTTCGCTCTCCGTAGCTCCGTGCACTCTTCCTCTTTCCTTCGAATGTTCTGCCTTCGAGGCTCCGTACACAACTCTCTCTCTATTTTCTTTTCCACAGTACGCTCTCTGAAGCTCAGTACACTCGTTTCTTCGTATGGTCTGCCCTCGAGGCTTCATACGAAAAACTTTACTCTCTCTCTCCTGCTCAGTACCTCTATCCATATCCTGCCTTCCAGCCGTATGACTGGGAGGAGAACCCGTCGCTTCCGCCACAGCAAGGGCACCCGGAATCGCCGTCTCCGGGCTGCCCTCCGCAACCTGACTCCTTCCAACCTGGCTGCTCCTGCTCCTCATCCTCCTCCTCCGGCGGCCACCTCTTCCTTCTCTTCCTCTCACCAAGTCCTCCTGGTGAGTTCAACCAGGGGCCTCTCTCCCAGATCCCGGGTGAAATTCGCCCCGATCACCTCTGGTCCTTCCTTCTTGTCGTCGGGCCGCTTGGATTTATCCAAACGTTACGACGACCTGGAGTCCATCCGGAATAGGAAAGTCGAAGCCACCCCTCTGAAAAGCATCTCCGAGAAACCCTTCGACTTTTTCGTCACGGTCACCCCGGAAGGTCCCTTGCCCTCGACCCACTCCCACCTCCTTGTACAAACCTCGGTTTCCACGGGCTGGAACGGTGGCCCACCAGTTCAAAAACACTGTCCGTCAGTGCCCCTCGTCATGGCCCCCCGGACTAACAACACAGAACCTGACTAGCGCCCGGTCAGAGATTCCCAGAGTCAAGGTCTCCGGCAAGGAGGAACGTCAGGCTGACAGATCCAGTCCCGCATCGCCTCTGCGTCTATCAGCCTGTAACAGCAACGCCTATCCCGGATCTCCCCAGCGCCGGACTAGCGCCCTATCTGAAGGAGGAAAGGCCATCTCACTTCCCTCTCTTCCCTGTGAATAAGTCGGGTACACATACCCCCAAAACCTGACTTATATCAAGTATAATATCTTTTCAAACTGGTTAAGAGATACGTCCTCTGGAACTTTTTGAACCGCAATAACTCGTTTTGCTGCACTGGGCGTAAGCGTGCAGATTTTGTTATTTGCCTATGAAGAAGACTGATGATGTATTGACGAAAAAATAAATCCTCGAGAACCATAACACATTGACGTTTCAATGTAATAAGTTACGTAACAAATTTCGATCCTATTTCGGGTCACATATAACTGATTTTAATTTTACTTTTCTTTGAATGAATCATTGGCGTAAAGAAATTTTGTTTACATGAGTGCTTAGATGCTCTATTCTAAAATGGAACATGCTTAAGCTGCGAGCACCTATTGGAGTTTTCCGGACTTATTTTTCTGTCAATGGGGTAACTGTATTGCTTGCCATGTTTAATTTCGTCCGTCTTCTACTGCGACTACGAGCATGATATGTATACAATTCAACAAGAACATTAGGAATCATTAATATTGCAACGATGTCTCTATCAAATGTTGATAATACAATGCGTTCTTCGGTTGGCATAAGCCCATAGAGATGACTTCATATGATGATTTCAAGTAGTTCATTTACCGCAAAAGTGTGTGAACCTGAGTCGTCGAAGTCCGCATTCATATCCCGTCAGGAGAAGGAAGCCTTGCAGGAGAAACTCTAGACCTGGCACAAATAGAAAGCTCCGCAGGCGTAAGTGATGTATAAAGTAAACAATTTCTTTTAGAAGAAGAATAGGAGGAAGGGGAAGGGGGAGAGGGAGAGGGAGAGAGAGTGGGAGAGGGAGAGGGAGAGGGAGAGGGAGAGGGAGAATTTTATCTAGATTGTTGAACTTTCAAGCTTTAAGGTTTGATTTTGAACCCAAAAGCCCGAATTTTCAACAAAAATGTTAATTTTCAGCAAAACAGTTGCATTTTTAACCAAACAATAGGAAATTTAAAACCAAGAAGATTAGATTTTTACCAAAATAGTTGAAATTTCAACCCCGAAATATGAATTTTAAATCTCTCTAGCAATCACCTCAGGCGAAGAGCTTTACAAAGTCATCATGTTTTATAGACCATACAAAAATATGCAAACTGACTGATAATTCCAAGTAAGATAGACTTTTAATCTAAGATTCTGTACTCTAATCACATCCACTAAATGAAGCTCTCCACGCGGGCCCATTAGTATCCAAATAATCAAGCCTAAATATCATTTTATTTGATATTCAAAGAAATTTGTAAATTTTCAATTGCGTCCTCTTGACCCAAATACTTTTTTTTATTCATAAAGCAATTAAAAAAACAATGGCGCATTCAACATTAGAGTGACACTAGAAGTGTTGCACGTGTGATGCGTAGAAGCTCATCCTTCCAAGCGCATGCGCATTATTCGAAATGTCAAATTAGTCTTTTCATAGGCGGCATATATAAAAGAGCGCTCTAGCCTGTGACCTATATTTCACGCTTGCATCGCTATATTAGACCCCCAGGGACGTTAAATTCGTGTTTCCCGCGACACCCACCTGCTACAAATTAACACAAATCTAGAGACACTTTTACTCTCAAAACAAATTTATTATCATATCTTCCTAGTAAATTGACACGAACATAAAACAAGCTTTTATCAGGAAATACAGTATACAATTTCGAATAACTATTTTTTTAAATTTACTTGTTTATTTGTTTTTAGGGATATATAAATATAGTCTTCCTGAAATTCTTGGAAAAATTCCAGAAGATTTTTGAAGATGACAGATATTTCAAATCAAACCTGCAACGAAAAAGTTACTTTTTATAACACATGCACAAAAAGTCCCTTTTTCCGTACTGAAAAATATGCCAAAAGTGACACTTTTTAGTAAGGTATGAAAAAAAGTACTGCGCATGCGTGAATAAACCATAGATGACACAAGTTAGATTTTTCGCATGCTTTTCTAACACGAATTACGGTATTGTTTGTATCACCGTATTACGGTATTATTGTCGTAACAATTTGAGCAAATAACTCTTTGCGATTGAAGAAGAAAAAAATCTCTTCATAAATAAATATTCCTAATTATTATGTGTACTATTAATATTCTTCAATTTATTTGTAATACATTTCGAAAGTATTTTTTGGTCGGAAAAAGGTTTAAATTATTTTTTTCTTTGCATATGTGTATGTCAGATCTTAAAAGATATTAAAAATTATTTCTTTTTTTACTTATAGATATGTGAAACATCAAAAGTATTTTTTTTACTGGCGAAAAAGCGGACATCCATGAAGATTGTGAAGTTGACATCACAACCTTCATCGAAAGTCCGCTTTTCCGCACTTGTATCACAATGTACTATTAAAACACCGAAAGAAATCTTATGAAATTCTACGTTAAATGAACCCAATTGGAAGTTTTTTGGCCTTCTAGGTATTGTATAATCACGTAAGAAAGATGAAAAAAGCAAGGTTGAAGTACGAAATTCCTTGAAAATCGGAATTTTATTTTCGTCTACCTCGCGTGATAATTCAAAACCTCATAGGTCAAATTACTTGAGCTAGGGCTAATTTGATGCAGAATTCAATAAGCTTTTCAACTGCTTCTCATAAATATTTTTATCTATATTCTGGACCATGCTATCATTTTTCAAAGTCAAGGCTAATTTTTGATAGGTCACCCGGGTAGTAGTGCGATACTATCCGTGGTTATTATGCGACATCTCGTGATTACAACTATTTAGGGAAAGAATTTTTAATAACTAAAAAAAAAATATTCTCCAGATGAATAGTATCGGACCACAAATAGAATGACCTATTAAAAATTATCCTTGACTTTGGGAAATGACAACGACCTCCATAATGTGGATAAAAATGCTTTACAAAAACTGTTAGAGAACTTATTAAATTCTACGTTAAATGAACCCAAGTGGAAGTTTTTTGGCCTTCTAGGTATTGTATAATCACGTGAGAAAGATAAAAAAAAGTAAGCTTGAAGTACAAAATTTCTTGAAAATCTAAATTTTATTTTCATCTTCCTCGCGTGATAATTCAAAACCTCACAGGTTAAATTACTCGAGCTAGGGCTAATTTAATGCAGAATTCAATTAGCTTTCCAACTGTTTTTCATAAATATTTTTATCCATATTCTGGACCCTGCTATCATCTTTCAAAGTCAAGGCTAATTTTTGATAGGTCACCCGGATAGCAGTGCGATATTATCTGTGAGTAGCGTATGCGACATCTCGTGACTAAAACTTTTTAGGAAAAGAATTTTCACTAATTTAAGAAAATGATAAATCACATGGTATTTTTGCATCATAATTTGTTTTTCGAATCAAAATAAAGGCTTCGGTAATCGAAAATGAGAATGCGAATAATCTTCGAAATGGACGTGAATCACGACTGTCGGTATTTAGAGCGATGGATTATACATCGTAATTTTAGGTGGTAATTTATGATTTTATGCGATCTTGGAATCATCCATGCAGACGATAACAACAGCGACATAAAATTTTTGACGCCACCTTCGGCGAGGTATTTATTTTAAACTGTTTTAACGTTTTAGCGCACCCAGCAGAAGTTAAAATTCGCTTCTGCGATCCGAAACATCCAGAAACTGCAAGAAGGGAAACGACCAAGATTTTTTGCTCAGCAGTGAAAGTCTTTTTAAGGCTATTTAATTAGGAGCAAAGATTTATTACGTTTTCGAAAATCAAGCAATATTTCTTTTCCGATTAGGTAAACCATATTTAGTTTGAAACCGGACAAAATTGTTTAAAATTGGAACATTCAAAATTAAGCAATTTCAAATTCAAAAGATTTATATAAATGTTTAAGGCATTGGCTTACTGAATTTTATGGATATTTAATATATTTATATATTAGCTGGTCTACATAAAACAAAACTTTATATTAAATTTACGAAATAGTTAAATTTTTAAACAAAAAAATTGAACTTGAAACACTTTAACCAAGTACTCTAATCTTTCAAGCCAAAAAGACGAATTTTTAACAAAACATTTGAATTTTTGGAAAATTATTTTTTATTCCAATCGATGAATTTTTAACCTGCAAAGATGAATTTTCAACCAAATAGTTGAATTAAAAAAAAAACACAAACAGATGCACTTATAACCAAACAGTTAAACTTTCCAGCGAAAGGGACAAATTTTCAACAAAATAGGTGAATTTTTAACCCAATAATTAAGTTTTCAAGCTACAATGATGAATTTTGAACCAATTATTGGTCGAATTTTTGAACAAAAAAGATTGAACTTCAATCAAAAGTAGATGAATTTTAAACAAATTAGTTGAATTTTCAAAAGAACGTGACTTTTCAATAAAATCGATGATTTTTCAACCTATAACGATGAATTTTAATCCAAAGTTGATTAAAAAAAATTATTATCAAACTAATCGTTGCATTTATAACAAAATAGTTGAATGTTCAAGGAAAAGGGACGAATTTTGAACTAAATAATTGAATTTTTAACCAAGTAGCCTAATCTTCAAACCAAAAACAAGATTTTTTTAGAAGACAATTGAATTTTCAACCAAGAAAGATGAATTTTCAATCAGGACGGACGAATTTTTTATTAAAAATGACGAATTTTTACCAAAATAGTTGAATTTTCTTAAAAAAATTACTTTTTTTACCCAATCGTTGAATTTTCAACCAAAAAAGATCAATTTTCAGCCAAACAGTTGAATTTTAAAGAAATGATCAACCAAGCAGTTCTAATGACGACCAAACAGTTAAACTTCCAAACAAAAAAGACAAATTTTCAACGAAACAGTTAAATTTTCGACCAAAAAAGATTGCTCATTAACAAAATAGTTGATTTTTTAAAAAGGTAATTAAATTTTCAACTAAATTGATTAATCTTAAAAAAAAATAATTTTTAAAAAACAATTTCAATTTTCAACCAAGTTGTCAACCAAATTGTGGAATTTTTATGTCAAAAAGTCGAATTTTCTACAAAACAGATGAATTTTCAATCCAAAAGTTAATTTTCTACTAAAAATAGTTATATTTTCTACCAAACTAATAGAATTTTTAACCTAAAAGACGAATTTTCAATAAAACAGTTGAAGTTTTAAGCTAAAAAGACGAATTTTCTACAAAAGTTTTAAATTTTTGAACTGAAAATAAGAATTTACAAGAAAGAAGTTAATTTTGAATTAAATAGTTGAATTTGAATCTAAAAACGATTATTTTCAAACAAAAATTCATTTCAAGCTTAAACTCTTATTTTACATTTATTTTTTATATGTTATTCAAATTTTTGATAATGCGCAGTTTTTCTTCGATTCTGAAGCACTGCTAATTATCGTGGTTTCACTGTACTTAACTGAACCTTTAAAAAAATTGACGAAAAAAAATAATTTTCAACAAAAGAGTTAAATTTTCAACCAAAGAGATGGATCTTCAACTAATTAAATTAAATTTTCAATAAAGTAGTTCAACTTTCAACCGAGTTGTTGAATCTTCAATCAAGAAGATTGATTTTCTTCCAAAAAGACGAATTAACAATAAAATATATAAATTTTCAAGCAAATAGTTTAATTTTCAACTAAAAGCGCTCAATTTTCAACAAAAAATGGAATTGTTAAATTTTCAGTTGAAAAGAATTATTTCCAAACGAAAAGAAAACGAATTTTATATAAAATAGTCAAATTTTAAACCAATACAATGAATTTTTGATAGATTTGTTCACCTTTCAACCGTGTAGTCGAATTTAAACAAAAAGATCATGAATTTTGAATAACAAATTTAATTAAATTAAAAAAATTAAATTTCAAGCAAAAAAAAACGAATTTTCAACAAAGTAGTAAAATCCTAAATCAATAAAATGAATATATAACAAAAACTTTCAAACATGTAGTTGAATTTTTAACGCAAACTGCTGAATTTTCAATGCAAAATTAATTAGTTGAATTTTGAACTAAAAACGATCAGTTTTCAGCTAAAAATGAACTAGTTAAATTTTCAATTTAAAAAATTAATTTTGATTTAAAAAAATCGTGGCAACAGGTACTGAAATTTCATCAGAAATAGCTGATTTTTTTCGGTATGAATAGAGCTGGAAACGGGCTCTTTGTACTGAAATTTCAGTACAAATAGCCAGATTTTTTCGGCACGTATGGACACTTAAAAAACGAAATTTCAGTAAAAGAAATTAATTTTCAACAAAATATTCAAGTCTTCAACCAAATAGATTTTTTAACCAAAAGAGATGCATTCTGAACCAAAAATATGAGAGTAGTCATTTTAATCAAAAAAAATTAACTTTCAAAGAAAAATAGTTGGATTTTCAAATTCGGTTGTAATAAACTCAGTTCACATTTAATCGAAAAAACGAGAAAAAAGCGAAGGTTTTTGAAGCAAAGTGTCTCGTCGTTCCGAAATTCGGGATGAGTAGTCAAATATTTTTCACAAGCTTGGCTAGTCCGTTTCCTTTTAAAACTCCCCCATTTTTTCGGGACGACTAGACACAGCCTTTTTAAAAGCAGGTGAAAATGAATTCTTAAAAAAAGAGAAACAGACGGGAATATAGGAAAGCGTGTTAAGTCTGTATTGAGATGCTTTATTTGTAAAATAAAGTGACTAATTTTCATTTTTTTGAAGCATTTCAGAAAGTTTTTTTTTATATTTATATTTAATGCGTTTTTGGCTTTATTCAATTACAAGGCCGTTGAAGTTTGATTACTGGATCAACTAGTGCCAAGTACTTAGGATTTCGGTTGAAAGCCGAATTTTTCTTACAGCTTACAACATATTATATATATATATATATATATTAAATAAAGAGGTTATAAAATGTGATATACTATCTTGTACTAACATGGCTTACCATTTAAAATTCCATATTTTGTTAAAATTTATTATATTTTTCAATCTCAATGCTATTAAAGATAAGAGTAGGGCCCGTGATAGTAAAAGATTAATGTTGTGATTATAAGAAATAATACCTTAAGTGCGCAGTTAGTATAAACTACGGAATGATGGTTAATCCATACACGCATTTAAGGAACGGTATATTTGATTTTTTTCTTATTGATGTGTATTTAAAACGAGATTTTCACTTTTTTACTCTGTTAGATCATTTTAAAATCAGCCTAAACGAGATTCAAAGTAGATGCACGTAAGTGAAAATTTTAATAACTGATGTCAATGCAAGAGTGGGATGCAAGCTATTTGGCAGATAAATGATCTAATCACCTTAAGGAAAATTGGGTACCTGTACATTTTCTTCAGAATGTTAAAATATTTCTTGAAATAAAGTGCAGACCATAGAGTGGGTTCACCTTTAAATAAACAAGAATGCATGTATAATAATTTTGAATATTAGCCAAAGAAAATTCTTGAAGATCGTTGCTCACTGACGAACTGGTCTTATCATCACTCACATCAGTCAGTCACTCATGTCTGGCTTATAGCAGTGTAATTTTTTATTTTATTCTCAATTTCTCATGCAAAAACTTGTTTGCATGTTTTGATTACTGTTGAACTCTTTTCGTTGGAACTTGAAGACTTGAGTCGTTGGACCAGCTTGTTAAGATTTAAGATCGTGCTGCACCCACGTCAGCATGAGGAAGTTAAGAATTTATTTTTGTCAGAGTTATCCGGACCATATGCCTCACCCACTCGCTGCAACTGGTCCGGTCACTTTTTTCCCAGAGCGACCCGAAATTTCTAAAAGAAACTCACCTTTCGATATAAAAATAATCCTGGTCCAGCAACACATTATCACCTTTTAAGTATTGTTTGTTATTTATATACTAATCATTAAGGATGCCCAATTTTTAGATACAGTGCCGATGAATAGTATCGGACTACTAATAGGATGACCTATTGAAAGTTAGCATTCACTTTGGAAAGTGATAGCTCCATCCAATAAAAGGATAATAATGTTTTCGAAAAACCGTTAGGAAGCTTATTAAATTCTGTGTTGAATAAACCCTAGTTGAAGTATTCTGGCCTTATAGGTATTGAATAATCACGTGAGAAAGACGAAAAAATGATAAGTTGAAGTACAAAATTCTTTAATACTCGGAATTTGTTTTGAATTCCTTACGATATTATTCAATGTCTGTCAGGACTAAATTATTTAAACTACGGTACATTCTACGTAGAATTCAATAAGCTTTTCAGCAAAAAATATTTTTATCTGTTTACTAGACAGCTCTATCGCCTTTCAAAGTCAAGACTAATTTGTAATGGGTCACCCAGTTGGTGGCCCGACACTATCCGTCGGAAGCGTACCTTAGATTAGTCGATAGTAGCATATGTTCATTTTAAAAAGTAGGAGCTAAATATGGTCCTGTAATTTTTGAAATATTAGAGCATGTGAAATCTTTTTGAATTTTTTTAAATATCCTAAAAGCTTAACTATCCGTCAAAATCCTTTAAGTTACTTTTAAACAGGGACTCGTCCGAAACCTTCATTACGTTACGTTACGTTACGTTATCCAAAAAGTACCGAATCTTTTGTTTCCTTTTTGTTACGTTTCGACAGATTGGAACAAAATTAAAAACGAAATTGTTATGTCATATTTTACCCATCTGTCATTTAATATATGCATAAGATGCACAAGGATACGAAAAAACTATTTTTTATAATTACGCGTAATAGAAAAATTTCGTTACAATTTCGGTATTTTTAATAACGAGACCTGAATCGAGTGATTATAGTTACGTTTTGTTAGTATAGAAACAGAACAAAAATCGCAAAAGTATTTTGTTTCGATCGGGTCCCTGCTTTCAAAGCTCAAAATCTGTTGAGATCCTCTGATAATTCCTGAAAAACTCGTCAATCTTTTTATTATACCATTAAGTTATTTCCCTTTCCGGGTAAGCGTGACTCACTTGGCGAGGAAGGGAGTAATGTGAGAAAGGGGGTATAGATTTTTGGATTGATCTGAAATTTCCATGTTATTTATTTAAATAATGCGTTCGTTCCGCAAAACTGATCCGACCCAGGTTGCTGATGAATCTCTCTAGCGATCATCGCAAGTGAAGAGCCTCACAAAGTCATCATGTGAAGCTCCCCACTCGGGCCCATTAGTATTCAAGGTAATTCGTTTCAGGCGGCATTCACTTCACTGACAATCTTTTTATAAACTATTTGTTGCCACACTTTTCTGTTCTGGCATACCTCTCTAGCTTCCTTCACGTCCATGCATTTTTTCATGCAAGCTCTTGTATTTCTGTGGCTTCTTATGTCACTTCGAATTAGGGTCTCATTTACACATTCTAACCATTCTTTTCGCGGTCTACCTCTGGGCACACTGCCATTCACTTTACCTTGATACACTTGTTTCGTTAGTCTTTCATCTTTCATTCTCTCGAAATGCCCAAAAGATCTCAAAAAACTTCTTTCACGTATGTCAACTAGTGTCTCCTCTACACCACATTCTTTGAGGATTATCTCATTACTCACTTTGTCCATCAGTGCTTCACCGCATATCATGCGCAGGAATTTCATGTTAATCGCGTTAATTTGAATCTCCTTTTCTTGTGAGGTCCAGGTTTCGCTACCGTGAAGCACAGTCTGTATAAATATAGAATTATGTATTGCCCTTTTAGCTTTACTTGATATATTTTTACTTCTGATAATGAGTCCTGCTTTACCGATAACCTTCTTACCCTCGTGTATACGCCTATCTGCACATTGCTTTCTCACTTTTTCCTTCAAACACTATTACCTTTGTTTTATTTACAGTAATTTTGAGGCCCATGTTCTTCATGCTTGTATTTAGTTTGTTCAACATTCTTTGCAAGTCTTCGATTGACTCTGCCATAACAACCTTATCATCTGCGAGCGCTAACCCACGTACCCTCACTGTCTCTAGGTAAACACCTTCTTCATCGAAGAGGACACTTTTCCATGAATATAATAAATAGCCACGAGAACATAACGCAATCTTGTATAACACCTAGCATAATATCGAACCAGTTACTCAGTTTCCCATTAACCCTTACACTCGCTTTGCTACCAACATGTACTGTTTTTATTGCTTTTTGGAGCCATACATTTATCCCATACTCTTTCAGGACTTCCCAAAGTTTACTTCTATCCACCTTGTCAAACGCTTTTTCTAGGTCAACAAATGCACAGAAAGTTTTTTCCTTACTCTCAAACTTTTTTCTGTGATCTGCCTTAAGCTAAATATTTGATCCGCACATGATCTTCCTAGCATAAATCCACTTTGGAATTTCCATATCTTTTCTTCTGATATTTTCATTACCCTACGAATAAATATTTTTCAATATATTTTACTTACGTTACCTAATAAGCTGATATCTCTGTAATTATTTCAGTTACTTTTATCTCCTTTTCTTTTATATATTGGCACGATCACCGCCTTTTTCCAGTTATCTGGAACTTCTCCCATCTCGATACATAAATTTATCAATCTTCACAACCTTTGAGGTATGTATTCGCCACCATATTTAAGCATTTCAGCGTTAATACTGTCTACACCAGCAGCCTTACAATTTGTTAAGTTCTTAATTATATCCCTAACCTCAGTGACGCAGATTCTCTTAATTGAGTTTTCTATCGCATTGTGTTCTATATCGCAGTTGTGGTGCTCTATTGCTTCATCTTCCAATAATTCCTTAACAGATTCTCCCAAAGCGTCTAGCATCCCGTCTGTATCATATAGCATTTCACTCTTGCTATTTCTCATGCTGACTAACTTTGTACTTTTACCTCCCTTCATAATGATCGACGTCCATTTATGATACAGTTTACTCTATTGTTAAAAACTCATCTTTTTGAATTCATTCAACAGGTTGAAAATTTGTTTTGCTTTAAAATTAATTTTTGAAACTAAAAATTTAAAAAATTCTATTTTTGGTTTAAAAACATTTTTTTTATACGCAAATTCAACTGTTTGGTTTAAAATTCATTGTTCTTGATTGAAACTTCATCTATTTGGTAGACGCTTCAACTATCTCCTCAAAAATTCGTCTTTTGTTAGAAAATTGATCATCTTTTTTGGTAGAAAATTCAACTATTTTGTTAAAATTTCGTCCTTTCGCATTGAAAATTCATATTTCATGGTAGAAAAGTCACTTTCTGGATTAAAAATTTGACTTGAAATTTTTGCTTCAAAGTTCAACCATTTGATTGTTACTGCAACTTTTTGGTGAAAAATTAATTTTGTTATTGTTGAAAATTCGATTTTTTGCATTTTAAAAATTCCTCTATTTTATCAGAAAATCATTTTTGACTGAAAATTGGAATATTTTTCCGAAAATTCAATATATTTCGACTTGCAATCTTAGGAATTAAAAGTGTTCCATATTGAATTCAATATGCGCTATTTACATTAATTTTATTCAAACGAAATGACGCCCCTATGATTCCCCTATTTTTATGAAAAATCACCCTATATGCCCGGTTTTGAGAGAATTTTGGTCTGCATTACTTTTCAGGGGGGGGGGATAAGACAGGACTATGGTCGTCAACGAGGGGGCCAGGGGATCAAAAATGGCACAAAATTGGTAACGTAGTTTAAGAACGACTTCTTACTGATGTGAGTTATAAGAGTCTAAAGTTAGCAGAAACTTTCACTTAACATTATAATATCAGTAAAAATTAATCGTTCCTTGCTATTAATAAACGTGATCTGATCGCAATGCGTTTCATCAAATTTAAGTAGTTCTAAAAATCCAAAGCAGCGAAGGTTACTTGTAGGAATATCTGTCGAAGGATAAGTGGCAGAATTATGTGTGTAAGTGAGTTTAGTATGTGATGTGATGATAATAATATGTTTTCTGGATCATGATTTTTCACGATACGCACCATCGATCAAGTCGCTTATTTTGCCTGGTTATTGGCGCATGTGCATAAAGTCTAAGCGAGCAAGGATATTAATAACGTGCCTAGAGGAGAGAGAGAAAAAAAAAATGATTCGCTTTGCCATATGGTCAACCTAAATTCTAAGCTTCATCTTAAACGGCGTAATCAGGAAAACCTGCATAAATTTACTGTCATAGAAAAGCATTCAAGAGGGGTGGATTACTCCCGATTATGTCGGATTACCCTGGATTATCTCTATATAGAGAATTACTATGTATTACCTAAGATTACGCCAGATTTTATAGGATTATTTTGGATTACATAAAATGATGGTGGATTATTTCGTCTACTCACACGATTTTCAAACAACAAGGATTTCCGTTTTAACAAAATTGTTGAATTTTTAATAAATTAAATAAACTTTTAACCAAATAGTTTAATTTTTAACCACATACATTATTTTCAACCTAGAAGATTCATTTTCTACTGAAAAGACAAATTTTGAACACAATACATGAATTTTTTAACTAAAAAGCTCTATTTTCAGCCAAATAGTTGATTTATTGACTAAAAATGATGAAATTTTCACAAAGAATGGCATATTTACATTTTCAATTTAAAAACTAAACTTTTTACAACAAAAATTTTTTTAACAAAGTATAGTTCAATTTTCAACCTTAGAGATGAGTTTTCAATTAAAATGATGAATCTTAAACTGGAATAGTTATATTTCTAGTTGAAAATTAATTTTAAACCAAACAATTATGATTTTCAACAAAATAGTTGAATTTTCAACCAAAGAGATGAATTTTGAACTAAAATGATGCATCTCCAGCCAAAAAATGAATTTTTAACACAGTATATCAAGTTTTAACCAAATAGTTAAATTTTTAAAGAAGAAGATGAATTTTCTCCCAGAAAGGATAAATTAAACAAAAAATACATGGATTATGAAAAAAAATTTTAATTAATTTTCAACCAAAATGAATTATTATATTATTATTAAATTTTACCAAACAGTTGAATTTTTCACTAAGAAATATAAATTTAAAATAAAAAGGGAACTGTTCAATTTTAAGTTAAAATCACGAGTATTCAGTCAAAAAGATGAATTTTCAAGCGAGAAGATTAATTTTCTACCATAACAGAAAAATTGTTAACAAAATACATGAATTTTTAATCAAATAGTAGAATTTTAAAATAAAGACGATACATTTACAATCCAAAGTGAAATAGTTCAATTTTGGTTAAAAAAAAATGATTTTGAAATAAAAAAAAATGAATCATCAACAAAATAGTTAAATGATATAGCCGGGTAAGCATGCAAAAAATGCCCCCAAAGGAATAAAGTGTTGAGACAGCCATTTGAAAGCATAAGGTCCTACAAAATTTTTCCCAAAATTTCAAACCGTTAGTCGCCATATTGGATGAGTTAAGGGGTCGGGGGTAAGGTCCACTTTCGTTTTTATTTTTTTCCTCTGTTTCTACTGGTAGGAAAAATCTGAAAAAATTCACAGGACTTTTTTTAATTATTCTCAACGCGCACAATTTTTTCCAAAAAATTTTGGCTGGAAATTCAAACTCGACAAAATTTTCAAAATTTGTTAGTCACAAAAGCAAAATATGTTACTGTGATAAATGATGAAAGTGACGAGGATAAAATTTTCAATCAATATGAAACTAAATCAGATAAATAAATAAAACTTCCAAAAAATTTCAAGAATGATAGTACCACAAATAATCATTTTATATTTTCTGTTCTGATGTATATATAACTATGTATACATAATGTATCTACTAATGTGCAAATACACTTATATAATTGTATTATATGAATATATTCAGGTATCAATGGTCGTCAGGAATTAGAATATGTGAAAATTACAATTTTTAGTTTTTTAAACTAAGATCCCCCAAATTTAAAAACCTGGAAGAAATTCAAAATTATAGCTCTTTGGGTGATTATTCTGTGGTAAAAAAACTAAGATGACACTTGACTTTTATGACACAAAAAAAAATCAAAAGAAATTTTTTTTCCAGTTCGAATTTCCCGCCAGAAATGTTTCGAAAAAATCACGCACGTTGAGAATAATTGAAAGAAGTCCTGTGAATTTTTTCGCATTTTTTCTACTGCTAGAAACAGAGAGAAAAAAAAACCAAAATGGACGTTCCCCCCCCCCCCAAGTCATCCAATATGGCGGCTAACGGTTTGAAATTTTGGGATAATTTTTTTTTTGATTGTATGCTTCCAAATGGCTGACTCAACATTAGATTCCCTTTGGGGGCATTTTTTGCATGCTTACCCGGCTATACCGTTTTTACCAAAATGTTTCAATTTTCAACCAAAAGGGTGAATTTTCATTCCAGAAGTTTAATTTTTAACGAAAAAAGATGCATCTTCAACGAAATACATAAATTTTTCAACAAGTGGTTGATTTTTTACCAAAATAGGTCCATTTTCGACCACAAAGATGTATTTTCAAGCAAGAATTTTAATTTTCTACAAAAAAAGGAACTTGAAAAAAAAAGTTTTCAACTAAGAAGGATAAATTTTTATCAAAAATATTTTGAGTTAAAAAAAAATCTTAATCAAAAATGAATCAAAGTTAAAAAAAATAGTTCAATTTTGAACCAAACCCTTTTTTACTAAAATCAAAAATCTTTAACCAGAAAAATATATTTTTATTAAAATTAAAGTAGGGTAATTTTCAACTAAATTGTTAAATTCTCAATTGAAAAAGATTAATTTTCAACCAAAAATGGAATAGATATATATTTTCAGGTAAAAAATTACTTTTCAACCAAAAAAAAAGTTCAGTAATATAGTTAAATTTGCAATCAAAATAAGGAATTATATACCAAAATAGTTGAATTTATATCCCAAAAAGATACATTTTCTACAAAACAATTTAAATGTAACGAAAAAATGAGTTTTTAACAAAATTATTGAATTTATTGCAAAGCGGATTAATTTTGACCAAATAGTTGAATTGTCAATCAACAACATGAACTTCCAACTAAAAAGACCAATTTTTAAAGAGAACTATATTTTAAAATAATGACAAATTTGCAACATAATATTTGAAAACTATTTAGATGACCTATGTAAATTACTCGAAAATACTGGGATTACTCTGGATTACAAATTAATTACTTGAATTACCTGAACTATTTCGAATTACCTGGATTACAAGTAGATTACCGTGAATTATACGTGAATTACTCTGAATTAAAATGGATTACTTGTATTACTTGAATTACTTTAAATTATTTGGATTTAAAGTGGATTACTATGGATTTCCGCGGATTACAAGTGGATTTTTCTAGATTAGAACTGGATTACTCTGGATTACAAGTAGATTACTCTGGACTGCAAGTGGGATAATTACTGCGGATTATTATCATTACCCCGGATTACTACAATTACTCTTGGTTACTTCTTGTTACGCCACACTTCTAACCTAACCCAACAATTTTTCCTCAATTTTTGTATCATATTTTAACATTTATTTACAAACTAATCTCCTTGTTAAAGTAATATTTTTATTAAAACATTGACGGCACAAAATAAGAAACAGCATTACAAAACTTACCTTAAAGAAAGTGGCACAAAAAGTTAAAATTCCTTTATATAAAATTACCTTCAAAGAATATAAGAAAAGGTGTATTTTTGATTAAAAAGTAATAAAACTACTTTCTCATTGAAAAGTAATCTTTATTTTGTACAATTATTATAAATTTATAAACTAGGACATTCTTATACGAATATGTGAGAGCCCTAGCAATTTTTTGCTAAGTATTGTCATCATTTGGAAAAGCGTTACAAGCAATGTGTGGCCCATGTCAGTTTACCCGATCAGGGCCACACCAGAACCAGGGCAAACTGGTCAGAACCCTACTAGGTCCACACCAAGTTTTCTGCACGGGAACCTGAAACAGAAAGAAGATTATTAATTACACTATGTTACAAAAAGAACTCAACTTACTTTTTACGAGACATAGTGCTAGTACACTTTGTAGTTATGGTGGAACTAAAAAAAAGTGTACGAAATTTCACATACATTTCTCTTTCGATTAATTTTTTTTTGCTTTGAAAGGAGAACAATAAACTTTTTTAATCATGTATTGTTCATTTTATTACGGTGAAACCCACGAAGTTACAAACACTCTTTGTAAACAAAATTAAAGTTATTGAATTCAGTATAAAAGGCTTAATTCTCTAAGATTTCAAATCGAAATATATTGCATTTTCAACAAAATAGTTGAATTTTTAATTTTAAACCCGAAAAAGATGAATTTTTAATTAAAAAATAATTTACCACAAAGAAATATGATTTTTCAACCAAATAATTAAATTTGCAATGAAAAAAGATTGACCTTTATCCAAAAAGAGTTTGTATTTTTTAAACAAATAGATGAATCTTCAAACAAAAGAGATTAATTTTTTAGAAAACAGTTGAATTTTCATTCAAGAAAGATAAATTTTCAACCTAGAACTTTTCTACTAAAAAGATGAATTTTCAATCGAAAAGGACGAATTTCAAACAAAACAGTTGAATTTTTTGTGAAAAAAGATATTTAAAAAACTGTAATTTCCAACAAAACAATTAAATTTTCAACAAAATAGATGAATTTTCAACATACAATAATTAAATTTTAATAAAATAATTGAATTGTTAACAAAAAAATTAGTAATCTGCCAAACAGTTGAATTTGCAACAGCAACAAAATTAAATTAACCAAATTACCAAATATTTGAATTTTCAGCCTACAAGTGAAGAAGACGAATTTTCTATCCAAAAAGACGAATATTCAACAAAGCAGTTGAATTTTTAGGTCAAAAAGAAAAATTTTCTACAAAACCGTATGAATTTTCAGCACGCAAGTTCATTTTCAACCAGATAGTTAAATTTATAACTCAAAACTATATAATTGCAACAAAAACTTAAATTTTCAGTTCATAAAATTAATTTTAACAAAAAAAAAGAAAGAATTTTGATCAAAATAGTTGAAGTTTTCGCCAAAGAAATGAATCTTAAAAGAATAAAATGATTTTTTAACAAAGTGGTTCAACTTTTAACCAAATAGTTGTATTTTCAACCAAAAAACGATTAATTTTCAACCCAAAATGGTATAGTTAGATTTTCATTTTAAAAAATTATTTTTCAACGAAAAAAGTAACTATTTTTTATCGAAATGGAGAAATTTTCCACCAAAGAAATAAATCAACCGATAAAATTAATTGTTATCAAAGTAGTTCTACTTTCAATCAAGTAGTTGAACTTTCAACTTTTAATTCAATTTTTAATTAAGAGCATTATTATAAAAATAACGTATTTTGAACAAAACAGTAAAAAATTCAACCAATAAAATTAATTTCTAACAAATTGGTTCAAATTTTACCCTAGTAGTTGAATTTTCAACCAAAAACTATAATTATTTAACCAGAAATGCAATAGCTCAATTTTCAGTTAAAAAGATTAATTTAGAACGAAAAAAAAAAAATAATTTTTATCAAAATAGTAAAATTATCCACCAAGGAAATGAATCTTCAACAACTAAACTGAGTTTTGAACCAAAAATGAAATATTTAAATTTTTCATTAAGGACATTGATTTAAAAAAAATTTTGTTGAACAAAGTAGTAAAATATTCGACCAATAAAATCAATTGTTTACAAAATAGTTTAAGTTGCAACCAAGCCGGTGAATTTTCGACCAAAAAATATGAGTTTTTGATAGAATAGTTGTATTTTCAACCAAAAAACGATCAATTTTCAACCATAAATCGAATAGTTGAATTTTCAGTTTAAAAGTTAATTTTTAACCAAAAATGTAACGATTTTATATCAAAATAGAGACATTTTCCACTAAAGAAATGAATCAACAAATAAAATTAATTTTCATCAGAGTAGTTCTTCTTTCAACCAAGAAAATTAATTTCCTGGCAAAAAAAAGGATCAATTTTTAACAAAAAATGGAATAGTTAAATTTTTAATTAGGAACATTAATTGAAAAACCCCGTATCTTGAACAATACAGTAAAATATTCAACCAATAAAATTAATTTCTTACAAATTGCTTCAAATTTTACCCTACTATGTGAATTTTCAACCACAAAATATAATTATTTAACCAGAAATGGAATAGTTAAATTTTCAGTTAAAAACATTAATTTTCAACGAAACATTTTTTTAATAAAAATAGTAAAAATTTTCACAAAATAAAATCAGTTTTTAACAAAGTGGTTCAACATTTAACTAAATGGTGGGATTTTCAGTTAAAAGCGATGAATTTTTAAACAAAAATGGAATAGTTAAATCTTCAGTTTAAGAAAATTAATTTTCAACGAAAAAAGAAACGTTTTTTCATCAAAATAGAGAAATTTTCCATCAAAGAAATGAATCAACGAATAAAATTAATTTTTATCAAAGTAGTTCTACTTTCAACCAAGTAGTTGAACTTTTAACCAAGAAAATTAATTTTCTACCAAAAAGAACGATCAATTTTTAACCAAAAATGGAATAGTTAATTTTTTAATTAAGAACATAAATTTTAAAAAAACCTTTTTTTGAACAAAGCAGTAAAATATTCGACAAATAAAATTAATTTCTAAAAAATTGGTTCAAATTTTACCCTGATAGTTGAATTTTTAACCAAAAACTATAATTTTTTAACCAAAAATGAAATAGTAAAATTTTTCATTAAGAACATTAATTTGAAAAAAATTGTTTTGAAGAAAATAGTAAAATATTCGACCAATAAAATAAATTGTTTACAAAATAGTTTAAGTTACAACCAAGCCGGTGAATTTTCGATAAAAAAATATGAGTTTTTAATAGAATAGTTGTATTTTTAACTTAATAATTAAATTTTTCACCAAATAGTAGAATTTCGAAATAAAACAGATGAATTCTGAATGAATAGAAATGGATTAAATAAAAAAAGAACAAGGAGTAATTAAGCAAATGAATCAAAAAATAAATTTAACTAATCAATTGTTAAAAAATAATTTACAATATCTGTCTAAATTAAGTTTCCTGAAACTTATAATATTTTGCATTATGAATGTTGTAAAATCGAGTGTAGGCGTTAAGAATATTTTTTTGTGTGATTAACATTTTAAAGACAATTAAACAAGGATTTTTTCCCAATTGGCTCACGCTTTCTAATCCAGAAAAATATACGAAGAAAAAAGTCTATCCTAAGGATGCTGTGAATGACTTCTGTTTTATTTGAATCGAATTCGTATAGAATGTAATATAACGTAACAGCTCGGAGGTATTTAAAAAAGTTTAATAAAAAAATAAAAAATAAAAGCAGGTGCAGTGCCTCGCAATAGCAGTTGATATCAGTGACCCAGTGTTTCCAATTTCGCGGTTTTCACACTATTGATACAGTGTCGCTGAATTGATAGAGGGAAAAAGCGTGGAGAAGAAGTGTAAAAAAACTTAGAACGAAAGTGGCAAATTAGTTGAATATAAGACCAAGTTACGTCAAAGTTACTCAAGACCAGTCATGCAGATAGCAGATATAAAAAGCAACTAGAAAAACAATAAATTTAAGGATTTTTCTGTTTTATTCTTTTAGGGGTTGATAGAAAAATTAAAAACAAATTGTACGGAATTTTTGTTAAAATACAAGGTTTTTTCCCCAACAAATTTGAAATATTTGATAGCTACAAAAATTAAAACATATCATATTAAACAATTCAAAAAACAGGGTTTAAAATTGAAGAATTTAAAAGTAGCAAGCTCAAAATAGAAAAAAAAATCAATTGGTGAGATATAGAACTTAAAAAATAGTTCAATTTCACATTGTTTTTTAAATTCCTAACAATTTAGCCATTTTATTTTTCGATTTCAAAATTAAAAAGATTAAATCCTTAACAGTCACAGCACCGAATACACCTTCAGATATTTTTGGCTGAAAAAAAATCATGAGTGATGTTGCAACAATACAAAATAAAAAAAGAATATCTTCAAAGTTTCAGTGATGATTTAACTATTCGAAAAAAATACTTGAAAAAAAACGCAGACAATCGGAAAAAAATCTGAAAGCCCGTGGGGTTTGAGACACCCCGTCTGACCGTTAAGGGTTAATATCGCGAAAATGTTCAAACATTCAAATTGAAGTTGAAGTTATAAATTTTCAACAAAAAAGTTAATTTTCAAATAGTTTAACCTCCAACCAAATAGTTACATTTATAACCAAGAAGATTAATTTTCTACCAAAGAATACGAGTTTTCAACTCAAAATTTGAATTTTCAACTAAAAACGACACATTTTTAATCGAAAGTGAAATAGTTATATTAGTTATATTAGTTATATAACAAAATAGTTGAATCGCTAACCAAGAAAACAATTAATTTTCAATAAAAAAGATGAATTTTCAAACCAAAAAGACGAATTTTCAACAAATTTAGAAATAGAAATTTCAATCAGACAGTTTGATTTTCAAATAAAAAAGAAGAATTTTGTACAAAAAAGTGTGAATTTTCAAAAAAAAGTTAATCTTGAACCAAATAGTTGAATTTTGAACTGAAAACTATCCAATCGCCACCCAAAAATGAAAAAGCTAAATTTTTAGATCAAAGAATTAATTTTGAAAGGAAAATAAATTTTCATCAGACTAGCTGAATTTTACACCAAAGAAATAAATGTTGAACAAAAAAAATAAATTTCTAACGAATTAGTTCAACATCAAACTAAATATTTATATTTCTAACCAAGAAGAAGATCAATTTTCTACCAAAAAAGAAGAATTTTGAAGCCAATAGATGAATTTTCCACTAAAATCAATCCATTTTTAATCAAGAATGGAATAGTTAAATTTTCAGCAAAAAAATTATTTTCAGAAAAAAAACTAATTTTTAACAAAATAATTAGACCTTTAACCAATAAAATAAATTTTTTACAAAATGGTTCAACTTTCAACTAAGTTGTTGAATTTTCGACGAAGAAGATTAATTTTGTACTGTAAAATACGAATTTTCAACAAAATACACTACCGTTGGAAATTGTGCGCACGACTCTTGTGAGCGCTATTCAAAATCACTGCTGACTTCGAACCACGATATTTCGGTGAAAAAAAGAGATAGGGCAATTATTAAAAAATCATTGGAAGGCTTATAAAATTCTACGTCTAGTGGCACCCAACAAATATTTTTTCGACCTTCTGAAAATAATGCAGCACGTGAGAAGTTTAAAAACAAAATTCAAGATTTTCTCAAATTTTCTACCTCAACTTCCGGACAATTGCTTAGAACATTGTATTAGACATTTTTAAATTGAGGAAGGTTTAATTAAATGAATTTAAAATTTTTTGAAAATGTTACCATTAAAAAGCTTCCTCTAGGAGGAAGCAAAATATTCGAAGTCAATTGGATATCATAGGTAAGAAAGGCATCTAAAGAAATGAACCGTGGGATGTCGAATTTCGACCGTGGGCTCCATATCAGGAAGCAATGAATCATATTTCTTCTTATCTGGAGTCCATGCTCGACATTCAAAAACACATTCTTGATTTCTTTGGATGCCTTTCTTACCCATGATATTCGATTGACTTTGAATATTTTTTAATTTTAATGTCAATTATATTACCTTCTTTGTCTTAAAGTTCTAGAAGATTCTACATTATAATCAACATGTCTAGATACTGGGATATGACTTTTTGCAAAGTAAAATGTAATGTTTCATTAAAATCATAGATAACTTGAAGTTGTTTAAGCAAAATTCGTTACTCATAATTGCGAAATATCATTTTATGGCATCATCAGTAACCTTCGAGAATATTCCAGAAACTTAGCACGGGCACGAACCACTTAATCTGTGGAATTGTCTCGATGTCGGTAACATGTCGGTAACAGGAATCTCTCGTTAGAACTCTCTTTAATCTTCTACTAATAAACTATTTATTTTATTCAGAAAATTATGAAATTTTTTAAAAAGAAGTATTGTTAAGCTTTTTAAACTCTAACCGAAAGAACTACTTACAAAAATTGGCCCCATGAGTTTGAAACGTTACAAATGCATTTTCAACATCGCTGAACCATAGTCATTTGTTTGCCCCGATAAAACTCGTTTTATGAAAAGCTATGCAAATAGCTCACTAATTGCTTAATAAACGAACGGATAGCTGCATCAGTGAGGCCAGTTTCCTTGTGAATTTGCTTCCCTCTGCATGTGAATTGTGGATGCGAGGCAAATGGACAGCTGTTCAGTGTTCAATATTTGCAACCACTTTGCAGGCAGGTGTCCATCCTGGGCAAAAAGCACCGGTAATTACAAGCAACTCCTCCCGAGTAGAATGCACGACTTGTTAGGGAGGCAACTCTACAGTAATACAGTATACGCCATACACTACACATATATATATAGCACTATCATCCTTCAATTCCCAAGATCCGAGCCCAACATCCCAACCCACGAGAATTTTCGACCCACGGAAAGATGAGTCATTTTCTTCGGCAAAATTACAGCATAGTGAGCACAGGTACTTATTGCTTATGTCAGAATAAACCCACAGCACTCCAGGTCAAGTCTAGACCGCAACCGTAATCAGGCGTAAAGCCGAGGAAAATTAGCGTGTAAACAAATGCTGCAAATTCTGTAATGAGCGACGCTCTTTTATCTTTATTTTTTTAATATAGGCAGTTAATTTTAATTTGAGGTTTTGGTTTTGTAATTTGATTTCACGGGATTTCAGATTGAGTATCATTCATTACATTTTGCTGTTATATTTATAAGTGTATCATTTATAAGTGTGTCATTGAAAATTTAAAAATAATAAGTTTTTTAAGAATGTATAATTAAAAAATGAGCGCCTTTCAAAATCTTACTTTATATTATTTTAATGATGTTCAAAGTTTTGAACCCCTCCCCTGCTATTGTAAGGATTCAGAACATATATGTGGGCTCATTAGAATTTAATTAGAATTTAGCGAGATTTTTAATTCAAAAAAATATCATGTTGCTTACAAAATTATGGCAATTTTTTCACGTGCAGTTTTTACTAGTGAAAATAGTAATAAAACAAAGAAATTGACAAAATAATTGCTCAATTTAGAATTTTTGCAAATGTTAAGCTTGAATCGAAGAATCATGTGAATATTTTGCTGTTACGAAGAACAATTTTTTCGTGATTTTGGGATTTTTTGCAATTTTGTAAAGCTTTAAACAACTTGCACAATTATTTTGTCCATCAAAGCAAAATAATAGCATGTTTCTTTTATTCAAGCTGAAGAAACTTCAGATTCGATATATTCAACTTTTTCCAAAAAAGTGTGCACTTAACTCAATCCAAGAAGACATGCTTTTTGCACACTCAAACAAATTCTAAATTAAATTTCATTTGAATTTTTCACATTTTATTACTTTTCAAAGGCAAAAACTCTACGAAAACCAGATGCCAGGTTTTTTTAAAAATATTCAAAGAGAAAATAACATGTATTAATGAAAAGGTTTAACTAGATTTTATTTATACGTTATTTTACTCGATAGTGAATTATAAAATAACTGTTTTTGCTGATTTTCCCGTGATATAAATGTTTAACAAATAACCTCGTAAAATAAAATAATTATTTTTATCAATATTGTGGAGCCTAGAATCATTCAAGTGACTCTCCATTGATGATAATATCCAAAATCTATCAAATCAATTATAAAACCGATATAATCAACTAAAAATTTGATTTTGCAAAAGAAAGATTTTAAACACTTATTTTTCTTAATGAAAGAAAAAAAATGAAATAGTAAAAACGAATTTTAAACCAAAATTTGAAGAATTGTTTTATTTTCTTGACAAAAATTTGTTTTTTGAAAGACTTTATGTTTTGAAGTATATTTTGAAGTATAAAATATGAACGCATAACAAAAACCAGGGTAGACTATTTTGGGGTTCGAGTTTGGAAAATAATTTTTGTTTATAAACATGAAAAATAACCACCAAGGAGCTGTGGGGCTTCAGTTTTGTTTCGTGTTTCAGAAAACTAAGAAGTGTTCAAAATAGAGAATGTAAAACAAATGTTTAAAAAATGTGTAAGTTAAATCTTTGGCAATCTATATTTCCTCTACCAAAATGAGTAGCTGAAGTTTAAAAAAAAATCAACGATGTAAAGATTCTGAATTTTTAATTTGGAAGTATCCAAATGTTGAAGAGTATTTTAAAGTTACATAATTTTGAATTAAAATCTTTAGTCGTCACAGTATCCATTATCTTTAAAAAATCTGAGCTTTTTTTTTAAATAGGTATTAAATAGGTAACAAAAAAGTGTTATAAGTTTTAGAAAAACGTAAATCAATGCTTATTATCTTTTCATTATTTAAACTAGTAATAAAACTTTATTTTTGATACACATTTTACACGCAAGATATTCAAACGCATAGACTATAGTCATTAAATACGAAATAATGCCACTGAATCGACGATAGTTCTGTTTTTTCAAAGAAAATGAAACAACACGTATTTTTCCAGGCTAACGACAAACAAGTTTGACTATGTAACGAACAATTCAACTCCTAAAGCTAATGACAAATATTAATATCAAACAAGTTTTCGAAAATGTTCTTTAAAGTGTGGTATTGTTTAAACTAATATAGGTTGCCAATCCATTTCATATTAGCGCATTGCCCAAAACTGTAGGTTATCAAAATAAACATCAAAATTATAGGTAAACTATAGTTTACTATAGGACCCTATTGTAGGTACAAAACCATAAATCATCATACAGAATGGTTACTCAGATCAGATTATTGGGGGTATTTTGTACACTTCCCAGATGAAAAAGTTATACATAGTTTATATATAGTGGACAAGAAAATGCTATTTTTAATTTGTTTCATAAATATTTCGGTATAAAACCAATAGAAAATATCAGTGATTTGCCCACTATATATAAATGATATATAACGTTTTCACCTGGGTTTGGTGATTGGTGTGCAGACCATTTTGTAATGAAATGTTATTTCGTCAGAAAAAAAACAAATAAAGTTTGTAACTAAAATATATGAAAGGGTATTTGGCAACTTTTACGACGGTTATAACCGTTTCTCTAACATATATGTCCTTTTTACATTTCTTTACAATTAAAAATTGAAAGTCAGAATATCTGAGATATAAGCATAGAACGTGGTATGATTTAAAATGGATTCAGTTACACAAAGTTATATGAGTTACAATGTAAATAAAATTTCACTTTGTAAATTGAAAAGGTGTCAGAAGTGACAAATTTCCAAAATAGGTGAAATAGGTGACAAATCAAAATAGGTGACAAAAGATGAATAGGTGACAACCTGTGATGACTGAATTTTTATTACAAATCATGTCAATTTAGAGCTTAATTATTATTATACGTACTATGAATAAAATTGATCACTTTTGTCTAACAAATAACTCAGTAGGTCGGTTTCAGCTATCTTTCAAGAGACATATCAGGTTAAAAAAATATTCATGATACGTTTTACAACCTATTTTATATGCTACTCAATGAAAGGATATAAATGGAAACACACACGTGGCATGGGTAAAACGTGCCAGGAGGAAATCGTTTAAGCAATACAGGCCGACTATATTGTATTCAGTAAATTATTTTCGTCTTTTTTGACATCAGTTCAATAGAAATTCATGTACAAAAAGTAAAGTACTACTAAGTTAATTTGTGTTTCCAAGATAACTGAAGACTAAAGCAAACACTTTTATTTTCCATTTTGCTTTTCTTTTACTGATATTTTTCTTTTCGCGATTCTAAATTATGTATTTATTTACTTGAAAATGTAAACATTGGAAGCAAAAACAGTTGTCTACATTGGTTTTTGCTTTTGTGACTTACCATACTTTTTACCGGCCATGTCAGAGGAAGAGGATCTGCTCGGTTCTGCTTTTGGGCGAACCTATTGACAAAACGAAAAATTACCATCCTTTGGGACCCAAGTTTATTGTAGTTTTTACTTTTTCGTTTTGTCGTTAAAAAGCATGGTAAGTCACGAAAACAAAAACCGATGTGGACCTTTTTAGATAAATAGTAGCATACTTCACTAGTGCGATGATCGTATTATCGGGGTGCCGCTAATAGGGCGCATTTTTGTCTTTCCATTATTAAATAAAAAATAGAATATTCCTTAACGGGATTTCCAGGAACATTGACAAAAGAAAACACGAGAATTTTGCTGAAAAAATCATTTTCAAACCAATCGACATGTATCGAAACACTTGAAATTCTTGTATGATCGTGCACCAGTACTCTTGAATGCACCTGCTATTTGTCGTTTGATGTTTTTTGCCCCCTGGTTTTATTAGGGTGAGGCTATAAAAGCACAATCATCCATTCACTCAAAGGCAAGCGCCAAGTATAACAAGAAGTTTCAGAAGCTCATGCATGTGTTGAAGCAGGTGGCAGATGTTGAAAGAATCTGGGCTCGGGTTGGATTAACGAATGGTCGTGTGCTCGGCTCGGAGATAGGTGGGTAGACTTGGACTTGAAGTGAAAATCTCAGCTATAACGTGCCAATCTCTAGAAGATAATATGAAGGACAGCGAGGGTCTTAGGCGAGAGTGGAGACCCTTTGATATGCGGTTAGGCAGCAGATGCTGATCCTGCCACGCGACAGCTGTACCCACTTCCTACAGAGATCCAATATCCTTTTGACAAGCAAAAAATCCCTCATTTTTTATTTTCCAGATTGGAAAACAGGCAGGACCGGTTGTAGACCAAGACCTTACCGTCTACGAGAATATTCTGCAGCTGAAGTGGTTCGAGTCCATGCTAAGTTTCTAGAATGTTCTAGGTGGTTCCCGATGACGTCGCACCATGATGTTGCGCAATTGTGGGAGACAAATTTGCGTAAACAACTTCAAGCTTATTTATTGAGATAATAAATAGTGTCATTGGACGCGAAATTTCATAAGCCTTCCAACGTTTTTTTTTTAAAGGCTACCACTTTTCTTTCTCAATTTAGGTGAACCCTAGAATATAAATTACATGTTTTCTTCCATTCGTTTTCATCAGAAATTCTTATTGAGGAAGTTGTGCCTTTCATTTTATGGAACGAAACGGGAAAAAGGCGTCTGCTCCACCCACAAAAAAAATTCTCTGGTCCAGATGCGCCACGTATCTTCACTCAGCAGCTGGTGCTCAATATAATAGCCTAACTACTGCTATATGCATAAACATAAGCACTCTAAGTACACTATACATAACCACAATTTGCCTAGGGCATTTGCGCTTCCATTACCACTCAAGCACTATCGTGCTTAACAACGATGAAATCTAAACTTTGCTGTAATCTACCATCTTCACTCACTGCGCTGAGATTCATTCGGACATAAAAACGCCTTGCAATCAACCAAAAGTAATTTTAGATTTTCTGTTATCTGATAAATCAGAAAATCGGATTGAAACCGTTTTTGTGATTTCAGGCTGCCCTTTTTGGCTCTGGTATGTTAATTTACAAAGATTTTTATTAGCACACTCGAATCCTAAATTGGGATTTTTTGTTCTTGCCTTTATTTAGAAACATCGGACTAAAAGAAACAAGGTATTTTTGAAAATAAAAATTTATGATTGAGGGCGTATATTAGCTGTGAAAACTTATATTACCGACATTTTTTCTCGGTAATGAAGTTTTTTTTGTAGTTATGAATATTTAAGAACAGATATTCATTTAATTTCCCAAAATTTAAACTCGATATCTCTTTTCGCCTCTAATGTAGTTATGAAACTTCACAGCCCAAAATATTCTCCAAACAGGGGAAATTGGTTGACTTTTCATGAAAATAGGAGAAAAATTCCTTTAAATAAAAATGATGTATAAGCGCCATAGTACCATATTGATTTCAATATGAAATGCTTAAGATTTTAAGTCAAAATATATTCCACTTTCAACAAAATAGTTGAATTTACGACGAAAAAAGATTAGTTCTCTACCAAAAGATATGAATTTCCCACGAAAAAGTGAATTTTCAAACAAGAAATAAGATTTTTCAATCAAATACTTAAATAAAAAGAAAAAGAATGTTATACCAATCAGTTGAATTTGCAATGCACATAAAGAGAATTTTTAACAACGTAGTTCAACTTTCAACTAAGTTGTTGAATTTTCGACTATTCAATTTTTCGAATTTTCAATTATTTTCAAGAAAATAATTGAATTTTCAACGAAATAGTAGATTTTTTAACCCACGAGATAAATTCTAAACCAAAAGCATAATACGAGAATTTTCAATTATCATAAAAATAATATATCAAATAAAATAATTGGATTGTATTAATTCAGTTCGCATTTAAACGAAAAAAAAACGAGAAAAGGGCAAGTTTCTTGAAAACAGGGAAAAAATAATTATTTAAAAAATCTTAAAAGAGGGAAATAGGAAAAAAATATTTGCATCTGATACATGCCCTTATATTTGCGATTAGAAAATGGAATTTTTGAAGAAAAAAATGATCAAAAATATTCGAATTGTGGTGTCTTACGAATTTATCATTTAAGCCCAACAATTTTAATATAAGAAAGCTTTGACTTCACTTAACTCTAGCGGCAATTTTCATTCTTTATAATATGTATTTGGATGCTATTTATGACTAAAGATATAATTTTCTAGTCTCCCAAAATATATTTCTCTATGAATAAATGCTTCACCTAAATAACTTAAATAAATGAAAAATTGTGATCTATAAAACTGAGATTATACAAAAGAAATTCTAATTTAAATTTGTATGTTTGATTTAGCATGATAATTACATATTACACGATTCCATGGGCTTGCTAATTGGACACGAATTCACGTAACTTCGCTATCTCTAATTTGATATAATTTCCGACCCACATCTGAAAAAGATTTAATTTTAATACAACAGTCATCTTGGAAAGCATCCTCCTACCTAATTAGCGAGTCCTTTATTGATTTTATTTTTATAGAATCGCTAAATATGAATAAATTATAATTTTTACTAATTTCAATCAGCGACTGAATTCTAGCTATAAATAATTTATTTTTTACTGATGGATCAGTAAAAATTACTAAGTCATCAGTAAAAATAACCGATTCATAGCTAGAATTCAGTCACTGGTTGAAGTCATCTTTTTTGGTAAAGAATTCATCTTTTTTTGTAGAAACTTAAATTATTTTCTTAAAAAGTCATACTTCTTCGTTGAAAATTAAACTTTTTTGTTAAAAATTTGTCTTTTTGATTTAAAAATTCCACAATTTGGTTGAAATTTTTTTTCTTTCTTGACTAACAAATTTTTGTTGTTGAAAATTCATCTATTTTGTTGAACATTCATCTTTTTAATTTGATAATGCATCTCTTTCTGTAGAATTTTTATGTTTTTTTTTGGTTAAAAATTCAACTGTGGGTTGAAAATTAATCGGTGTTAGTTAAACCAGACTGTTTTTTATTTTAAATTAAAATTTTTTTTTGTTGAAAAATCAAATATTACATTTTTTGTTGAAAATTCATCTTTTTAGTTTAAAAATACAATTATTTAGTTGAGGATTCAAATATTTTGTTGAAAATTCGTCTTTTTGGTTCAATTCAACTGTTTTTTATTACAAAATTTTCTTGCTTAAAATATCAACTATTACGTTGATTAATATCGTATGGTTTAAGATTTCAGAAAAAAACTTTCCGTAATTTATGCATGGCCCCTAATTTTTCAACAATTTGGTAGAATATATATATATATAATAAATCTATTACATGAAAATTTAACAACTCCACTTTTGGTTAAAAATAGATCTTTTTAGTTTAAAAATTCAGCTATTGTTCAAACAATTTAGTTGAAAATGTATATAATTTGTTGAAAATTCGTGTTTTTTTGTTGTTGAAAATTCAAATATTTTGTCAAAAAATCGTTGTTTCTTGGTTGCACATTTTTTTATATATGAAAATTTAACTATTCCAGTTGAAGATTCATTATTTTAATTCACAATTTATCTTTTTTAGTTGAAAATCCAACTAATTGGTTTAAAAAAATATTTGTTGTTGAAAATTCGTCTTTTCTGGTAGCAAATTAATATTCTGTGTTGAAAATTAAACTGTTTTGTAGAAAGCTCATCTTTTTGGTTAAATATGGAACTTTTTGGTAGAAAATCAACTACTTTTGATTTAAAATGAAAATCTTTTTTCGTTGAATATTCAGCTACTTGGTTGAACTTTGTTAATTCAATAGTATGATTTGCCCCCCCCCCCCACTGTCAACAGACTTATTTTTGGATGGCCCCTAAATAAATTAACAAAAAAAATTTAGTCGGCAAAAATTACGTAAGATAAAGGGAGATGGGGGGGGGGGTGAACTTACGGACCCCAAAAAAGAGGGTAAATGGTTCAAGATTTCAGAAGAAAAATTTTACGTAATATACGTGCAGTACCTAACTATCGTCAATTAGAGAAGAGGTTCAAAAATATTTTCCGAGAAAAAGTAAAGAAAGAGTGGCATTAGCGGACAATTTGTGTTTAGTGTCATTTTTTTTTCGAAATAGTAGCATAATAGTATCGTAGCACAAAAAAGTGTAGCATAGTGTCAATACTGGCCGAGGCCTGAAATTAGTAAAAATTTTAACTGATTCAAATTTAGAAAGCTGATAATTTGTAGGTTCTGTCGAGAACTGAGCTGGGCAATGACCCGCGCATTGATCTAGTCGCTTAGAATCGAGCCATTTCTAACTTATGCAAAATTAATAGAGTTTAAAGAGAAAAACTTGAAATTCTGGCGCGTTATCGCTTCTCATGAAGATTTTAATCCCACCGACGATTTGGCAAGGCTATCTAAAGAACGAGTTGTATACATATATATATACTTTCTGTTACGGCATATAAACGACGACCCAGTTAAACGAATCAATATGACTCGAGAAAAAAGAGCGATTCGCTCCTCATAATTAGATTCTGTGGCCAATAATCAACGATAATCTGTTTAATAAAAAAAAAGATAATTGAGAATATTATTATTCTCGATACAATTGTATCGATTCTGAACAAACTATTCACAACGGTTGATTAAATTCTGATACTTTCATCAAATTTTATTGAGGATTTTTTTGCATTTTATTATTCCACAATCCTATACAAGTTTGTTGGGCCAAGTCCTGTTCAAAAATCTTAAAAATTACGAAAAATACAGGTCAATTTTAAATTTAGTTTTTTTTTAATTTCTTTCCCAAAACTTTAAACAGTTTTTTTTTCGTATTTCATTTTTTTTAACGGTAGCCATAATGACTAACCAACGAACGCTTCTAATTACTTCAAATTTACAGAGAATACGTAAAAAAAAAGTGTCTCTAACGCACTGACCAGCTATCACATTTCTGAAAAAAAATTAATTTTTATAAACAAATAACAATTTTTCGTATGAATTTTCACCTTCTCCAAGAAAAATAAGTGCTGTTTCTACAATTTTCAACTTTTTTAATCGAGGTTTGGTTAGTGTGAAAGCTACATTTCTGTGCTTGAAGTTAAACACAATTTTTTGTTAAAAAAAAAAAAAAATAAATAAAATTGTTGGATACAGGACAAAATAGTCCAATTTACAACTAAAAAGATCAATTATCATCCAAAAATGGAATGGTGAAATTTTTAGTTAAACAGATTAATTTTCAAACAAAAAAAAACGGATTTTTAACCAAATAATTACTTTATCAACCAAAGAGATGAATTTTTAACTGAAATGAGGAATCATCAACCAAAAAAATTATTTTTAACAAACTAGTTCAAGTTTCAACTAAGTATAGTTGAATTTGCAAGCAAGAAGATTTATTTTCTAACAGAAAAGACGGACAAATTTTTAACAAAATAAATGAATTTTCAACCAAATACATGAATTTTGAACTGAAAATATAAATGTTTAACAAACAATGAAATAGTAAAGCTTTCGATTAAAAAAAATAATTTTTAACCAAAAAGACGAATTTTAAACAAAATAATTACTTTTACAACCAGAGATGAATTTTTAGCTTGAATGATGAATCTTCAACCAATACAAATAATTTTTAATCAAGTAGTTCAACTAAATATAATTGATTAACAAATTGATTTTCAAAAAAGTAGTAAAATTTAAAATAAAATAATTTAATTTTCAACCTAAAAAGATACATTCTTAACCAATTGGTCAAATTTTCAAACAAACTGATTAAACCACAACCAAATAGTTGAATTTTCAAATAAGGAAACTGATTTTTTTTAGAAGTCAGTTAAATTTTCAACCGAGTATAAATGAAATTTCAACCAAGACGATTAATTTTCTACCAAGAAGATCAATATTCTACCAAAAAAGACAAACAAGTTTTCAACAAAATACACAAATTTTCAACCAAAGAATTGATTTAAAAAAAAAAATGAAATAGTTAAATTTAAATTTTAAATTAAAAGATTAATTTTCAACCAAAAGAGATGAATTTCAACCAAAAAGTTATGTTTTCAACCTAAGAGATGAATTTTTGACTAAAATTATGAATCTTCAACTAATAAAGTTAATTTTTAACAAAGCAGTTTCACATTCAACCAAGTATAGTTGAATTTTTAACTAAAAAGATGAATATTTAAACAAAAAGATTAATTTTTTATCAAAAAAGACGTACGAATTTCCAACAAAATAAATGAATTTTCATTTAAAAAAATTTTTTTTAACCAAAAAAAAGACGAATTTTCACCAAAGCAGTTGAATTTTCAAATCTAAAAAGTTGAAAATTCGACGATAAATGTAATAGTTAATATTTCAAATCAAATATATATTTTTATTTTCAATTAAAAAACAGTTGGATTCAACCCAAAAATAGATATTTTCAACAAAATACATTAGTTTTACACTAATCAGTTGAATTTTCCACTCAAAAGATCAATATTTAACCAAAAATGGAGAAGTTCAATTTTCAGTTCAAAAAATAAATTTCCAATAAAAAATGTTCTTTCTATCATTCAACATTGAATTAAGTAGTTGAATTTTCAACCATAAAAGAGGAACTTTTAACAAAAAATGTAATAGTTGATATTTCAACAACAAAATATGCATTTTTAATACAATAGATGAATTCTTAACCAAAACAAATTAATTTTCAACAAAGTACTTGAATTTTTAACCAAATAGTTCAATTTTCGACCTAGAAAGATGAATTTTCTACCAAATGGTCCAATTTTTAATAAGACAGTCGAACTGAAACAAATATGAATTTTTAACCCAAAAGGACGAGTTTTCCGTGAAAACAAAATCAACAATTCAGTTAAATTTTTGACCAAGAAAAAGATGAATTTTCAACAAAATAGTAGAATTTTCAATAAAACATTTGATTTTCAACTGAGAAGTTGAAATTAACAAAAAATATTTCAATCAAATGATTGAATTTTCAAACAAAAATGAATTTTCAACCAAAAAGATGAATTTTAAAGAAAATAATTACTTTTTCAACCAGAGATGCATTTTTAACTGGAATGATGAATCTTCAACCAATAAAATTAATTTTTAATCAAGTAGTTCAACTTTCAACTAAGTATAATTGATTAACAGATTCATTTTCAAAAAAGTAGTGGAATTTAAAATAAAATAATTTAATTTTCAATCTAAAAAGATACATTTTCAACCAATTGATCAAATTTTCAAATAAAACTGATTAAACCACAACCAAATAGTTGAATTTTCAAATAAGGAAACTGATTTTTTTTAGAAGTCAGTTAAATTTTCAACCGAGTATAAATGAAATTTCAACCAAGACGATTAATTTTCAACTAAGAAGATTAATTTTCTACCAAGAAGATCAATATTCTACCAAAAAGGACAAACAAGTTTTCAAAAAAATACACGAATTTTCAACCAAAGAATTGATTAAAAAAAAAATGAAATAGTTAAATTTAAATTCTGAATTAAAAGATTCATTTTCAACCAAAAAGTTTTTAAACTAAAATTATGAATCTTCAACCAATAAAGTTAATTTCTAACAAATTAGTTTCACATTCAACAAAGTATAGTTGAATTTTCAACTAAAAAGATAAAATTTTAAACAAGATTAATTTTCCACCAAAAAAGACGTACAAATTTCCAACAAAATAAATGAATTTTCATTTAAAAAAATTTTTTTATTCAAAAACTAAATAGTTTAATTTTCAGTTCGAAAGATTAATATTCAACCAAAAAAATACGACTTTTCACCAAAGCAGTTGAATTTTCAAACATAATAAGTTGAGAATTCGACGAAAAATGTAATCGTTAATATTTCAAATCAAAGATATTTTTATTTTTCATACAAAACAGTCCAACCAAATAGTTGAATTTTCCACTAAAAATATCAATATTTAACCAACAATGAAAAAGTTCAATTTTCAGTTCAAAAAATAAATTTCTAATAAAAAAGTTCTTTTTATCATTCAACATTCAATTAAATAGTTGAATTTTCATCCAAAAAAGAGGATTTTTTAACGAAAAATGTAATATTTGACGTTTCAACCAACAAATGTGATTTTTTGACAAAATAGATGAATCCTTAACCAAAACAGATTAATTTTTAACAAAGTAGTTGAATTTTTAACTAAATAGTTCAATTTCCAACCTAGAAAGATGAATTTTTTACCAAATGGTCCAAATTTTAATAAGACAGTTGAACTGAAACAAAGATGAATTTTTAATCCAAAACGACGAATTTTCCTTTAAAAAAAACTCAACAAATCAGTTAAATTTTCTATCAAGGAAGATGAATTTTCAACAAAATAGTTTACTTTTTTTATGATTGAATTTTCAAAGAAAAATGATAAAACTTACATGAAAAGCTGTGGTATTTTCAACCAAATAGTTGCAATTTTAATCCTAATGGACGAATTTGTTTTGCAAAAAGACGAATGTACAACAAAACAGTTGAATTTTCCGCCAAAAAAGATTATTTTCTAACAAAATAATAAACTTTGAACCAAAAAGAATTATATTTCTGCAAAAAAGTTTGATTTTCTTATTGGTTTCTATAATTCAGTTCGCATTTACGCGACAAAAAGGAAAAATTGACAAAGGAGGACGTTTTTTGAAAACGGGGAAAAAGAGGGATACTTAAAAAAAAAAGAGGGGAATAGACGAATAAGCGTGAAGCCTGATTACTTGATTCGTACACAAACGTTCTTTAGCCCCTTATCTTAATTTCCCCAAACTTTCAGCTCGCTATCTCATTTCTTGTGGAATTAGTATGGTCCACAAAAAATGTCGGTAAGATAGAAATCGGATAAGTCTTACATTTCCTTACAGCTTAAGGCTTAAGATAATAATTATATTTTTTCGAAATTTTTTTTTGGAAATTCAAAGCCGCTGCAATTTATAATTGGAAAAAACAAAGCGAGAAATAGCTGAAAATGTATAAGAAATCATAAAGCTATTTAAACAATGTATAAATTCTCAATTGAAAATGTTAAAATTTAAATAAATATTTTTTTAATCAAAAAACAACTTCATAGGTTTTTCATTTTTAAGTTGAATTGCAAGATGAAGGTGTGAAAATTGTTTCTCGAAAATTGTGTTTGAAAGCGATTGTACGTGAGAAGTAGTCTCAATTTCAGGATAAAGTAATTTTACTTCTGGCTTAAGTCGCAGGCGGAATGTACGAAGGCATTTCTACAATAGTTAACGAAGTGCGGAGAATTGCAAGGAGTTAAAACGACTAAATAAAATTGGATGCACACCTTTGGAATTATCTTCCTCTGGCATTAAAGTATCTGTTTCAAAATATTGTTAACAAATTTAAGACCAGCTTTATTTAAAAAATCCAAATCAGTGGAATTTTACAGATAATAATCAGTAACTCTTTTGTTAAAATTTCAACTAGTGAAAATCTACGGAGAATTATGGAAAATCCCTTGGGAAGGGGAGAAAATCCAGTTTCGAAAATTTGGAAAAGCCACTGGGAATCAATAAAAATCCATTAGGAATCAGTCAAAATCACTGGTATTTCAGTCGTTTTTCACTGATTCAGAAGAATAAAAACCTAGCTGGAATTTTAATGACTTTTTACCCAGAAAAAAGATTATTTAATTCCAAGAAAAATATCCATTGGCTCTTAGTCAAAGAAAAGTTTTTTGATTCCAAGAAATTTCTTTGGTTTCAAGAAACGGTCTTTTGTTCCCATGACAATTTTTCTTTAATTTACAATGATTTTTATCATTACCAACTTACTTTTGGTTAAATGAAATTTTTTTTTCAAAAAACAGTTTCTTTAATTCAAGCCAAATATTTTTTTGAGTGTTCACTTATTCCGAGTGGATTTTCTGATACAAATACTGAAAAATGAGCCATTGACATTAATATAAGTAAAATGCTACTAATGTAAAGAGCGAAAAAATCAAAATTAATTTTAAAAAGTTATAACTAAAAACTGAATGGCTCCTCACTCAAAAAAAAGATTTTCTGAATCAAATACAATTTTTTTTTGAATACAAGAAAAATATTCATTCTCTCTCAGCCAACGAAAAGTTTGTTTGGTTTCAAAAAACGGTTTTATTGTTGCAATGCAAATTTTTCGTTAATTTTAAATAATTTTCATAATTTCCAATTTATTTTTGGGTAAATGAAAAAAATCGGGTTGAAAAATAATTCAAGGCAAATATTTTCCTGAGGGTAAACTTATTCTCAGTGGATTTTCTGATTGAAATATTGAAAAATGAGGCATTTACTTTAACGTAAGTGAAATTCTACTGACTCAAAGAGCCTAAAAAAAATCAAATTTAATTTGAAAAAGTTATAACACTGTTTGTAAAGTATTTGCATCCAGAAAATCCACTAGGAATTAATAAAAATCCATCGGGAATTCACTCCGAAAAAAGATTCTTTGTTTCAAATTAAATATCTTTAAATCTAAGAAAAATATTGATTGACTCTTTCAAGGAAAAACTTTTTGATTCAAATAAATTTGTTTTCATTCAAAGAAATTTCTTTGGTTGCAAGAAATGGTTATTTGCTCCATGACCATTTTTCATTAATTTAAAATAATTTTCATAATTTATAAGTTATTTTTGGGTAAATGAGAAAAATTATGTTGAAGAAACTTTTTTTAGTTCAGAATCAATCTCTTTTGGTTAAAAATTCTACTATTTGTTTAAAAATTTAATTATTTTGTTGAAAATTGAACTATTTTGTTAAAAATTCACTTTATTGATTGAAAATTCAAATATTTTGTTGAAAATTCCTTTTTTATTTTTTGTTGAAAATTACTTTTTCTAACTAAAATATTAACAATTACATTCTTGGTTGAAAGTTGATCGCCAATATTTGAAAATTAATTTTTGTAACTGAAAATTTAACTGTTCTTTTTTCGGTTAAAAATTGATCGTTTTTAATTAAAAGTTCAAGTATTAAATTCTTCAATAATTTTTTATTTCTTTTTTGATTAAAAAATCTTATTTTTTGCAAAATAATTTTTTCTACTGAATATTGAAATATTCAATTTTTGATTGAATATTGATCGTTTTTAGTTGAAAATTCAAATACTTGGTACAAAATTCATGTATTTTGTTGAAAATTCGTATTTTTTTTTTTTATAAAATTAATAATATTGACTGAAAATGCAACTTCTTAGTTGAAAGTTGAACTACTTTGTTAAAAAGTCATTTTATCACTTGAAGATTATTTTCTTTGGTTCAAAATGTAACTATCTATTTTGTTGAAAGTTGATTATTTGTAGTTGAAAGTTTAACTATTTGGTTAAAAATTTAACTGTTTCAAAATAGAAAATTTGTCTTTTTGGCTTTAAAATTCAACTGTTTAAAAATTTTTCGTGTTGAATTAAAAATTCAAGTATGAAACTCTTAATTAAGAATTCTTTTTTTTTGTTTGGTAAAATTTCGTTTTTTTTTGCAAGTTATTTTTTTCTGAATATTTAACTATTCCATTTTTGGTTGCAAATTGATAGTTTTTTGTTGAAAATCCAACCATTTGGTTCAAAATTCATGTATTTTGTTGAAAATTCGTTATTTTTGGTAGAAAATTAATTAACTTTTTGGTTCAAAACTCAACTATTTTTTTTTCAATTCGTCCGTTTTTCTTGAACTGAACTGTATTTTACTTAACATAAAAATATTTTGTCGTTAAAATATCAACTATTACATTTTTTATCGAGAATTAATCTTTTTTGGTTGAATGTAACTGTTCTTATTCAAACTTAAAATCTTTTTGTTTGTTTAAAATCGTATTTGTTTAAAAATTCACATAATTTAGTTGAAAATTCATCTCTTTGGTTGAAAAATTAACTATTTTGTTGAAGATTAGTTGGTTTTGCTTTTTTAGTTGAAAATTAATTTTTTAAACTGAACATTTAACTATTCCATGTTTGGTGGACAATTCATCTTTTTTATTTCAAAAGGATCTTTTTTAGTTGAAAATTTAACTATTAGGTTGAAAATACATCTTTGTAGATTAAAAATTCAGCTATTCGACAAACTTAATTATTTTGTGGCAAATTCCACTATGTTGATTAAAATGCAATATATTTTGACTTGAACTCTTAATCGTTTCATATTGAAATAAACATGCTACCTATACCTAATTTTATTTAATAGTATATTATGCGACAACGATGCATTTACAAGTTTTGTTGCGACAGCGTAGAGTATCGTAATGTTGTACATTACGATACAGCGGAGTGAAATGTAAAGAGTGATCGTCGCTGTATCGTAATGTACAGCATTACAATACTCTACGCTGTCGCATAAAATCACGTTTATGCACCGGAGTCACATGAAAGAAATTATTCCCCTGCTTTGAGAGCACTTGATATATAATAGTATATTATACGCCGAGGTGCATAATGAGGGACTTTACGCGACGAGCGGCAATGCACGCAGGACGATCGAAGCCGAGGCGAAGCCGAGGCGAGATAAGTCCTGCCTGCGAGCATTTTAAGCGAGTCGCGTGAAGACTCGAATTGTGCGCATTGGCGCATATACTATTTTATGTGAAGACGTTGCATTTATAAGTTTTGTTGCGACAGCGTGGAGTATCGTAATGTTGTATATTACGATACAGCGGAGTGAAATGTAAAGAGTGATCGTCGCTGTATCGTAATGTACAGCATTACGATACTCTACGCTGTCGCATAAAATCACTTTTATTAACCGGAGTCACATGAAAGAAATTATTCCCCTGCTTTGAGAGCACTTGATATATAATAGTATATTATACGCTGAGGTGCATAATGAGGGACTTTACGCGACGAGCGGCAATGCACGCAGGACGATCGAAGCCGAGGCGAGATAAGTCATGCCTGCGAGCATTGTAAGCGAGTCGCGTGAAGACTCGAATTGTGCGCACTGGCGCATATACTATTTTATGCGAAGACGCTGCATTTGCAAGTTTTGTTGCGACAGCGTGGAGTATCGTAATGTTGTACATTACGATACAGCGGAGTGTAATGTGAAGAGTGATCGTCCGCTGTATCGTAATGTACAATATTACGATACTCTGCGCTGTCGCATAAAAACGCGTTTATGCACCGGAGTTACATAAAATTAATTATTTTACATACATTAGTATTTTTAATTAATGATTGTCTACTGTATGGTGGTCCCTTCTAATTTTAAATGGAAATTAATTATTAAAAATGTCCAAATATATTTTTATAACGCTTATTGTGAAGCTTAATTATTGAATTTTAATTTAATAACTGAGTTTTATGAATTTTTCGAAGTCAAGTGTTTAATATAACTTTTTTAGAGTTAACAGACATAAAAAACATGGATTATACCTGATTTATATGTATAAATGTATAAATTATATGTTAACAGATTGTCAAGAACACCGACAAATTCTGAACCATTAGCAATTTAAAGTTCAAGTCGTATATAATATGTATAAAATGTGAGTGTTAATTTTTACGTGTTTCTTCTTAGTTTATTTCACGAAAAGTAGAAAATTTTATTTTTCGAATTTTATTTCTAGTAATATAAATATTACATTACTTATTTTTCAGTCACAAAAGTGTTTATCTATCTGAATATTAATTTTAGGGAAATATTTCTGCCCTCTAAATTTGCATTAGTTAAAATGTTTACTGATTCCAATCAAGGACTAAAATTTTTCGAGAGTGGAGTTTATTAGGGGAGAAGCGGGTAATGCGATGCGCATAACATATATCAATCGGTAAAAAGAAAAATATATTCCATAACGTAATGGCAAAATAGGTAACGCAAAGATCAAAATCTTAACTTGGCTTTATTCATATGAAAAATTTAATCTATAATAATTAAAATACTTAGTTATTAAGATTTTCAAAAAAATTGCGTGCGTCAACTTACCCTACCTTTTGGGTAATGCGGCGGCGGCGGCGCCCTTGTGTGTATATCCCGTTCGACGATGCGGCGCGGTACTTCAATTAAAACATGAGCATTCGTTATAAATTCTGTTTTTTTTTTTTACAATCTGGCTAAGCCAGCTGAACAAAAAACTTTTTTAAACACAAAAATGACTATATAGCGTACTTTGCAGAAAGGAGACTGTGGGTTCCAGCGATACAATTTTTTTTTAAAGATAAAGATAATTTCCTCCATATTCTCACTTGCATGGTGCAGTGTATCTGTAGCGGGCGTAAAGTTTTATGTAGAGGGCGTAAAGTTTCATCTAGCGGGCGTCAAGTTTCATGTAGGTCCGACGGCAGAGTGCGCATGTGCGAACGTCACTGGGCTGGAAGCGGCCACATTACGCCTGCTTCACGTGCATGCAATGGCGCGTTATCAAGGAGGGTCGGACAAAAATGTAATTTTGGCAGAAACATGTGACCCCCCCCCCCCTTAAATTTCAATTGAGGTTTTTAGCAAAAAAATATATCATAAAGATTTTATCAAATATTAATCACCCCCTAACAAACAAGCTTGAGATTCTTTGGAATTGCACACATCAGAACAACCCTCATAGAATCGCAGACATTTTTACACTCATAGCTGCCTTTAATAAGACCCGGAATGCCCTAAATCTTTAATTTAATGCCCCAAATACGCAGATCTTTCCACCATCCCCTCTTTGAATTTCCATGCAGTGATCACACTTTCTCTCCTCAAATAAATGTTCAAATAGGTTTCCTAATTAAAAATCTCCCTGACCCACCCTCTTTCTTCCAGAATGCTATCGAGGTGTTTGGAGACACCTTGATTTTCTATACGGATGTCTCAAAGTCTCAAGACGGCAAGTCTGCAGGCTGCGCCTCGGTTTGCCCTAGCATGGGTACCAGGCCATAAGGGCATCCCGGGAAACGAGTTTGCGCATGTAACCGTGAAATGCGCCTCTTTTAACGCTTCGCTCCTAAATATGGGGCTTCCCCCATCGGGCTTTGTCAGCTCCTTCAGAGAACACCTCAATAAAATTTGCTAAGACTATTGTGAAACCAGAGAAAAGCGTTTCGGTACTTTTTACACAAAACACTTTTACAAAACCCGCAAAAAACCTTGGTTCGCTAATTTCATTGTTAAAAGGGAGTGGATTGTATCCCTTTGTCGCATGAGAAGTAATCACCACTTCGCTCGAGTCGAGATACACTGCAAAGCTAAGGAGTTGGTGGGTGATAGGGTGGATAGTTCCAATTTTGATTTGGGTCCAAATGTGGAAGTTGGAAACCGCCTTCCTGTGGGTAATGTTGACTTGGGTCAAAATGCGGGAGTTGGAAACCGCCTTCCTGTGAGTAATGTGAACTTGGGTCAAAATGTGGGAGTTGGAAATCGCCTTGCTGTGGGTAATATTGATTTGGGTCCAGAGTTTGATGATCGTAAGTATATGGATTTTGGTACAGATTTTGATATGGGTTGAGATCTTGTTGGCCAAGATAGTGCTGTTGGTCGAAATTTTGTTGCTGGACAAGATGGTGCTGTTGGTCAAGATTTTGCTGTGGCTCTGGACTTTGCCCTTCCCGACGATTTATCTGTGGATGTGTCTGTAGATTATGATGAGGATTTATATGTGCAAACTCTTCACCCGGTCGATGCTTCCAAAACGGGTCAAGTGCAACTCCCACAACTTGGTTATATTTGCCTTTGAATAAGAAAAAGTATACACCACCAAAATGAACATACGGGTATTGATGCCATTTTTGAATGATCTCTTCATGACTTGGACGTTCATTTCGACGACCCCGAATGTTGATATCTACAAGGTTTTGTGAGACAAATTGAACCTCCACTTCATAGTCAACGCCTTCATAAGTGATAAACCATTTTGTTTGGTCAGGATTCAGATTTTTCGGATCATCTTGAAAATAAATTAAGAATTTGCGATTTTAAAAAGGTGCAAAATTAATCTTTCAAAGCTTTTAACAAATTTTTCAATCCACATTACTGACGCTTTTAAGGTATAAGATGTGGCAACTTGAAATCGTAACCTCTAAACTTGAACAAACTTGAAATTATAGAAATCATAGCTAAGTTTCAAAAATTAGATAGTTTCGAATTCCGAACATTTGTGATTGAAGGTGCTAGCGCGAGTAAATTAACAATCGCTGTTGACTTGGAAACGAGATTTTTCGTTCAAAAAAGGAGGGAGAGACTTTCAAAAAAAACTCTTGAAAAGCTTGTGAACTTTCGAATCGGATGACTTTCAATAAAGATATTTCTGGCATTTTGAAAAAAATATACTACGTAAGAAGTTTAAAAATGATTTTTAGTACAGCTCGCGCTAGCCAGACTGCCTTTCCTAGGTGATGTCACGAGTTGAACTAAAAGTAAGAAAATTGAGAAATTCTTGATTTGTTGTTTCAAACTTCCTACTTGATATATTCTGCGGAAAAGACGAGAAATATCCTTAAAAATGGTCGTTCGACATAGAATTCCATAGGCTATTGAACGGTTTTTACAAAATGTGTCTTGATCCTTTTTTGAATGATTAATCGCGTTTCAGAATCAGAAGTGATTTTCAATTGTACTCACCCTAGTCCTACTGACAATTTCTCAAAGTAATTTTGCTTACTCCATTTATTTAAGTTATTTATATAAGGTACTAAATTATGTCATACTAGGTGCAAACTCTGCTCCCAAAATTATCCCATTAGGTTCTAGGTAGGCCAAAGACTTATGTCATTTTCATTTACCTGGATGGTATTCTTCATGCCCCGTAGGTGGAAGCTTAGCTCCCAAAAGACTTCGTCTTTTTTGATTATCTTCCCGTACATATATCACGATTCTTATGAAATTACCCTCGACCCTTTTAAAATCGGCTTGGGTCATGAAGTTGATGTCTCTTCTACTACTTTTGGTTGGAATATTACATTCGGAATTTATAACTCTACAACCAACCGCTTCATATTTTTGTTCAATCTTTTTTAAATCCACCTCAATCTTCTGGTCAAAAAGGGTTATATATGTGCGTTTGTAAGTTCTGCGTTGTCGCTGTACATTTTCTAAATCAACATTACCGTGGGATGGACCTGCTCCGGAAGAAGGTTGCGGCGATGAATTCAATTCTGTAAAAAAAATGATTAATGTATTTCAAAAAAGATCACAGGGACCAAATCCCTATTTTTTCTATAAACCTCTATGTTATTTGAACCCACTTGAGATGTTTGAGAATAATATCCAGATTTTGATAGCATTTATCCTCTTTTTCTTAAATCCGCCGGAAAATTAAAAAAAGATTTTAAAGTAACTAAATGACGGTGCTTTTTCGGAAAATATTAAAAGGCAATTTTTTCAATGAGGCCACACTTATATATTTTGCAAAATTTTTATTTGGATTTGAGCTTCTTTACGGAACACATCCTGCGCGTTTTATGTGGGTTAAAACAACTTTTCTTGAGAAAAGAATGTTTCTTCATATAGTCGAATTTTTTCGTTTTCTTCGCTAAGAACGAGAGAGACGAAAAACGTTTCTGAAAAATGGTTGAATTCTTCCTAATATTGGCAAAAGCTTTTCAGAACTATTGGTTTTATTGGTTATTATTAGTTACATGCCAGTTTGAACCATTTTGAAGGCAGTGAGAAAACGTTTTTTCCTAAAAGCATAATTTTAGATTTTTTTTTCGTAAATAATGAAAGATGAAATATAGGGGATAGTGGTATTTTTCATAAAATTTTTTAGACGTGCAAACTTTAATTTCAACAAAGTTCAATTCAAAAGTCAAGTTATGGAGGCCTAAAGATATAATGTTGGGTTGGTAAGAACAAAGCACAAAATTCAAGTGCACATAACTAATTTTTTTTTCGGCGAAAGGGAAAAATACGAATACGAATAATCATTTTCTCTTTGAAAAAAAACAACACATTTTGTCCCTGAGAGTTTCTATCAAATGAATTCGGTCCAGCCAATTTTTGAATTATATTCTGCAGAATTCTAATTTCAAGCACTTATAATGAAAAAATTTTAATTATTAAAACTATCAGCTTTTATGATTCATTGGTTTCAAACGAAATACTTTTCAAGACATCGAAAAGTCTACAAATTGTTTATAAAAAATATCGTATGGGCCAGGGGGGTGGATGCGACTTTTTACGACTCGTGCATTTTTCAGTACTCGTCTGTTCACGTGAATCTTGAGAATTTTCAAAAATTTTCAAACTTTGTACTATATTTTAAATGATATAAATTTATGAAAACATTTAAATATTTTGATAGTTCTAAAGTTTGAAGTATTTGAAAATTTTTGAATGTTTGAGTGTTTTCAAAATCTTCCAAATTTAAAAAAATGTCCTGTTGAGCGATATTTACAAAAAATTCATAAAATCTCATGAAATATAAACAAATTGCGAAAGTTGCATGAAATTTCAAAAATTGCAAAAAAAAATAAATTTTTTGTTGAGTGGGAAATTTATCATACATTTTTCTATATTCATAATAAATTGAAAATAAAGTTTCTAAAGTTTAAATTCGGAAAATTTCTGCATGCGCGCGAATTTTCAAAATCTTTAAAATCGTTCTAAATTTTATAAAATTTCAACTAATTTTTGGTTGATGGGAAATTCACAATGAATTTCCAAAAATGTTGTTAATTCCTGGTAAATTTCTAAATTGCCAAATTTCACTTTTGTTTCAGAATGAAGTTATGAAATTTTTTAAATTTGAAAATGTTTCGTAAATTATTTATTGTCAAAAACTAAAGCATTTTTTGAAATTTTTATGATATTTTTGAAATTTTAAAAAATTGTGAAAATATTTTTAAAATTTGAAATTTCAAAATTATGAAAATTTTGAAAATTTTTGAATGATTAATAATTCTCAAAATCTTCCTAATTTCTAAACATTTCTAATTTGGTGAAGTTCAAAAAATTTCCTACAATTTTTAAAAATTTCGTAAATTTTCAAAAATTTCAGAAACTTAAAAAATTTTAGAAAATTCAATTTAAGTAATAAATTCACCATCAATTTTTAAAGATTTTCTGAATCAATATTAAAACAAAATTTTAGAATTCAAACTTGGAAAATTGAAAGTTTGAGAATTTTTTAACTCCCTAAAATGGTTCAGGATTTCATAAAATTTTAAATAATTTTCAGTAAATAAGAAATTCAGTATAAACTTTTAAAATTTTGGGTAATTCGTGGAATATTTGCGAGCTTTTAAAAATTTTCCAAATTTTAAAAATCAGGGAATTTCTTAAACTTTATTTTAATTTTAATAGAAATTTGTAGTTTTTTTATTTATGGTAAATTTCGTATGTAACAGAATATTTAAAAAAATTTTAAATTTCGTGATTTTTTTTCAATCTTCGAAATGATTTCAAGATTTTGGCAATTTAAAAATTACGAAATATTTTAAAATAAAAAAATCCTCACTTTATATTAAAATGAACGAGGTCTCCCATCGTCCCGAATTTTCGGGATGACTAGACACACCCTTCATAAAATTGAAACGAAATAGAAAAATTTTTCAATTTCAAAAGTTTGAAGACTTTTAATATTTTCGAATAGTTTATAATAATAATAAAATTCACATAAGAAATTTTCCATAAATTAATTGTTTTAAAATATCTATTAAAATTAAAATAAGTTTTCTGGAATTCCCTGATTTTTGAAATTTGTGAAAGTTTTCAAATAAGTGAAATTTTTAAACTCTTGCAAATTCGAAAAATTTGGATAATCTTGAAAATTTGGAAAATTTTGAAAATTATTCAAAATATAATAAAATTCCTGAGCATTCAAATGATTTATGGTAAATTTCTAAATTTCCGAACATTTTGAAAATTTAAAAGCACTACTTTAGCCCTACTTTACAGACATCAGAAATAACTGAAATCATGGATTTATTATATAATATTGAGCCAAAAATAGCAATATTGTGATATGTTGGATTTCAGCTTAACATTTTTAATTTCGATAAGACATTATACTTCATATCACAGAAAAAACAAAGTGTGAATTTAACGTTAGTTTCAAGGTACCATTTCCCTGCAACAAAAATTAGTCTAGTCAGGTGCAACAGAATTTATCCATGAATTTTAACTGTGATATTCACATAACAATTTATATAATATTATATTAGGCTTACTTACCTGAAAAATTAATAACAATTGCGGTTGCGAAGAGTAAAGACCCAATTAGGATCTTCATTTTTCCAGTTGTTCTATACAGAAGGCGGTGGTTGACAAATCTGAAATATTTTCCCTGCTATATATACTGTACAATATCCGGCTACTTATCCTTATGATCACACGAAAAGCCCTAAAAACTATTAAAATTGAGAATGTGGCAGTAATCCTACCCATGACGGCAGCAATGAAGTATCTTCTAAGCCAGGTTAATAAGAATAGCAAACAAAAATGATTTTATAAACCTTTACGGAAAAGCAATTCGACTGACTTACCAAATTATTTGTTTAAATTATAATGACTGAATATTTCCCTGACAACAAATTTGAAAAATTGATATTTCTAAGATATGTGAAATTAATGTTTTATAAGATATGTTTTCTTTCGCGAGCAATCTGAATTGCTTCAGTACTATGCTAGCTTTAGAAATATATTTTTTTGGCGATTTCCTGAAATTTACAACCACTGAAGGAAACTTTACCCAGTTTTAGAGTTTTCCAATAATTGGATACCATAGAAAAAATTAAAGATGCTAGGTGTGGAGTAAAGAAAACCATCCTTCAGTAGATACGAAAAAAATAAGAGCGTCCAGCTGTATCAGTTCGCAATAATTAGGAAAGATTTTTGTATTCGAATAAAAAGTTTACATATTAAATTAACTATTTCTACAGAAATGAATAATCTGGCAGTCGAGGGTCTGGCACCTTATTTATTTATTATTTATTTATTGATTTATATTTATTTTGAAATCTCGATCATCACTGACATTCAGTGACATTGGTACGGCTGGTGCGAGGTTTTCAACTTTCAAAGTATTAACATGGATTTATGATGACAGAAGAAGCTTAAGTGAGCAACTAAAATTTCTGAACTTCTTAATAACTGCCAATTTATACTTTCTTTTTTATTATTATTCACAAAAATTAGAATTTAAAAACTTCACAAATTAAACGAAACAAAGAAACAGACCCAATGCCAATTTTGGGAGTGAAATTTTTCACAAATTCTCGATTATCTACTGCATGATTTGATGTTTATTCTGCGTTTTTCGCGTTTCTCAGCTTCAATAATGAATTGAAAATAATTTAAAATAATAAAATGTCAGACTTGATAGGCCAAAATACAATCAAAATAGGGGAAATGGAGTGATTTTTCACAAAAACTAGGTACTAATAGGAGAATAAATTCTCTTAAATCAACCAAAAGACAAGAAGTCAACAAAAAGGAAATAAGAATACGAATTTTTAACAACAGAAACTATTTTTTAATTAATTAGTGCCAAGTGGTTCAACTTTCAAGCAGGAGAGTCCAAGTTTCAACAACATAGTTGAACACCTAACGGAACAGTAAAATCTTCAAGCCAAGACGAAGAATTTTTCAGAGGACAGTAGAATTTTCAACAAAAATCTTAATTTTCAATGAAAAAAGATGACTTGTCTATCATAAAACATGAATTATATATCCAAAGCAACGAATTTCAAATAAAAAAGTTAAATTTTCGACAAAAAAATTAATTTATTTTTTATGATTAAAACAAAAACTACGCGCCCTATCATAAAATTATATCAAACAAACTTGTAGGGCTTTTAAAAAGCAACGTTTTTCTTTCTCAACTTCTTTCTTATCGTGCGTTGTTTGGCTGAAAATTTTCATTTTCGTTGATTTTTTTCGAATTTTGTAAATGCTATAACTCTGATCATTTTCTTTCTCGAAAAAAGTCATAAGGATACATTTTACGTCCCCTTCAGTACTACAAATATCCGTACATAGAATTTTTTAAGCTTAAATAAAAGTGGTCTCAAAAATTTTGAAAATGCTCCAACTTTTTGAATTTTTATCCAAAATGGCTGGCTAACGAACTTGACCTTCAGTTGAGGACACTTGAAGATTACACTAAAGGCCAATCCAATCTGTCAATTCTTTCGAAAATTATCCTGCTGAATAGACTAAAAATCTACAGACATAGACACATATGCACACACACATACGAAAATGCATGCGCAAATACATATTTGTGAAAACCTGTTTTTCGAGTACAGAAGGTCTCAAAACGTGAATATTTTATAAAAACGGAGGGGGGGGGTTAATTTTACACAATGCTGATACGTTTTCTGATGAGAATGTACAAATTTATTGAATCATTCTTAACATCTCTGACTCTATTGCTTAGGAAAATATAAAAAATGTATCATGCAATTAGTCACAAATTGCCTTTTTCATGCAGGGGATTTTCAGCCTGAACTTTATCTGGAATTAAGAAAAATATTGTGGAATCACCCATATATGTTTATTTTACTGATTATAGATGTCTCAGGTAGACATAAAGTTGTCAGACAAAAAAAATGTTAAAAAAGAATTATTTTTTATTATTTTATATGTCAAAGTTGTGTTTGTGTATAAACATTTTGAAATGTATCTATTAACAGAACAGGTGACAGAACTTCAACAAAATTAAGCTGGCTGTAATCGCCTTAACGAGATTCGACTGGACTTTTTATTATAATTTTATTATCGTTACTCCACTGAACTTCATATGTACTTCTCAAGTTTAATGTGATTTTTATTAATTTTAGCGCAATAGATTATGCGTTGAATATTTATAAAAATTCCGTCACAAATGCAAAAGATTTTATTTTGACCAGCGATTAACAAAAATTGCAAAAGAAATATATTTTCCTAAACAGCCAGGAGGGGAATTGAGATGAATTTGTGCCTCTTTCCCACTAAGTTAACTCGTCCACCTTTTTCAGCTTTCTCCAGCCTTTCCCAAGCATTGTTGCTAGTAAAAATTTTCGCATGAAAAGGGCTCTTATAGCTGGTTCTAGTTTATGAGATATTTGCGTTTCTCTAAGTTGAGGTCGAAATTACTATTTTTGGGTTTGAGTGAAGGATGATACTGGGATATAAAGTGAATTATTTGGGACTATATTCATATCCAGATAGCAACCGAAAGTAGGTATATTTTATGTTCGGACAAAAAATATAACATGCTTGTATTTATTTTGGGCCTGAGATGCCAAAAATTTATTTGGATGTATGTCCCTAAACATAACTTCATTCCCCCAATAAGGGTCCTTTTCAAGCGGATGCCCATATGTAATAATTTTGAAACAGTTATAAATATAGGAAACGGGAACGAAAAAGCAGTTCAATAAAGCAAGGCAATGGTGTAACATTTTGACTCTATTCAAACAGTAAAAAGACCATATCGAGAAATTATTATCGCGTTGTCAGAACAAAGATAGGAGAAGAGATAATTTTTTACAATCATAAAACTGTTATGGATGAATATGGGATCAATGTGGATCAACATATTAATTAATTAGTGAGAAATATAAATCTTCAATAAAACCACGCATATCGTGTTGCATCATTAATACGATTCAAACAATAAGAAGGTAACATTGTGAAATTGTATGCGTAAAATATTAAATGTTCAGTTGAATTTTAAACCTATAAATTATAAATTTTAAACCAAAAGTGGAGTAGTAAAATTTGTATATAAAACAATTAATTTTTAGGCGAAAAAACAATTTCAGGAAAATAGTTAAATTTTCAACCAAAGAGAATCTTTCGAATAAAATAAATTTTTAACAAAAAAGTTAAACTTTCGACCGAGTAGTTGGATTTTTAACCAGAAAAGATACATTTTTAATTAAATATTTAATTTTTCAAATGAGAGGATGAATTATCCGCCAAATGTAATAATTTCCTATCATAAATGTAGGAAATTTCGAACACCTTTGAAATTTTGAAAAATACAGAAATTTAGATAATCCATAAATTTTCGGTGCCACAGTTTTCGCGGTGAGGCGGTCGATCAACATAAAATGCGTGCTCACAAATGTATAATGTTTTATTATTTGCATATGAAGTCACTTTTTACTCCTGAAATGTTGAATTGTAGCCCTGCTTTATAGGAATGAAAAAGGGCTAAAATAATGCATGTCTTCTGAACATTTGATTTTTTGAAACATTTTCTTGTCAGGATGTCTGACTCAAAATATCATATTCCAGTACATGGCTGACCAAAGAAGGTCACTGCCACTTGTGAGGGCGCCGCACAGTGGAGTGAAACGCATATTTTTTGTTCAAAAAAGTCTACAACCTTCAATGATGAATTTTCAACCAAGAAAGATCAATTTTATACCATAAAAAGTGAATTTTCAATCCAAAAAGGCAACATTTCAACAAATCAGTTAAAGTTTTAACAAAATAGTTGAATTCTTCCACCAAGAGATGAATTTTTTAAGGAGAAAAATGATTCTTGAACCAAATAGTTGAATTTTCTGCTAGAAAAGTTTTTTTGAAACCAAAAAAAGAATACTCAATATTTTTAGTTTAACAAATTAATAAAAAACAATTTTTAACCAAGTAGTTCAATTTACAAACAAAAATATGAATTTTCAACAAGAAAGCTAGTTTTTAATCCCTTAATGTTGTACTGAATTGTTGAATTTTCAAGCCAAATAGACGAATTTGCTACAAAACAGATAAATTTTTAACAAACTGATGCATCAGTGGTAAATTTTTTTTTTAAAATAGCTAATCTTTAAACCACTATCAACTTTGCACATCAAAATTTCTAAATTAATAATTTTACTTCATCATAAATATGGAAGACTTTGAGACAATTTTTTTAATTTTAAAAAAATGCAGGAAAAATTTGAATAATTTGTAAAGATTAGAAGGTTGTAGAAAGTCTAAGAAGATTATAAAAGAATTTTTTTAAGATTTGTGTGAAACAAATTTTCTTCAAATTCCTAAGGAAACTTAGAAGATTATAAGGCAATATTTTTAAATTTTAAATAATTTTTCAAAATAAAAAACAATGTCAGGTCAGTTAAAAATATTTTCAGGAATTTAAGACGTTTCAAATAGGTTGAAAATATTTGAAAACTTGAAAACATTTCCGAAAATTTATCAAATATTTCTTGATTATTTTGAAACTTCTAAAAGTCCTAAGCACTTTTTAAAAAGTCTTGAATTTTTCCTAATATTTTGTAAAATCGTACAAAATAAAAATAAAAATGTCTTCAAAATGTGAAATAAAAGAAGTCTTCGTGAGATGTTGTAAATGTTTCCAAAATCTTTGAGAAATATTTGAAATCTTTGTAAAATCTTTATAAAATTTTCAAGATGTTGTGACAGTAGAATTTTCAAACTCAAGAAAATACTTTTTTAACCGAAAATTTAATAGTTGAATTTTCCATTAGAAAAGTAAATTCAAAATAAGACTCTTTTACTCAGCAGTTAAAGTTTTTACCAAATTGTTTCATTTTCAAATCAGAAAGATGAATTTTCCACAAAACAATTGATTTTCAAAAAGAAAATATGAATTTTTAACAAAAAATTAAATTTTCAACTAAGATGACCAATCTTCAATGGAAAAAAACTGAACTTTTATTTTTAACAGAAAACTTATTTCTGACCAAAAAAAAGAACAATTTTTAGCATAATAAATCAATTCCCAAGCAAATAGTTAAATTTTCTACTACATTATTTAATTTTCGAGCTGAAAATACGAATTTTCTACAAAACCTTAGAATTTTCAACCAAACATGAAAAAATAGAATATAATTAAAAGAATGATTTTTTTGAAATTATCAAAATTTTACAGAAAAAAAGTTGAAAACCTAATATTGAAAAAAATACTCGTGTCGGTTTCAACTTATTTAGGATAAAATGAGTCTATAAAATTTAATCGCTTTGTCAACACACAATCTCCAGATATTGAGGCGGTACGAAAAGGTGACGAAAAGCATTATCTAACTATTAATTTTGGTTCTTCTTATCGAGTAAAAAAAATATTGCGTAGTTGGAAACTTATTTAATAATACTGAATGCTTATATAAGTCGATTTAAACAAATAAACAAATTATTTCCTGGATTACAAACATTTTTGAAAGTGTCGGTGAGCCATTGAAATTCAAACACGTTAACAGCTACGTGTCTATATTTTCAATAATACAAATAATAAATGTAGATAGTTTCCAGAGACTTGGTACCTTTTATTTAATTTCCCCTATTTTTAAATCGATATCTCGTTTCGTGTGAATATCATAATTATTATATTATATCTATAACTTTGAGTAAATTTACCAAAATTTAATTTTTTCAATAAGATTATAATTTTGAAACCATTTCTGCATATATATTAAAATTTGAAACATGTTGGAATTTCAGGCTCATAGGTAAATATTTCATGTGAAGACATTTCAGTTTTGAGGTAATATGACACATTGGGTAATATGGTACATTAGGTAATATGACACCTTACGTAATATGGCACATCGAGTAATATGGTTATAAAATTTTCGGGGTCCTTTTTAGTCTCTTCAGACCTTTTTAGACGATGAAAAAAGTTTTTCTGTCTGAAACAGATGCTTCAAATATTATAAATGAGCATAACTTCCTCACTTTTAAATAAAGTGCATTAATATCAATATTAATATTAGCCTCGAATCAAGGAATCTTTTCCGTTCTTGCATCAATTTTGATTTATGTTAATGAAAAAAGTTTTAATATAAAAAACCGATTTTTAAAATATTATAAAATGCTAGAAAAAATGCAATAAATATGTTTATAAATCCTTTGGTCAGTTTCAACATATTATAGTTGAAAATAAGCCCTCCAAATATTATCAATTTATCTGCCACCGTTTTCAAGTTATCGTGTTCACAAAAAAGTTTGACATCCACACATCCACACACATGCACACATCCGGACGATTGCTTAGAACGTTGTATTAGACATTTTTCAATTAACGAAAGTTTAATTGAATAAATGAAAAAAATTTCGAAGATGTTACCATTACGAAGCTTCCTCTGTGGGGAAGCAAAATAACTTTCATTCTCAAAATCATAAGTTTTTCATTGTTTAAATAAATTTCTATATTCAAATTATTTGACAACGATCACAGCATAGTCGTCCAGCCCTTTAGGATGAATTTAAAGCTTATTGATTAAGTATGATCAATAAATTTAAAAATTCCTTTCGGATAAAGTTAAAGCGTGATGTTATTATACCTGAGAGTTTCACTTATTTTTTTATTTTTTGACAATTTGTATGATGATGTATGAAATTGTTGTTCTCGTTTTACGTTCTAGACAAGTGGAGAAAAATAGAGTTCGCGTAATTGGAAAGAATTTTTATTTATCACAAGCTTTAGAAGTGTTCGTGGTGGATTCAAATTTGAACACGTGTTCCACGACAACTGCTTCGTTTCCGCATAATTCACAATATGTGCCTATCAATAATGCAGATATCATTCATACGTGGAGCAAAGATTTTTTATTAATAACGGGTAATTTACTTCTTTTCCTTCGTAATCCTACAAACTATGACTCACAGCTTTATTAATTTTATGAATCAGATGTAATCATCTGAGAGTTGTTTCAACCTCCCAGACAAATTTGAACATATAATACTTATATTAATTATTTCAAAAATAATTACTATTCTAAAAATCGAAACTTTTTTATTGTCCTTTCCTTTCTAAAAACCAACGCATCCACGATGTCTCGCCTACCAAGAATCACAATTACACCCTTTAGCGGCAAGCATATTCTATTCAAATCACTGAGGACAATTACGCCATTGCTTGGTCAATATTGGAGGCACGTTACGACCATCGTCGTTTGCGTGCTCAAGAGCACTTGAAAGCCCTCAAAAGGTTTCCTCATCTCAGAGAAGAATTTGATACAGAATTGCAGAAATTCATGACTGAACTACAAGGACACCGCAGCCAGCTCTCATTTTTAGAACGACCAGTTGACTCTTGAGATGACTGGATGATTTCGATCGCCGGTAACGTCATGAATTCTCACACCAAAGGCTGTTGGTAAGAAGAGCTTACGAGGCTCGATAATAGCCAAACAAGGCCCAACTCATATCACCCAACGTTTGCTCAACTCATCTCGTTTCTGCGAGGCAGAAGTCGCACTCTTCATTCTCTAGAAACTGGACGTTCGCAGAGGGTATCAGAGCTGACTTCCAGCAGGACACGCCACGCAGAAGCCGGGCCCCGATCTCTTAACATTTTTGCAGCAACTCCGCCTTACACAAGCGCTGTTTGCGGAGCTAACCACTATATAGGAAGATGTGGGCAGTGACCGAAAATTACCCCCAACGATCATAGAGATGCAGCCATCAAAGTGCAACTCTACTTCAATTGTCTAAAGGTTAATCATGCCGCCCGAACCTGTCCATCGCTCATCTCGTGTCCAACCTGTAGGACACCTCATCATACCAAACTTCACGGCAGTATCGAGAAAAAAAAACTGATGGAGTTATTGATTCGGGCATCCCACTCAAAGCTCGCAAGGAAGCCGCCTCGACCCCTGCATCCAATTCAAGCCAAATAGAAATCACGCGGCAATGACAATCACTACTTTCAACAGCAATGGTCAGCCCGCGTGATGGAGGTAGCCGTATGGAGAGGGTAAAAGCTCTCATTAATCCGTGTTCAGAATCAACTCTTGAGAGCGCGAGACTGACTTGCGGGCTTGGTAATCCAATTTAGTCAGTCAAAATCAGAATCGCTGTAGTCAATAGTTAAGTTATCGATGCTGCAAGACTTCAGACGTCAGTCTACATCAAAATTAACCCAGGGCTTTCACACGTCTAAATCAAAGTGTACAGTCTGAAACACATCGGCATCACTACCTCACCACTCTACTGCGATTTCGACATAGCATCTCGCTTAAGTATTCTCAGGCTGACTGACCCAGACATGCTTAGACCGGGATCAGTCAATGCTATGCTCGCAGCCAATATCTACGGTCTCACGCTCTACACTGTTCAGTCAGCTGACAACACCAAACCATGGCACGAACAATTGATAGACCTGTTGCAGAAGTTTTGGTCAATCGAAGGAATTCCTCGAGCTGTAAGAAAATCTCTCGAGGACGAAGCTTGCAAAAGTATCTTTCTGAACTTGCATCAACATAAGAAGAGTGTCAGATACATCTTGCCACTTCTTCTCAAGCCAGGTGGTAGTCAGTTTTTAGGGAAGAGTCTCTAGAATGCTAGATCAGCATTAGCCTCAGTTCATCTTCGAATGCAACGGGGTCCGAGTTTGTCTACTGCATATGTAAAATGCATCGAAGACTATCTCCAGTTGTGACACATGAGAGAGCTCACTCCACAAGAGCTAAATGACTCGACTGCCCAAGGGCGACAGGACAACGGCAAGAAATCGCGGGTTGTCTTTAACGTGGCTAGCTCTACATCGACCTGAGGCAGCTTGAACAACATCCTTCACCCTATGCCCAAGTTTCAAAATAATCTAGCAGCCGTGGTGATAAGATGAAGGATGCATTGAGTGGCGTACTGTGCCGATATTAGAATCAGTCGACAAGCCTAAACGGCACTACATTCTGCTCCCTGTCGCATATACAGAAACTTGCGCTCCATACCTGGCGCTCAGGACCCTCAAGAAATTATGTGATGACCAAGGAGAATCAATCAGTTGAATGCATTACTCAAGGCAGGCGAGTTGGGGGCAGGCTTCTGCACTCAAAACTTTTATTCGATGAGCAGCATCCCGTCATCCTAGATGGACACAGTCACCTTTCTGAGTTGATGATCGATTGGGGTCACACCAAACCACGGCTGTAGCTCCCTCCAAAATCCCGAAAGAAGAAATCATCAGTTATTGAGAATCAACAAGACATAGCCTTCCACATCTTACGCCAAGCCCAACTTCCCTTCTCAAACTTACAAAAAAAAAAGAAAGAAAAATCAGCAATTAAAGAACTCAACCAGAATAAAGATATAATAATATTACCCGCAGACAAAGGCAACACAACAGTAATAATGAATAAAGAGGACTATAAAAACAAAATCATGGACCTTCTAACTGACGATAAATATGAAAACCCTAAAAAATACCCCACAAAAACAATAGTCAGCAAAACAAAAACCCTTCTAAAAGACTCTGAACTTGACAGCCAAAAAATAGCTAAATACACAATAAAACAAATTGAGAAAGCAATAAGAAAATACACTCAAAAAAACAAGTCAACACAACCCGCTAAATAAATAGAGAGAAAGACGACCACCATCTTATCCTACATTCAAGGTATCACAGAACGAAGAGGAAGAATTCTCAACAAACACAACATCTAAATTATATTTTAACCACCTGCGAAAATAGGACAACTTCTGAACAACCCTAAAGATAAAAAGGCACCCCTCAGTGATCCGGGAGTATATAAAATCCCTCGTTCTTTTGGCAAAGTCTATATTGGAGAAACCGGGAGGGCGATAAGCCAATGTGTAAAGGAACAGGAGAGTGAAGTCAGGCTGAAACATTTCACGCAATCAGCACTAGCTGAGCATCATATTGAAACAGGACATAGCATTTTATTTGAAAAAACAACCCTCATCGCAAAAACGTACAATATTTTTCCAAGAAAACATAGAGAAGCAATCGAAATCTTAAAACACCCTAAAAACATTAATAGGGATAATGGATATAACACCAATCCGATTTGGATTTCCGTCCTCCCGGGTTTAAAAAAAAAGACTTGATTGGCCAATCAAGTTCGAGCAGTCCCCACCACGGGGCGTTCTGGCCAATCATAGGCATCGAGACGTCGGTAAGATTCGTAGTTTTGCACACGATTGAAACCCAAAATTCTTACATTCAAATTTTTTTATCATAAAATATGATTTTCTCCTAAACCATAAAGTAACCTATTATTCTTACAAGTCTGAGTGCATTTGGTTTAATTTTATAAACTTTTATCGTTAGTTTTATTTCATTTGAAGACTTTCTAAATGATTGAAATATTTTCTAAATATTAATAGAATAATTATTTACGAATACTGTATGATTATTAATTTTTTTAACACTAAATTCACTGATGCAGTATTCATTGTTTAATAGCTTTTTTCATTACATACACTTTGAAAAAAAACATCAATAATTGATCTCATTATTATACTGATAATATCACTGCTAGAAATATTCTGAAATTTAGGAAGTTATTATGTTGCAAAATTAATAGAAAATTTCATGGATGTACTGATAGTTTTACGTAACTATATCTTAAATTTACCAAATTTGTAACTGAATTTTCAAAAATTTGTCGAAAACTTTCATAAAATTACGGAATATCAGTAATTATTTACCTTACATTACGAAAAAAGTCATCTAATTTTCTGTGATATGTAACGGCATAAAGCCTCCTTTACTCGAAACGTGAAATTTGTTTGTTCCAAGGTCCAAAATTGTCAAATACGATGTACCAGAAAATTCCGTAATTGAAAGTGAAAATTACCAAATTTATACCTAAATTTTCCTTAATTATTCAAATTTTTAAAATTTCTTCTTCAAATTCTTTGATTTCATGTTTGGTTAAACATTGATCTTCTGCAGCTGAAGATTCAACTATTTGTTTCAAACTTTCTGCATTTTGTTGAAAATTTGTCTTCTGTGGTAAAATATTAATCTTCTCAGTGACTGATTCACCTTCTTAGTTGAATATACAACTCTTAGGTTGAAAATTTTATTCAAAGTTGAAATATTTGGTTAAAAAGTTATGTATCTTGTTGATGATTAGTCTTTTTTCGCAGGAAATTAATTTTAATTGAATATTAATTTGTTAACTGAAAATTGAACTAAATTTTTTGTTGAAATATTGTTTCTGATAAAAGTTTCTTCTTTTTGGTAGTAAACTAATTTGTTTGATTGAAAATTCAAATATTTATATGAAAATGTATTTTGTTTACTTGAAAACTTATTCCTTTAACTGAAAATTAAGCTTTTCTATTTTTTTCTGAAAATTGACCTCTTTTATTTGAAAATTCATCTATTTTGTTCAAAAAAAGGTCTTTTTGGTAGAAGATTAATCTTTTTGGTTGACAATTAATTTGTTTGGTTAAAAATTTAACTATTTCGTGGAGAAATTATTCTATTTGGTTTAAAAACTTATTTCTCTAACTTAAAATTACACTATTTTTTTGCTATTGAAAATTCAGTTTTTTTGTTGTAAATTCGTATATTTTGTAGGAAATTTGTCTTTTTTTGTAGCAGTATAACCTTTTAGGTTGAAAATTCAACTATTAGGTTAAAAATTCCACCAAAAATTGAAATATTTGATTTAAAATTCATTTATTTTGTTAAAAATTATACGTTTTGGTAGAAAATGAATATTTTTGGTTAAAATTTCATGTTCTCGGTTGAAAATTATTGTCTTCATGGAAAATAATATTTTGAACTGAAAATTTAACTACTAAATTTTTCGCAGAATTTTTGATATGGACATTCAACCTTTTTAGTTGAAAATCTAATTATTTCGTTGGGAATTTATTTGGTTGAAATCTTATTTCTCTATCTTGAAATTAAACTATTCTATTGTTTGTTGAAAATTTAGTTTTTTTGTTTGAAAATTAATTTTTTTTGTTCAAAAATTTTCTTTTTCGGTAGAAAATTATTAAGCTTTTTGGTTGAAAATTCCATTAGAAAATAAAATATTTGAACGAAAATACATGTATTTTGTTAAAAATTAATCTTTTCGGTTGAAAATTCATCCGGTTGGTTGAAAATTTAACTATTTCTTTGGAAATTTATTTTATTTGGTTAAAAACTTATTCATCTATCTGAAAATTAAAATATTCTTTTTATTCGGAAATTCAGCTTCTTCATTTGAAAAATCATCTATTTTATTCAAAAATTGTCTTTTTTGGCAGAAAATTACCCTTTTAGGTTGAAAATTTAACTATTTGGTTATAAATGAATCTTTTTTATTGCAGACGCATCATTTAAGTTAAAAGTTTATTTCGTTAGCTAACAATTTAACAAATTTGTTGAAAATGAATTAGTTGTTATAAATGTAGCTATTTCATTTTCGCTAGCAAATTGATATTTTTCAGTTCAAAATTTACTTATTTTGTTGAAAACTCGTATTTTTCAGTCAAAAATTAATTATTTTAACCGGAAATGTAAGGATACAATTTAAACTTAATAAATCCTAATGAACACCTATTTTTTAAAGCAAGATTGAGATATTTTAGATTTCCTTTCCGATTCTGATAACGTTTATCGTCTTCTTTCGAAACCCGCTGAAAGATTTTCAAAAAGGTTATAAATAAAAAAATGCCGGCGGATTTTCCAAAAATCTTAAAAGTCGCTTTTCTGAAGAAAAAAACCACTTATATTTTTTCCTCATTTTTTATTTAATTTGGGGCCCTTTATAAGAAAGACATCCAGTGATGATTCTTGCATCCATTACAAGCATTTATAGGATGCATTCATTGATATTCTTAATAGTATTACAGTTTTTAAAAATTACCCTGGTGGAAAACATTTTTACAAGAAACTACAACATTTCTACAACTGTAATTTTTTATTAAAACATGTACTTCATAGTGAAAAATGTACGAAATTTCACAAAAACATACAGTTATATACAAATAGCTCATTTTTCTCCTATTTTCTTGTAGGAAAGTAAAAAAATAACAATAAAGTATACGTTTTTTAAAATCAAAAATTCGTATAACTTTTTATTAATATTTTTTTTTCTTTGTTGTAAAAATCTAAAAGGTATTAGAGAAAACTACAAAATTTTACATTCTTCAATTTGGATCATTAACGTCATAAATACAAAAAAAAATCCGTTTTTTGAGTTAAAAATTAAACTTTTTCTTATAAATTCACATCTTTGGGTTGAAGACTCAACTGTTTTGCAGAAAATGCCTATTTTTAGTTTGAAAATTAGTCTGTTTTGGTTGACGATTAATGGAATATCAAGCGTATTATCTTTAGAAGGAAGAATAATTATTATCAACATTTGACAACTTCAGTTTTTAGATATTTCTCGACACTTAAGCAAATTCAATTTTCTGTTTTTGGTTCGCTTGGAATCTTTTCAAATATCTTGGCTAATCTGATTAATTTAAAAATGTTAAATGATTTTTCGGGTAGCAGTAATTACAAAAAGTGTGAAATAACTTTGTCTTTCTTTAATATCTTTTTAGAGATTTATGGAAAGAAAAATCATAATACCAATCTAATTTCACCGATATTAAGTCTTTATAAACTTATGACAATCTTGTATTGTAAAATTACTAAAATTAACGTTATGGGCCATGATTTTGGATACATGGATATCCTATATCGTTGATTTGTTAAAAATATTACCTAATTTATTAACACATATAGTGTCTTGATTATTAATTAAATTAAATTCATTATTTTACATATATTAGTACTTTAAATTAATGATTATATCGACCGTTTAAAAAAATCAGGGGATTTTATTGTTAACTTTCAATAATTGTCAAGCAGAATAAATATAAATTTTTTCAATTTTTATTTGAAATTTTTTTATTCCGTTTATAAAAGATTCTAGGTTAAAAATATTGCAAGTTTAAGATTTTGGTCTTTAATTAATAATTTTTAGTAAAAATGAAATATTGGTCAGTGGAAAAATATTAAACTATTTTTTGTTTTTTTCTTTCTAATTCAACTATTTCGTAGAAAATTAACTTGTTGTTTAAAATTCATATTTTAGTGCTGAAAAACCAACTAAAATTTGTTTCGGATGAAAATTGAACTTTGTTTGTTAATTTATTTTTTTGATTTAAAAATTCATCCGTTTGGGTTCAAAAATTCATTCAAGTATCCCCGCAGAAAATTTACTTCTCATTTAAAATTTATACTTTCATGTTGAAAAGTCAAACAAAAATGTTTTTTAGATGAAAATTCAATAATTTTTTCGAAAATTCATGTTTTAATTTAAAAAATTCATCTATTTTAGTAGAAACTGCATCTTTCTTAGATCAAAATAAAACTGTTTGGTTGAAAATGATTCTTCTCTGCTTGAGGATTCAACTATTATGTTTGAACCACTTTCTTGAGACATAATTTTTTTGTCGGAGCTTCATATTTTCAGAAAAAAATTCATATCTTTGGTGAAAATTTAACTATTTTGTTGAAAATTATTTATTTATCGCTGAAAATATTATATGTTACATAATATTAAAAAAAAAATCATTATAATATAATCTTATTTTCTCGTAAAAAATTCAATTTTTGTACAGAAAATTCGTCTTTTGGCTTGAAGAATCAACGATTTAGGTACATTTTTTTTTCTTTTATGACTGAAAAATCTTTATTTGTTGAAAATTCATTTTTTGAAAATGAAATTTCATCTTTTTTCGCTCAAAAATATCAACCGTTACTCTTTTTTGTTGAGACTTCACCTTTTTAGGCTGTCGCAAGCGCGGAGCGATCCTTTTCAAAATTGAAAATAATAAAAAACTACTTGCGAACAGCAATGGTGGAAAAGCGACTGTCAAACTTGACTATGATATCAATTGAGCGAGTGATTACAAATTTATTGGATGTGTCTGAACTGGTTGAAGAATTTGCCAAGATTAAAGCAAGGTGAGCAAATTTCTTTGGAATCCTCATTATATTTAAATAATGTGTATGATGTTAATAATGTAGATAATATTAATAATTTTTAAATAAAAATAGAACATACGTATGCAGAAAATGTCTTTTCGTCTTTTTTTTAAAGAAAAAGGGAAGGGGGGTCGGAATTTTTCTTTTGCACACGGACGGCCAAATGTATAGAGCCGGCCCTGACTTCATCACATTCACCGCTAGCAAATCGCCAACCCTGTAATTTTAAGCGTAAAGTTCTTAATGGTAGAGGTACGTTTTGAAGCCGCAACTCTTTGTAACCAGTAATGCCACAAGTGAATTTTAAACGAAATGCCTTTACCACAGTTGCATCGCACCATTTTGGTAATTTTTTATATTCTTTGGTTAAAAGTTTTATTTAATCTTCCTTTAAGGTTTTTCTAATACCTAATGGAATATTATTGTTCATACGTACTGCTTCTTCTAGTTTCTTGGCTTTCTGTTTGAAGGCTCGGCGTTCCTGCCCGAGTCTTTTTTTCATTATGATTCGCATTATTTAACTTTTCTGATATATCTTCGAAACCTTATCATATTTCTTTTGTAAATCTTCATATTTTTTTCGGAAATCTACATATACATTTACATTTGTATTGGAACTGGTATTAAGAAACTGATGCCGTAAATTTAATTGAGCTTTCTGTTCCTGTACAAGAGGTTTCTTAATACTCCGTAAGATACTGCATGGTGTCGATTGCCTTTGTTGTACTTTTTCACTGACCGATACTTGTTTGATACATGACGGCTCTTCTATATGATCGACATCTGAAATCAGTTGGTTTTGGATTGGTAAGTAATATTCCTCAACACAAAAAGAAATGCCAATAAAAACAGTTTGCATTACTTTTTCATCGATTTCCTAAAAAACTTGTTTTCAGTGATTTACCATCATGTTATTAACTTTTTATAAACATAACGTCAAAATCGTATATTTAAGAAATTTGGTACAATTGTGTAATGTAATATTACCTTAATCAGTTTCTAATCGACCTCTTCTATTACTTTGTAAAACACTTTTCGTTGTTGCTTGTCTTCGCTTGGCTTCTGTAGTTTTGAAGACTTGTGTGCCACACGATGGCTCCTCTATATGATCGTTGTCTGAAATATTTTTATTGGTTGGTTTATTCATTGCTAAATAGTATGTCTGAATACAAAAAGAAATAAAAATGGAAGAAATTAGTTTTTTATCAGTAAATAACATTTGTTAGAACAAAAAACAGTGCAAATACTAAACAATTTTATGAATTTTATAAATTTCAAGCTGAAAGATTAATTTTCTACCAAAAAAGAATAATTTTTTACAAAACACATGCATTTTTCACTAAATATTTATATTTTTAATGAAATTTTCAACTTAGTAGTTGAATTTGCAACCAAAAAGGAACAATTTTCTATAAAAAAACAAACAAATTTTTAACAAAATAGATGAATTTTTAACTAAAAAAGATGCATTTTTAACAAAAAATAGAATGGTTTAATTTTCAGTTAAATAAATAACTTTTTAAGCAAATAAAATGAATTTTTAATGAGATACTTAAATTTTGAAGCAAACAAAATGAATTTTTAATGAAATAGTTGAATTTTTAACCAGATAAATGAATTTTCTACCAAAAAGGATTAAGCATTTTTCCACCTATTTACAGTATTCTGTAATTAATATCTTAGAAAGAATGTGTGTAAAAGTGATGTTTGAACAATCTAGTATTATTTGCGTAATATAACATTACCTAGGTCAGCTTCCCTTTCTAAGCGTTCGTTCTTACTACTTGGTACAATACTGTTTGGTGTCGAGTGCCTTCACTTGAATTGTACACTGTTCGATACTTGTGTGCTGCACGATGATTCTTCTATTCCTTCGCCAAGTGAAATTGCTTGGTTTTCTAAACAGTAAATAATATTTGGTAATACAAACAGATAAGTACATGTACAAATTGGAATTTTTCTCAGCGACTTGGTAAAATAAATTTTGCAATTTTTCAAAACAGTTCGTTAATTATGTCATTGAAAACAAAATATCGAAATTAGATTTCGAAGAAATGTTGTTTCTTAATATCCATAGATAGACCTGAGTGACAGTCTGCAATTAAACGAGCGCTAAACAGACTGATCGGTGTGAACGGAGGTCTCACAAACGGCCATGCAGTTAACGGAAAATCCAGAATTCCGAAGTTTATATTTATAATACGCCACTCACTGTCAATTGACTAAACCTACAATATTCGAAGAGTTTTTTGGCTTGGCTCAAAGTTCTGAAAGAGTAAATCAGGGGAAGGGTTCGCATGCAGCAATGAGTCGGTTGAGACCAATTTGATGTTTAACAAGAACGCACGACTATTTATTCAATGAAGGGCGTAAAGACATAAATTTTTAACAATCGGGTTTTTGATCGAGCAGTAGAGGCGCGATTTGAATCAAGAACAACGCGTCACGCAACATTGTAATTTTTAAAATTAATCAAACAATTAACACGTGATTTGACGGCCATATTCGACCCATGCCAAACCCTGGCTTTAAGATAAAGCAAAATAAGAGAATCAAATCACTGACTCTAACGATTTTATAGGCAAGGGTCCAAAACTCTAATTTTTAACAAAGGAGAAAAGAAAGAGAGCATCACGAAAATAAAGAAGAGAAAATACAATTCTTATATCGCGAAGAAAATTTGGCGGAACTTGGTCGAGGCGAACTCGCATCTCGAAAGGTCTAAAAGTCGGTAATTATGAGTTCGACCCCGAACAAGTTTGCCAGAACATAAGAAAACATACCTTGACCATCACTAACAAGCGTAGAACTTTAAGGTTCAAATCAAATTATATAAAACAACAATAAGCCTCCAAAAGGCACGTTCGCCTGGCTCGGATTTCGAAGAGAGAGTTCCAAACGATAGTTCGCTCGGGAGCAGGTGGGAGAGTCTTTCCGCTATAATACAACGATCAGCCAATTGAATAGCAGTAACAAATGTAGTCGTACGGTACAGCCAATAAGATACCCGGACCCAATTCAAAATACGAAGGGTGCGACGGTGTGGTTAGTGAAGCCAAATTATCAGAGGCAACTTACATAAGTAACCATTGTAATAGGTTTTCTTGAGATATAAGCCCTATATCTCCACTGACGAGCAATCCAGGTTGAGAGGTCTGTAGATTATGTGTCCCGGATCCCGTCAGCTGGCACGGGGAAGTCGATGATTGGTGGCTTTCCATGTGACAACGCTGGAGTTCTTAAGGTAGAAATCCTGGACAAATTCGGCTCGTAGAGCGCTCCGCTCTCAGTCCCTCTCTCTCTCTCTCTCCCTCATCCTTCCTTCCTTCCTCGTCGTCCGCTAAAATGTCCGCTGGTCAATGACGAGCACGGGTTTACAAAATCCAAGTTACCTCGGAAAACCGGAGAACCAAAGGAATTAATCTTTTTTTTATATATTAAAATTTCGTGAGTGCTCTGAGGTTTAGGTGCGGCTCTCCCCTCAAAATTAATTTACGCTGGAAGATATAAACTGAAGCCGTCGGAGCCAGTGGTTCATGTTATGTGACGCGGCCAAAAATCGGTAATTCAAAATCTACCGCGTCACATCGGTTACATAAAATATAGTGTGAGGTTATACACAATACCTGTATTACTATGTCCTTGTCATCGAAGGGCTCCATTTGTCGGTATAAGGCTTTCTGGCACAGTCTGCTTTAGAATTACGACTTCTTTTGTTAATGGATCCAGCTACACTGCTATTTCTTCAGCAATAACATTTTCAGCATTGACAGGACCTATGGAAAATTACAGTCGAGTTTGAAATATATTATCATAATATATATTAATATAATAGACATTATTAAAAAATATCACTTGTTAAAAATGTCATAATTATTATTTTTAAATGAAACAGTACATATATATTTTTGTACGTACCTTTATCAACTTTCCCTTTCACTTTAAAGACTAGATCTCCAAATATAGTTGGTACGGCATCACAATTCAATTTTTTTCCCCATCTACACGAACTTTTTCCCACGTGTCAGCTGTGAAATGGTACTGAAACAGATAAAAAAAATTATGTATAATTATAAAATGTATTCTTCGTTTTTGTAATTTATTAGGCATATTTAAAGGCCTAAAATTAGACAAATATTTCAACCAATTACTGAGTCTCTCTCAAACTTTTACCATGGAATTGAAGTAACGGCATATAAGAATGAAGAAAACTTGACTTTATCTATTTGGCTGTTTGTACTTAATTGACTTTATCTATGTCTTTTTTACTAAAAGATCAAACGCATAGCGAGGTACCATTAAATGACAGGCTTGGGGAGTACACGAGAGAATATAGTTTGTTTAATAACCCAATTTTAACAGAAATATACAATTGCAGAGTAAAAACATACCTCACATAAAACTGAGTTGTCACGTGGGACAAAGTTTGCATTCATTCCTGAAAGTGTAATGCAATTTGTTACCCACATATCTCTCCGCTGTGGTTGCCTTGTAAAAGTGTTCACTTTCACGCCCTACCAGGTGCCGTTCCTGCATCCTGATGCAGCACAATTCGGTATCGCCACGTTCACGACGTCTCGTACGAGGTTTAAACATCTATTTGGAAATTTCTATTGAAAATAGTTTTCATATATAGTACGTTTTGAGGTTAGCTTCATTTGTCACTACTCTCGCACAACAACTTGAAGAATTTTGTCTTCAACTACTTGTATTTTTATCCGTAAAAAATTATTAATAATTATTTACCTGACGATTCTGTACATCTTCACTGCATAAAATGCTTTAAAACCCATCGTCATTCATACTGTATACATCAAATACTGTTACAGGGAGTGCTGCGTCGATTTGCAGAAATCGGTACATTGTTGGATAAAATGGTCCATCGCAAACATCCAGACTTTCAATGAATGTTTTCGGTCGCTTCTCCATATGAATATTCGAACAGTGCCTGTAGTTGAGGACAAATTTTTTAATTATTCTAAGCACGAAAAAAAGGACAAATTTTTCAATTATTCTAAGCATGAAAAAGGACAATTTTTTAAATTATTCTAAGCACAAAAAAAGGACAAATTTTTTATTATGCGAAGCATGAAAAAAGACAAATTTTTTAATGATTCTAAGCGCGAAAAAAAGGACAAATTTTTTAATTATTCCAAGCATGACAATTTTTTTTTCAATTAAGACAATATCTTTGCCACATTTTGATTTCGGCTTTGAACTCTTCATTGGACCCCAGGATGTCTCCTGGCCATTCTGCTTCCAATGTATGAACGGTTTCGTATAATGCTGATTCGTCGAGTTGCGTGCATTTTGCTGAAATTATGTTCTGTATTCTTGGAAGAAGTTCTCGGTGTTTTAGAAATCTCGCCTCCAGCGCTTCCGAATACCGGTCCAAAAACGGGATAAAAATTGATCGACAGTAGAAGACTTCAGCACCTCCATCTTCATAATTATCCCGATTCTTTTGGCGTCCTACTCCTCGAGCAACAGTCATCTCGCCACCAATTTTTTCTGCAACGTCAGTTTCTGAGATGAAAATTTCGTTGAATTTCTCGTCAGCTTTTGCACGAATCTCCTTTATTTGTTCGTGCACATTGTTTGCGTAACTGACGCATTGGCTCAAATCGCAGTTTTCTCTCTGTAGAAATAAGCTCAGATTTCTCATCAAGCTGAAGATCGGTTTTAGCACTGCCAATGCTATGATGAATCGAGCTGTACGAATGGATGCAGGCAACGCACTGGGCTGTATACCATAAGATTTGACCTTCTTTTCATCCATTTCTTCCAATGCTAAACAGATGAATTCAAGTATCTCGTAAAACAAATTAAGAGACGCCAAATGTTCTATCCAACGTGTTTCACAAAATTTTGTAAGACGGATCTGCTTAGCACCAGAGTTTGCTGCAAGAATTACTTTCTTCAACATATCGCCAGCCTCTGTGGATTGACGAAAGAAATTCACCACCGTCTTGACTATTGCCAGGCAGTCATGCATTGATGAAATATCGCAGGCGTGTGTCATAGAGAAATTCAGGCTGTGATTAGCGCAATGAACATAGAGAGCATCTGGACATGATTTTTACACAACAGCTTCACAGCTCTTGAATTCTGCACTCATACTTGCAGCACCATCATAACATTTCAAAATACAGTGTTACCTATTTTAATTTTTTCCGGTTTCTTAGAATATTAATGTAGTGAAGGCCTCTTCCGGGTTTTTTATGTTTTTATTTCAATATTGCCAATATGTTTCGACTCGGCTCCAAGTCCTTTTCAAGTCGCAGTTCTTATTATTAGTTGACGGCAATTAAAAAAGTTTCTCGTAAGATTGTACATTCCTCGGTCAAGGGTCCAGGAAATTCAGTAGGAACCATTTCCGTTGAACGAAAATGAAAAGGAAATGGCAAATTTTATACAAACAGCAATTCACTGAAAAATACTCAGTACTGCTCAACAGTTAATATACTGAGTTACAAATATGCACAAACGTGAATCTATAATTTTTGAGGTTAAAAAAATAATGGTTTAGTCAATGGCGCTTTCGCACTGAACCTGCCATAACTATAAGCATGTCCGCTTACGGTTAAAATTATGATCCAACCCACGCAAGGTCTAGCCATGCGCAAGTAAAAAAACTGCAGCCAATCAGCAGTGATACAAGCTACATCGCCAAATTCAGTAGATGCATAGCTGCCCTCTGGCGGTATTTTCAAATGCATAATCGACAAAAAAAGTATTCATTGACTTCAATTAAAAAGTTTATCCTTCATCGAGCCACACTTAACTCTAGCTCAGTAAAGGGAAATGATTAAACTCAACTTTTCAATTTTCTCAGAAACATCGGGGGGGGGGGGGTCATCCCCCAAAACCCCTCCCTGCGTTCGCCACTGCTCTTGGCTTTAAATAAGTCGAAAATTTAAGTGTAGCGACTTGCCACATTGTGACAACTGCAAAAAGCTTTAGTCACATTTGACAAGAAATTGTGTTACAATTTAGGAACTTTCAGATACAATAACTTAAAATCTCAAGGAATTAAGCAATTTTTTTGGTTCGTTAATTTTTAAGTAGAATATGTAGTCCATATTTGTCCAGACAATATAAATAATAGTAAGACAATATGACTGAAGTCAATATAAATGAATTTGTATGTAACAATGTTACAATAAGTCTAGCAGAAAAATTACCAACTGGCACTTGCCACAGAGACCATTTTTCGAGACACGCATAAACTTGGCTCATATTGCCTTACTATATATTTATAAATTTAGGACAAATATAGGCTGCATATATATTTTAAAATTAATGAATGAAACATTTTGCACTAATTTTTTGTTTTTTACGGATTCAACCGCACACTGTGCGGAACACGAAGAGTACACAGCCGAAAAGCCTTCGCAACGACACGCGTCTCTATATAAGATGGAATCGTCGGTGAAACACGAGGTCACGACGTGACGATTCGAAAATTTCGCAAAAAGTAATTTTCATACTAATAGACTGTGTATTTATATTTAAATTATTCAAAGAAAATTTTTGCACCGGTTTTTCATCAAATACACACACACAGGACAAATCTCACCGAGCACTCAAGCAGACAGCTTTACAATTCGAGAAGCAAGGAGTGCGCATTAGGATGGTCCAAAAATGCGTGGGAATTTAACGAAGTTTAAAACGTATTTCCCATAAGAAAAAATACGTTTTTGTAAATTTTATTTAAAATCGTAAATATTAAGTGAATCGAGTTAAAGTTCAACACTTCTCTTGACAATTAGAATTAAATACGTATCAAAACTTATTTTTTAAATATCACACCCATAATTCTGTTTTATTGGGTCCCAAAGAAACCCCATGAGTGAAAAATTTGGCTTTGCGAGTTTTTGGCGTTAATTATGATTTTTTCGCGTATATTTGATTACAAATTGTTTAGGTTACATGAAATACTACTCTATACTTGTAGTGAATTTTTCAAACAATTTTAATTGTTTTTAGCAATTCTCTCATAAAATAGAGTTAGAAAGTCTTGGGTTTTCCAAATTTTTCACCTTATTTTCAACTTTCTAATTAAAGTGAGGTAATAATTAATTCTAGCTAACAAAGATAAACGTTAAAACAATTTATTATTGTATTTCATGATATTGTCTTTGAATAATGCTAAAATGTTGTGGTTTTTTTCTGAACTTTTGAACTTTTTGTCGACTTTGCACTTAGACTGGAATAACAATAATTTCAATTAAGCAAAAATAATTGTTTACGAATCGAACCTAAGGGCTTGCGACAAAGCCACCGAACGCGTCCTCGAATTGCGGATAGTGGGTCCCTGTACCTAGGGTTTCTGCTGAATATAGTTACAATAATTAATAAGCAGTCGCGGACAATTGTCTAGGGATGGTCTCGAAAGAATTAACCCCCTAGAGGAGACGTAAAAACCGTGACGAAAGCTGAATGGCACCTGGTTTGAGGTGTTTCGAACGGTGACTCCGGGATGCCAGGCGACCTCTCGCAGTATGTAGCCTTATCCTTGCATACGGGGTTCTACAAGGATGCACGAACCCCTTTCTCTAGCTGCTGATGGGAACAACAATGATAACACCAAACGGAGTTAGTGCGATGGATTGGCGGAATCTTGATGCATTTAGGTGGACGGATCGACTCAATGACGACCTGATAGTGTGCTACTATACCAATACGGTCCCTGAACGAGAAGGTTACATGGCCCCACTGCATGCTCTGTGGTGCGAGAAACACCAAGAGCTCTCACACTTTTTGCAATAAACGTCTGCGAAACCATGCCGGAAAACTTCGGAAAAGGGGCTATGTAAGCGGAGCACCTACTCTACCACAACCAGAACAATCTGGCAACAGAATAAGGGGGTCGACACTGAGACCAATCACGAACAGGCATCCAATAGAGGAAGAGCGATGCTTCAGGATCCGGATCAACATCAATATCCAGGTTTCTCTCAAGCCCAAAGAGCTGCCTGAACAGTATGACGAGCTTCGTGGAGATTTTTCCGAAGAACCACAACTCTGGACTATCTATTGTAGTGTGTATATTGCAGCGAGAGCTTTGGCGGATGCAAACCGTAAAACGAAACCAACGGCTGATTATAAGACCAAAGACCAATGCATCAACTCAGCACAAAGGTAGGCTGGGCAAGACAATATGCGTCCCGCATTTAATGTGTGATTAACTGCATATCATCTGGCAGGAATTTCACCGCCAAGGTTCGACAGTTTGGGCGCGAACTGCAGATCCCTCATCACACATTGAATAAGACAAAACTGCTGACCATCAGGCAGCACATTGTTGACAGAATACGGGTACTATTTGAAGTTAGGAAAAGTCTAGAGCAGAGGGAGAGGTGAATTAGAGAAAAAGAACAGTTTTTCTCTCACCCATCTTGACCCTTCCAAGATCGTCCAATTACTGTCGACCAACCGCCCAAACCACAGCAGATTGAAGCATTTTGGCGAGAAGTCCACGAGGAGGTGAAAAAAGTATTGAGAGGCATGAAGCACTATACCGCTCCGGGACCAGATGGTATCGAGACCTTCTGGTGGAAGAAGTTTCCTTCAACCCACCAGCATATGGCCCGCATTTTCATCTCAAATGTAAAGTCGGAAGAGCCTATTCCGCCGTGGTTGGTGGAAGGGCGCACAGTGTTCCTGCCGAAGACGGGAAACTTAGATGACCCTAAGAATTACAGGCCAATAACTTGTCTGAACACACTGTATAAGATCTTCACAGCTATCCTAAATGACAGGATTGTTTGGACAATTGGACCTGTGTGGCGAGAGATGTACGAACAACGCGGCTCAAAGAAAGGCGTAGCAGCATGTCGGGAGAACCTGCTCATCGATAGATTTCTCTGTAAAGACGCAGCATCGCACCAGCTTTCGATTCAACCTCCCCATAAACTTATCATCTGTCTGTTGGAAAGCATAAAGGTTCATCCGCACATCCTGAGGTGCATAAAGAGATTGATGCCGCTTTGGAAAACCAGGTTTACTATCTCATCTGGAAAACATCGTGTGACAACTAACAACGTCACCTTTCAGGAAGGCGTCTTTCAGGGCGACACTAGCATTATTGCCACTATCTCTCGCACTTCGCCATTCCAAAGGGTACTTCTGCGGCAAACGTAGAAATCGAAAGCATAAGGTCAATCATGTATTTTACATGGAGGATCTTAAGATCTATGCTAAAAATAAATAGCGCTGGAGAGAGGTATACATACCTGGGCGTGCCACAGAGCCGCATTCAGAACGTAACAGCTATAAAGGATTCTCTCCGAAGCAGATACAAATGTTTCATCCGACGGATTTTGTCTTCGAACTGTCGGCGAGGAACAAAGTAACTGCAACGATCATGCTTGCCATCCCGATAGTACTCTATTTATTTGGAGTGGTTCAATGGACGAAGGATGAGCTCAGATCCCTCGATATCGGGTCACGAAAGGTCATGCACATGAACAAAAGCATGCACCTTGAGTCTTCAGTTCCGCGAATTCACGTCTTACGCCGTCAAGTTGATCGCGGTATACTGAATCTTGAATGTCTTCACAACAGGATTATTCTGGGTACAACACATATAGTTGCAAATGGACGAGACTCTCTTCTTAAAATGGTCAGGAAGCACGAAGAAGTGGGCAAAGGAGCGTTTCTATACAAAGCAGCTGAGCAGGCTGCTGAAACGCTTAGCCTTGACTTCAATATCGGGGGTGAGCAAAATGCATAAAATGTTATCCATCTCGAGTACGCACTCCTGAAGGCCAGGATTAAGAAAGCACGGGAGGAAAACTTCCACGAAGAGCTCCTCGTCAAGAGGATGCACGGCATCTTCCACAGAAATGTGAAGGATCAGTTGATGTCGAATGAGCTAACGTTTGCTTTCCTTAAATCACCCCCATTGAAGTCAGGCACAAAGAGCTTCATTTTGGCGAGTCAAGACGATGTCATTTCCACTTTAGCATACCGTCGCCACAGTTTGAGCCAAGACATTCCCGATGATAGCTGTAGAGCGTGTCATGCACACCCTGAGCATCTAGGACACAAACTATCTAGTCGTATAACTCATGCGGGAACGACGTTCATGCAACGGCACAATGCGGCACTAAGAGCAGTTTATTACCATCCATGTCGCATTTACAACATAAGCCCTAATACCACTTCACCAAACGCTCCTAGGAAAGACAAAGATATCACAGCCAAAGAGAATGAAAAGAAAGATAAAATAAAGACCTTATAAGAGAGTTGCGACGGTTATACCCGGAATATTCTGTTAAGCTAGTCATCCTGATTATCGGTGCTGAGCTTTTACTGGTTAATAGCCTGAAAACCATCCCTGCGTGCCAAAAAAATGCCAAGATACTTGCGGGGAAAATGCAGAAGGCTGTCATCCTGGGGTCGCTCCGTGTACTCAGGGTGCACGAGTCTTTTGTCGGATCATCATATTCCATCGCAGACTGCAACCACCTATCTCATGGTCATAAGCACCCGCTCCCGATGAAATCCCGCGGTAGTCCTTATGAAAAACTTATATATATATATATATATTTAAATTATTATTTTTGAAACATTTAAAAAAGGATAAAACTAATTCACTTTGAAAAAAATACAATACTATTCAAAAAATTCTTCTTCTTGATGTTTATTTATTATTTGTTTGTAACTAAAAAGTCAGAGCAAAATTGAAGATTTCATAAAAAAAGCGCTAAAGTTCATAAGTTATTGCCTCACTCTGCGTAAAAAGTGGACAGAAATTGGAAAATTTCAGAAAAAACCGCAACTATATAGCATTAGTATAGAGGAAGATAGTTATAAACAATAATTATTTGTTTGAATAATTATGCTTGCTAAATTTAATTAATTATTACCACACTCTTAGTAAAAAGTGGACAAGTTGAAAATTTCAACAAAAAAAAACGCAACTATCTATCATTACCAGAGGAGAAGATAGTTATAAATAATGATCATTTGTTTAAACAATTATGTATATTAAATTGCACAAATTTTTACCTAGCTCTAAGTGAAAATTAGACAAAAAGTTGAAAATTTCAGAAAAAACCTCAACTTTCTGGCATTATTCAAAGAGAATATTATTGAAAATAATAATAAATTGTTAAAATAACTGTTTGTTAAACGTATTTAATTATGATCTTACTCTAATTGAAAAGTGAGAAAAAGTGGAAAATTTGAGGAAAAAGTTTTAACTCTTCAGCACTACTCTAAGAGAATATTATTATGAGCAATAATAAATTGTTAAAACATTTAATTTTGTTGAGTTTAATTGATGATTGCCAAAGTATTATTGTATGTATTAGAAACAATTTGAATTAAAAAAGAACTTATGGGGGTAATATTTAAAAAGTAATTATTCATTTGTATTCTATATACAGGGTGTCCCAGTACTCAACGTACATTTTTATATTTTGGAATTCCTCATGAAAAATGGAGTTGAACATAATAATAAAAATTTCTTGTCAATTTAATCATTGATGAGTAATTAACAATTAAAGTTTAACCAATCGGAAGCATGCGTTAGATGGACGACAGTTTATGTATTACTAATGAGGGTGTGTACGCAAAAGAGTAATTTTAGATTTGCAGGAAGTTGTGAATATCAATGGTGCAACTTCACACGGCAACTGAGAGACGAGATTCTTAGAAAATTTATTTTCCTTTAGAATACACGTCGAATTATTTTAACTTCCTTCGAGAATTTCTAATTCTGTAGAATTCAAACGAATTCTTAGAATTCACTTCTGCTCCTTTGAATTCTTTTGAAATTTTTTTCAATTCTATTGAAACCTTCACAGTACACCTTAAATTATTTTGAATTTCTTCAAGTCTTTTGTACTCTCTGAATTTCATATTCTCTGAAATCTTTTGAATTCTATGAATTCTTTTGTATTCTTTAAATTCTTTTAATATTCTTTTTTTTTTTTATTCTGTGAATGCTTTTGAAATTTGTGTATTCTTTTGCACTCTGTGAATTCTTCTGAATTTTCTAAATTCTTATTAATTCATTTAATTCTTCCGCCATTCTCTGAAATCTTCCGTATTCTCTGAATTCTTCTCAATTGTCTGAATTATTTAAAATTCTGTGAACTCTTCTAAATTCTCTGAAACCTTTTAAATTCTTTTGTATTCTCTACATTCTTTTGAAATGCTCTAATTTTTTTTTGATTCTGTGAATTTTTTTGAAGTTTGTGAATTCATTTGCACTTGTGAATTCTTCCGAGTTTTCTAAATTCTTCCTAATTCTTTGAATTCTTCTTAATTCTATGAATTCTTACACTATTCTTTGATTTCTTCCGAATTCTCTGAATTTTTCCAAATTCTTTGAATTCCTTGATGTATTCTGAATTCTGTGAATTGTTTTAAAATTTTCTGAACTCTCTAAACTTTTTTGAATTTGTTGAATTTACGGTATCACTGAATTTTTTTAAATGTTTGTTAATTAGCTTGAAATCGTCAGAATACACGTTGAATTATTTTAACTTTCTTTGAATATTTTTAATCCTGTAGAATTGAAACGAATTCTTCAGAATTAATTTTTTTTTCAAGTCTCTTGAAATCTTTACGATACACCATGAATTGTTCTAACTTTCTTCAAGTCTTTTGTATACTTTGAGCTCTCCTGAATTATTCTAAATTCTCTTATAAATTTTGAAGTGTTTGAATTCTTTCCAATTTTCTGAAATATTTTGAATTCTATGAATTTTTTTGTATTGTTTTTTTTTTAAATTATCCGAATCCTTTTGAAATTTTCTGAATTATTATATATCTTTAAGTTATTAGAATACATTTCAAGTTACTTTGAACTCCTTCAGATCTTTTGAATTTTCTGAATTATCTTAAAGTGTTCAGAATACACATAGAATTATTTTAACTTCCATCGAGTATATTGCATTCTGTAGAATTCAAACGAATTCCTAGAATCCACATGTACTCATTTGACTTCTTTTGAAGTTTTTTTGGACTCTCTTAAACCCTTTACAATACATCATTAATTATTTTGAATTTCTACTATTCTTTCGTATTATCTGAATTCTCCTGAATTCTTTTGAATTCTCTGAAATATTTTGTATACAAATAGTCTTCTGAATTCTTTTTCAGTTTTTTCAATTCTTACGATATCTTTAGAATACGCTTTGAATTATTTTTAATTCCTCCAAGTGTTTTGAATTCTGTAGAATTCTGTACAATTCTAGAGGATTCAAAATATTCGAAGGAAGTGAAAGTAATTCAACGTGTATTCTAAAGATTTTAAGTGAATTAAAAATATTCAAAATAAAGACTTCAAACTAACTCAAGGCGTATTCTAATGATTTCAAGATAATTAAAAAACATTTTTAAAACATTTAGTGATATCCTAAGAATTCGACGAATTGAGAGTAGTTTACAGAGTTCATAAAATTTCGAAACAATGCAGAGAATTCAGAGGAATTTAGAGAACTTAGAAGAATCCAGAGAATTCCGAAGAATTCACAGATTTAAGATAAATTGACAGAATTCAAAATAAATTTAGATAATTTAAAAAAAAATTAGATAATACAAAAGAATTCATAAAATTTAAAATATGTCACAAAATGCAAAAGAATTCAGACAATTCAAAAATTATCAGAGAATTCAGAATAATTCAGGAGAGTGCATGGAATACAAAAGACTTGCAGAAATTCAGATCAATTCATGGTATTTTATAATGATTTCAAGAGAATTAAGAAAAAAAACTTTAAAATTTCTGTAGAATTCGTGTGATTTTTTCAGAATCAAAAATATTGAAAGAAAGTTAAAATAATGATTTCAAGACAATTAAAAAACATTTTAAAAATTCAGTGATACCGTGAATTCATCAAATTCAAAACAGTTTAGAGAGTTCAGAAAATTTTAAAACAATTCAGAGAATTCGGAAAAATTCAGAGAATAGCGGAAAATTCATAGAATTAAGAAGAATTCAAAAAATTAAGTAGAATTTAGAACATTCAGACGAATTCACAGCGTGAAAGAGAATTCACAGACTTCAAAAGAATGTAAAGAATTAAAAAAAAAATCAGAGTATTTTAAAAGAATTTAGAGAATACAAAAGAATTAAAAACATTTCAGAGAATTTAAAAGACTTCAGAGAACTTGAAAGAATTCAGACGATTGACAAGAATTCAGAGAATTAAAAAGAATTCAAAGAATTAGGAAGAATTTAGAGAATTCAGAAGAATTTATAGAATTCAGAAGAATTCACAGAGTGCAAAAGAATTTACAAACTTCAAAAGCATTCACAGAATTAAAAAAAATATATAGAATTTCAAAGGAATTTAGAGAATGCAAACGAATGAATAGAATTTAAAAGATTTCAGAGAATTTGAAAGAGTTCAGGGAATTCAATGGATTCAGACAATTGAGAAGAATTCAGAGAATTGAGTAGATTTCAGAGAATAAAAAAGACTTGGAGAAATTCAAAATAATTTATGGTGTACTGTAAAAGTTTTAAGATAATTGCAAAAAACTTCACAAGAATTCAAAGGACCACAAGTGAATTCTAAGAATTCGTTTGAATTCTACAGAATTAGAAATACTCGAAGGGAGTTAAAATAATTCAACGTGTATTCTAAAGGAAAATATATTTTCTAAGAATCTCGTCTCTTAGTTGCCGTGTAAAATTGCACCATTGATATTCACAACCTCCTGTAAATTTAAAATTACTCTTTTGCGTACACACCCTCATCAGGACACATGGACTTTCGTCCACCTAACGCATGCTTCTGATTGGTTAATCTTTAATTGTTAATTACTCATTAATTATTAATTTCAGAACAAATTTTTATTATTATTTTCAACACCATTTTTTATGAGGAATTCAAAAATATTCCTTGAGTACTGGGACACCCTATATATATATATATATGCATGCATCAACTCAGCACAAAGATAGGCTGGGATAGATAGTACGCGTCTCGCATTGACTCAAAAAGACCCAGGAGCATAGAAGCTTCATTTTCACTTCGCCTGTGCAAAAGTAAAGAAGAAGATACTACAGATCAGTACTTCAACTCTTCTGCTTGTCTGCTCGCTCTTCTGTTAAAGCATGACAAACGAAGTAAGTCGATTTTTAAATTAGAGTAACATTTCAATTTTCATTCAGAAAAATTACATTAACATTTCAATTTTGATTCAAAAATTTTTTTTATTTTAATTTTTCAATGAGTTGATTATTAATAAAAATACATTTTTATTTTAAAATAAATATTCTTCAAATATTAGTATAATTTTATTTGCGTTTTAGATTTTATTTTTTTAATTTTGGTTTGTTTATAATTGAGTCCCCGGATGCAATAACCGACGGGACGCTCGGCTATGTATTTCTCGCTTCCCATTCGAGATAAAATAACGCGAAAAATTCTTTGGAACTCAAATGTTTAAAAACCACTCGAAAAAAGTATGGGCATATAGAGCTTAAAAAAGAGCACAATTTTCGTGTAGAAAATTTTTTTGTGCGATTTGAACTTGTTTAAAAATAAAATATAAACTGCACATTTTTAAGAGCGGAATTCAATCCGTTTTTTGAAATAAACTCGCCGTAACTTTTTTTAATTTCACAGAAATCACTTGAAATTTAAAACCCGAGCGTATCACTCTGTCGAAGCCTACGGTATTTGATTAGTGCATAAAAAAGTTAATTGTTTAACAATATCTCGATGTTTGTTAATAGCTATTTAATACCATGCTTTTTCACGTTCGGCGGAAAAAAGTATCGAGAGAACTTTCAAGTTCAAACAACTTTCCGTGGAGAAATTTTTCATAAGGGTTAAAACGAATTGTTTTGGAAAGTTTCAGATTTTTTAGCGAAAATTGAGCGAGCCAGCGTATGGCAAGTGAACGTGCGAAAAACTCGATCGTCTTCCGTCTCGAGCTTGAGCGTTTACATGTTGAGGATGGGCGGGCAAAAACGAAAACCCCCCCATTATTTTTGTTAGTTTTGACCAATGTTTATAAATTTTCTTTTGCCCTTTGTGCATTTGTCGAAAAAGTGTAGATCGCTCAACATCGATCTACGGTTTGTGTTTTCTTAGAAAAAATAAATTGAAAACCAACAGTAATTCACAATTCAAAAAGTGTCGAAGTTTATTGCCTAAAAATATTAAAATGCGTAATCCAAAAGAGACGACTGAAAAATCCCGAAAAAAAAATTTCCGGGAAAAAGAGAGAGATGGATGCCGCATTGGTAAACAAGATTTACTGTCTAATTTGGAAAACATCGTGTGACAACTAACAACGTAACCTTTCAGAGAAGAGTCTTTCAGAGCGACATTGTGAGCCCTCTCCTCTTTTGCCTCACAGTATTGCCACTATCTCCCGCAATTCGTCATTCCCAAGGGTACTTCTGCGGCAAAACCGGATATCTCAAGATCTCGTCTAGAAATTCAGAGCAATTGAATATATCTTTAAGGATTGTACTGTATTCATTTGGAGTGGTTCCATGGACGAAGGACGAACTCAGATCCCTCGATATCGAGTCTTCCGTTCCGCGACTTTACTTCTCACGCTGTCAATGTAGTTTCGGAATGCTGTATCTCGAGTGTCTTCAGAACAGGATCATTCTGGGTACAGGGCATATAGTCGCAACTAGACGAGACCCTATTCTTAAAATGGTCAGGAAACACGCAGAAGTGGGCAAAGCATCATTTCTTTACAAGTCAGTGGAGGAGGCTGCTGAAACACTTGGACTTGATTTCAATATCAGTGGTGAGCAAAATGCATTAAAAAATTATCCATCTCGAGTACGCACTCCTGAAGGCCTGGGTAGAGAAAGCACAGGATAAAAACTTCTGCGAACAGCTCCTGGACAGGAGGATGCACGGCATCTTCCACAGAAATGTGAAGGATCAGTCGATGTCGTATGAGCTAACGTTTGCTTTTCTTAAATCACCCGGATTGAAGTCGAGCACGGAGGGTTTCATTTTGGCACATCAAGATGGTGTCATTTTCACTCTAGCATAGCGTCACCACATTTTAAGCCAAGACATTCACGATTATAGCTGCAAAGCGTGTCATGCACACCCCGAGCACCTAGGACACATACGATCTAGTTGTCCAACTCATGCGGGAACGATGTACATCCAAAAGCACAATGCTCCACTAAGAGTGCTTTATTACCATCTCTGCCACTCTTGCATTAGCCCTGATACCGCTTCGTCAAACGATCCTAAGGGAAGAGAGTAAATTATAGAAAATGAGAAATGCCGGACATAGTGGAACTTCATATTCTCGACAATTTTATCTCTCGCACAATCGACGCCTGACATAGTTCTCCTTGACTTCGTGAAACGAAACATGTTTGTTAGCGAATTTTCGGCACCAGTCGACAAGAGCATTACAACCAAGGAGAATGAAGAGAGAGAGAGAGAGAGAGAGAGAGGGAGAGTTATAAAGACCTTACAAGGGAGTTGCGAGGGTTATACCTAGAATATTCTGTGCATCTAGTCGTCCTGATCATGGGTGCTCTTGAGGATTTTAAACCTTCACGGGTTAATAGCCTGTAAAGCACCCCTGCGTGTCAGCGAAATGCTAAAACACTTGCGGGGAAAATGCAGAAGGCGGTGGTCCTTTGGTCGCTCCGTGTCCTAAGCGTGCACGAGATTTCTTATGGATCGTCATATTGAGTCCATCGCAGACTATAATCTCATTATAGTCCAACCACCTACCTTACACTAATGAGACGATGTTACAGCTGAAATGTTACCGCGATTTCTCCGGGAGTGGGTGCAATTTTATAGAAATGCACCTGCTCTTGTGAAAATGACGTTGGCTCCCCGTAGGACCGTGGTAGATCACATCTATGGTCACGTCCCACGACCGAGAGAGATGGGTGGCCATAAGGCACTACGAAATCACAATATCAGGCCGGCGAAACCCTCGCGTGTCTTGAGGAGACGCAGCGACCCAAGGGTTATGGCTTTCAGGTTCTGAACCAATAATAATTTCGCACCTCCGAACGCACCGATCGCAAGGACAAGTTAGTTTCTCGACGTCCTCGAGAACGATATCAGGCCTCGAGTATGCAATGGAGACTGCTGTCAGAAAATCGTACTTCCAGAAAATTTGACACTTCTCGTTTTGTACAATTGACTCTATCACCCTAAGAGCTTTCGGCTGGGCAGGGTCGCGGACAACGCCGTAATAGCCACAAAGATGGTAGTAAAGTATTCTTACGGCTGCATTGTGTCCGTAGACATACGTCGTTCCCGCGTGCGTGGGACACCTCGATAGTTATGTGTTCTAGGTACTCAGTGCGTGCATGACACGCTGTGCACCTATCGCTGGGCACTTCTTTACGAAAAGTGCAGTCACGGTATACTAACATGGAAGTGACACCGTCCTGGCACGTAAAAATGAAACTTTGTACCTAAATTAAGTCCTGAAGATCTGAGGAGAGCAAAAGTTTGCTCTTTCGTCAAGGGCTGATCTTATAAATTTCTTTGAAAGTTTTTGTGCATTTTCTTTTCGAGGACGTATTGGCGGAATTTTCCAACATCTACTTTCTTTACTTGGACTTTTAAAAGTAAGGCATCTTAATGGAATAATGTACTTTTCTCACTTCTGATGTTGAAATTGAGGCCAAGGGTCTCGGCCGCCTGCTCCGCTGCTTTTATGAGGGAACGCTCCTTTTCCAATCATCTCGTGTTTCCTGACCATTTTTACGAGAGGATCTCTTCCATTTGTATCGATGTAAGCTGAACCCATTACAGTGCGGTGATGAAGACATTGAAGATTCAGAAGTCCGCGCCCGCCTTGCCGTCGTGGGATGTATAATCGCGGAACGGACGAATTGATATGCAAGCTCTTATACTCGTACATATGCGTGATCTTACGCGTGGCGATATCAAGGGCCGTATGCTTTTTCTTCGTCCATTGAACCACCCCAAACGAGTAGAGTAGAACCGGAACGGCAAGCATGTTAGTCGCAGATACCTTGTTCAACGCCGACAGATTGGATGACCAAATCTGTCGAAGAGCGCAGAGGTTTCATGCCAATCGCGTTAATTTTACTCTTGTCCTTTTCTTGACATGTCCATGTCTCGCTACCGTATATTACAGCTGGCACAAATAAAGTATTATATAAGGTCATTTTAGCTTTTTTTGATTTGTTTTTATTTCTGAGAATGGAAATGATTTTAGATATTTTTGTTTCTTTTGTATGGATGTTTTTTTCATATTGGACGTGACAAATTTAGCTAAATATTCCAATTTAATGTCTTTAAGAAGCGATTTCACCAATTTTTATGCATTCTTATTTACTAAATAACATTCAGCTGCCTAATAAAATTCTTTTTTTTGTTGTTAATAATTGTATTTGACGAACTATGAGTTATTTAGGGATACATAGTGGCTCATAATCGCTTTTTTGCAGTATTTCTATGGTGATTTTTTATTCTAACCAAATTTTATTTCGTAAAATTTAAATTTGTAACTTTCAAAAAATATTATAGTTGATTACATACATGATAATTTTCCTATTTAAAATAGGGTCCAGAAAATAAAATATTAAATTGCTTTGGAGATAATTTAACACAGGACTAAGCTTTAAAATTGAATGGATTGGGAATCTAGAACGATTCGACATTTTTAAGCCTAAGATTCAGTTATATATGTTTTTATGATACGGCAGAAATCTGCCTATCTTCGAACCTGTGGACAAATGTATCAAAATTATGAATGTTTCTGAAACGGTCTTTCATAATATTTTAAAATTTATTTATTATTTAATAACATGTACAATTGCACATAAGGGTGCTTAAAAAAAGGCTCAATTTTTTTTCTTTGAATAGCCCCTCCACCAAGTGTCCCTTTTGGCGTTAGAATGACCCCTGATTTTTGTCAGAGTTTCAAACAAATATTTAGGGGTCCTCCAAGTCGATTTATCCCAATAAAATATTTATTTTTATTTAAATAGCTGCTGCTAATGGATTTTTTCACTTCGGCAGACAGACATTGTACTGTTTTTACTTAAATACATTATATTATTGAAGTGATTTATTTTATTTAAAAGAGACTGTATGCATGCCTAAGTAAAAATACATCAACAGCGATTAATTAAATAAAATAATTATTTCATTCACAAAAATCAACTAGGAGGGCCGGTAAATATATTATTTTAATTTTGTCAAAAATCAGGGGTCATTTTGACACCAAAAGGAACACTTTGTTGGGGGTACCGTTTGAGAAAAAAATGAAGCCGTTTTAGACCACCTCATTACACACCTAATAATTATTATCTATAGCATCTAACTTAAATTTTCTTGAAAATGAAATGCTTTTACATGATGCATTGACAATATAGAAAAAGTATACAACCTTAAACCATGCATGATACAAAATAATAATATTTTTCCTAAAATATATAGATTCCTAAAAATATATTCTTGAATGCAAAACGTATTTCTTTAAAAAGATGTTGCTCTATATGCATCATGAAGAGTATATGCAAAGAAGATTTTTTAAATCAGACAAATTCATATTCATAAATCCTGTTTTGATAAATTTGCATTCAGTATGATCCACTCATTAGTAAAATCCGACTTTTCCCTTCTCGTTGCCTTAAAATCGAAATGCAAATGTCCACCAGCAGCTACCTGTTCCCCTCGAGGGCTGTTTAAATCTCTCGCACGTTTACCGGCTCGGGCCGCTTGTTTATTTTTTAATTAAAGTCTTCCGCACCCAGGTCCTACTCTGGTAGGATTAAAAAAAGGTCCCCCGAAGTTATTAAGCTAATAATGTGTCCCGTCCCGGTGTGCCTGCTCAGCGAAGGAAAGAAAAAACGACTGAAAGACACGAGGGCAAAAGAGAGAAAAAGAGAAAGGGTAAGAGAGAAAGGATTAATGTCAGTCTGCTAGAAAAGGAGCAGAGCATAGAAGGGAGATAGCGATAAGAAGAGAGACCAGTAGGGGTTAGTGGTATGGTGGTGCTAACAGAGCAAGATAGGTGGAAGAGCTCCAGGGCAAAAAAAAGTAAATAGGACAAAAAATAGTTCCGGCACGCGACCCCATGTGTTTTTTCTCTCGACCCTCCTACTTTAACCGCACGATCAACTCCTGATCAACACGGACCACCACAAAAAATTTGAATCCCAAAGCAGATTAAGGTACATTCCATTGGAATGGGAAAACAATTCTACAAAATAGACATTATTTTCCTCTCGAATTCTTTAGGTTTTTTGGTGGTTAATAAAATATAAATTTTAAGTGAATTGGGGTTTATGGCATACATATAAAATTGGTTAATCCGATGATTGTATTAGTTCTTTATGAAGCTATATAGAAAGGTGCTAAAATTTGTTACAAGGTTTGCTAAAATTGACGTCATATAGTTTTATTATTATTATTATCATTATTATTATATCAATAAGCCATTTCCCTACCGGGGTAAGCATGAATTGCTCAGTTGGAAAGTAATAGTGTGTGGATGGGTATATAGGTATGGGGTAGATAGGTATATAGGTGTAAGGTATATATATTTTAGATTGATCCAGAATTCTCGTGTTATTTATTTAAATGACACGTTTGTTTCGCAACACTGCTCCGACCCAGGTTGCTGATCAATCTCTCTAGCGATCACCCCGAATGAAGAGCCTCACAAAATAGTTATGTGTGATTCCCCACTTGGGCCCATTAGTATGGCGGCATTCACTCTATTGTCACTCTGTTCACAAACTATTTGTCGCTACACTTTTCTGTCCTGGCATACTACTCAAGCTTCCTTCACGTCCATGCATTTTTTCATGCAAGCTCTCGTATTTCTACGGCTTCTTATGTCTCTTCGGATTAATGTCTCATTCGCAGATTCTAACCATTCTTTCGGCGGTCTACCTCTGTGCATTCTGCCATTTACTTTACCTTTTTATACCTGTTTGGTCAGTCGTTCATCTTTCATTCTTTCAACATATCCGAACCATCTTAACTGATTTCTTTCCCATATGTCAACTAGTGTCTCTCCTGTACCACATTCTTCGAGGATCACCTCGTTTCGGACTTTGTCCATCAGTGTTTTTCCGCAGATTGTTCGCAGAGGTGTCATGCCAATCGCGTTAATTTTACTCTTATCCTTTTCTTAACAGGTCTATGTCTCGCTACCCTATAATACAGTCGGTACAAATATAGAATTGTATACAACCATTTTAGATTTTTTTATTTGTTTTTATTTCTGAAAATACACCCTGCTCTACCGATAACCTTCTTACCTTCATTAATGCGCTTATCTAACTCCTCATCTATTTTTCCCTCGCTAGTGAATAGGCTACCCAGACATACGTACTTGCCAACTTGTTCCAATCTCTTATCATTTAGGACAATGCTGCACATTGTTTTCTCACTCTTTTCTTCAAACACCGTGATTTTTGTTTCATTCCTCTTTCCAATCTCATTAATGTTATTTTTAAATGTGTCTAGATGTTTAAATACCTTAAGCGAAGATGAATTTAACTATGAAATTTCGTTCGTGAAAATATGTGTACTTTCACCTGAACAGGATCTATATTGTCTCGGATGAGGATCTATAAGGTGGCGAAACCAGCAATCGCCTCCCCTAGGATTTTCAGTCTTCCCTTCAATTTTTTTCTTCATTTGCACTGAGAAAAAGAGAAGAATTATGAAAAATAAGTAATTTCATGACAATATGTTTTTTCAAACAATTTCAAATGATTTCCATTTCAAAAAGCAAATTTTCAAGTTTCTTCACAGAATTTTTAATTTGTCATTTCCGCGAAAATTATTCATTTTCATCATAAAATATACAAAAATATTTTCCCAAGTACCCTCGATAAGTATCGTACTTCATCAAGGATATGTACAAGCAGCATGTGTAATAAGAAAAACTCTCAAGATGGGGCGCATAAGAAAAAAAACTACATAGAAAAGTCTAGGGAAAACGCTAGTGAAGGAAGGAAAAGCATTCACGCCCTCGTGGGAATAATATGCAAAGTAGAAAACAGATGCTCTGCATTCTCCTGACGTTTTTATTTCCGATTCCCCTTCTGCAGAGAATGTTATGCACTACTTATTCTTTTTTGGCAACGACTGAAAGAAAAGACCAAGCCCCTCACACCCAGGTGGTTATCCGCCTTTCTTTCGGACACATTGTGATAGGATGAAGGAAAGAGCGAGACAAGCACTTCGTTTTTTTCTCTTGCAATAGTACTTCTTCACAAGAAGGAAAAAAGGAAATACTCTTCAGATTCCTGGCGCCCGAGCGTGACCGCGAATTCACTCAGAACCCTCTACGTGCACTTCTCACGAATGCACTTCACTACAATTTTTCTTAGATACTGAAGTGTAGTTAATGCAAAATAAATGTGTGTATGCATATAAATAAATAAATATATATATATATATGAAATTTCATTCTCGTCTCCTTTTGATATTTTCAGTTTTCTAAGGAAAACCTTTTGTAATGGATTCATAATTTGAAAAAATATTATCTGAAGTATAAGTGATTTCTAAAAATGCTTAAATTGAAGCTTAGATCTTTTGCTTTAATGAGAAATTCTGAAAACTTTGACAGCTGGCTCGTTTGGCCGTTAGGCACACTTTGTTAATAGGGTAGAATGTAATGATGGGAAGTGGCATGAGTTTTACCGTCATAACTATCAGAAAAAGTAGTCATGTGGTAAAAGTTGGTAAAAGTCGGTAAAAGTCATGTATTGAATCGTCAAAGCTGCATTTTTTTCTAATATGTTTAGTATAAAGTTATATTTTTAAGCAACACACATTCTTCTTTATCAAGATTGTCATTGAGAATTATGATTGTATAGTGGTCGTATGATTGTATATTTTTGGTGCAGCCAAAGTGTTCCAATTTCGAATTTATAGAAAATCCAACAGGATTTTATAAGGATTATCTTTTTAATTCGTGTGATTTCAGTTTAGGATCCACGGGTCGGAAGGGTAAGGAGATCCATAATTTCAGTATGAGTATGCTTCTTGTTTTCTGCTAGGAGAGTCCTTAATTTAAGCTCATCTCAACCTTACACTAACTTTTCAGTATAAATATCACCCTAATTTCAGTTATTTACTACTTGAATTTCTGGTCCTTACTACCTAAATTTCAGTCTTTTTGTTTGCTTACTTTAATGAATTAGGCACATGCTTGACTTCAGATTTCAAATACTTCTTTTTGTTACACCTTAAATTAAGTCCAATTTTCTACTTAAATTAAGTGTTTGTTTTTTCTGTGTAGGGTTGCCACATGGCCGGATTTTGACCGATCTAGTCGGAATTTCCGATCGAAAGCCGGTTGCCGGTCGGAAACCCGACCGGCCGGTAAGGTAATCCGGTAAAATAGCATACATTCTTACGTTCCAAACTACTGTTATTCTAAGCGATAAATGCATTAATATAAAAAATGTTACGTATATCTAGATGCATACACATAAAATTAAGATATTTAAATGTGAATGATTAAAGTTGAAAAATACAAGACTTTTGAATTTCGCGCGCTACACACTTCTACTTCTCCCCTCCCTTATTCGGAATGCCTCCCTTCCCCCGGCCTATGATCGTCTTTTGACATAGGCCGGAAAACCAGGAGCGAAAGGTGGCAACCCTATTTACGTTTGAGGTTAAGTTGGCAATATTCTCCTCAATTTTAATTTTTATATTAAATTTAGGTAGCTTTATGGGAGGCTCTTTCTGTATTAAGATTTCTTAATCATTAAAATTCTGCACTGTTGATCAAATATGTTTTACAAAGCTAAAATTGATTCAAAAAATGAGTTTTACCAACTTTTCCCATCTTTTACCGTAATGACCGTTAATGACGCGTATTATCACGGTCACGATTGTCACGCCTCATCACTATCTAGTAGAATGCCCGCAGGTACTAGGACGATTAATCCCATGTAACGCTTTCTCGATTCCTACCTCAACGATATTTTTTCTCTAAAACTGACGTCCACACGAAATGAGATATCGAGTTGAAAATTTTGTGAAATCAATAAAAGGCACTAAGAAATATTTGTGGGGTAAGCAGAGATATTGCTGACACCTCCATCCTAAACATCACTCTCTAAATCTAAATCATTGAAAAGTCACTAATCGTCAGTGAAATCTCACGGATTCAAATAGCTAGAATCCGGTCACTGACAACCAGTGAAACGTTACTCATTCATTCAGTGAAAGTTTCACTTTTGAGAGTTGGCAGCACTGCACCACGTCAATTTAGCAGTCATGTTAATATAAGATGTTAGTAGATTCAATGAAATATTCATAGTAAAAACTTAAAACCGATAAATGTGATCAAATATTAAAAAATGTGAAAAGACTTCATGCTTCTAAATGACAAAAAACCTTATATATTCCTTTACTTATAAGAATCGACTGTCATTCACACAACCGTCAAGTAAGTACTTTTCATACGAGTAAGTGTATATTTTTCCCGCAGTGAATTCAGCACACTTATAGTCCGAAAACTTACAAATTTATTTCCTAAAAAAATTATTTTTGCTACTTAAGTAAAAGAATAACAACAACTAGGGTTACCAGATCGTCCGAGTGAGAAAGCGAACACTCCACAATCTCCCCCCCCCCAGCCATAGAAAAAATTAAGAAAAAAATTTTAACATTTGAAATAATAAAAAAATAAAAATAAGCAACAAAAAAATAAACAAAATCGAATGATTTGGTGATTCTCGAAACATATACTCTACCTGGAGTTTGGATGGAATTTAAATCAAAATCAAAAATATATCCGTACATTTTCATTTCATTCATATAGGCCTATATTCATATAATGTATCATCACGACAAAACGAAACAACGGTTAGAATTCTCAGTGATGCGTGCTTTGCTAAACCATAACAACTTACTTCTCTTGCTGGCAAGAGGAGGTATGGTTTCAGCATAACGAGAGATTCTTCTCCAATTGCGCACTCTCTGCGCAACCCATCTGATTGGTGTGGTTACACGCGCTCATTTGGAATGTCAATAATTTCAACAATTTGAAATGAGCGCACGGAACCAGACCAAACTAGCTAAATACATACTGAAAAGATAAAAATATGTATAACCTTATAGTTTATCGGTCTGATCGAGAAGAAAGCAAACATTTCACATAAAAAGCGGACAAGCTACCACGAGACAGAAAAAGCGGACATGTCCGCTATATTATTTATCTTTACCCATGCATATTCTCTTTTTACTTATATTTAAGTATTAATATTCATATATCAAATGACTCTGAATTTAAATCTGAGAATTTCTTCCGTTTTGACGTATCCCTTTCTCTTTACATGATACATTATATTTATTCTAATTTTTTTTAGGCAAATTTTAAGGTATCTCAAATCATCGAAACCCGTAGTGTTGGATTGGGGGTTTCGCGGATGCCCCACCGGTTGCTTCGTCCTCCGCCTCTCCTTCTATTTCATTCCCACTCCTGCTCCCACTCGGAATGTTTGCTCTTTTCCGTGTGGCGAGTCACGACGCCATCAGTATGTGTGTAGCTTTCGAGCAGACAACAGTTTGAATAAAGTTTAGTGCACCCTGCACCGAAAGCAGCTGCTCGCCCAAGTCTTCAGGTGGACCCTCACCGGCACCGTACCACGAACGGGTCGATGACGACGCTCATGGCTGCATGCACCCAGATACCGTGCCACGAGAGACTAGTCGAGCTTGTGCAGCGCTTCTGGTCACTGGAAGAGGTACTGCGGGCCCCCCGATTCTCCAAGGCCGATGCTGAGTGTGAACACTTGTTTACCGAGGGACATACCCGCGAGCCTAGTGGACGATACATCGTGCCTCTTCCCCTCAAGACAGAAGGGCCCTCTCGTCTGGGGGAGAGCCTAACCGACGCTCGGGTAGCGTTGGCACCGTTGCATGCGACGCGAGGCGAAGCTCGCCGATGCTTATATACGATTCATGGAGGACTGCATTACACACGGTCACATGCATCCTATCACGCTCGAAAAACGGCAAAACTGGCCACAGCCATTCTGCTACATCTGCCACCACGGGATTTGGCAGCGGAGCGACGAAGGGAGCAAACTTCGCGTGGTATTCAACGCCTACCGCCTAATAAACAGCGAATGCAGCCTCAACGACGTAATGTATGCTGGCCTCAGGCTCAAGAATGACCTTGCAGTCATGGTCACCCGCTGATGTCAGAATGATGTTCCGACAGATCCGGGTCCGACCCCAGAACATCCACTTCCAGCGGATCCTGTGGAACCCGACCGCCGCAACCCCAGCAACTCACTACGTCCTTCTCACGGTCACCTATGGAGAAACCAGTGCACCGCACCTCGCATTGCGGACCCTGAAGCAGCTCTGGCAAGAAGAGGGCGCCAATCTTCTTGCAGCAACAACACAACGTTCCACGGGGCAGATACCGAACTCCGTCGCCCGCTGCGCGCCGCGGAAATGGACTGGGGCCTCGTCGATGAAAGCCTTGCCCAGTAGGGTATTTCCTGGAACTTCACTCCTCCCTCGGCTCCCCACTTTGGCGGCCATTGGGAAGCGGGCATAAAGTCTGCAAAATCTCATCTATGGCGAGTCGCCGGGCCCCGCAAGCTCACGTTTGAGGAGTTCTCCACGCTGCTAGTCAATATCGAGAGGGTTCTAAACTCCGCTCACTGGCGATCCAGATGACATTGAGGTCCTGATGCCTGCTCACTTCCTCTCCGACAGGCCACTCGCCTCTATTCCACGGCCGATACACCCTTGGATCACGCAACACACTGGACTTTAGTCAAAGGCCTCCGCGACCATTTCTGTGCACGCTGGAGCCGTGAGTACTTGAACAGCTTTCAACAAAGAGCCGAGTGGACACGGCCCCGCTCAATCCTCGCGGTCAACGACATGGTCGTCATCATCGACCCTCTTCTTGTCAAGCCCAGCGGAACCTGGCCGCTCGGGAGGATCACTGCCGTTCACCCTGGGCCGGACGGCCTAGTCCGCGTTATGGTACGTACAGCAGATAGCTCTTACATCCGACCCATCACCAAGCTGGTGAAACTGCCGGTGAGAGCTCAGGACCAGGAAGAAGGAACCCTCGACCGGCAGGACCGAGGCCGACAGCCCGCTGATCAACAGTTGTAGGATGAACTGCTCACGGCGGGCGGTACTCAATCTTCCGAAGTGCCTTGACACGGCAGGCGGCACCTAAATCAGCTGCGTGGACAAGCAGATCTTCCACCGGCTGCTCCCGGGGGGCGGACTTGTTTCGATTCCGTTCAAGGAACGAGGCGGGCGGGATGTTGGATTGGGGGTTTCGCGGATGCCCCACCGGTTGCTTCGTCGTCTGCCTCTCCTTCTCTTTCATCACCACTCCTGCTCTCAATCTCGGAATGTGTGCTCTCTTGCGTGTGCAGAGTCACGACGCCATCAGTATATGTGTAGCTTTTGAGCCGACAACAGTTTGAATGAATTTTAGTGCACAATTGAACCCCGCCTCAAACTCATTCTGTGGAACAACCCAACACGTAGATTCTGAATTTCTAACATTTGAATGTGTATATTGCAACATTGAAAAAAAATTATTTTTAATTTTTAATCCTTTTTGGTTTCCCTACCTGGTCAGGATGTTCAGATATCGTCAGAACTTCTGGCCATTTGTGACGATTCCTGACCTTTTTCAGTAGGGATGTGTGCGGGTGACACGCAAGTAGATGACACATAAGAGAGTTTCGGTAACACTTATAAATATGACTACTATGAATTTAGCCTAGATCTATAAATGTAATGTTGTTTTAAAGCACACAATTTCTAATTAGCTGTTTTTATTCCTTAGGGTCTCTTTTTTGCTAGGGTGCCAGTAATACCCATATTTATCTTATAATCGCGAAATTTATTAAAAAAACTATTTAAACTTTTTACATTCTCATCTCAATGAGAAGGTATTGGTTTCATGTGAAAAATAACTTTTACGGATTCAATCGAATGTCAACGTTTTGAGGCCCCCTGAGTCAGAAAAAACGGTTTTTACGAAATGTGCATATTTTGAAAAATTTTAAGACCACTTCTTTCAAAATTTTCAAATTTTACAAACGGTTGTTAGTAGTACTCTAAAATACAAACAATTCATCCCATTGAAATTTTTTGATAAAATTAACATTATTAGAGTTATAGCATTTTTAACATCCCGAAAGCAAAGGAAAATTAATATTTTAAGCCGAACAACGCACGATATAAAAAAAGTCAGTAACAGAAAAACGTTTATTTTTGAGAGCCCTACAAGATTATCATGACAGTTTTTCGATTTTTTTTTCGAAAAATTGAAAATTCAAATTTTGATCGCACAAAAAATAATGAAGAATGAAAATTTCCATTTTTCGGTCAAACTATGCAAGATACGAAAAAAGATGACGATACAAAAATCGTCCACCCAAAAAAGACCCGCAAATTTATTATTAATCACTTTTTTATAGGACGCACAGTTTTTGTTTTATTCGTGAAAAATAACATTAAAAATCAAGAAAATTAATGTTATGGAAGACGACACAGGGAAAGAAAAAAAATAATAGGCAAACTTGTTCACTTAAAGAGGATGTAAAAATTTGTTATTTCAAATTTTTATAAAGGGCGAAAAAAATGAAAAGACAAAAGTTGTTCAACTAAAAACGATCTAAAAATTTGTTATAAACTCTTGCTATGAAAAATAACATTTGTACATTATTTTGCAAAATCTGAATAAGCAGTACCAGCTTCAGATATAGAAATAAATATGATGTACATTTGTTACAATAGTGTTGAATGTCATGTCAAAAAGTTCAGATTTGACTTTTAATTTTAAAATGTCTGGGCGCAAATGTGGGGGAAATACAAAGACCGAGCGTGTAAAATGCGGTATATTACGCCACCTGCCGATGCTTTTCATGAAGAGCCTGATTTAGTTAGTCACTTGATGTAATAACGACAGGATAGGTTGATTTTAATCACACTGTAAAAAATGGAGACAATTTTCTCATGCATTGCCTGATTATACGCAAATTTACAAAAACGTATATTATCTGCGAACCTAACTTGTAACGCTAATTTGTGATTTTATTTTGTTTTCCTAAATTCTGTGCATTCAGAGTCGTACATTTCCACCTTTACGTTTTTACGTATAATCACTATGCATGAGAATTATTTTTCGATTTCCTACAGAATCGATTCTGTTTTTGTTTATGCTGCTGTTGACATTTTTGCAGCAAAGAGATTTATTCCAATTCAAGCAAGAAAAGTGCATTACAACATGCGACGAGTTAAAAATTCCTTTTTGTGTTTTCTAATATTGGCATTACATGAACTGCCTAGGCTTCTCATAAAAAAAAGTATTTCACTATAAGCCTACGACATATATTTTTTGTTTCATTTCTTAAATTTCCAAGTGAATCGTCTTAACTCCGTTGAGTTCCAAGCCCGAGACTTTTCGAATGCCAGTGGAATTCTCATATCAACTTAGCTCCGGATGGGTCCTGCCAACCTTACTAAACAGAATTTTCTAATTTAAAGATATGAAGATATTTTGAGTTCTACATATCTTTATGCAATTGATGAAGATCGATCTTGAGTATTTGAAAACGTTTAGGCTATCGCAAAATTTTGCACTTAACACATTCAAACCACAAGTGTCTTGTACAACCCAACTTTGTTTTTTCTTCATTTGATTGCCATTCGCATGTTTTCATGTTTATTGTAGAAACCTGGAGATTAAAATAATGATAAATTAAAATGGTAGGTGTATTGAAACGTGAAAACGTATACCGTGCACTAAAACAATCTGCGAGAGTGTGAAAGACACAAAGCAATTCAAAATGTTTCAAGAAAGAAATTGGTGATCTGTGCTTGAATTAGGATTACGGAAAAAATACGAGAGAGAACAAAATTAGATTCTTGGTTTGCACTCAGCGAATGTGTGTGAAAAACATATAAAGCCATTTTTTATCAATTCATAGACAGTGTGATAGTATCAATTAAAAAATTAGTTTCGTAAGATAGGTGAGGTCACGAATGATAGGTGAGGTTCTGAGAGATAGGTGGGATCCTGCGGGATAGGTGAGGTACTGTGAGATAATGGGATTTCCGTGGGATAGGAAGGGTCCTGATGAGTAGAAAGTGTACTTCGGGATAGGTTGGGTCCCGTGAGTTAGATTGTATCCTATGGGATAGATTGCATTCCGTGAACTAAGGGGGTTCCGAGGAATAGGTGAGGTCCCGTGGGATAGTAAGAGTCACGAGTGATAGTTATAGTACCGCGGGTTAGCTGAGATCCCAAGCCTTGAATCCAAAATTCAGTGTACACCGATTGCATGATTACAAGTGATTGTATTGTAAAATTTCGAAGCGATTGAAGTGATTCTAAAGTGAACACAGAGTGATGGCAATAAAGTTTGTACACCGATTGCAGGAGTTGTGTACCTCTCGGATAAAATACCTTACAAATATTCATATTTTAGTGTTTTCCACCAAAATTAGCTGTCCCCACCTGATCCAATGTGATAATTTTTATACTTTTATACAGGTATATTTACTTTTTAAGAAGAGGAAATCACACTTGAAAGCTACGAATCGCTGAAAATTTAAAACATCATGCCTGTACACGCAAATGTAGGAGGTACATATTTTAAACATTTTCAGTTGAACTTCATATATCCTTAACAAGAAATCTCTAAACGATATTGTCGATTTCGATTGTCAAGATTATAGTTTTCGCCTGCTATATGCGTGTGACACGAAGCATCAGTGCGTTAGACAGTAATGGAAGGTGTCACGATTTTTCGTTCTACGATAGTCAAGCAGTTGTAGTCATTGATCCCAACGGAGCCACCTTGATATGCGCTTGCTTGGATTTTAGTGACGTTCTTTGACTCCAGTAAGCGTCTGCATTTTAATTTGAAATACGTATGCAAACTAGAGCCAATGAGTGCCATTCATTCGAAGCATGCGCCTGTCAAGGTGGCCTTTTCGGGATTACTGTTAGAAATGGTAATCAAATCGAGTCGTAGTTCGAGTTCGATAATATGAGAACGTGTTTCTATGTATTTAGTAATGCGCGATGACATTGAAGCAGACGTTTGATCTGCGTGTCGTATACAATAAGATGAGAGAAATAACATTGGTGAGTAAGAAAGAGAAGAATATTGCGTCATAGCGTGTTACTGTTACCGTGTTAAGTAGAGACAGAGATAGAAAGAGGTTGGATTAGTGTTGCCAACCGTTGCACTGTAAAGTGTGTAAAGGGAGAGATACATGAAATATATTATAAGCTGAGTAATGAACCATAACCTGAATTGTGATGGTAGTCCGTTTTTATACCTTTTACGCAAACAAGAAATTTTCAATTTAATCCTTCTTACGCTCTGCAACTGTGATTTCTATTATAATTTAATTATAGTTATATTATTAAATATCATTCGTGAAACTCGTGTACATTTTCGTTCTACTTTCCCTATAGGATTAAAATCTCCATTTCCTTATAGTAACATATTCCAATTTTTTTTTTTTTCTAATAGAAGAATATTTTTTTAAAAACACCGATATTTTAAGGAACTGGTTTGGATAATTTGAAGGGATTTCGTAGAAGTTCAAAGACTATGGGATATTTCTAAGAAATACAAATGATTATTAAAGATTTCAGAGAATTTGTAATATTTTGAGGTATTATAGAAGCTTTAAAGAAATTCTTAATCTATTTCGCTAATTTAATAGGATTTCAGAGGATTAAACAAATTGTAATTGATTTTAAAAGATTTCAAATATTTGAAATTTATTATAAGGAGAACCGCAGGATTTCGCTGGGAGCAGGTCCTAATCTGAAAAATTGCACCCGCTCCCAGCGAAATCACGGTAAAATTTAAGCTGTCACCACGTCTTACGACTGTGAGATAGGTGGTTAGTCTGCGGCGAATTCAATACGATAATTCAGCAAAAGTCTCGTGCACCCTGAGGATACGAAGCGACCCAAGGAAGACCGCCTTCTGCATTTTCCCCGAAGTGTCTCAGCATTTTGTTGACACGCAGGGATACTTTTCACGCTATTAACCAGTGAAACCTTGGCACCTCCAAGAGCGCCGATGATCAAGACAATCAACTTGACAGAATTCTCTGGGTATGACTGTCGCGACTTCCTTATATGGCCTTATACCTCTATTTCTTTTCATTCGAACATGGTTCGTTTCTCGAAGTCAAGAAGAACTATATCTGGCCTCGAGTGCGCAACAGGAAAAATTGTCGATAATATAAAGTTCCAGTATATGCAGCACTTCTCATTTTCGACAATTGAATCTATTTCCCTAGGAGCGTTCAGCAGAGCAGTATTTGGGCTAACGCCGTAAGAGAGACAGAGATGGTAATAAAGCACTCATAGTGGCGCATTGTGCCTTTGGATGTAGGTCGTTCTCGCATGAGCTGGACAACTAGATAGTATGTGTCCTAGATACTCGGTGTGTGCATGACAAGCTCTGCGGCTATCATCGGGAATATCTTGGCTCAAAATTTGGCGACGGTATGCAAGAGTAAAAACAACACCGTTTTAACATGCCAAGATAAAAGCCTCCGTGCCCGACTTCAATCCTGGTGATTTCAGGAAAGCAAACATCAGCTCATGCGAAATCGACAGATCCTCCACATCTCTGTGGAAGATGCTGTGCATCTTCTTGTCGAGGAGCTATTCGCGAATGTTTTTCTCCTGTGCTTTTTTAATCCGGGCCTTCAGTAGTGAGTACGCAAGATGAATAAGATTTGATGCATTTTGCTTATCCCTGATATTGAAGTCTAGGAAGAGTGTTTCAGCAGTCTTCTTCGCTGCTTTGTACAGAAACGCCCCTTTGTCCACTTCTTCGTGTTTCCTGACCATTTTAAGAAGAGGGTCTTGTCCATTTTTACATTCTTATATTTTTATATTCTGTACCTAGAATAATCTTGTTGTGAAGACATTCAAAATTCAGTGTTCCGCAACCACCTTGACGGCGTGAGATGTAAAGTCGCGAAACAGAAGGTTTAAGGTGCATGAATTTGTTCTTGTGCATAACCTTTCCGGACCCGATATCGAGGGATCTGAGGTTGTCCTTCGTCCATGAAACCACTTCATACGAATAGAGTACTACCGGAACGGCAAGCATGTTCATCGCAGATACTTTGTTCCTCGCCGACAGTTCGGAAGACCTAATCCGTCGGATGAGACGTTGTATCTGCATCGGAGAGTATCCTTGATAGATGTCACGTCCTGAATGCGGATCTGTGGCACGCTCAGATATGTATAGGTCTCTCCTGCACCAAGGTGTCGTATAACGCTTCTGTCACGAGCTCAGGGTCTTCCGGGATGCCATCAAGTTTTCCTTTCTTCAGATAAACCTGGGCGCATTTTTCTAACCCGAACTCCATTCCAATCTCTTGAGTGTACGCTTTGACAATGATGTGAGGCACAAGAGAAGAGGGCTCATGGTGTCGCCCTGAAACATATCTCTCTGGAAGGTAACACTGTGAGTGATCACACGACGTTTTCCGGATGAGATAGTAAATCGAGTTTTCCAAAGCGGCATTAATCTCTCTATGTACCTTACGATGTTTTGATGAACCTTCAAGTTTTCCAATAGACAGATGATAAGTCTATGTATGGTTGAATCAAAAGCTTTCCGGTAGTCAATCCAGGTCATCGATAGGTAACGCTGATAAGATATTGCGTCTTTACAGACACATCTATCGGTGAGTCCAATTGTCTGACCAATCCTGTCATTTAGAATAGCTGTAAAGATCTTATAGAGTGGTTCAGGACAAGTTTTTGACCTGTAATTCTTAGGGTCAGCTAAGTTGCCCGTCTTCTGCAGGCGCACTGTGCGCCCTTCCACCAACCACTCCGGAATAAGCTCTTCCGACTTTATATATAAGGTGAAAATGCGCGCCAGATGCTGGTGGGTTCAAGGAAACTTATTTCACCATAAGGTGTTGATACCATCTGGTCCTCTGGTGTTGGTGCGTGGACCACAGTAACTGGAGAGTCTTGGAAGAGTCGAGATGGGTCAGACAGAAACTGTTTATTTTCTCTGACCCACCTCTCTCTTTGCTCTAAACTTCTCTTATCGTCAGATTGTATTCGTATTATGTCAACAATATGCTGCTTCATGGTCAGCAGCTTTGACTTGTTGAGTGTGTGATGACAGATCCGCAGTTCGCGCGCAAACTGTCGAACCTCAGCAGTGAAGGTCCTGCCAGATGTTATGTAGTCAATCACACACTGAATGCAGGACGCGTACAGCCTTTCCCAGCCTATTCTTGTGCTGAGTTGATGCATTCGTCTTTTGGTCTTATGATCAACCGTTGGTTCTTTTTACGGTTTGCACCTGCCAAAGCTCTCGCTGCATAATATACATCACAATTGATAGTCCAGAGGTCGGGTTTTTCGGAAAAATCTCCACGAAGTTCGTCATCCAGTTCAGTAAGATCTTAGGGATTGAGAGAAACCTGGATGTTGATGTTTCTCCGGGTCCTGAAGCATAGCTCTTCCTCTATTGGATGCTTGCTCGCGGTTGACCTCAGTATCGCCTCTCTTTTTCTGCTGCTGGTTTGTTCTGGCTGCGGTTGAGTAGGCGCTCTGCTTATATAACCCCTTTTCCGGAGTTCCTTGGCACGTTTTCGCAAATGTTTATGCGAAAAATGCGAGATCTCTGAGTGTTTCTCGCACCACAAAGTATGCAGTCGCGCCATGTAACCTTTTCGTTGCTGTGCCATACTGGTATCATAGCACTCCAGCAGCTCGTCCCTAAGTTGATTCGTCCACTCAAAAGTAATGAAATTCTGCCTGTAAATCGCATTGACTCCGTCTTGATTGGCTACCCCAACTCTAGGATAGTCGGTATTGTTGTCCGACCCATTGTCGTTGAGCCCTACGCATTCGATTGTTTTGAACCGCACTTACTACAACTATGTTTGGTGTTATTATTTCTTTTCCCACGAGCAGCTAGGGAAAAGGGTTCGTCCATCCTTATAGAGCCCCGCATGCAAGGATAAGGCCGCATACTATGAGAGGTCGCCCGGTATCCTAGAGTCACCGTTTGAGACACCTAACCCAGGTGCCATTCAGCTTTCGTCACGGTTGTCACGCCTCCGCTTAGGGGTTATTTCTTCTGGACCATCCCTGGACAATTGTCCGCGACTGCTTATTAATTATTATTGTAACCTTATTCAGCAGAAACCCTTGACACAGGGACCCTCTATCCACAACCCGAGGACGCGTTCGGTGGATTTGTCATAGGCCCTTCGGTTTAATTCCTAAACCGAATGGGGGTCCGTCCGGGATCGTGTGTATATATATATTAGGGTGGGTCGAAAATAACCAATTTCAGAAATCGCAAACAATATCATGCCTAAAAGTAGTTCATTGGGACCCCCATTAACTGTACTGAATGTGGAATCGATCGATTTAAATGTAGGTAATGCGCGTGAGCAAAATAGGTTTACAAAAATTATTTTTTATAGAGTTTTAAACTTTTTTTATTTCATTTTTTTTTTATTTTGTGGTTGACTAGAGTCTTCTCAATTTTTGCCAGATTTCAAGATTTAAATCGACCGATTTCACATTCAGTACAGTTCATGGGGTCCCAATGCACTACTTTTAGGCAGGGTATTATTTCCGAATTCTGAAATTGGTTATTGTCGACCCACCCTAATATATATATATATATTAGAATATATATTAGAAATATTTGAAGGAATTTTTAAGGACTCGGCATATTTTAGGGTATTTGGCCAAAAGGTGTTGAAGGGTTTGAAATATTTTAGAGTATCTTAGGAGCTTCCAAGGTGTTTTTGGAAGCTTTAAAAAGTTTTTAGTGTTTTCAAAATATTTAGAATAAATCTTTAGGAAATTTCGAAAGATTGCAAGGAATTTTCAAGGGATCTAAAAAGTTTAATGTGATTTTAAAAGATTTTAAAGAACTTGAAATATTTTAGGGAATTTTTAAATATTCCAAGGAATTTTGTAGGTATTCGTTTTGATAATTTCAGAGGATTTTGAAGGATTAGGATAATTTTAGAGAATTAAAAAAGAATCCGAATCATTTTCAAAAGATTTGCATACTTTGAAGGAGTTTAAAGAAATTTTAGAAGATTTGAGGACTTTGAGAGTATTTCAAAATATTACAAGGAATTTTTAATTGATTTCAGTCATACAAATGATTTCAGATGATTTTAGAAGATTCTGAGTCATTTTCGAAAACTTAAAAAAGTTTCGATGATTTTAAATATTTCAAAAAACTTGAAAGATTTCAGGGATTTTTTCAAGATTTCTGGAAACATTCAAAGGAATTTTGTATTTATTTCAAAAGTTTAAAGAAATTCAAAGGATTGGAAATATTATATGGCGTTCTACAAGAATCTAAGGCATTTTCAAGAAATGTCAATAATTTCAATGAATTTCAAAAGATTTCAAAGGATTTGAAATGGTTCAGAGTATTTTAAAGGATTCTAAAGAATTTTCAATTTATTTCAGAAAAATATTTGAGAGAATTTCAGAAGACTGCAGGGAATTTTTTTAGAATATTGAGGAATTATTTTAGAGTATTTTAGAAGATTCCAAGGCATTTTCGAAAGCTTCAAAAAGTTTCAACTTTCAAGTAATTTTAAAATATTTCAAATGAATATTTGAGAAAATTAAAGATCCCAAGGCCTTTCCAAGAGTTTTCAATAATTCTCCAGAATTCCAAAAAATTGTAAAGGATTTGATTACTTTTAGAGTATTTTAAAAGATGCCACGAAAAGTTTTAAGTAATTTTTAAAGAATCAAAAGATTTTTCATTTCAATAATTTGAAAGAATTTCAGATTTGGAAATATTTTAGGATGTTTTTAAAGATTGTAAGGGATTTTGAAGAGCTTAAAAAATTTCCAATTTTCCATAATTTTTTAAGGATTTCTAATATCTTATGGTATTTTGAAAGATCCTAAGAATTTTTAAATTGATTTCAGTAATTTAATGTCATCCATAGGATTTTAATTATTTTATGGTATTTTAAAAGATTCCAAGCCATTTTCAAGAGCTTTAAAATGTTTCAATTAATTTCAAAAGATTTCAAAGAATTTGAAAAATTTAAGAGTATTTCAAAGAGTCTGAGGAATATTCAATTGCTTTCAGAAGATTTTAAATATGTTAGAATATTTAAAACGATTCTAAAGCATTTTCAAGAGATATGACCAAATTTGCATGGGGTATTGTATCAAAGAGTTTTTTTAAATTTCCAAAATATAGATCGATTTTATAGGACCTATGCCAGCTTTTTAGAGTATATTAAAAAATTTCAAGGAATTTCCAATTGCTCTCGGTAACCTGATAGGATTTGAAATGCCTAAAAATATTTCAGGGTACTTCAAAAGATTCCGAAGCACTTTCAAGAGATTTACAAATATTAAGGCATTCCAAAAGATTTTAAAGTTGTTGAAATATCTTAGAGTATTTTTATAAGATTTCAGTAATTCGAAATGATTCAATTCTTCCTCTTTTTCCCCTCGTTATTTATTTGTCTCCAATGAGTCGAAAAGGAGATAGTTTGGAAATCTAAGTTTGATTTGTGAATCTATTTCATGCTCTTTTTGCATCAAGTTATTCATAAGAAAGTATATTCCATTTCGATCTCAAACAAAAAATAAATGAAATAAAAAAAAATATTCTAAATATTTTAGGGCTTTTTAAAAGATTCCAAGGCACCTTGAAAACATTAAAAAAATTTCTAGGAATTTCCAAGGATTTGACTGATTTTAAGGTATTTGAAAAATCTGCATGGGCTATTAAAAAGTTTCCTGGAATTTTGGAAAATATGGAATGATTTTCTAGGATCTATGACGATATTTCGAAAAATCCAGAGTAATTTTATAAGATTTACGAGGATTTCAATGACTTTAAGAAGTTTTGAATGCTCACAAGGTATTTTGATTAATTTTCTAGGATTTCAGGTCATATCATTAGATTTCACGTAATTTCAAAGGATATTATAATATTTGAATAGATTTCTAAGAATTTATTCACAAAAATTCATTGCTTTCGTATAATGGGGTCAACCACTAGTTTTTTTTTTATTTTTGCATATTAAAGTATATGCTCCAAAATCACTAATAATGCAAGCATAGTGCAAAAAAACTTTTTTTTGAATTTATATTTGAAAAAGAAAAATTTGTACATATTTACAATTCCTATTTCTCTCGCGCCCATTCCGCCATCTTGATGTGACGTAGCACGCCGCCAAATGCTTGTAAATAAGCCGGTCTTGTGGCTAGTTCTGGGTACTTAAGTAAGAAGAGTCGATGATGTTCTCTTCTTACACTTTGCCCACTTTTCTTTGACAAAAAAATAAAAGCGCATTGCATCTCTCTTCATATTATATGTCCATTTTAGTCGCCTTCTTGTTTGTTTCACCTCTGCTTCTGGCTGTGGTTGTATTAGGCGATCTACCTGTAGAGAATGTGGTGATACTGGATCATCACCAGGTTGAGGAAGAACATCAATTGCCGCAGCTTGTTCGTGTGACGCGGCTTTTTCTAACTGATGTTCATTGCCGTCGTTTTTCCACGCCAAATCAGCCTGTTGTTTAATCTCCATTGCTCGATCTTCTGATATGTGTAGATTATTCCTGAAGTCCTGTACCTTAGCGATAAGATCTCTTAGTGAGACTTTCTCAATTTGAGGATATTTTGCAGCAAATTTCGTTCTGAAATTGTATCCTCTTTTGCGTGGGGTTTCAAACATCGCACTTTAATAATAGAGACGCACCAATTCCTCATTCATTGTGATATCCCACTTGATGTTCTCTCACGGTATTTCTGTTGAGATGGTTGGCTGCAAAGATCTCACGCTAGCCAAAGCATCCTCAGCAGGCACAGTTGATGTTTTACTGCTTACCGTATGCCGTAGATGTTCTTGCTGGCCAGCTGTTTGATTAGTGAGATCTGTCTGACCATCTCGCAGCTCACCATCACCACCGCCCCGCATACTGTGGCCCCCAGCGGTGGCTCTAGGGGCGCCCCCTAACGATCCTCGGGAAGCGACAAGCGTTTCAAAATTTTCAAAAGACTCTCTATTAAAATTTATGGGTTTTGGTGTTCCTGTTAGTCACTTTCCTCTTCGTTCTCTGTCTGTCTGGCATAAGAAACCCTGTCATACAGGCCGGTTTCCGCTATATAGGCGTTTCTTGCCACGTAGGGTATGTCTACGAAATCATATGATTCACGGAAACGATTTTCTAAATGATTCACTCTGAGGCTTGAAAGCACATCACATTCGCAGAGGATGTGATGCGCTGTTTCTTCATGAAAGCCGCATTTTTGACTTCGAGGGTCGCTGTCGATTTTCATGTTAGTTAGGTGCTTCTTTAAGCATCAGCTTTCCGTGAGCATTTCAACTACTATTTTCACCTGCTTCCTTCAATTGCAGAATTTTTTTTAGCTTTACTAAACATTATTCTTTGATAAAATTTTTGAGTGTATCATTCCTTTAGCCGTCTTCCAATGCCTTGTGTGCCCCACTAAGAGCCACTTTTCAATGGCATGCTTTGCCGAAGCATACGACGCTACGTAGTATGGTTCAGAGCCGTCGAGGACTTTTGGAGTCCCACTTTTCGCAGGCATATAATCTTTCTCGTTACCTTCAATGTTTTCGTGTCCAGGAATCCAGATCAGGTTGTCCCAGTTTTTACCGGACACTTCGACAATTTCTTGCAGGCAATTCCAGAGAAGTCTGGGTGTAAACTGCTCCGATTGGAGACCTTTCAGAAGATCTTGAATGAGTGAGCATGGGTAAATTTGGTTATTAACAAACTCACGTTTACCAATCTCCTCCAGGCAGGCCTTAATGGCCACAATTTCACCTTGAAATACGGTAGGGAATTTTCCTAGTGCGACTATTATTTTAACACTAGGTTTCATCCCAAATACTTCAGCTCCAGAGCCAAGGGAGTCTTTAGAGCCCTCTGTATGCCAGACAAGTCCTAAAGTTTAAATAAAGTGCTTCTCTTCTCTGTTCATCGTGCCAATCCCTTCTTTTTGGGAAGATCACCTTACAGGGCTTCATGAAGGAGCAGTCTTTCAACATTTTATCAGAGTACGTGCAAAGAATTTTATCCCCCGACAATACGCTCTTACTACACGGTATTTCTATAGCCCTCTGTTAGGGAAAGTCTGTATGACTCCGTCGCAGACATCTGCCTATTAGAAGGTGCAGAGTTGGTATACCTAAGATGGGTTCCAATGCCGCTATTGGGGGTTTTCTCATGGCTGCAATAATTGACAGACAAAAGACCCTTTGTAGACTTTCCAGCTGACTCCTGGAAATAACCAATCTTGTTCGTGGCCCTAGATCAATGAAGCATAAGTTATAATTGGTCTAATGATTGCCGTATATGACCAGTAAACTACCTTGTGTTTGAGTTGCCAGGTTTTTCAATTGCGCCTCTGCAAATCCAAAAGGCTGCTTTGGTCGTTTTTACTACCGCATCAGAATGTAATTTCCAGGTTTTGTTTAGGGTAAAAAATGACGCCTAAATCTTAGCTGATGTGGAGAAGCCGGACCTTTTTGCCATAGAATTCAGAGTTTTCGAAATCGGACTATTTCCTGTGTCTCGTAAAGACCATAAGTTCAGTTTTATCAGAGTTAACAGATAGGCCGCGGTCGTTGCACCAATTCTCAACAATGTTGAAAGCTTTTTGCATGAGTTGGAATAAAGTTCCCCCATGTTTTTCTGCTAACAGGATAACGTACGAATCAAATCATCGATAACGAGTGCCCAGAGGGTGGAAGATAAAACTCCTGCCTGCGGACAAATCCCTTTTTACCTTCGCTCTCGCGGTTCAAGCGTGGAGCGATGATTGGACAATTCTGTCGTATAGCGTAGAGCGCACCCTCGATGTCTAAAAACGTTGCAACCGCTATATCTTCTGTTCGCCCTGCTTTTCGAATGCGGGAGGTAAATGTATGAAGTGCGTCAACGGCGGATTTGACTTTCTGGGAGGTAAATTGATTACCGTCAAGATTTCCTGCTTTATATGAAAATCGACTTACTTTTCCAATGTCTTCAATATGACAGAAGTTACACTAATTGGTCTGAATTATTTGGTCTCTCCACGGCTTTGGTATAAAAGTCGCTTCAACCTTCTTCCATGCCACAAGTACATATCCCATAGTTATGCACGCCCAAAAAATGTTACGCAGTGGCCTCATCAAAACATCCAAACCTTCTTGAATCGTCGCCGGAAAGATACCACCTTCCCCAGTAGCCTTGAATGAGCGAAGCGCCGAACGTTCCACCTAATTTCTGATTGTGTTACCATCCGGCTAACTATCCGGCAGTCATATTAACAGCCCCCTCCTTCGAAGGGTACATTTTGAATGTCCTGACAGGTCCCCCTCTATGAATTCCTCTTAGCCGACTGTATTTTGTTATTATATCTTGCTACACTAATCTTATGCAAGTCCCAGTTTCCAGTGTTCCTGGCTCTATTGAATAGTCTCCTGGTTTATTTTTTCAAAGCCTGAAGTCTACAATTCCACCAGGGAGCATCCTTCTCGGGTTTTCTAAATACGAAGAGTACAATTATTCTTATAAGATTTATGTATGGCTCTCTGGATTCTGTCCGCAGCAAATTCCAGATGATCAATTGATCCAATCCTCCGAGGAATTGCCAAGTACTCGCCAAGATCTTCCCTACATTTGTCCCAAACAATCGCTCCTGGGTTCCTATACCTCATCGGATCAGACTTGTCAGTTTTCAGGGGAAAGCATATATGCATGTGACATAGAGCATATGGTCAAGTCAATAACCTCTTGACTTCTAGTTTTCACAAAGGTTGGTGTATTTTCGCGATTCAGTTTGGTTAAGTCGGTAGTTAAAAGGTAATCTAAAAAGTTCTCACCTCTGTGCTTACTGTTTTTTATTATATGGTGCGCATTCGTATCACATCCAATGAGCAGGGTCCATCCTTTCGAACTACAGTTTCCCCCAAACATTTCCATTCCTCTGATGGTGGCGGCTCCAGCCAATCGAATGGCAGTTATGCTGAGCAAATCACCATGGGGTGATATCTTTCTCCTGTTTGGTGTTGATTTTAACTGCTGTAGGTATTTTCAACTTCTTGATCGTGCTTCAATTGACTTTTTAATTTCTTCACTGTTATGCAGATGTGTGTTTATTCTACTCTTTATTTCTTCTTGCTTTTCACGATTTAACATCAGACTTTGGGGTGAACTGAAAAAGACTCAATCGCAGACCTCTTTATATCAACTTTCCTCACACTTTTATTAAAGGAACATCACCCAACGTAAGTCTTACGTATTTTGTCAAATTGAAGTAATATTAGATCAGCTACCTAGAATTCGTTTTTTGTAAAAAATCAAAACGAATTTGACATTAAAAAATATCAAAGAGATGCCGTCAGACAAGTGACGCATACTTACGGTATGTATCAACAATTAATTTGTTGATCAAACTGGAGACTGACCATCGGTAGACTTAAGTTTTTCGCCCAATTATTTGAAAAAATATGAAGTCAGCTTCCTGTCGGCAAATGTCAAGGGAGAACCGGTATGGAATTTAATTTTAAAAACATCAAAGAAATTATGTCGTATGGACAACGCATAGTTGTGGAATACCTGTACAATCCATTTCTTTATTGATAGAAACTCTGCCAATCGTATGCCTAACGTTTCTTCATTGATATCGGCTTAAAGATTTAATTTCTACATGGTCGGTAATGTCGCTAAGGGGATATTTATACAGACCAAGCTTAGCCCTAATTTAATTTACCAGAAATTGTTTGGCATAATTTTATATGATATAACCTTGACGCATGATGTCGGCGCGAAACAAAGGGAGCCATGAGTTATTGGCATGGTAACAGATCTTGATAATTTTCAATTTAATATGACACCAGTGCAATAAGCATTAATATATAAATTATATTATTTCTGGGCTGAAAAATGTAATGCCAGGGAAGGAAGATATTGATAGCGTGAAATTGTTACGTCAGATATCTTAAGCTATTCTACATTTTAGGGTGAAAAAGTTTAATTCCTGGATTCAAGTATTGATTTTTAATATAGATATTGAGGTTTGGATACTTCGAGGCTCTGATTCGTATGTCACCACAAGGAGCGACACCAATCTCACAACCTTCTGCGCTAATGCCGGGTATTCACTATTATTACGGAAGTTTGTATTCAGATCTCTCCTTACTTGTCTACTTTAGCTCTTTATCGTATTTTTCGTTTTTTATCTATAAATTAAATTTTTTATGGCATTTTCTAGATTGAAATGCAAAAGCCCTTAAAGGATCTTATATATCATATATATTATTAGAGGTGGTCAAGAAATAGTATACTTCGATACGAGAGCCCAAACGGGCGTTTTGGTCACTGCGAGTGTGAAGGCGACGCGTGAACCCGAGGCGAGGCGTAGTAAGCCGAAGCCGAGCCTCGGGTTCACGCGGCCCCTTCACACGAGCAGTGACCAAATCGCCCGTGAGGACTCGAGTGTCGAACACTATTTTTCTGTATAGAATACTATGCAAAACCCGAGATCACAACCATTTCTTTATTTATACAAACTTTCAAACAGATTATGAAATGTATCTTGTACCTTATATCAATATCTGTAACACGTATTATATAACAGAAAACAATCTGTCACGAACAAAATAAACCTAACTTCACCCAAAATGATGTTCACATAGTAACCGTTTATGAAGCTAGATGGCAACCGGTGGCCAAAATGTTTTGGTAACCGTGGAGACCATTTTGCTAACCGGTGACAGCGTTTTGGTAATCAATGTTGGGGATTTTGCCCTATGCTTTCGCGCAGAATGCGGAATCAGCCATTTTCCATGTCTATAAGCGGTGGGCAAACGAGGGTTTTGCATTTATGTTTAAAAAAAAAACAACATTTTTTTCGAAATTGGTAGCGGTTCAAGCGGTTTTGGGGTGCCTCTTGACTTAAAAATATGCCACAGAAAAAGAATCAACAAATCTTTTATATTTAGGGGTACTCTGAAGCCTTTTCTTCTTCTCAAATTCCCATGTAAAGCGCAATGCGCATATCATACTCAGCATGCTCCGATTAACCTAGTGCTCTGGCGGCCGTGATCACTTGGTGAAACACAGGGCAAGAGTACAATTTCTGACTTGTTGCCATCCGAGCGTCCCTCAGCGCAGATTTGGTTTTCCAAACTGTCGGCGAGGAATAAAGTGTCTGCAACCAACTTGCTTGCCGTCATGATAATATTCCATTCATTTAAAGTGGTTTCGTGGACAAAGGATGAGCTTGGATTCTTGGAAGCAAAATTGATCTTCTACGCACAAATGGCACAAATGACAAATGGACGATAACTTCCCTTTGAAATATTTAGGAAATACAAGCAGTAGGCAGCGTATCGTTTCTTTACAAAGCAGTGGAAAAGGCTGGTGAAACACTTGGTCTCGATGTGAATATCAAGGGAAGGTTTCATATTCGCGTGTTCACACGGTCACGGCATTTTCAGCCAATATATTGCTGATGACAGGTACGGAGCGTATCATGCGCACCTCGAGCACATTGGAGACATACTATCTGGATGTTAAAACTCACGTGGGAACGACTTGAATCCAAAGGGACAATACGGCACTAAGAGTAGTTCATTACCATCTCTTTCACTTTTACGGTATTTACCGCGACACCAAGTGCCAAGTGTTCACTTGTACGCGGTCTGAAGAGCTTCTCCGCGTATCACAAAAATGCGTATTAAGAAAAAGAAAAGGCTGGGGTACCACTAAATATCACCATTTTTTTGACAAATTTGTTCTGTGATAGTTTTAGGACAATGGCACCCAAAACCGATTGGGCCGCTATCAATTTCGAAAAAAGTGTTGTTTTTTTTCCGATAAGGATACAGTATGACGTATGACTAGATTATGGAAACTCGAAGCCTTTTTAGATGGACGTACGTATATTATAAGAGTTTCCAAAATTTACTTATAAAAATAATTTCCTTGTTTCAATTTTTCAGCACCAAATTTTGTCAACTCTATGACCCAGGGAGACTTCGTATACTTTTTTTTCAGGGAAACAGCAGTAGAATACATCAACTGCGGGAAGGTAAGTAAAAAAAAATTGCGCTATATACGAGTCAGACTTTTATATTACGTAAACATGGAACAACTAACTCGTGATCTATTTTTATGGAAACGAAAGCTAACTAAGATATAATAGTGAAAACAAATATAATATCCCAGATAACAATCGTGCGATGCACACACGGTCGTATATGCAGGTCCGAAAATTCCCAATGGTGGGGGTCACACGCGTTCTGTTGAAGCCCCTTTCCTTTCCCGATCGGCTACCTTCACCAAGCTCTTACTATCTGATCACTACACCTGTGTTTGTGACCAATATGTGAACTATGAAGATCTTAAAAACGCGAGATATCACTTCAATGTTCCTACTACTAGAGTTTCTGGACCTGCCCTCGTGAAAAGAAATACCGAATTAAAACCGTTTCAAGACTAGATTCAAACAAGGTTTAGTATTTTTCTTATATGTTCCGTTCAGACTATACCTGCATTACTTTTAGTGCATTGAAATAGAATCTCTCTCTCTCTCTCTCTCTCTCTCTCTCTCTCTGATATAAGGATAGCTATCTGTATCAACAAACTAGCCGGCGAGAACAAAAGGACCGTAGTCTTGTGGGTACCAGAAGAGATGGGTTTAAGACAGTTTTAGGACAGGTCTATACATGCTCCGCCACGCATGTGAGTGTGATTTGTGCATATGTATAATAATTTTCGAAAATACGAAAAAATTGTGTACTTATAGGACTTTTGAGTAATAATTTTTTTAAATTTGGTTAAAAAAGTAAAAATCGCGATATCCAAAAAAGGCATTTCTTAATCTTATTTTTTGTAATCAGTGGAAGCTATAAGTGTGCTCTACAAGCCCTAAAAATATTGAAGTGGGACTGCGACTGGTGTTTAAAAAAAAATTCAAACGCGCGCGGTTCAACAGGGCAAAATAAGTGTCTATGCACAAATTCATATTCAGACCACAATGTTCATCGGATTTGAACTTTTTTTATGGAAGTTAATGAGATTCTAAATACATCGTTTATCAGACGACTTTTGCAACAATTAATACTTTTTTATTTAAAACATAAACTGTCAAATACATTTTTTTTAAGACTACTGTTTTCTATAAAATATATAGATTAATTCCAGAATATCAAGAATCAAAGAAACTACTATGCAGAAATATTTTCCGGTGGGACTGTAGAAGATGAAAATTGTATGGAATTTGTTAGAAATAAATGAGTAGATGAAAATGATTTCGTGGAGATTAGCAGCGTGTAATCACCTAGTTACAACTAAATTTTAACAATTCATAGATAAAAAGATTTTCTGAGTTGGATTTATGAAAATTAATATGTAATTCGTTGTTCAATTAACAAATTAAATAAATAATTAACCGTTCCAGTAATTTGTGATGAAATACAAACAGTTGCTTTTTACGGAATCGGCCATAAATTACTCTATAATTACACATAGTTCATATATTTGATCACCCGGTAACAACTGATGATTGTTCAAACAATCTTAATTAACAAATGCATCATTTGGCTATTGTTCGACATATAGACTTCATTTTTTCAACATAATCAACTGTAAATAAATACTTTTTAACGTAATTTCTTTGCCAAACCTTTTTTATCGTTGAAATTATAAAGATGATTAAATCACGTTTGCAGTCAAATAATAATCAATATCAAGGCAAATAATCAATTAATACCAGATTTGCGAGGTATATGAGCTTGATTATAAATATTTTAGAATGAGTCCGAATATTTTATAGAATACGTAACTCCTCAAGAATCAAAACATTTTCATTTCACACTTTTTTTGCCCTACCGAACCGCGCCGTGACATACAAGACGTGACGTTTAAATTTTTTCTCGAAAACCAGTCGCAGTCTCACTCTGATATTTCCAGGGCTTGTAGTGCACACTGATACCTTACTCTGACAAAAAATGCATTTTTTGGGTGATGCATTTTTAATTTTAATTTTATTTACAAAATTTTCGAAAAATATTTTATTTATTTTTTATTTTGAGATGTATCTTATAACAAGTCAATTGAGATGTAAAAAAATCAAAATGTTGTTTGAAGAGATCAAATATTATTTTGTATCTTTCAAATATAAATTATTGTTCTTCAGAACCCAGATAACACACCACTTTGCGACAAGCTTGTCTGAATCTTGTAATTCAAGATTTGGAAACTTTCCCTACTGTAAATATATTCATAATAATCTGTTTATTTAATGATACTTATTTGAATTCAAAAACATTACAAAATAGATTTATTTTAATCCTACTTTAAATTTATATTTCAATAACTAATTATTGATCTAATCTGCCGTATTTCAGTAATTATACTTATTTTGAAAGAGTAACGGTGCAACAGAACAAAATTTTGCTGTAAACAGTGTAGCAATAGTCATGGGATCTTAGACGTGCACCATAATGTTATAAATCTTGAATGACTTTTAGTAAAATATTTTTAACTTTTCAATACTAAATGCAAACGAGTCTTGTAATTTTCAATAATAGTCTGAGGGAAAAATGTTTTGTATTTAGTATACAAGTTGTAAGTAAGAAATCAAATTCATTCCGCGATGAATTGCGGAAAAGTTGTGAATATTTCTAATTCGGTTCAAAAGAATATTTATAAATTCCTGAAGTAAAAAATAGTCCGCTGGTATTGCACAAAGTCCCAGAGAGTCTGGGAAAATCTAGCTTCGCAGTCGACTGTGCGCAATAATGATCATTGCGCCATTAGACCAAAGAAACCAAATGTTTTATATGATTTCATTATACTTATTTTGAAGGATAATTGGACAATTTTCTCTTATTCCAGCAATGCCACAAAGCAGAACTATAGGCCGAGAGAGGTTATATCTTGGTTATCTTGGTTATAGGTTATATAGGTTATATAGGTTATATCTCAAAATAGAGGTTTATATCTCTTAGATAGGTTACCCTATGAGATAAGCCTAGGTAGATGACGGGGGGGGGGGGGGGGATATGTATAATAAAGAGTATTATTTTTAACGAATTTTCTCAGCTACTGTTTATGAATATCAATAAATTATTATAGCATTTAAAGCTCTTAAAAATGTTACAGTCAGATTCAAAGAATTTAAAAAAAAGTTATACGTCCTAAAAAAGGGGTATTAGGCCCGAAATACCTTGAAAAAAGGTAGGTAGGCCGGGCCTCAAAGGCCTCCATACAATCTCAGGCTTGTATATAGGAATATTTAAATAGTATCTTCTTCGACACATGGCCGCTTTTTGGTCGGAGAAAACAATAGGGGGAAAACTCCTAACAGGGGAAAAATGTCGAAATGCGCTGCCCTCTAGCGGAGACTCTTTTCAGTCGCGATCATCGTTGTTACGACTTTTTTCCCTGTTGTTTTCTCCTATCAAAAAACGGCAATGTCCGACTCGCTCTACCGCTCGTTCTTGTAATATCGTGATTGACGAAAAGCGCCTGCGTCAATCCCCAAATGCATAATATATACTATTAATATCCATCACCCGTGCGTGTACTATGCATCCCATATGCATTTCCCATTGTATTTGGAATGTTTATTGAAATGCTTGTGGTAACCTAGGTTGAAATTTTCGCGTGAATGAAACATACGTAGAACTTTACGTGGAAATGGGGGAAATCCACGTCAAATTCGAGTTGTAATTTTAAACAAGGAACAAATCATCGAATCACCATGTGCAATACCACGTGGTACCTTATGGGTTGGTTATTGTGTACATAAAATCTTGAAACCACCACTAGTCCTGCGGAATGACACATGTTTTTAAAGTGCGCATGATACCTACAACGAAAAAATTACATCAATTTTCCCCTATCTCTACGGTTTACTCGTTATTTACAGTTGAAAATTTACGTTTTGAGTTAGTGAATTAATGACAGCTGGTGTGGGGCAGTGAGGGAGCAACGTGTTGTCACTTTAAAGACAATTAAATAAAAATACTAAATTACAAAGGTGGTTAAAAACAGCCCAGATGTAGGCCCCAGAAGCTGCGAACACGATCCGTCTTGGAAAGATCGACCCCGACGCAATGGAGGAATATGTCATCCGACTCGTTACTTCCCACAACACCAGAAGATGATCGAGTCGGGATAATCACTTCACTAAAATCCAGAAGGGAAAAACACTAGTCACTGTTAATGAATCACTTATCACTTCACTTTACAATAATACGAAAAAAGGCACAAGCACGAGACACTGTTCATGAATCACTTATTAGGATTGAGAACACTTTGCTTTCGAGTAGGCAGTGAAACTTTACAATTCACGGGTCGGAACTGAAACCGATCATTAATATCACTTCAAATGATATAGCGTCTCGTACAAACTCCAAACAGTCACAAAGTTTATCAGAAATAGTAATCATTTCTCAATTTTCAGCTTATTTTAGATTTTAACTAAATCAAATCGAATAAGCTCAAAAAAGTATTAACAGAGTTCTACATGAATTTCCACGTGTACTGTTCTACGGTACAAACCCGAATTTTCACGTGAATTTCTGCATGTATTTTCACATGTAGTTCCACACGGATATTGTCACCTGGGGAGACAACCTTCCTTTCTTGTGGCATTGGGATTTACCAGAAGTATGCTGTCCAAAATTCAATCACCATAATAGCATTTTAGATCTTTAACCGCATTGTTACTTTTTTTGATGAGGCATTCTCTTCTAAAACAATAAAAACACATTTGAATCAGGTGAGACATACAAAATGCAGGTATCGTGATTAGATTTGGGACTGCTGCTTCCAAATGAGTGTATATAAAAGACCTCTAGTTTATGCGAAGCGTATAATCACATAATGTCTCAAAATTAGGTGTAACTGGAAAGTTACATGTCATATAAAGTTTTCATGTCAAATATAGCTGTATGTATCCAATTTAACGTCACATTCAAACGCAGAATTTTGGGAAACGTTCACATATTACGTAACATTAAAGGGGGGGGGGGGTAAAACTTTTGTTAAGCCCATGTTAAAGTTACATAAACATACTATGGAAAAAACGTTACATTAGCTTCATCTTATAGAAGAATGCGTCATAGACAAAAAAATATTTTACTTATCGGAATTCATCGTTAAATATAAAATATATAATTTTTAATTCATTTCGGACCATTTTTATAATCAAATAAAAGGTAGATTTTTGATTGCGTCCTTATTTTTTATTTTGAAATTTTGAATTGAAACCTTTATAATCGGAGTTTGTAATCTTTTGAAAACTTCGAATTCTGACGGTAATGTATAAAATATGTAGCCTAATATCTTTTGATTAATATATTGGCGCAAGACTCAGAAATTGTATTTTGTTCTATTTTACAAACGAAAGATATTTGCCTGCCACGTCAGTCGTCTGTTTTCACGGCCAAAATATTATAAACCACACGACTCACTTTTCAGACGGCCCTACAATCCCACAAAACACTGATTTTGAATAAAATATTGTACATCACTGGTAGTATTAGGCAGGTCTTCAAGTGGAGCTCAATTTTCGCAAGGCCGACTTGAAATGTCTTGCAACTCGTCCTGCAAACATTCGTCTCCCCGTAATGACATGTCAGATACTACTTGTGATGTAATATACTATATTATTGATATTTTGATGATGTAAAAAGTGCATCTAGTGCATTAAAATAGTTTTTATTTTAGATCGAATGGGCTTCCATAATAATTCATTTTCAAACGTTATAAAGTAGCGTCTTTCAGTGTGACCTAATTCTCAACTAGATCTATTAAAACTGCTGGACAAAGATATAATTCTAATATTTCTAAAATGATTTCAATTTAACTAATCATTAATAATGTTTCTCATCAATAGAGAAAGTATATTTGTTGTATTTTGCTGAAATATAACCCAACAGTTTACATTCGTTACAGGGTTATTTTATAGAGTAAAGGCTTCGCACAGTCCAAGTCAGGAACGATCTAGAGGAGGTTCTTTTGTCTGAATCTTTGGGTCTAGATTACCTAGAAGCCGCGCCACGCCCTAAGGTAGGGAAAAATGGGGAACCATAATTTTAGGCAGTTTTTGACCTAAACCTAATCCGTGAATCAAAACTATTTTTTGGTGATGAGTAAAGAATTTGATATACTACTACTATACAGAATCCGGTTTATAAGAAAATGATTAAGAATAAAGTTGTTAAATGTTTTTTTTTCTATAATTCGCCAAAAAATGCCAGTTTTCCCAACTGTTTTCGGTGTGAAAAGTGGCCGATTTTTGGCCGATGAGGTGGCGCATGCGTAGTGCTGACCTTTCCGGGCAACAGTGAAAAAAGTGGACGGACGCAGTGAAAAAAAGTAGTTGTTGATTGTCAATGGTTTAATCGCTTCTATGGATATGGACGAAATTTGTGTAAATATGTCCGAAGAATTTCTGGAGTACAGCCCTCCCGAACTTTCAAAGATGGGAAGACAAGCTATCCGTAAAACACTTCCTGAAAATTCTCGAGTTTTGTATGAAAACGCGTACACAATTCGTCGCTTGGCAAAAGCAGAAAACAAACATCGTCAGTTTCGCCGAAAATACTGTGCTTGGTTTTATTCGCGAAAAATCGGAAATTGGGAAGCCTTCAACTTTATGCGCCAACTATTCAATGGTGAGAAGCATGGTCCTTCCTAACCACGACATCGACATCAGCAAATATGCAAAGTTATTGGCACTCTGACCAAACATTCTTACCAGCCTATTGTTACGGCCGTATTATTGTCATGGTTTTGATAATTGCGATTGTTATTGTTGCGTCAATCGACAAAAAATCGCCTTCTTTTTACACAAAAAACAGGTAAACAAAAACTAGCACTCTTAAACAAATTATAGAAAAAGTATCGTGTCCCACACATTGAAAAAGCGACGATTTACAACTCTCTCTCTCGCTTTTTCAACTTGTAGCACAATATACTATTTTTTTTCAAAAAAGGGAAACTTCCCCGTTCTTCACCATACCGTGGGTGGGACAAGGTGGGGAACTAAGTTTAATTAACCTTAAAAATTATTTAAGAAGAGTAGAAAATTAAATGAGTCAATTTGAAAAGTGAAAAAAGTTAGCCTAGATAGAGAAAAAAATGCGTGTGCACATGCCCATTCGTTACTTAGCCCCACGCGCAGTACTTCTGCGGTACTTGTCCCTTTACTCTACCCTCAAGCGATGTATCCTCTATCTTTCTGACCAATCCTTTTATATCTCTTTTGTAATCTAAGACGACCTCTATTCTTTTAAATCCCAGTTTCACTATGTATGTCAACTTCCAATTATCCATATCTATGTATTCCTTTCTATCACCCACATATCTATGCAAATAGTTTTCTATTCCTTCTGCTATCCATAGTCGTCCCTATAATTTCCAAAAATCCAATCCCTATCATTTTATTCAAATCTCTCCTCCGTCTATGTCCATCTATCATTTTCTATCCTTTTAGAAATATAAATTCCTGCCTATTATATTCAATCCCTGATTTTTGCAAAGTCCTTCACCTATATTTTTAAATCTCTATCTTTCAATTTATGTCTATTCAGTTTCTATCTACGTTTATCCTTTTCTATCATTTTGGTAATCTCACACTGAAAAAATAGTTGGTTGGAACAACTAATAAAATAGTATTAGTATAGGCATATGCGCCGAATAGCCTCTCAGCACGCGTAATGAGTCGAGCACAACTTAGCTCAAGTTTTTGTTTTTACGAAACTTGATTATTTTTGTGAATGGTATGTTTTTTGAGTTTGTCATTTTGGGTTTTAATATTAAAACTGTTGGCCTTACAGAATTTGGTTAGAGGGGGAAAAGATTACTTTTGTAGAGTACAATTAGGCGCAAGTTATGGTTTTTCGAAATTTGATTATTTGTGGGTCTGGTATGTTTTTGAGAGTGCATTTTGGTTTTTGTTTGACAACTGTTGGCCTCATAGATTTTTTTTAAAGGGAAGAAGATTGCATTAGTCGAGCACAACTCGACAAAGCTTTGCTTTGTGGAATATGACAACTGTTGGTTTTACAGAATTTCAGTAAAGGGAATAAAGAATGCATTTGACGAGCACAACGTAGCACAAATTTTGGGGTTTCGAAATTGATTATTTTTGCGTCTTCTATGTTTTTTGAGTTTGACGTTTTGGGTTTTAATATAATAACTGTTGGTAGTGCAGAATATTATTAAAGCGAATAAAGACTATTTCTCAAGCACAACGTAGCACAAATTTTGTTTTTTCGAAATTTGATTATTTTTGCGTCATGTACGTTTTTTGAGTTTGGAATTTTTGATTTTAATATGTCAACTGTTGGTATCACAGAATTTTCTTAAATGGAATAAATACAGCATTTTTCGTGCGCAATGCAGCACAAGTTTTTGTTTTTCGAAATCTGATTATTTTTGGGTCTTGTCTGTTTTTTGAGTGACATTTTGGTAGTTAATATGACAATATTTGGTCTCACAGAATTTTTTCAAAGGGGAAAATATTGTATTTGTTGAGAAACAATCAGCACAAATTTTGGTTTTTCGAAATTTGATTATTTTGGGTCTTGTATGTTTTTTGAATTTGACATTTTGAGTTTTAATATGACAACTGTTGGTCTTAAAGAATTTTTTTAAATGGGAGTAAGATTACTTTTATCAAGCATAATTTAATACGAGTTTAGATTTTATGAAATAATACCATTTTTTTAAAACGTTTATGTTTTTGAAATATTACTTTAATGCACAAAATTGTGTATACTTCGAGCCGCCTAGCGCAACCTTTCGTGTTGCGCTAGTAACAAGTTGAGGATCCAGCAAAAAAACGTTTTCAAAAAAATGCCCGAAATTTCGTAACTTTGCAAAGCCTACCCACCAACTTTTCATGCATATGTGCACATCAATATAATGACAAAACTTGAATATAATTACATATTTATATGTACACTTTTTAAATTTCTTAGTAGCTCTAAAATACGAAAAAACGCAAATTAAACGTAAACTCCAAACTTCGTACTACTTCGACGTCGCCTAAACGGCGTAAACAAACCGCGATCAGCTGCTGCATGAACCATGAATACTCAACACACTCACTGTTCGCAATTGGCGTCACCCGCTTATCTGTGAAACGATGCGTACACACAACTTACATGCGCGCGCGATATTTTAAACAGCAGAATTTTAGAGCATCAAAATAAATTAAATAAGTTATATAATCTTTAAAAGAAAACTTTTAAACGTTTAGTTTTGTTTTATTTTAATAATTTAATTGCATGCTCTAATAATAAGAGTGTAATAGGTATTCCTATTTCTTGCATGGATTTTCCACTTTTTTACATATCGGAAGAAATGTTTACATAATTGTTCATGCTGATTTTTATATACAACATGTGACAAATTGCGCACACCATTTTCGGGCCCAGTGCGGGTGTAAGTACGATCTGCAGGTTATGCGAGCACTGGGTCGGTACTCCCGCAGACAGAACACGCTCGCACGTCGCGTCGTGCGGCCCGCGAGCTGCAGCACGCTTTGTTATCTGGGAATACTTACAATCTTTACTACATTTATTTTTTGAAAAATACATTGATGGTAATGTAAATAGTTTCATTTGTAGTGCTTACAATTACTATCTTTACTGATATGAACTACGTAGCAGTAATAACCTGTTAAGAAGGCTTGAATTAAAAAGAATGATGAATCTCTAATTTCAACGTGAAAATGAACATTTTTTCCCCCTATTTAATACCTGATTCTTACACCTAGCTCCAATCTGCAAGGAAAATATCTCGAAATTATTTTGTGTTCCATTTCCTTCAGAATATATAATTCAAAAAAGGGTTAAACAACCACCGCAGGGCCCCACTGGGAGCAACTGACATCTATGAAAATGACACCAGCTTCCAGTAGAACCGCGGTAAATCACACCTATGGCTACGTATCACCACCGTGAGATGGGTGGCCACAGAGTAAGATGAATGCACAACGACAAGCCGGAAAAAATCCCGTGTGTCTTGAGGGCATGGAGCGACCCAAGGCTGACATGCCAAGGCATGCATCTCGAGAAGTGCCTTGGCATGTTTCTGACACGCGAGTATGGCTTTTAGGTTGCGAACCAGTGATATTTTTGCACCGCTGATAGTACCGATCACAAGGACAATTACTTTAAGTGAATATTTTGGGTACAGTCCAAGATCCATAAGTATAGCGAACTAAGGCATGAAGTAAAGACAATATGGAGGAATGTGAAACATGCATTTATTCATCCTATTGTGATTTCGGCTACCGCCAATGTTGCCGCAATATGGACTGAAGATCTTGCACATTTAGGAGTCAGTAGGGTACTGGCAGCAGCTCAGAAGGTGTCTTTATTAAACATCTGTCGCATTTTAAGAAGCTATTTAGACCATCATGAAGCAAGCGACTAAAAGCCTATGTAATGACAGATGGTAGCTCTAAGAAAGCACCCAATGGCCCACCATTGAATAAGTAATTTTCTTCACACATACATGCAAAACCCTGGATTGGCCACCGTTTACAGACATCGAAAATGGTCTATTCCGCGTCTTGTACGAAGACGATGAGCAAGATCTCCAACACCGGTTAGAAAAATGCTTTCACCGATGAGCAAAATGCTCTTCATGGTTGCTAAAATATTTGGCTCACTATGTGAACATCGTTCTGGGTGAAGTTGGTTTAGTCATTTTTTATTGTCTTATATTTGATATCTGTAAGCGGTAGACAATCTCAGGTTTTTCATTGTCATCTGTAAAGAAAAATATTATTCCTTACGCGAGGCCTCACGGGTGGATGCTCCCGGTTCGTGCGAAGACAAAACACTCACCTTTATGCTCGGATTCGCCTCGCCTTGAAGTTTGCTGGGCCTTCACGTGGAAAATATATTGCTAATACTATTAACATTTAGAGTTCGCGTCTTATTCTAGCCGTGTGGGTATGTGGACTTTTGAGTTTGAGATGTTGATCGGGTAAGAGTTGGAGTGGAGAAACCAGGGAGATGTGGCTTGGGCCGAAGACTGGGGAGATCTTATTTCTTGGTCTCGACGATCGTACTTTTATGGGCTTCGCTTCAGCGGCGGTGCAGCACTCGGAACGCAGCTGAGTGGGTGTTCACTAGCGAGGATCATTTCGTCAATATCGCAGGGAGGGTGTTTCGCGCTCGCCACGCAAAAGACTAGCATAGGACGAACAGCTAAACCGCGCTTGAGCTGTAGGTTGTCAGAGGGATTTAACTTTTTTCGACTGAATGCCGCGACTCCATTTATTCAAAGTCGAATGACAGATGGGGTTAGGACGCACAGGCAACGAAAGAAAGAATCATGGATGTTTGCCAAATATTATTCGTGGTTATAAATATTATATATAACCATGAATATAATTTGGCGGACATCAATCCAGACGGTCTTTCGTCGCCTGAGGCGTTCTAACATCACGCAGTTACCTTTCCTAGTTTCAGCATCCTAGGGCCGCTCTGGAGGCCGCCCTCAACGGAGTTCATGGTCAGGAGGATCTTGGATCATCTGGGGCCTTTTTTGGGCCGCCCTCGACGGTGTTCCTGGACCGGAGGGACTTGGGGTTGTGGACTGACCACCGAACTTGGTTGGGACATTTTTCTTGGGCGTCCTCTGCGTCATCGGTAGACTCGAGGGATTAAGAGAGTGGTGGGTCCGGCGTTACGAACCAGTGATAGTTTCGCACCTCCGAGAGCACCCATCACAAGGACAATTACTCGTACCGAATATGTTGGGTACAGTCGTTGCAGCTCCCTTTCAAGGTCTTGATATCTTTCCTGCTTTTCTTTCTCCTTGGCAGTGATGTTGTATTCAGAAGGCACCGAGAATTAGATCACGAATATAGTTCGTTTCTCGAAGTATTGGAGAAAAATGTCAGGTCTCGAGTGTGCAACGGAGACTGCTGTCCGAAAATCGTAGTTCCAGAAAATTTGGCACTTCTCATTTTGGACAATTGCCTCTATCTCCCTTGGAGCGTTCGGCAGGGCAGGATCGCGGCCAACACCGTAAGAGCAACAAATATGGTAATAAAGTACTCTTAGGGCCGCATTATGTCTGTAGATATACGTCGTTCCTGCGTGGGTGGGACACCCCGATAGTATGTGTTCTAGTTTCGCAGCGCGTGTATGACACGCTCTGCACCTATCGTTTGGAACTTCTTGACATAAAATGCGGACACGGTATGCCTAAGGTAGAAATGAAACCGTCCTGGCATTCGAAAATAAAACCCTCTGTACCTGAATTAATTCCTGATGATCTGAGAAAAGCAAAAGTTTGCTCGTTCGACAAGGACTGCTTTTCTACATTTTGGTGAAAGTTTCCGTGCATTTTCTTTTCGAATAGCTCTTGGTGAAATGTTGCTCACTCTCCTTTCTTCACTTCGGCTTTTAGAAGTAAAGCATCTAGATGGAGTAATGCACTTTCCTCACTTCTGACTTTAAAATTCAGGTCAAGGGACTCGACCGCTTGCTTAGAGGCTTTGTAAAGGAACACTTCTTCACCAATCATCTCGTGGTACCTGACCGTTTTTAGAAGAGGATCTCTGCCATTGGCAACGATACAAGCTATACTTAAAACAATTCGGTTATGAAGACAATGGAGATTTAGAAGTCCGCGTCCGTCCTGACGGCGTGAAATGTATAATCGCGGAACTGACGAATTGATATGCAAGCTTTTCTGCATATGCATGATCTTACGTATGGGTACATCAAGGGCCTTAAGTTCATTCTTCTTCCATTGAACCACCCCAAATGAGTAGAGTAGAACCGAGACGGTAAGCATGTTAGTCGCAGATACCTTGTTAAACGCCGACAGATTGAATGACCAAATTTGACCAAGAAGATGCTTGTATCTGCTTCGGAGAGACTCCTTCACTGATGTTACGTCCTCAGCCCGGCTGTGAGGCACGCCCAGGTATGTATAGGTCTCTCCAGTGTTAAGATGTCTAATAACGCTTGTAGCCACAAGCTCAGGGTCCTTGGGAACGCCAACAATCTTTCCCTTCTTCAGATGAATTTTGGCACATTTATCTAATCCATAGTCAATCCCAATCTCCCCTGTGTACTTCTTGACGATATTTATGGCAGCTTGATGTTCTCCTTTACCAGATGCATAGATCTTCAGTTCATTCATATAAAATACATGAGTGAGCTTATGCTCACGCTAGTTAGTGTCGCCACAGAGGTATCTAGAAGAATTTTGTAGTGCGAGAGATAGATGTAGAAGCTTGATGCAAAAAAGAAAAGGCCTCATGGTATCGCCCTGAAAGACGCCTCTCTGAAAAATGACGTTGTTCGTTGTCAGACGATAATTTCCAGATGAGATAGTAAATCTAGTTTTCCAAAGAGGCATCAATCTCTCTATGCATCTCACTATGTGTGAGAAAAAGCATTTGACAAGGTAAATAGAAGTAAACTTTGGGAAGTCCTTAAAGAGTACGGAGTCCATGGATGGCTCCAACAAGCAATACAAACTATATAGGCAAGCAGTAAAACAAGTGTAAGGGTTGATGGGAAACTGAGTGACTGTTTCGATATTGTGCAAGGCGTGAAACAAGGATGCGTCATGTCATCATCGCTATTTATCATATTTATGGATAAGTGTCTAAGAATGGCCCTCTTTGACGAAGAAGGTGTAGATCTCGGAACAGTGAAGGTGCGTTGGTTGGATTTCGCAGATGACAAGATTGTTATGGCAGAATCAATCGAGGACTTGCAGATAATGTTGAATAACCTTAATACAAGCATGAAGAACATGGGCCATAAAATTAACGTGAATAAAACAAATGTAATGGTGTTGGAAGGAAAAAGTGAGAAAACAATGTGTAACATTGTCCTAAATGAAGAGAGATTAGAGCAAGTTGACAGATACATATATCTAGGTATCCTATTTACTAACGACGGAAAAATAGATGAGGAGTCAGATAGGCGAAATTTTCTCTCTGTGGTTGAAAATTTAAATATTTTGCTGAACAAATTTTTTTGTTTTTTTTTTGTTTGAGAATTAGAGGTAAAAAAAGTCTTCTGTTCACGAATATTTTGGTTATTTTTTCGAAATCCTGGTCAATCTTTGTTTAATTTTTTTTCAAATTTCACTATTTATTAACAAAAGTTTTTTATAACATCATTCTTCGCATCTCTGAGCAACAATAAAACGTTTTTGCCTCTCACAGTTTTTTTTAGCATGAAAAATTTTTTGTTTCCAATAAATTCTAATATTATCACTTTGATATCATATTTTCATATAAAAATCAACCAAAATCTCTCAGTAATAATTATTAATTACCTACATATACTGTGTGTACTCTGTTTTGTATTTGCATATGGCGTGGACAGTGGGAAGCGCACCATCTGTGCTTGTCTAAATTTTGACGTGGCAGTTGGCAGTGTTCCATCTTTGTATGTGTACATTTGGGCTCAAGCCAAATTGCTCCATGCAGATTATATCGCAAAAATTCTAATTTGCTTGAAGCTTTTAAAAAATTACTTGAAATTATAGATATAGTTTATTGTATTCACCAATAGAATTGAGGATGACTGCCAATGATAATACCAGAGTATAGACAATCCACATCTTTCCAAATTAGAGGTAAAACTGATTATTGTTTTAATGAAGAATTAATTTAACAGTGTAATTAATACGAATATTCTATTGCTTTGTTAGCTCACATAAACTATATTATAGTCGTTATCTTTTAAATTAAAGGCATGAAGCTTGTCCTCTTCAGATATCAAATTTTAGATTAGATAGCCATGTATGTAATCATGTATTTGATTCTAATTTCATTATCATGTAAAAGAGCGTTTTTTTTCACAAAATCATGAATATATAGTGAGGACTTCTTTTAGCTTTTTCAATATGTGCATCACTTCTTTGATTTATCTTCAATTAAAAATTCAATTCGACATATTCAAACCATCAATGTATACAAACTTGAGCACAAATACATGCAAGTTGTATATAAACATGGATTCTTGAATTTTGTCTAAATTTCTTCAACTTACAATATCATTAATTGTTAGTGGATAAGCAAGTTTTAAAGAGTCGACTCTTTCTTCGCAGTTGTGACTAGAATATGTAAAAGTATGTCAAGCAGGAATTGAGAGGAACCTATTCTCGTAAAATGGATTTCTCATTTCTGTGCGAGGGTGGAGAAGGTGTGGTTGTTTGATTTCATAGATGAATCATATTTTGCTTTTGCAGACATGAAGAAAGCGCTCACATTTGGTGAGTGACACCTACTATTGCATACACATCCTTCAGCCTTTTTCGCAGAATTCTCTAAGATTTTTGCGATACCGACTGCCCAGTAGGACAAGAGGGATAAGTAGCATTTCACGGAGAGGTCATTCGACATTATTTTCCTTTGCAAGATAGCTTTGTCACTGTAAAATAAAATCACCTTCATCATCTTGGCAATTAGCTTCTCTCGAGTGGTAGTGTCAAGACCTTGAAAATACTAATGAAATGGTAGTAAGTCGGCTTTCTTTCCACACTGAATTCTCGAACAAAGAAAACAATTCTCTAGAGAATCTTGATTAATACGTCTTATCTTCAGACTAGTAAAAACTAACTTCTCCAATCTGCTCCACAAGTGTTTGAAACATCGAATGGTTTTTATCAAGTTTTCCAGGCTCGTTGGTTGTTTTGGAACTGGTTTTCTCGTCACTTCATTCACTCAACGCATTCTAGAGAGGAGATCAATATAATGGCTTTATCAAAGAAGGACAGCTGACAGTTGACAGCTGTAATCCGCAAGCAAAGTTCTGAACTCACGTTTAGGATCCGTCACCCTGAAACCATTAAACAATTCGGAAAGCTTGTTGAAAAAGGACAGAACCCAACCTGTATTGGTGCCATTCTGTGGGATGCTTTTAGGCCAGTTGTGAAATTTTTAAAGAATACACCTGTGTTCTTGACCACCTCTCATCTTAGCATACTGTTTTTAAAATCGAGGATACTTCTTGCTCTGTCTACACTCGCCGAAACTCTTTAAATCCCGTTTTTCAATCTAGCAAAATCGAAAATTAATATTGAATTAAAAACAAATGCGGCTATAAAATAAACACCATCTAAATATGGTTTTATAATTATTATGTAGAACAGTACACAGTAGTCTTCAGGAAAGTTTCGCGGACGGAGAACTTCCAGTGGCAAAGTTGTTCCTTGATGTTCAAGGAAAACTGATGAAACGTGAAGCAAATCAGTCGCTTTGTTTTCAAGATATAACAGTGTTCTATTATAGGAATTGACTGTTCATAATCGCCTCCAGGTTTTCTAGCATTATCCAAATTGAATATTATTAACAAAAGTTATAAGTGGTTTGAACAATTAATTTTCTAACTTGGATCAATTTTTTACTCCACTGCAATTAGAAATTGGACATAAAACTGAAAACTTAAGAAGAAACCGCATTTTTCTAGCATCATTCAAGTTCTATATTAATCACGATAGAAATAAATTATTCAAAGAATTAATTTCTTAATTTTAATTAATAATCCACCTCACTCTAATTGGAAATTGGACAAGAAGTGAAAAATCTCAGAAAAACCGCAACTTTCTAGCATTATTTAAACTGAATATTATTAACAATAATAATAAATTGTTAAAACAATTTATGCATCTCATTATGAGGATGAAATAGTATTCCATGCATGAGCAACGATTTGCATTCAAAAAACCTAAAAAAATCATAATTAACACCAAAAACTTGCAAAAGCCATTTTTTCACTTATGGGATTTTTTTTAGAACCCAAAAAAGAGCTGCGAATTTGTTACTAATCATTTTTTGATAGGATGCGTAGTTTTTGTTTTAATCGTCAAAAATCACATTAAAAATAAAAAAATTCAATTTTCGGACAAAGGACACAAGCTATGAAAAAAATGAATAGACAGAAGTTTCTGATCCAGAAAAAGTTACGAATTTGTCATCATTACATTTTTTGTGAATTGTACACGATGCAAAAAAAAGAATAGACATAAGTTATTCACCAAAAATAGATCTACACATTTTTTATCAATCATTTTTTGATAGGACGCGTATTTCTTATGCAGATGGTAAGAAATAGCATTGAAAAGAAATAAATTAAGTTTTTGGAAAAATACACAAGGTGCAATAAAATGTTAATTAACAAAATTGTTTTTTTATAGGATGCGCACTTTTTTAAATGTAAAAACAAGACAATAAAAATAAATTTGTTTCAATATCAATGCATATTATGAATTGTAATAATATAAATTTATCAAAATCAAACATTTTTTAGGGTAGCTGAGAATAAAAATAATACAAAATAAAGTACAAATATTAAAGTAATCATGAAGAATAAAATTTGTACTTTATTTTGCAATATCTGAATAAGCAGTCCGAGACCACACTATGTTTTGATGAGATGTATATGTTAAAAAAAGTGGAAAGAAAAATTATATAATTATTTATAAAAAATTGTTCGTATATATTTTGTTAGGGTAAAAAAATAAAATAATGATAAAGAATAACATTTCTACTTTATTTTGCAATATTTGAATGAACAGTCCCGGTCGGAGGTGCAGAAATGAATAACACATACATTCAATATAACATAGTTCTATATAACAGAAAATTTCGCATTACGAACTCACTTTCATCGCGCGCTACGCGTGGGGCAAGTCGTGACAATATATTCGTTGATGCGGAAGGATCTTTATCAAAAGGGAATTTGAAATAACAAAAGGAAAGTAAAATTTAAAAAATTCCGGTTGTCAATGTTTCGAATTTAAAAATTAGAAGGTCTGTGTGTACACGTGGAGAAAGTTCAAAGACCGAGCGCGAAGTGCAAGATCCAATAGACAACGGCTAGCGTGTTTACACACGTACTGCTATGAAATCCTTTGCCATTTTGCTCTGGTTGCCTAATGGACATTCAGCGTTTTCTTCTTCGGTCAATTCATCAATGGCGCCACTCTCCATGTTTATTTTCACCCGCTTTTGACGTGAATGAGCAGGCGCATATATTCCACGAAGAATTGGACTTTTTGTTTTTTCCAATATTGCAAAGACGTCGCCATTGGACGCTGATAATACAATTTGTTCTTCGGTAGGCACAGGCCTAAGGACATATCTTATTGTTCTCAATTGAAGTTGTTTATCGGCAGGAAATGCGTATCTTCGAAGTTCGAATCTCCGGTTCGGATTTTTGCGGGAAATAAGTCGAATAGATCTAAGTTCTTCAAATTGAAATCCAAATATGATGCGAGAACGATGCCAGGCAGGAGGAGAAACGGACCTGACCCTGAGAGGAGGCTCAGCAGATGAAGAAGACCTGACAGAAGAATGAGGTCTGTCAGAAGAATGCTTTCTGTTAGAAGAAGATGATGATGATGAGCCGCCTAGAGGAACACCAGGAATAGGGTCGCCATTAGGCAAGCAGTCGAACTGTGAACTCAATTCTGCAACATGAAATAGAGGATTACAGTCTATTAAATAGACAACCGTAACCGGATACATATATCATATGTTATGAATACGATTGTAACTATCAATATAGTTGTTAACATAGTTACCAACTGTTTGCAACATTTTTATGCAATTCTGCTTGTCATTATATGAACTCGCGGTTATGTAATCTTTTATATACTAGGACTATTCAAATATGAATTTTGTGATCATATTTCATTTGATTCAATCTGAAAACAATCCGAAAATATATTTCAGTCCTTATGAATACCCTGAAAAACATCATTGTATTTTTATTTCCTTATATTAGAAACATAACCGTAGCCTAACCAAAAGTTCTGGGACACCTCAGTCAGTAAAATAGTGAGCCGTCATTTACCGAATTTCGTTAATGGTTCGTGTGTATGCACGCGTAAAAATTATTTAAATATATCACGGTAACGTTCATAACTGACATTAATTGAATGTCAAATATATTCTTACTGAACGGACCGGTAATAGGGTAGTAACCTGTAGTATCCACCGCTAAATTAGGAATCTGACATAGATTCTTACCATGGTCGATACGATAGGTCCCTGCCTTACCGGCTAAGACTTCAGGGCCCTACGTAGGTGGCGCATGGGGTTCGGGGATCTCGATTACTAAAGCTGTCCTTTGAGAAATCTCCAAACACTCCCTAGGAATATTGCCCTCGCAGCATTGGGTAGTGTCACACGGATAACATGATTCGAGAAGCGAATTGAGAGATATGTCGAGGAGGAAAGCATATTTGAAAAAAAGAATTGTGCTTAGAAAAAAGGATATCAGTGATACTATAATAATGACGGCCCTGAAATTAGTGACTTTTTACGGGAAAGGGCGCTACGCATTTCCGAGGCAGGTCTGACATTTTCGGTATCCCGATTTGGAGTACCTCGGAGATTTGAGTGTAGTCTATACCTAGTGCAAACGACATTCTCGATGAGAGTTTAAAACTTTTTCCTTGTATCGGGGAAGCGCTAACACTCTTCAAATCAGCGGGGAACGTAGAACTGAACAAGGTAATTCTGATTCAAAATACAGTGCGAAAAGAGTTGCCATGTATAACATACACTGTAAAAACTTTGGTTCCGTTTTAATTAAGCATCACTTTTTTAGCGTCCTACTGTAACACCAAATCGTTTTGTTTTGAAGCCTTCATTTGTACGATTTTACTTTGCTAACTTCAGATTAAGAACTGGTACGTACTAGCGAAATAAAATAATGCACAGGGAGGATCTTTTTTAATCCAAAAAACTTGTACCAAAACGTCGTTTAGTGGCATTAAAATAAAGTAGCATTAGAATAGAGCCATCCGAGACTATATTTTTGGAGGCCTGTTTCAAAAACGAAAACGAGCTTTAAAATGATACTTCTTTTTACAGTGTAGTTCTCAAAAAACAAGAAAATAAAGATTGGATTGTCCTAAAGCTCGTTTCGAATTGCTCGCGAAAAAAGAAAGCGGTCTTTACAAGAAACGCGATGACATTATGGATCGAGTGCAGTAGATTGACGTCGCCAAAGCATTCGATATCAGAGTAAAAGCATGCATATTCACCAACTTGGTTCACATGGATGTTCTTAACTTCCCAGATGACGCTCAAGTTTAGTTTATTGCATATGTGCGTAAAGACTTCCACGTCCATAAGACTTTCTGAATCAACACTGTGTTCAATACGGACTATCTAAAAATTGGTGAGGAGGAACCTGAAGAGAAGGAGTGCAGGTAAAAGAATGAAGAGATATATATTACTACGGTTTGGAAATTATGGTTTACGAACGATGTGAGGTACACTATCTCCACTGAAATGGAGGAGTTTCAAGAGAAAAATCTCTGTATGGACCCAGTACTCTATCGTGAAAAACTTCCGGAATGTATGAAGAACAAAGAAGCATATGTCAACGTGCGAAAGAAGGACGGCAACGAGTGTTTTAAGTGGGCCATGTTATCTGCTATACACATTACACATAGTGAATAGTAATCAGTTTAGACCAAACCCCCTGTCCACTACCAGCAGTACAAGGATGAATTAAACCTTTCTAGAATAAACTTCACAGTTGGATTAAAGCATGTTGCAAAATTTGGAGAGAAAAAAACATATCTCAGTTTATGTGTATAGTAGAAATAATAATGGAACCATCTAATAGTGATTGGTCTAATCCGATAGCTGTGTGAAGAAAGCATAGTGGTGAATATAAAATTCACTTCAATTTTAGATAAGTAAATACATAAAATCACAGAAAGGATCTATACCCGATTCCTATAATGTCAGAAATATTAGACGTGTTGAGGTCAGCAAAATACATGTCAACAATCGGTCTTTGTTCGGCATATCATCAGATATTATTATACGAAGAATCTAAACCGACAACAGCATTTATGGACGCAAGCAAAGAGAATGCCATTTGGTTTGAAAAATGCTCCTGCTACATTCCAGCGCCCGATGAACAAAATAAGAACACCAGATTTACAGCAAAATATATTTTGCTATCTCAAAGAGATAATTATAGTCTCGAAAAATGTTCCAGAACATATTAAATATTCCAAAATAGGGACTAGGATGAATAGGATGCAAAATAGGAATAGGAATAGAATGCAAGAAGAGAAAATAAACAGGGAATAAGTATTTAAAAATTTGGACATAGCAAATGAAAATGAAGCAAAACTCTACAGTCTAAGGTGAGGTAAATGGTAAAGTTACATGTTATGCGTTTGAGTAAATAATTATGTACTAGTAGAGTGAAAGGTATAGTATCATATACTTCAGACCAGATAAAAAGACCTCGATGATATTAAGATCCTTTATTAAAATTTCTTGACGTTTCGAGAGTCAAATACTGTCCTCATTAGGAAACAGGAGTAAAATGTCAAAAAATAAGCCCTTAGAGTTAACAAATTGAAAAAGTTTCAACCAGACCAGTTTCAACCTGATGTTTCACTATAACTTTACGGTTCTTTGGATTATGTCTAAAATTATCATGATAATCCTTGGTTTTAGTCGACGGCTGCGCCTGTTTACTCACTCCCGATGTATGTTTAGAAACTAGTGTTTCAGGCCTTCAAGGGTTCAAATCCTCGGAGTTGCAAGTTTATAAATTATAGAAATAGAAATTAAATCGCACAACCAACATTTTTCTTTTTATATTCAATTCTAAAATATTCAGAAACTGCCCATAGGAAATTCGAACTGTTCCAGAAAAAGATCAAAATTTGTCCATACATTTTTCATAGAAATAAGATTCGTTATTCCATTTTTTTCTCGTATCCGAGACCTATCTAGGAGTTCGTGACTTTTTTACGGACAAATTATTTCCGTGTATGAGAAGAGCTCGAACCGTGCTAAGACCTACCATACGGTCCAGAATTCGACAAGAACAAAATATCGCAAAGCGATTGGGTGGAAACTGACAACAAACTCAAGGATGTTCTGCAAATTAGACTCGCACAGAAGAATGTAGAAAATTTTAGCTTCCGTATGCTGCTTTTACGTCAAATTCGAGTCAATTTTGAGAATTCTTGGGTCACAAGGACTACATTTTTATGCTTTTGCATATAGTAATGCTCGTCGCTAATTGCTCCATGTAGATTAAATTACGACAATTCTGATTTTCGTAAAGCTTAAAAAAATTAGTTCAAATTATAGATATATTATATTATTATATTCACTAATAGAGTTGAGGATGGCCGCCAAGGAGAAGACCAGAGTATAGACTATATACATCTTCTCGAATTAGAGGAAGAACTGATTAAAGTGTTAATAGCGAATTTTAAATTAAAACTGTAACCAATATGAACATACTACTGCTTTATTAGCTTATATAATAATCTTTACTATAGCCGTTTTCTTTGAGATTTAAGTCGTTAAGCTTGTCCTTCTGAGATATTGACATTTCATAAGAGTCAGTTTCACAGAACAAAATTTGGTTTTGGTGAAGCTGGTTTTTACGTGGCAAATTTATACACTGCATATACAGTGATATCCTTTCGTTTTTTCATGTAATGTCCTAAGATGTGTACAGCCCACTTTGACAAATTATTATTTTTATATATAATTATCTACATCTGAGGGTTTAATCACCTCAATTTTGAACATAAACTGTTATAAATATGCTGATAATAATGATACTGACGTGGTTTAAATTTTGTTCAAACATGTACACTAGATTTCAAGATTTCAGATTTTGAGGGTTTTCAAAGAATTTATCATGTTTTAACGGGATCTTAGTGTATTTCAACAGATTTTAAGTAATTGCATAGGAATTCCTAGTATCTTAAAGGAATCGTTATGATTCCAATATTGCAAAGGAATTTCAAAGTAATTTCATACATCTAAAGGCATTTAAAAAATGTATTATCAAATTTCAAAAGATTTTACAGAATTTTAAGGATTTCAAGAGATTTCAAAGTATTGTTACGGACTTCAAAGATTTCAAGGGATATCAAAGTATTCTAGGGGACAGTCAAGGTTTTCAACGATTTAAGGGATTTCAAAGTATTCGCATGTATTTAAAGGGATGTAAAAAGATTTCATACACTGTTAGAAAAATCCGTATGAGGTTTAGTATACATGTGCAAAGCGAATATGCACAACCGCTACTGAAATGTAACATACATTTATTGGTGTAGTTTTTTTGTTTTGTTTTTTTTTTGTTTTGGAAGGACGATTGTAAAATTCTTTATTGACTAGCCACATTCGAACTTTAGGGACGAGTCCTTAAGGAGCGAAGGTGAGTGTGGGACTGACCGAAGCCTTACCCACTAAACGAACTCATTTATGCCTGCCAATCCATGTTCCTGGAATCCGGTTTCGCATTACTTTAGGAATATGGGTTATAGGCATCCTACGTCGCACGTCGGCGTGCTTCTAAAGTCTCCAGCTTAAAGTTCATCAGGCACCAGACCTAGCCATGATGTACGCATCGTCCTCATTAGTGAGACAATATCGCACACCGCGCTCTTCGGCCTTCGACATCATGGCTGGTCTTCGCTGGTTTCTGTTTTCATCTGGGTGGCTTCCTCGGCAGGGATTTTCTCAGAGAATTTTCTTCACTAGCAGCGCAGAGGAAGCACTAGGGAATGCTCACACACTCTGCAGATTTGTGCCCTTCCTTTCCGCACCTCCAGCATAACTTGGTCCTATCTGGACCCTTGCAGCCCTCTGCTATGTGGCTGAAGCCTAAGCAGTGGTAGGATCTTGTAGCCTCCGTCTTTTCTCGGACCCTAGAGGACATCCAACCCATCCTTGGATGCCCTGTACAAAGGAGTCTCGACGCCAGCTCCTCGTTGAGTTCTACGTAGGACTGCCTCAGTCTCCTCTTCTGCGTCTGTCGTTGTGTCCAGATCTATGACCTCGACCTCCATGCGTGGAACGAGGTCGCGCACGGAGTTACCAACACCAACCGCCTCCCTGATAGGATTTTGACACTAAGCGTGTCCGGTTTCACATTTCGTTTTAGGTCCTTAAGTATTTCGGCGTAGCTCGAACCCTGAGCCGGTTTTATGAAGACCGCTCTGAGTTGAGCTCACTTCTGCGGTTCCTTCTTCCTGGTGATTTTGGGTGCAGAAGTGGTCGCTTCTACATCTTCCCGCTTCGAAGTTGAGGACGCTGCTGCAGTAGTGCGGGTCCTCGGTTTCTTTGACGCCGGTCTTGGTGCACTTGCCTCGACGAGGCTCATAGAAGGCTCCCTCTCTCGCTTCCCAGTTTGAAGAGTGGCAGGCTCCACGGCTTCTTCAGTTTGAGTCCCGCTTTGGCTTGTGCCTTTGCTCACATTGGCCATATTCCTATACTTCTTTCCGAAGTTCTTTCCAGGTTGCTCACTGCACGCCGTGCCTCACCCAGTCTATCTCTGATTGGCATAAACATAGTTCGCTTCATATCGCGGAAATCCTGCATCCTCTTCTACACACATTCTTCAAATCCTACAGAGCTTTTCGACTCTGCTTCATGAATCTATCCGCCTCCATTATGTTTTGTTTTGCCTCCGTCTTTCGACCAACGTCAAGCTCCTCCACCACGTCTAATTCACCGCCCAATAGCAGTGTGCGTGAAAATTTGAAGTGCTTTATTTCTTTAAATCTTATCGATATTCGCAATTCAATTCATAATATAGAATTTCGTGACTTAATTGTTATTTATAATGAAAGTGCAACGTACAGGTGGAATTTTTTCCTAAATTCGCTCTAAATGGTAGAAATTTAATGTGAGTACAGTTGATTGTAGATGAGGTTTGTTATTCATTTGCTCAATTGAACTCTTTGACCTAAAATCCAATTTTATTGTTGGTTAACAGAAAGAAGGTATCATGTTTTATTATTTAGAATCGAAAATTACTGCTCAACTTATTTTGAATTCGTGTAAAATGGAATCATTTGATTTTTCTTGTCAATGATTAACATGAATGCATATGAAATTTGATGTACACGCTGTTAATAGCGATTTGATATGCTTGATATATCAATTTTAATATACATAGGTATATTAAATTTAATATTATCCTTAACAGTGTAGTATTTCTCGGATTTTAAGATTAATAAAGATAGTTAATGGCATTTCATGGGAAGTGAAGGTGAGCAAATTTTGGAAGCGTCCTCTATATTTTTAAAACCGCTTTTCACTATTTGTGCCATAATTACGATTAGGAGTAATGGAAAAAATGTTTTACTTAAGTTCCAAATACCTTATCCAACAAAAATTGTATAAGCGAATTGTGATTTTTTTAAATATTCACTCATAAATTATATTAAATTTCCCGCCGAAACATGATAACGCTGCTTGCTACCTGACGCCACTATTCGCCTGTCAGCTCAGAAATTGAGGTTATATAGCAAGCAATGACAATGATGACAATCAATTTAATATCATTCAATAACACCATCATTTCGATTCCCTGATGGGCACGGTCTGAATAAAATCAGTGGGCTAAATAAATACACCTTTTTTTATCCCGCTAGCAGTCTGAATAACATACCCTCACTATTCATACCACTAGAGGACTAAATAAAAAACCCATACTATTTCTGCCGCTAGCGGGCTAAATAGCAACAGCGAGATGCCATCACTATTTATACCGCTAGTGGAAGAAATAAGATGCCCACACTATTTCTCCCAATAGCGGGCTAAACAGCTACAACTTTCTTATAATTATAGTGGAAAATCCCCTTACGGCCGTCCTACTTCAATAGTGCGTGAGTATGCCTATGTGAAGGCGTACCCTTCAACGCCTGCAGCGCGTGTTGGGTATATTAATTTGTTTTCTAATCCGACTGTACTAATATTTACTAAGTCATTCACTAATTTGGTGGTCCAGTCCGCTACACGTTAGTACAGTCCTTTGTAAATACTGAAATATTCTGCAAATGTAAATGGAATATTTTTATGTTTTATTCCAATAAATTTTATTATTCTCCTGACGTCTACAAATTAATACTCAAAGTAGTAATTATTACAAAAGTTCGCCTAATTATCGCAACGTACAAATAGCAAAATACACCTTCCAAACCTCTTCTTCTGCCCTAGCCTTCTCCGCTTCTTCTTCAAACCTTTTATTTTTCTTTTATTTTCCACTTCCATCCCCTCCTTCACTAACTTTTTTCTTGCTTGTGCACCTAAATACTTTTTTTATTTCTCCCATCACTCTTTCCATTTCCTTGTTTACATTTCCTTCCCCCATTTTGATATTCCTGACTTTTCCTTTGAACTGTTCTTTAACTTCCATTGATCCGAATCTATATAATTCGCTACCTCTAGTTTCTTAACCTTCTCTCTTACCGTGTCGTCCACTACCACATAATCAATTACTGTTCCCCTCTTTCCTCCTTAACGTGTATATTCCCCTTCCTCACCCCCTCTATACTTCCGTTTAGAATAAAGCAACCCATCTTCCCTAGACTCTTGAACAATTTCGTTCCCTCCCCATTCAGAATCTTGTCTTTGGATTTTCTGCCTCACTCTCATCAGTTTCATCATCTCCTCTAATTCCTCATGCACATCACTATTCACATAAACCCCCACTATCTTTCACCTCACTCCTCCCATATTTATCTCTTCTACTATGAATCCTTATTTTTGTTCTTTCCTTTCTTTCTTATCCTTCCCTGTTATACATTCGTTCGTTACTCCCGTCATCATTCCTCCCATTGATCTGCCTTTTTTATGCTTCCTCTTTGCATATTGAACTTGCCATTTGTAACCTCTTGGTAACCTTCCCCTTAATCTTTTCCCTCCCCTATCATCTAGCCACGTCTCCATCATTACTGCTACATCCCATTGCGCCGAATTTCTCATAAAGTCCCTATCCTTTCTCTTTAATCCTGCTATATTCCAGTAACTTTAGCATCTATCCTCCTTTAGCATCTATCCTTTTTAGCACATCTTCCACTCCTTCCTTCGATTCCTTTCCTTCTAATCTTAGCACCTTTATCACTATGTTTCTCTTCCTTTCTTCTCTCTCTTTCTTTTCTATTCTTTGTTCTATTTTTCTCAGCCTTTCCTTCTTCTCATTTCCACTCTCCCTACCTTCAAACTCTTGGTTTGAGCTTTATATTTTTTCATTCTACCTTCCAACTCCTCTACCTTTTTATTAAGAACTTTCTGTTTTTATAGTCTTTGCTCCAACGTCTGCATCCTCCCCCCCCCCCTGACTTCTTCCCATTTTCTAATTTCTTTCATAACTTCGGCGTACAGAACACTTCCTCGTCAGAGTTCGCGCTATCCATCACACTGATTTTAAAAATCCTCTTGTATCGCCCTAAGCAACTTGCGTAACTTCTGTCGCCACTCTACTACCTCACCCTGCTACCTTTTCTTCTGTGCTTTTCTCTACCTATCCTTCCCTGGCTCTGCTACCAGGCTCAAACACTCAAAATATCACTCACTTCTTTACTTCCATTATTTTGAACATTCAATCATTCACTCAAAACCCCTTCCTTCACACTCTGCCCATTAACTCACCTCAAATCTCACTGTTATTTACCAAATTCAGCAATACACAGTCAACGCCACTAAACACCTCAATGCCGGAAACAGAAGTCCTGATCTTTTTATCGCATATCCATTAAAATGTATAAATAATCTTATTTGATTTGATAAAACAATTGGATAATGAATTCAGAAACCAATTTTGCTCTCAACAATGATAAATTTCCGGATTAATTGCACAAAAAAATCAATTATAAACATTTATCTCAGAACAAAATTGTTGAAACATTTTCATTAACAAATACGCTTTTGTTACAGAATGGGATAGTACTATCTAAATGAGGTAGATATTTAATAATAAACAGTAAAGTAAAATAAATTTCACAGAAACTAGAGTTTTCTACCTTCTTTAAAGAAAAAGTTACAAGTAAAGAATAATTAACTGTTTAAACGATTTGTAAATGCTTGAAAGAAACATCAGTCTTCAAAAAAGAGCTTCAAAACATTCAACTAGAGAAATAAAAATAACTTAAGGCAACAAAAAAGGAAAAAAAAGATGGGATTCAAACTTCAACGTAATTTGCCGTTAATTATTAATTTGAAACACCCCAAAAAATTTTGATAATCGCCGATCAGCTAAGTTCATACCCAGAAACGTGAACCCCATTCCGAAAACAAAAACTTACCCATGTGGGATTTTTTGGCCTTTGTGGCACGTCTTAATATGAACATCTATTATTTTTTGGACCACCCTATTACATATATACATACTACTCTAAAACTCTTTGCGATTGGGTTGCGGCCACCTATTGAACATTCCTCGATTTCTTCTGAGGTCAGTTCTTCAACCGATCCGCTGTCCATGTTCATTTTCGCCCGTTTTCGCAATGAATTAACAGATGTATATATTCCACGAAGCATGCCTTCCTGGTTTATTTTTTAATGTTACAAAGGCGTAACCATTGGTCGTTGATAATACAATATGTTCTTCGGTCGGCATGGGCTGAGGGACACTTTTTGTTGTTTTCAATTAAATTGGTTTATCGGGAGGAAAAACGTATTTTCGAAGCTCGAATATCCGGTTCGGATCAGGGTGGAAAGTAGGGAAGTTGAATAGATCTAAGTTCTTTAAACTTGAATCCAAATATGAGAGGAGAATGATTCCTGGCAGGAGGAGACCTGGTCCTGGCACGAACAGGAGGTTCGGTAGGTGGATGAGACCCGGCAGAAGAATCAGCTCTGGCAAGAAGTAGGGTTCTCTCTGGAGAATAAGAAGGTCTGCATCGAGAAACACTAAGAATGTGTGGTCACCATTACGCAAACAATCGAAATGTAAACTCAACTCTGCAACAAGAAATAGCGTATTACATTTTTCTTAAAGTATACAATCGTATGTTGTTATATCATGAGTGAACTTGACCTGTCTTTTTAGTCTCTTTAGATCGCGCGTGGCTCCCAAGTTTAGGTGCGACTGAATTAATAGAAAATTATTAAAACAATATTTAATAGAGTTGACATGATAACCATTTCCCATGTGGTGCGTAAATTTTAACACGTGAAGTTAATTTTTGTTGCAGGTAAAGATTACTCTGAAATCGCTGTAAAGATTGCATTTAATTTTTTCTGTGTAGGAATTTAAGGTTCAGTTCCAAAAATTTCACCATTTTAGACAATGAGCTTTTCGAAATCAAGAAAATTTCCGAATCGACTTGAAAGTTTTTTTGTAATTAAGGTTAGCCCAAGAGATTATGAAAATATGAAAGTAACAGATTAAGGAATGTATTTGTGATGGATATAAATTTTACACTTTGCTAAATGTCAAGTGACATCAAATGCGATTATAGTAATGTGAAATAAATTCCAAGATTTTTTGAAAATATATGACGAACAGATAAAAATATTTCAAAAGACGATAAAAATTACAATTTTTACTATTTATTTGATTTCGTCTGCAGCTTATTTCAAAATATCCTATAATTTCAATCAACGTTGATAAATCGATTTTGAACTATACTGAAATCTTCGAAAGTTAAAAATGAACAATTTTAACCCGCATTATGAATATCTTAAATAATTATTTTCGACTTTATTTGTTGCGAGAACCAATTTTGTATGTAAGTGATGTAGACAATAATTTATTATTCAAAGGAAAAGTACAAAATACTGGGATTCAAATCGGTAAAAAGCCTTCTTAATCCTTCAATAATTGAAGTCTTTGAACCTTTTTGATTAGTAAATTCCAGATTTTCACAACGATGCGCGTCCTGACGACGTCGTCAAGACATCCCTATGACGTACATGTCAGTCCAATTGATTTCCCAAAGACGGCTCATGTCTTAAAGACGTATTTTGGACATGAGACATCATTAGGAAATGACCCTACTGGAAAAAAGATCTTCTCCCGAGAAGATGGAATTTAACAAAGGAGCCCTGAAGCATATTTTGGAATCTCTAAGTGGGGAACCGTCTAGAAGTAGCCCTGGCGAACTTAATCCATTCTCCACTAAAAAGTTTAAACAAATACATATGTCCAAAAAATCACAACACACACGACGAATACTCGAGTTATGGACAAAGTGGGGTTAAAATCTTTTATTGCCACATCATACGTCAATTATTTGTCTGATTTTTAATCACCCTGTCATATTGAGCATTACAAATAATAAAAATTTAATATTTTCAACAAAGGAGACAACGGATATTGAAGGAAAATATAATATATTTCTTAACTCCTCATAATTGAGAGAACAAAATGACAAGGTCACATATATATGACTGTACTTCAAATGTGTAATTTGCATATAAATGATAGTATATCAATTATTATATTATGTTTTTTGTGTACGTTAACATCTTTAGAGTATGTATGTATTATAATTTATTGACTATCATTAGACAATATTTTTTTATACCATCAAGGTTGGAGAAGAAAGAGAATAAAAAAGACGAAACAGACGCGAATCAAGATAGAGAATTTACAGAAACTAGATAAGCGAGTTGAACTTACAGATAAAATAAATGAACGCCTAGATAGAACACCTTGGGAGGCGCTAATTCACAAAAAAGTTATAAAGGGCGAATTTAAAATGTTCCGGGAAATCCCTGTAAAGAGTTCAACTGAAGTGTGTGGCACTGCGGTTGTAAGAAAAATGATTGGAGATGATTAGTGAAATAATAAATCCGCGTAGCCGTTAACGAAAAGAAACAAGCGCATCTAAGAAAGATGAATTTTATAGGTATTGGCGATGACGAGAGAATCAGACTAGAAAATGATCATGGGGACAAAAACAGAGCAGTAAAAAGGCTAGCTCAAGAAAGCAAGGATAAAAACAAAAGTGAAAGAAGAGAAAATTGAAAACCCTTTCAAAGAAAATAAGAAATTATTTCATTGTCAAGTGCGCAAGGTCAACAAGGAAGGAAGTAGTAGTACAGAGTTAGTCGGAATTAGTAATGGCAACGGTGAAATAGTATATGATGCGGACAAAGTGAAAGACAGTCATAGGAACCATTATATGAAATTATTGGAAGGTGAAGCTATGGAGCGGCACAGCTTCTGTATAGAAGACGATACATGAGAATATCTTCAAGAACTTAAAGAATGATAAGGCTCCTGGTATAGATGGTACTGATTGAAATTCATGTATCGAGATGGAAGAAGTTCCATATGACTGGAAAAAGATGTCTGTCGTTCCAATATACAAGAGAAAGGGAGATAAAAACAACTGCAATAATCACAGAGGTATCAGCTTATTGACTACCGTGAATAAAAAGTGTTCAAAAATGCTTATTCGTAGGGTAATACAAATAACAGAAGAAAGGATCTGGGAAATTAAATGTGGATTTATGCCAGGAAGATCATGTGCGAATCAAATATTTAGCTTGAGACAAATCATTGAAAAAAGTTTGAAGATAAACAAAATGTTTTCTGTACATTTGTTGATCTAGAAAAAGTGTTTGATAAGGCTGATAGAAATGAGCTTTGGGAAGTCCTGAAAAAGTGCGGAGTCAATGGATGGTTCCTACAAGCAATAAAAACAATATATGCAGGTAGCAAAGCAAGTGTAAGGATTAATGGTATTCATAAATAAGTGTCTAAGAATAGACCTCCTCGAGGAAGAAGGTGTGGATCTCGGGACCTTGAAGGTACGTGGGTTAGCTTTTTTAGATGATAAGGTTGTTATGGCAGAGTCAATCCAAAGCTTGTGAGGAATTTTGAGCCGATTGAATGCTAGCATGAATAACATGGGCATGAAAATTAACGTGAATAAAATAAAAAGTGTGGTGTTTGAAGAAAGGGATGATAAAATACTATGCAACATTGCCCTACACGATGAGAGGATAGAATAAGTTGATAAGTACGTGTATCTTGGTAGTCTATTTATTAATGACGGAAAGATCGATGGAGAGATGGTTTGGTCATGTTGAGAGAATGAAAGGAGAACGATTGACGAAACAAGTATATCTAGGTAAAGTAAATGGTAGCGTACCCAGAGACAGACCGAGACACAAACAAAAAACAAGAGCTTGCAAAAGTAACTTTATTATGGAATAATGAACGAAAATTGTGTTTTAACCATTACTAAAATATAACCATTATTCAGCACTTTCGTAGTCTTATTAAAATCATTATGCTTGGTTTTGAAAATCATTGAATCTTATTAGAGTTAAGTTTGAAATTTCTTTAAAATATTTCGCAACCGACTTTGGCGAAATAAAATAGAATGAGCCAAGAGTCAGTTTCATGGAAAAAAATTGAGTTGCAAATTTCATTAAAACTGATTTCGCTATTGATATAATCTTCCGCGTTTTAGGTAAAGCTGGATTTTACATGACAAATTTATTTAATTGGAAAGATAGATTTCGTCCTTCCATATTTTTTACATAATTTTTTAGAAATTACTTGAAGAAAAAAAAATTATCTTAAAACGAAAAGCATCGTCCGCTAACGTGAAGGCCGATCGCCTAACCGCCTGAGCCTAGAAGGCTCCCGTCGTATTTCAATCACTATCACAGTAACTCCTAAAGATGTTTCTCATCATAAAAATATGATTACTCATGTCATTAATATTATTTTCTTTCTCATAGGCTTAACATGTTGACAGCCGAATTATTATTTTAATTATTTACAACTGAGTGTTTAATCACTCGACATTTCAACACACTCTGTTAAAAATATGCTAAAAATTCCACTGATATCGTTCAAATTTGTTCTAAACAGGTACACCAGATTTCAAGATTTCAAAATTTTCGAACCTCCTCAATACATTGAAAAGAATTACAAAGATCTTGAAAAGATTTTAATAGAATTTCAACAGATGTTAGAGGATTTTAAGAGATTTGATTGGATAATATCTGAATATCTAATATCTAATATCCAAAAGCATTCCTTATGATTCCAATATTTCGAAGGAAGTACAAAGTATTTCTATGCATTAAAAAGAATTTTAAAAAGATTCAATCACATTGCATAAGATATCACAGAATTTGTTTAGGTTTAAATGGGTTTGAAGGTATTGCAACAGATTCCAAAGATTTTAAGGAATATCAAAGTATTCGAAGGAATTTCAAAGCACATAATTTAAACGACTTCAGTACAATTGACGGGATTTCAATGGATTTAAAAAATTTTAATGGTGTTTCAAGGATTTCGAGGAATATAAAGGAAATTAATTAGATTTCCTGGAAAGGGCAGATAAACAAATTTTATGAGCCTCCTCTACAGTTTCGAAACTACCTCAAGAACAGTAACATTTTTATCGTAAACCTACTTAGGTTTTAAAATAAATATTATCTCTCAGATGTAATATTATTCTTCATAATTAGATTCAGACGAGAAGTTAATCATTTCGGCCATCTGATGTACAAATAAAAAAAATCTGATACAATAAAACTGTATACTGACGTCAGATTACACATATGTACTAATAGTAATAAAAAGTAATAATTCAAAGAAACATGTGAAAGCTTTTGCAGTATTATAAAGTTCTCTGAGAAAACGAAAAGAATTATGGGTTAAACCTGATAATCGTTCTTGGTAGTAATATCCTAACAGAATATGTAGTGTTGATATAGAAAAAATATGCCCGCCGCTCGGGAACATTCTCATTGCGCGCCTAGGGCGCGCGACTGTTTGTTCTCGCACTTCGCGCTCGAGAATATATTTATCTCACGCTTCGCGCTCGATAATGTATTTATCTCGCGCTACGCGCTCGGTCTTTAGGGCTGACTGAACATCACCATTGGTTGCTGACAATACAATATGTCCTCGGGTTGGCATGGGCACATATGTATTGCATTTCACTAGCAAGGGAATTAGTTTATTGTCAGGTAAAACGTATCTTCGAAATTCGAATCGCCGTTCCCGATTTGTGCGGGGAGTAAGCTGAACATGTCAATAGGCACAATAGGCTTCATAGCTTGAGCGCCAGGGGAGCTCTCCATGAGCTCGCCGCCCGTTTTGAAACTATATAACTAAGCCGAATATGTCCAAGTTGTTCTAGTGGATACCCAAGTTATTTTTGGTTAATTTGAGTCACATTTTGTGTTAAAAATTATTGCAATGTCAAGAAACTGTATTTAAAAACGAAACTTCATTTTAGAACTTATTTAACGGGGTGACAAATGGAAAGGTGTGAAAACTAATTGATTGCTATTTTTGAACAGGCACATGAATAAAAAAAAAACGATATAATAAATAAAAAAGTGGATATATTAAGGAGAACAATTTCATGATTTTAAAAGGTTTATATAGTTTAGAAACGAACTACTCGAAAATACCAAAAGTTCGTCTGGGGAAATACACTTAATGTATAATTTTTCAAAATGTGCAGCATCTAAATTGGCACAGTAACCAAGCCTTTTTTCAAACAATAAAACACACTCTCTCTTACAGTATCAGAAATAACTTGAACCGCTTTCTGAATAGCCGCTTTAAGCTGCTCTAGGTTTTGGGTTGATCAGTTTAACAAATGACTTTGATGAAATTTTACAGAAAAAAGTCGCATGGATTGAGATATAGTGAATATGGAGGCCATTCTATACCACTACCTGCAAATTTGGAGTTTTTTAGTATACTCGTATACTTTGGAAATATATTCAAAACATTGTGGGTGTGGTGCATGGTTACTTCATCTTGCATGAAATAGTGAATCTTCACTATAACCTTTTCCTTCCCAAGAGGGAATTAATTTTTTTGGGAAGTTACTGATAACTTTCGCCAGTGACGGTACCTTTCAAAACCGCACATAGATCCCCATGGAAAAAGCAGCTGCCCATATAGTGGTTTTCAGAGGATAAAACGGTTTCGAAAGCGCAGCATGTGGACTTTACCTTGTCTGAAAATAAATATTTTGTTCATTTACTTAGCCATTCAGCTAAAAATGTGCTTTATCGCTGGAAACAGTGCGATCTGGATTGATCTCTCTATTATTGAACATTTGAAGCATCTGCTTGGAAAACTGTACCAGCTTGGCCATCGCAGCATGTTTTAGCATTTGGTGTGTAGAGATTTTGAAACGATGAAGTTTCAGAAACTTCTCCAGAATTATTCTCAATATTTCTAAGTGTAAATCTAGTACCTGCGCTGATTTACGTATCAAGGAATTCAAGATTTTCTTAAAATATACGGCCACTATCACAATCTATTTACATTCTCATCCCAATGAGAAGTTATGAGTTTCATGTAAAATTCGACGTTTTCAATTTTGATCAATTTTCCACGTTTTAAAGCCCCCTGAGTCAGGCATCTTCGGATTCCCATTACATTATTCAGATCAATTGAAAATGCCTTGGAATCATAAAATTCCATAAAATATTTAAAACTTTTTAAAATACTTTGAAACGCAATATTAGTAGTAATTAAATACTCACCTTGAAAAGTTGACACTATTATTTCGCTTTTGATCCCCACTTTGTCTTTGAGGATTTTTTCCGAAATCTCCTCAGTTTTGAGTTCACACTTTCAGCTTCAGGGTTAGAGAATTTTTATGAAAATCGCTTTAAATGTCTTTCTATAGAAATCTGATATAAAAGAAGAATATTCGCAAATACTAATTGATATTTGTTCCTCTTAGCATTAACTAAAATGCGTATGTGCGCTTTGAGAGCAAAATTCGTACTGAAATGTTATGGGGCAGCACCTGAAAAGTTTAAAATTACAGTAGGAGCGCCTATTAATTTTTTGAATAAACAAAATAAACCAAATACTTTTTTCTGTGTTATTTATATTTAATTCATGTTGCAGAATATCTGTATAAAATAATTAGAAGGCGAAACAGGATGATGCCTGTAGCCTACAATAAGTAGCTCCCTTACTTTTTTTTTCTTTGTTAAAGGAGTACATAATGAATTTTTCATATCTTATTTGTGAGTAAATTCTGCCACCGTTAGCATCTGGGAAATTGTGAATTTAATTATAATTTATTATAAATTACTTTTAAATTCATTCAAAACATAACTCATTTGTAAACTATACTTTCTAATAATAAACAAAATTCAAGAAATGTAAAAAAAAATGAAAAAATGCATTGAATTCAGTGAAATTAAAATGAGTTGAGAAAACTTCTAGGGAATTCTAGAGCATGTGATGAAGTTCCGTTTTTAAGATGAATTGAATAAAAACTTAAAAGAAATAATGAAAATACATTAAATTACGTAGAATTGACTCCATTTTGAAGAATTCACGTGAATTTAAATAAAAATTCCTGAAAATTCTGCAGAATTCAAAATAATT